>CM055118.1:122299709-122922209 GCA_029206835.1 Rana muscosa
GAGAGAGAGGGGGAGAGAGAGAGGGGGGAGAGAGAGAGGGGGAGAGAGAGAGGGGGAGAGAGAGAGAGAGAGAGATTTTTTTTCTAGGATAAAACATACAATAAAATCAAATTTCTTCATAAATTTAGGCCAAAATGTGTTCTGCTACATGTCTCTGGTAAAAAAAGAATCCCAATAAAGGGATTTTTATAACAGCTTACCTGTAAAATCCTTTTCTTGGAGTACATCACGGGACACAGAGCGACTTAGTCATTACTAATGGGTTATATAGTTTACCTTCAGGTGTTGGCACTGGCCAATTCCAAACCGGAAGTACCCTCCCCTATATAAGCCCCTCCCACCCGGGAGCACCTCAGTTTTGTAGCCAAGCAATAAGTGTCCCAAAAAGAGGGGTGGGAGCTCTGTGTCCCGTGATGTACTCCAAGAAAAGGATTTTACAGGTAAGCTGTTATAAAAATCCCTTTTTCTTTTTCGTACATCACGGGACACAGAGCGACTTAGTCATTACTAATGGGACGTCCCAAAGCAATGCCAAATGAGGGGGGGGGTACATAAGCTGGGCGCCATCAGGCATGAGGATCTTTTGCGGCCTGCAACACACTGCGCCCAAAGGCGACATCCTCCTGACTTCTAACGTCTACCTGATAGAATCTAGTAAACGTGTGTACCGAAGACCATGTTGCGGCCTTACATACTTGAGCCAGGGAGGCCTGGTGATGCACTGCCCATGAAGTTCCAACCGCTCTTGTGGAGTGCGCCCTAACTTTGAACGGAGGCGGTCTCTTTCTCAAGCCATAGGCTTGTATTATGACCTGTCGAATCCACTTGGCTAAAGTAGATTTTGATGCTGCCTGACCCCTTCTGGGGGCCTTCCGGCAGAACAAACAAAGAATCCGTTCTGCGAATCTGAGCAGTGGCTTTTAGATAAGCTTTAACTGCTCTTACCACATCCAAAGAATGTAATAACTTTTCCTCTACTGAGCTAGGTTTGGGGAAAAAAAGAAGGAAGAACCACATCTTGGTTCAAATGAAACCTCGATACCACCTTAGGAAGAAAGGCTGGATGAGGACGTAATACTACTCTGTCCTTATGGACAACCAGATATGGCTCCTTACAGGACATAGCTGCTAATTCCGACACTCTTTTAGCCGAACAAATGGCTACTAAGAAAACCAATTTCCTGGTGAGAAGAACCAAGGAAATGTGTTGTAATGGTTCAAACGGTTGTTTCTGTAGAACCGACAGCACCAGGTTTAAGTCCCAAGGACATATGGGAATACTAACCGGAGGGCTAATACGCATCACTCCTTGTATAAAGGCTTTGACTAGTGAATGCGAAGCCAAGGGCCTTTGAAAAAATATTGACAAGGCCGAAATCTGACCCTTGATAGTACTCAAGGCCAGCTTCCTATCTACAGCCCACTGTAGGAAGTCCAGAATCCTCCCTATCATGTACTTACGTGGATGCCATTTCTTGGTCTCACACCACGTAATGTACGCTTTCCAGATCCTATAATAGATCTGCCTGGATACCGGTTTCCTGGCATTGATCATGGTAGATACCACAGAATTAGAGAGCCCTCTCTTTTTCAGAATGTGGGCCTCAATAGCCAGGCCGTCAAACCTAGGGCTGGTAAGGAAGGGTGGTATATCGGTCCTTGCGACAGCAGGTCCGGACGAAGTGGGAGGGTCCACGGACTCCTCACTGACATTTTTACAATCTCCGCGTACCATGCCCTTCGGGGCCACGCTGGAGCCACCAGAATCACTGGTTTCTTTTCTACCCTGATTCTGCGGAGTAATCGCGGGTAACAATTGTGGCGGTGGGAATGCATATATCAGCTTGAACCGATCCCAAGGGAACACTAGGGCATCCGAGCCGCAAGCTAGGGGATCCCTTGTGCGAGACACAAACCTGTCCACCTTTGCGTTGAATCTGGATGCTAGCAGATCTACATCCGGTGTTCCCCACCGCTGGCATATTGCCTGGAAAACCTCGGGGTGAAGAGACCATTCCCCCGGGCATAATCGTTGGCGACTTAGAAAGTCCGCTCTCCAATTTTCCACTCCTGGGATGAAAACCGCGGATATGGCTGGGACATATCTTTCTGCCCACTCCAGGATGCAATTTGCTTCCTTCTGGGCTGCACGACTTTTGGTGCCACCCTGATGATTGATATATGCCACTGCCGTGGCATTGTCTGATTGAATTCTGACAGGGGACCCCTGGAGTTTGGATGTCCATGCTACTAGGGCATACCGGGCTGCTCGTATCTCTAAGAGATTGATGGGCAGGGCCTTTTCTGCTTCTGACCACCTGCCCTGGAGACCATTGCTCCAGCACTGCCCCCCCAGCCGATGAGGCTGGCATCTGTAGTGACCACCTTCCAAGAAACCGGACTGAAGGGTTTCCCTCTTTCCAGATTCTGGGGCACCAACCACCAATGGAGGCTCTTGCGAACGGAAGGGGACAGGGACATTGGTAAGTCTAAAGCCTGAACTTTTTTGTTCCAGGCTGACAGTATGGCCCTTTGCAAATTCCTTGAATGGAATTGACCGTAGGGTACCGCTTCGAATGAAGCCACCATCTTTCCCAGCAGCCTCATGCAGAGACGTATGGATGGTTTTCTTTTTGTACCCACTAAGTGGGTCAAATTTCTTAAGACGACACCTTCTCTGGAGGTAAGAAAATCTTTCTCTGATTTGAATCCAGCCTTAGCCCTAAGTATTCCAGACTTTTGACTGGTCTTAGAGCTGACTTGTCCCGGTTGATAATCCAACCGTGATATTCCAGATACTCGATTGTCTTGTGAATAGCTACTTCCAGCTTTTCCACTGAGTGGTCTATTAGTAGCAGGTCGTCTAGATATGCCATTATCGTTACACCCTGTGTTCTTAGATTGGCCAATAATGGGGCCAGAATTTTTGTGAACACTCGTGGTGCTGTGGCCAGACCGAAAGGTAAGGCTCTGAACTGAAAATGGCGCCCTTCTACTGCAAAGCGTAGAAATTTCTGATGGGCCGGAAAGATGGGAATATGCAGATAAGCATCCCTTATGTCGATCGAGGCTAGCCATTCCTGCCCTTGTAGGGCGGTGGCCACTGATCGGATCGACTCCATCCGAAAGGTCCTGATATTTAGGAACTTGTTTAGCCCTTTTAGATTTAATATGGGCCTCACGTCCCCATTTGGTCTGGGGACTGTGAAAAGGTTCGAGTAAAACCCGAATCCGCTTTCTTCCAGGGGAACCTTCATGATTACCCCTTGGAGCAATAGTTGTTCTAGTGCCAGAAGGAGGGATCCTCTCTTTTGGGGATCTCTTGGCACGTTTGACCTCATAAATTGGGCAGGAGGAGTGCTTTTAACTCCAGCTTGTATCCCAGACTTACTGCGGAGAGCACCCATCTGTCTCTGATGGTGTCCCGCCAGGTCTCTGTGAACAACTGAAGTCTTCCCCCCACCCGATTGAGCGGGGGCAATACTTCATGCCTTAGGGGGAGGTTTTTGTACCTCTCTTGATCCAGGGCTTCTTGTTACCCTGTGATTGTCCCTGATTTCTGCCCCCTGAATTTGACCGCGGAGGCCGTCGGAACTGCTTCCCAGCCGATGTGCCCGGGACTGGAGAGGTAGGCCTCTTAAAAGAAGGACTTCTACCCTTGTTCTTAACCGGTAAGAGTGAACTTTTACCGGCAGAAATTTTCTGGATATATTTGTCCAGATCTTCTCCAAATAAGCGTTCTCCATGAAATGGGAAGCTAACCAGCAGTTTTTTACAGGGAGCTTCAGCAGACCAGTTTTTGAGCCACAGAAGCCTACGCATATGTACTATAGACAGCGTAAAGCGGGAGGCCTGTTGGATTGTATCCTTTATGGCGTCCACCGCAAAACACAAGGCTCTAGGCAGGTCAGCTAGGGCATGAGCCTGCTGATCTGGTAAGTCCCTTAAGACTTGTTTCAACTGATCTTTCACTGCTTGGCAGACTCCAATCGCTGCTACCGCAGGTTGTGTCACCATACTTGCTGTAGAGAAAGCAGATTTTAGTAAAGACTCCAATTTTTTTTCTATTGGGTCTTTGAACATTGGAACATTATCTACTGGACATGTCAGTGATTTGTTAACAGAAGAGATGGCTGCGTCCACTATAGGGACCCTCCATTTTCTTATGAACTTATCCTCCATGGGATAGATCACCGAAATCTCTTGGGGGGAGCAAATATTTTATCAGGATGCTCCCAATCCTGGTAAATAAGCCCTTCTAATAAAGGGTGGATTGGGAAGGAACAGACCGCCTGGGGAGCTTTTAGCGACCCCAGCGAGGAAACCGTAGTGGATGGTGGTTCCGCCAGAGGCATTTTAAATGCTGATCGGACCATGTTAGTCAGAGACTGAACCCATAATCTTTCAGCCTGAGAAGCTGAGAAAAGGTTCTTCCACTGTTGATTCCTCTATAAGTGAATCAACCTCATCCTGATCCCCTTCAGGTAGGTCGATCTCTGTGTGGGGCTGTTCCTCCACTAACAGGCACTCTGAAGGAGGAGACGGAGATCGGACGCGCTTTTCCTGTGACAGGGAAGCAGCGATCAATGCTGTTAATCTCTCTTCCAATCCTCCCAGAGTTGAGGATAAAACCTCCTCTGTTATATATACAGGAGCAGGTGGACTGGGGACAGCCGCAGCACCAGGCATTCCTGCGGGGTTTCTACGGCTACTGACCTCTGCATTCTCAGGAGAGATTGGTGCAGTGCAAGCATGCCCAATATCCTCAGAGCCCGATGGAGACCCCTTTGGCTTCCTGGAAGATCTATTTCCGGAGCGTCTGGACGACATATCCTTTAAGCACAAAGCTGAGGTATTCCCGTCGTCATACACCAATTTTTGCTGGTAATAGTCTAACACAGGTGCTGCTATATACCAGCTGGTGTCCACTAAAGTGCCTTTCTATGGGGGGGATGCCTGCATCAACCGCCTCTGTGTGCCACTGTTTGTTGCTAGCTCTGTTTGCATGCAGCTGACACTTGTACTGTGTCTTTTACCATGCTGGGACGCCCGCACATGCGCAGAAGCGCCGCGGCGCGCATCGAGCGTCATCCACCCGCCCCGCCCCTTTTTTTTCATAGGAGGCGCGTGCACGCGCCCGCGCGAGATCGTGCGCCAATGGCGCCCTTTTCGAAAACCAACAGAGGACTAGGAGCCAGGGCCCTTTTTGCCGGAGGGCCTGTGCGGTGGATGAACGCAGCAACAGGGCAGAGGAAGTGGATTCCCTCAGAGAAACTTACCAGCTGCCTGGATCTTTTGAGTTGAGAAAACCAAAGATCCACATTTACAAGAAAAATGGACTACAGCGGCCTCTAGTGGTTTAACACAGGTACCGCGGTCCCTGTTTTTTTTTTTTTCTTGACTACTATTAAAATTTTACATTTTCAGTAGATATAGGCAAACACAGATATTTAGCGGGAATACCGTTAGGTAACAGACAGAAAGACAAATTAGGCTTGGGGGTCCCCCAATAGAACCAAGTTCCTGAGGGCCCCCACTTACCTGATCCCCGCCGCAGGACTTTGTTTGGTCCACAAAAGTCCAAACTTCACCTATCACGGCAGGCATTGTAATTAAACCTTCAGGGACCGGGTTCCCAAGGATTCCACTCCCCTGGACCTGTATAGCACCCTGCACAGACAGCGTCTTGGTCGTGGGTATGACCAGAGCTCTGGATCCCAGGGTCCAGCCCTCCTAAGAGAAGCATTACAGGCAAAACCTTGCTCTTCTGCTGCAAGGGCCCGGGTACCGACCGTTTAGCTATGAAGCTTTTTTGGTGGGATCCGGAACAGCTTACTAAGGCCCAAAAGAACCTGTACGCAAGCCCAGTGAAAACACATGTTACTCTTTGGCCAACACCTTAGACACTGGCAAAAAACTGAGGTGCTCCCGGGTGGGAGGGGCTTATATAGGGGAGGGTACTTCCGGTTTGGAATTGGCCAGTGCCAACACCTGAAGGTAAACTATATAACCCATTAGTAATGACTAAGTCGCTCTGTGTCCCGTGATGTACGAAAAAGAAAAGTGTATATTGATTGGTTTGCATGAATGTTATCGCGTCTACAAAATATAGTATATATACACACTGGATTTTTTTTTCATAATACTACTAATGGCGGCGATCAGCGACTTATGCCGCGTACACGCATGCTCAGACTCAAGTATGAGACGGGGAGCGCTCGTTCTGGTAAAACTAGCGTTCGTAATGGAGATAGCACATTCGTCACACTGTAATGGACTGAAAAGCATGAGGCTGAAAAGCACGAATCGTCGCTCAACAAACTTTACTAACATGAAGGGTGGCGCCATTCAAACGGAACTTCCCCTTTATAGTGCTGTCGTACGTGTTCTACGTCACTGCGCTTTGCTCGAGCATTTTTTTTAATGAACGTGTGTATGCAAGACAGGCTTGAGAGGAAACAAGAAACAAGAAAAATCACGTCGAGAAAAACTGACATTAAAAACGATCGTGTGTATGCGGCATTATAGTGAGACCGCGATAGTGCTGTGGGCAATCTGACGCTAACTGGCACTGAGTGGGAACTGACCGACATCTACAGTGACAATATTTCAGTGATCAGTGATAATACTATACCACTGTACTAATGACACGTGGCTGGGAAGGAGTTAACACCTAGGGCCAATCATTGGTTAACTGTGTGCTTAATGTGTAATCTGTGTAATATGTGCACATTTTATGTTGCTTTTTTTTTTCTCCCTGGAAAGCAGGAAGAAAAATCAAACAGTCACATCTCTACTCCGTGTACAGAGCCCTGTGTTAGTAAACACAGGGCTCTGTCTTGTCATTCACTAAGCCAATCAGCAGGTCCGGGCCATAAATCATTGGCCGGGACTTGCTAACCCACTTGTGCTGTAGCGAATAACAGCACAGCCAGGGCAGCAGACGCGCATGCACCCCTACCTGAATATGCCAAATCGCGTAGATATACACGATCAGGCGAAGCGGGGCCACCCTGCCTCAGTATAAGTGCAGTTGGCGGTCCGGATGAGGTAAACTATATCCTACTATATTCAAAATATTTTTTAAGTGTTTTCGTTTTAGATGTGTTTTAGAGCTCGCTCACTCCAGAATGCAGTGTGAGAAACCCACATTCCAAGTGCACTAGGTGTGCGATCTGATGAGGGTGCCCATATATTCCCAATCGCAAAATGTAGGGTTTGCCTGCACCGGATTGTATGGTACCGCAATACTATGTGATTTGGTGTTATGCATTTCTGAAAAATAGTGCATGCACTACATTTTCTGCAATCCAGTGTGATTTTAACTCATTCAAATGAATAGGCTGAAAATGGCACTGCACTGAGTAGCACAGGGATCGCACAGGTATGCAGACGTGTGCAATTCCAGTGTGAACCGGCCATTAAATCCGAACTATGGGCAAATGACTAAAACCACAACTGAAGGAGTCAGGACGTATATAGGGTTTTTATAATTATGTTCAGTTATTTTTGTATTGCAGGTAGAGGTCGACCGATATGGGTTTTTCTCTGGCCTACGCCGATATTTAGAAATTGGGGCGGCCGATGGCTGATATATGATGCCGATTTTTGTGGCCGATTTTAAAAAAAAACCTCACCCACTCCTCCCTGCTTGCTCCTGTCACTCTACCACACACTTAATGTCCTCAGTACAGATGGCACTGGTTGGCTCCGGCAGGCGGCACTGGTTGGCTCCGGCAGGCGGCACTGGTTGGCTCCGGCAGGCGGCACTGGTTGGCTCCGGCAGGCGGCACTGGTTGGCTCCGGCAGGCGGCACTGGTTGGCTCCGGCAGGCGGCACTGGTTGGCTCCGGCAGGCGGGCACTGACAGATGGCACGATTGGCACTGGCTGGGGGTGGCACTGATTGGCACTGGCTGGGGGTGGCACTGGCAGGCACTGGCAGGTGGCACTGACAGATGGCACTGGCAGGTGGCACACTGAGCTGATAGTGTAACTGTGTGTGAAAATGACATGTAACAGAGGAGAGAGAGAGGAGCTGTAAAAATTGAGCTTGATGTCAGGGGTGGGCGGGGACCCAGCAGCTATCAAACACCAGCCAATGATTGGGCTGCTTGAGAACGGGGGCAGGGTCACATACACGTAGCGGCCCGCCCAGATTCCATCGGCTGGTGTTTGACAGCTCCTCTCTCAGTTACATGTCAGTTTCATACACTCAGCGGCTCTGGCAAGCATCAAGCGCCACGCTGAGTGTGGAGAAGGGAGGAGGAACACTTGTGGGTGCAGTCAGTGTTAAATATCGGCCCATAAGTTGGATAATAATCGGCCGATGCAGATTTATCAAAAATGGCCGAATATCGGCCGATATATTGGTCGACTTCTAAATTGCAAGTATTCCTGCCAGCCGCCAGAGTAAAAACCTAGATATCCATTGCAGCTTTACTGCAGTAGCACAGCTTATCTCTTCGAAAAAGCTTATCTCTTTTGTGTGCATCTATCAAAGTCCTTATCTGAAAAATGTAAAATTGCGGGGGAAGGATCTGTGGCCTTCGGATCTTTTTCCTCTCTCCGACCGGGGTGGGTGGGGGGGGACCCTCTTTGGAAGAGCCAGGGTTTAGGCAAAATAAAAAACTGACAGGTATTCTACCAAACCCTACTTTATCCACACACAAAAAAAAAAAAGTTTTGGCTTTAGATATACTTTAAATGCAGACAATTATTATCAAAATGTGGAAATACAAGAATGATGAAATGGGCAGTTTTACTGCTCTTTACGGGGAAGTAAAAAAAGGAAATACTATGATTTACGGTTTAAAAAAATTTATAGCTAAATTTTGTATAGTGAAATTTCAACATTATTGAATTTGACCATAAATCTGTAATGTAAACCTTATTTACTGGTTTTTATAGCAGAAAGCCTCATCTAAATAATCCAGTGTAGGTGCATTAATGAGCTGCACAATTCCCACATGGCACTCGCCGATATCCTTGATCATCAATGTGACACATAAAAGATTTTGGACTAGATAGGAGGAAGAAACACGTTAATTTGAACCAACCCGAATTGCAGCTTTGTTGCAGAAGACTTTGTTGATGGCGAGCCAGGTGGGGAGGTCAAGCATGTTCTGCAGCACATCTTCATCCAGCTCCAGGTTGGTCAGCTGACCTTCTCCTTTAAGGGTGCTGAGATTGATCTTGTCGGGGGAAAGGTTCTTTGTGAACCTAGAAAAAAGGGAAAGTACGGTTATCATTTCTGAACTGATGGGTTTAAGGAATTCATCTGCCTGGTTGGATGTATAGTAGCCAGGCCACAATTGGTTAACTGATCGTGCTCCACTCCGGCTGCTAGAACTGTGAGAGGGATCTATCCGGGTGAGCAATACCCACTCAGGCTTGAGTGGAGAATAGGGCAACTGGGTGCCGCGTGCCTGAACCTATCTTCTTACCCAACTCCATCTCTGTCTTCAACCTTTTTCTTAAACTGTTTCAAGCAAGAAAAATAAACTCGTCTGTTGGAGCTTAAAACACTGTCTGGACATTGGCCTTCTTTTGGGAGAAAGAATAGACTTTTCCCTATACTCTAGGGACGAGAACCAATGGAGGGAGGTAACTCGCTGCAGGACCCAAAAATAGTATGAACACCACTTAACCTCTTATACCAGGAGGATACGGGCATGTGGCACGGTCTGTCTTACCCTGCAAGTGAAGGTAAGCAGGAAAAAGGGTCCATGTGCTACAATTGTAAAAAAATTAAAATATTTTAAGCAAAAAATAGCAAAAGGATATAAAACAGCATTTAAACTCATGAGCAATAAAAAAATAAAGCAAAAACCATTTTAGTTCCTCTTTTGGCTTAGATCCTTAAACTTGAAAACACCTGTGTGTAACACTTGTAACTAACTATAATGTAAGGACTATATGAAAAACTAAAAAACACAAATAACTCGTTGTGCACGCCTGATTTATTTTTCAAAATTGTAAGTAAAATTGAATTCCACTACAGAGCAGGGAAGGGTTAGAGCTTCTATTAACTTACTACTTCTGCTTAACCCCCCTCACACTCCAAGGATTAAAATGCTCATATATAATGTTTGGGGGTTCCAAGTAATTTTCTAGCAAAAAAAAATGTATTTAACTTGTAAACAACAAATCTCAGAAAGAGGCTCGGTCCACATGTGAGGTATCACCGCGATCGTTAGAGCGAAAGCAAAAATTCTAGCACTATACCTTCTCTGTAACTCAAAACATACAACCTGTAGAATTTTTTAAATGCCACCTATGGAGATTTTTAAGGGTAAAAGTTTGTTGCTACGAGCGGGCGCAACTTTGAAGCGTGACATGTTGGGTATCAATTTACTCGGCGTAACATTATCTTTCACAATATAAAAAAATTGTTTCTTTATTTTTGTCTTATTTTTTAATTAAAAAGTGTTTTTTTTTTATTCCCAAAAAAGTGCGCTTTTAAGACCGCTGCACAAATACGGTGTGACAAAAAGTATTGCAACGACCGCCATTTTATTCTCTAGGGTTTTAGAGAAAAAATATAAATAATGTTTGGGGGTTCTAAGTAATTTTCTAGCAAAAAAAAATGTTTTTAACTTGTAAACACCAAATCTCAGAAAGAGGCTCGGTCCTTAAGTGGTTAAACAGGCCCCCAGTGGTTTATGTCATAATGTGATGGTATGCACCACATATTAGCACATTATGAAAGACCTGTCAGATAAAGCCCTCCAGCATTGAACTGGTCACAGGCGCTTCCATTTTCCCCTGGTCTTCCTTCTGGGTTCACGCTCTCTGGCCACTTGACAGAAGAGGCTGAAAGGGTCTTAAAAATTCTACCTTTCAGTATTTATTTTTATTTATTTTATTTTATTAGTTTGATACTACTTTACCTTATTTTATAGCGCCGATCGGCGCTCGCATGACTGGCCGCCTCTCTCCTCTCTCGAGCTGGCAGCTCCAGCGGGTGGGGTTGGGAAACCTCTGCTGACGTCAGTCAGGAGGGGGAAAGGAGGCAGAGGAGAGAGAGGAGGTGGGTCACGTGAGCGCTGAACGTGAGCGCTATAAAATAAAGCTACACAGCAGGTTTTTTTTAAAACAAATAGAGGGGTTGTTGTATTATGAGAACAGCAGGAGGGGGGGGGGGGATTGTGGAGTGGACAGGGCTGACAGGTAGGGAGGGGGGGGAGGGGAGGGGAGGAAACAGGAGACACAGGAGAGGACAGATGAGCTGTGGATGATGGAGGCACGTAAACTGACAACAGTATCAGGGTTCAACAGCCATAATAAACCGTGGTCAGTTTAGAGGAGGGAAGGCAGAACCAGGCAGGATCGGACAAGTTTTTTTTAAGTGATACGGGGGGGGGGGGGGCAAGCACTGTGCTGTATAAAATGCTTTAGGAGAACAGGATCCAAATTTTTTTTTTTGGTTTTTTTTTTTTTAAGGGTAACACTTTAAAAAGGAGAAGTCCAGCCTGAGCTTTTTAGGCTGGGCTTCTCCTAAGGGTCACAGGAGTGCAATTCGTTTTGCACTCCTGTGACCCGTTTTCAGCGGAGAGAGGTCTGAAGTCCGCTCTCCACTGCCATCAGTCAGGGCAGCACGTCACCACCACTTCGGGATCTGCCAGCTGTCCTGATTGATGGTAGTCTCAGCGAGCCGCTGAGACAGCCTCTCCCCGCCCCTCCACGGCTCAGCGCTCCAATGAGCGTGGAAAAGCAAAGAGGAAAGACGTGGACTGACAGTCAGCAGCTTTCCTCTCGGGAATCTGCGAGAACCGAGCCATCGCGATGTTCGGTGGCTCGGTTCTCAGTGCACAGACGGCAGGGGACAGATGGAGCATCGTTCTGATGCTCCATCCACCGAGGTAAGTATGAATAAAATAACATTTTAACCCATTCTTCTCTTTAAACACCTGGCAGAGGATCAGGCCCTTGCCTATTTTATCCAAACTAAAAAATGTTTTGGCTGGAGTTTCACTTTAAACCTTCCTAGGAGTAGCAGTATCAGAGTCACGTATGATTAGCACAGTTCATAACAGGAAACAAGCCTGCAATTAAAATAAAAAAGGGAGGAGGCAAATCCCAGATTTGTCCTAAAATTAGCTGACAAAACGAGTCCATCATCCTAATTAGAGGACTTGAAGTTATGGGACAATCAGCTAATAGAATGTCTATAAAAGTCTGGTGTCCTTTCCAGTGTCATTGTAACAGATGGAGGTGAGGATACATGAAAGGAAGAGCAGCTGGCAGCACACCAAGCGATTTTCACTAGTGATGTTTTGCGTGTCTCTGCTGGTAATCAGATACAGTAATGATACAGTAATGTAATTTAGTCTCAGTAGCACTATTTCCATCAGGATGGAAAGTCTCTGTATCTGATCAGTTCCGTTCTCTTTTCTTCACTCACTCAAACATCAAAATGTTGGGGGAGTGATGTTTAGGCACAACTGCCCAGAGCAGGGTTTCCCAAGTGGGGTTCTGCGAAAAGTTCCCAGGGGTTCCGCCACAAGGCTACCACAGCAGCAGATATATTTGCCCAACAGTAACTTTGGGGTTCCCCCAGCAGCTACTATTGATTGACCGAGAACCACCAGGCTGACTGATATCAGTTTGATGATGTGCGCAAAGTTCTGTATATTGACTTAAAGTGGAGTTCCACCCAATTTTTTTTCTTTTTTTTATTCCACTCCTCACCCCCTTACATGCCACATTTGGCATGTAATTTTTTTTGGGGGGGGAGTGGGGGCTTCAGTAGGAGTGGGACTTCCTGTCCCACTTCCTCCTTCCGCCCTGGAGCCGCCTAGGCGATACGTCATATCGCCTTGGGGCGGCTCCTCCCTGTAGGCGATCACCTGGGACGTGACAGGTCCCAGGCGATCGCCTGTCCACTCACAGAGCGCTGCGCCGTTCGCGCATGCGCAGTGAGTGCCCGGCCATGAAGCCGAAAGCTGTCACAGCCGGGTGCCCATACTGTGAATGGACGCGCCGGCGGAGGAAGGGGGAGGGGAGCGGAGCTCCAGGCGGCGCGTCGCTGGACAGTGGAGCAGGTAAGTGTATGTTTATTAAAAGCCAGCAGCTACACTTTTTGTAGCTGCTGACTTAATAAACATAAAAAAAGGGTGGAACTCCGCTTTAAGCACACTGAACCAGTAGCACGGGCTGAGAAAAATGGCTCGTCTTTCCCAGAACAGAGGCTCTAGGAGCAGTGCTTTCAAAGTCATCACCCTCCAGAGGATCCTTGAAAATTATCACACAAGGTAACGTAAGTAAACAGTACTGATTCCTCAAATGTAAAAAGGGAAAGAAAAAACTGTGCTGTGTTCTGATAAATCCTAAATAGCAGCAAACTCTGCTGTGGGATATACACAGAGAAAGTTTGTTTTAAAGAATTGAGTTGCGCTCCAATGTCTAAAATTAGGAAAATAAAATCCTTAAATGGCACATAGAACCCGTAATGAATAAGGCAAATATAGAAAATTGAACCACTTATAATATATGATCATAGGCGTGTTCATGGGGTGTGCCAGGCGTGCCTGGGCACACCCTAATCACCCTGGACTGTGCCTGGCTGCAGAGAGAGGGACAGAGGAGTCTGTCCTCAGTCCCTTTCTCGGTCTCAAAACTGAGACATCTGATATTTCACCAAAGCCCCCCAATGGGGCTCCTAAAAAAAATAAAAGTAAATGAATAAAACTAATTAAAAATGAGATGGAAATTATATATATATATATATATATATATATATATATATATATATATATATATATATATATATATATAAAGACCTGTGTGTTTGAGCTTTGGGGTGCACACCCTAATGCAAAAGGCTGCGCACACCTATGTATATATCAGTCCATAAAAATCAGAGAACCAATATTCCTTGACGGATGACATATGGGATCATATATCCACCATAAAAGTATGGAGTGCAAAAAAGTCAAGGAATATAAAATATAAAATCCTCCTCATGATGTATCAGATCACACCGACAAAGTGAGTATCCGCCACCACATAAATTTCATGCTCACCAGCTCACACAAGCTTGTGTCCAATAACCCGCAAAAAAAAAAAAATTGGGGTAAAAAAGCCGGCCGGCTAAAATGAACGTCGTCCTTCAGGGATATCAAACAACGCAGTGCCCAATGTTTCGTCACAATATTGTGACACGTTTCGTCACAATATGACGTCGTCCTTGGGCACCGCGTTGTTTGATATCCCTGAAGGACGGGCGTTCGTTTTAGCCGGCCGGCTTTTTTACCAAAACTGCTCTATATTATCCACGATGATGTAAGTGCATTACCACTTATATGTAGCAGGGTATACCCCTTTAATACAGAGAGACTACATTTCCCAGTACATCCTGCAGCACCCAGGGTGCATTGTCACGGAGCAGGGGCTGCTGGGGCAGACTTTATAAAGGGGAGGGGGAGTCGATTCTCTCTCTTTGGACACCCCCTCTCCTAGCAAGAGGATCTCTGTGCTGAACTGCTGTGTGCACAAGGCCTGAAGCCTGGGCCTTGTGCTCTGTTCCAAAGAGCCCTCCGCCAGCCTAGCTGAACCTGAGAGACATCTTCTCCTCCTTGCTGCAGTACACCAGAAGGCCTGGATGTTGGTGGATTCCTGTTCCTAGACGAATCGGCGGAGGAAACAGACTTGGACTGTCGGGATGGTGAGAGAGCACTTGCTCATAGACAGATACTTTATCTTCACTATTCATTTGGATTATAAGTTTGTTCATCAAGTGCACCACCGAAAGATTGCATGCGAAGATTTGTGTTCCCTGAACTTCCTTTTAGATCAGTCAGGCCTGACTGTTAGGTAGATACTATTGAGAGTTAGTCTGCCCATGAGGGGAAGTGATTGAAAAGAGGCAGCGCTAGAGCCGCATCGCATTACTTGAGCTATCTGATCGTTTGTTCATTTAAATACTGTTTATTTCTAAGATCTATACTTTGTTATACTGTTATTTTATTACTTGCCCATTAGTCTTAGTAAAACATCTGGGTCAAGTACATTTGGTGTCAGCTTCAGTTACTTTAATAGTAGTTTTAAAAGTATATTGCTGTGCATGCTTGCTATACCAAGAGTTGCGGTCACGCGGTCTTATCCCACTACTACTATCTGTGCCACGGGAGGTTAGAGCCGATTGCCAGGGGTTGACAGCGGTGCACTACAGGGCCCAAATCAATACCAGCAGCCCTCTTAACTGAGGGTATCGCTATATATACACATTAAAGGTCAAGTCTGGTTTTACACTATGGTGAGTCTCTCTCTTCAGATTTACAATCATGGTGCCCGAGTGATGATCCTTTACCGAGTGGAAAGATATGCCTATCCGGTTTCCTTTGTGCAGTAAAAATTCATCTGGTTCTGAGTGCAATCTTTGACACCGTGTGAGGAAAAGGCCCTGGCTGGCTATTAGCCACAAGCGATTCCGCTTGTGTAAGCTGGCAAGCGCAAAATTTATGTGGTGGCGGATACTCACTTTGTCGGTCAGTGTGATCTGATACATCACAAGGAGGATTTTATATTCATTGACTTTTTTGCACTCCAGATTTTTATGGTGGATATGATGCCATATGTCATCCATCAAGGAATATTAGCTCTCCGATTTTTATGGACTGATATCATATAGTATAATTGGTTAATTTTTTCTGTATTTACCTTATTCATTATGGGTTCTATGTGCCATTTAAGGAATTTGTTTTCCTAATTTTAGATACTCTACTCTTTAAAACACTTTTTTTAAATGCAATGAGTTGAGAACTAGGCCTCAGGAGGCTTCCATGTTTAGCTGCAAGTAAAGGGCACAGGTGCACCATTGCCGGCAGCCTGTCAAACTCTATAAGAGGCCGACAGCTGCTGCAGCTGGACGGTGCACCTAACAGTACTTAAGTTTAGGGCAGTATGTACCCAGGGGTGAATGCTCGGAATGCAAGCATTCTAAATATTCACCCCTGGGCATATACTGTCTATGCACTGTCCAGCCACAGCACCTGTCAGCCTCATCGAGTTTGACAGGCTGCCAGCAATTGTGCTAGATGGTGCACCTGTGCCCTCTGCCTGCAGCTAAATACCAGAGCCTCATGAATCAGGGTTAAAGGCCCTGTGACCATGAGCCTTATTGGCAATGATGATGCACATCTGGACACATGCTAAGCACGTTCCACCTTTTTTATGGTAATCTCTTTAGAACAGGCCAGGCCACTGGTAGAACTACTTTTTTTAAGCAGCCCTTGACAGCCTTGATCAGCAATGCAAAGTTACATTTCTTCCTACACACCAATGCAAAGTAAGGTCTCATGCACACAGCAGCCCAAAAAAGTATTTTTTTCTGCTTCTAAATGCCTCTCCATGTTAGCCTACTATGGTGTTGATTCGCTAAAGACAAATAGACCGAGCACTTTGCAAAGTGTAGTTGTTCCAAAGCTTAACCACTTAAGCCCCGGACCATTTGGTAGCTAGAGGACCAGAGGTGAATTCACAATTTTGCACTGCGCTGCTTTAACTGTAAATTGTGCGGACATGCAATGTTGTACCCAAACGAAATTTGCGTCCTTTTCTTCCCACAAATAGAGCTTTCTTTTAATGGTATTTGATTGCCTCTGCGATTTTTATTTTTTGCGATATAAATGGAAAAAGACCGAAAATTTGGAAAAAAAATGATATTTTCTACTTTTTGTTATAAGAAAAATCGAATAAACTCAATTTTAGTCATACATTTAGGCCAAAATGTATTCAGCCACATGTCTTTAGTAAAAAAAATGTCAATAAGTGTATATTTATCGGTTTGCGCAAAAGTTATAGCGTTTACAAACTAGGGTACATTTTCTGGAATTTACACAGCTTTTAATTTATGACTGCCTATCTCATTTCTTGAGGTGCTAAAATGACAGGGCAGTACAAAACCCCCCCAAATGACCCCATTTTAGAAAGTAGACACCCCAAGGAAATTGCTGAGAGGCATGTTGAGCCCATTGAATATTTTTTTTTTTTTGTCCCAAGTGATTGAATAATGACAAAAAAAAAAAAAAATTACAAAAAGTTGTCACTAAATGATATATTGCTCACACATGCCATGGTTATATGTGGAATTGCACCCCAAAATACATTCTGCTGCTTCTCCTGAGTACGGGGATACCACATGTGTGGGACTTTTTAGGAGCCTAGCCACGTACGGGACCCCGGAAACCAAGCACCGCCTTCAGGATTTCTATGGGTGCAAATTTTTGATTTCACTCCTCACTACCTATCACAGTTTTGAAGGCCATAAAATGCCAAAATAGCACAAAACCCCCCCAAATGACCCCATTTTGGAAAGTAGACACCCCAAGCTGTTTGCTGAGAGGCATGGTGAGTATTTTACAGCTCTCATTTGTTTTTGAAAATGAAGAAAGAACTTTTTTTTTTTTTCTTTTTTTTTTTCAATTTTCAAAACTTTGTGACAAAAAGCGAGATCTGCAAAATACTCACAATACCTCTCAGCAAATAGCTTGGGGTGTCTACTTTCCAAAATTGGGTCATTTGGGGGGGTTTTGTGCCATCTGGGCATTCCATGGCCTCCGAAACTGTGATAGGCAGTGAGAAGTGAAATCAAAAATTGACACCCTTAGAAAGCCTGAAGGCGGTGATTGGTTTTTGGGGTCCCGTACGCGGCTAGGCTCCCAAAAAGTCTCACACATGTGGTATCCCCGTACTCAGGAGAAGCAACAGAATGTATTTTGGGGTGTAATTCCACATATGCCCATGGCATGTTTGAGCAATATATCATTTAGTGACAACTTTGTGCAAAAAAAAAAAAAAAAATTGTATTTTTTCCGCAACTTGTGTCAACATATAAAATATTCCATGGACTCGACATGCCTCTCAGTATATAGCTTGGGGTGTCTACTTTCCAAAATGGGGTCATTTGGGGGGGTTTTGAACTGTTCTGGCATTTTATACACAACATTAGGAAGCTTACATCCACTCTTCTAACCACTTGAAGGCAAAGCCCTTTTTGACACTTTTTGTTTACATGAAAACATTTTTTTTTTTGCAAGAAAATTATGTTGAACCCCCAAACATTATATATATTTTTAAAGCAAAGGCCCTACAGAATAAAATGGTGGGTGTTGCATTTTTTTTTCTACACAGTATTTGCGCAGCGATTTTTCAAACGCATTTTTTGGGGAAAAAATACACTTTTTTTAATTTTAATGCACTAAAACACACTATATTGCCCAAATGTTTGATGAAATAAAAAAGATGATCTTAGGCCGAGTACATAGATACCAAACACGACATGCTTTAAAATTTCGCACAAACGCGCATTGGCGACAAACTACATACATTTTTAAAAGCCTTTAAAAGCATTTACAGGTTACCCCGTTAGATTTACAGAGGAGGTCTACTGCTAAAATTACTGCCCTCGATCTGACCTTCGCGGTGATACCTCACATGCATGGTGCAATTGCTGTTTACATATGACGCCAGACCGACGCTTGCGTTCGCCATTGGGCAAGAGCAGGGCAGGACAGGGGTGCTTTTTTTTTTTTTTTTTTTTTATTATTAATTTTGCTTTTTTATTTTATTTTTAAACTGTTGCTTCCATATTTATTTATTTTTATCACTTTTATTGTTATCTCAGGGAATGTAAATATCCCCTATGATAGCAATAGGTAATGACAGGTACTCTTTTTTGAAAAAACTGGGGTCTATTGGACCCTAGATCTTTCCTCTGCCCTCAAAGCATCTGACCACACCAAGATCGGTGTGATAAAATGCTTTCCCAATTTCCCAATGGCGCTTTTTATATCCGGGGGGGGGGGGACATTCCCTCCCACTGCTTGTAAAAGCAGTCCAGAGGCTAATTAGCCACTAGGATTGCTTTTACATGAAAGCCGGCCGCTGGCTGAAAAGAATGATACCAAGATGATACCTAAACCCGCAGGCATCATTCTGGTATAAACATTCAAAGTCCAGCAACATACCAGTACGTTGCTGGTCCTTGTTGGACATGTATTGTAATCTTTTTTTTCATGCAGCCTATTGGCTGAACGAAAAAAAAAGACTGATCGGTGGGTATGCCCACCATTAGAATACCGCCCTTCATCCACCCACTTCTAATGATGGGCATACATGCACCATTTATATATGCCGAAGCATGGGGGCATCTTCTCGCAAAAGTTATGCCGCGTACACATGGTCAGACTTTTCCACGGGCAAGCCTCCGTCTGAATTTCGACCGTATATACGCGGCATTAGGAGCAAAATCGCTCCTCCGCTCCTGCTGCCCCAATGCTTCGGCATATATGCTTTTTTTTTTTTTAACTGTGGTGGTGAAATCACCTCCTACAGCACTGGAGTCGCAGGGATCAGGCCTGTCTCTGCGAACGCTGCAGTTATGTGTGTTGTGTTTTGCAAGTGACAGTGATCGATCGATACTGCACTTGGGTGGCCTGGGCTGGACGGAGGGGCAAAACGCAGGTGCTAGCAGGTATCTGGGCTGATCCCACTAACAGTGCGTTTTTGGGAACCCTAAACTGCTGGGGACGCTAGTATAGATCTGATCAGATATTGAGCTGATCAGATACTATACCACTAAGGGGGGTGTATGCTTCACGCGTGGGTGTTAGCGCTACTGGCACTAAGCTGACGCTGCCTGGGGTGTGACGCAGACCCTCTCTGATGCTAAAACCTAATTGATATCACCCGCCGGGCGATCAGGGGGTTAAACCTTTATTGGGTTATATACGGCGGGTGCCCTGACACTATAAAAAGCAAACTAACTAACCAGCGTCACCCGTAACACTTATATGATGATCACTGGTGAAAGGGTTAACTAGGGGCAATTAGGGGGTTAAAACCTTTATTAGGGTAATATATGGGGGTACCTGACGCTATATAAAAACCTGACGGCGAACCTAAAAAAAAATTACTGGCTACCTATCGGCATCACCGACACTAAGACAACGATCATAAAAACGATTGCTTAGCGACAGTGGTGATAGGGGGTGAAAGGGTTACCTGGGGGGCGATCAAGGGGGTTACACCTTTATTAGGTAATATATGGGGGTACCCGACGCTATAAAAACCTGCGGCGAACCTAAAAAAAATTACTGGCTACCCATCAGCATCGCCGACGCTAAGACATCGATCAGAAAAATTATCGCTTAGTGACAGTGGTGATAGGGGGTGAAAGGGTTACCTGGGGGGGCGATCAAGGGGGTTAAACCTTTATTAGGTAATATATGGGGGTACCCGACGCTATAAAAACCTGTGGCGAACCTAAAAAAAAATTACTGGCTTCCGATCAGCATCACCGACGCTAAGACATCGATCAGAAAAATGATTGCTTAGTGACAGTGGTGATAGGGGGTGAAAGGGTTATCTGGGGGGTGATCAGGGGGTTAAACCTTTATTAGGGGGGGGTTAGGGGGCTACACTGGACCTAAGACTAAACTTTGATGACACTTTTACAGTCACAAATGTCACTGATTGCAGTGACCATTTATTTAGTGATCACTGCAATCAGTGACACTGTGACTGGGGGGGGGGGCTGGGGGGTGATCTGGGGGTGTCTGGGGGAGGCGATTTATGTGCCTATGTGTCCTGGTGTCAGTGTAGTGTTGTGTGTACTAACCTGGCATCTTCTCCTGTACGGCGCTCGGTATATGTGAGCGCCCCAGGAGAGATGACATCACTTCCTCCTTCCTGGCAGGCAGGGGAAGCTCTCTCATTCGCCGGGAGCGATCGAGAGGGGGTGGCCGGAATCGAACGGCCGTCCCCTCATGCCGGATCGCTCCCGAAGGTAAAACGACCGCTCACTGTAAAGAAGGGGGGTCCGATCGGACCCCCCCCCAACTATACAAAGGCAATCACGTATATATACGTGATTGTGACTGTCGGTGCCATTCTGCCGACGTATATTTACAGTGGGCGGTCGTTAAGTGGTTAATAAATGAGGTAAAGCTTCACTTTGCAAAGAATACCCAATCACATGCAATAAAAATAAAAAAAATAAAATCATTTTTGCTTGCATATGATTGGATGATGGAAGGCAGCAGAGCTTCTGCTCATTTCCTAAGTTCTGGAGCAACTGCACAGTCTATTTGGAAAAAGAAAATGGTGGGACTTTATATGAAGCAGCAATACTAAGTAGAATGAATCAATGTACACATTGTTTATTGAATACAAATGGCATATATACACTGTAAAAATTATTATAAAAGAAACCATTGTATTATAATCGTTGGTCTCAATAACAATAAATCTAAAATAAAATATAATATAATGACCAACATGGTATAGTAGTCAAAACAGGGTATATAAAATTCTTACTCACTTCTTGGCCACCTATTGGTTTTCCTTTTTTCAGTGTCCTAGACACATAGTTGTCAGCACTTTTTTGCTTTTCTTCACTCCATTTATTTATTTATTTATGTTCACTTGGTGTCTGGCTATCCTTCTCCAGTTTATTAGCTGCATAATTAGCTACTGCTATTTTACTATTGTTACAGTTATTTTGGAAATACCTACAATACAAATAATACTAAAAATTCTTACTATGCAGACCCCAGCTTCTAACTGGAGCCCTCTTCTTCACTCTCCAAATTGACTGCCTTGTGCCTACCGCCATGTCCAGGGTTTATACCTCCTCAGCTCCCGGGGATGACGTCATATCCAATGCACCCCTCTATTATAGAGAGTGTTTGGAATCTGTCAAGCTTCCCCTCTTCCCCTTGCTTATACTATATACCCTGTTTTGACTACCATACCATGTTGGTCATTATATTATATTTTATTTTAGATATCCCCATACCCTGCATCTTGCTCCTGATGAGTGGTAATGCTACCACGAAACGCGAAGAGCTTTCATACGATGCGACGTCACAGTGTCTGGTTTACTATTTTTATCCGTTTATATTATATTTTAATGCATCTATCCACCATTGTTTTTACACTCTTATGCTAATACTATTACTAATTGGTATATATACACACCTTGGTCCAGTACTATGTTGTAACAATTATGTACTGTCATTAATTGTCCAATTTATTGTTATTGAGACCAACGATTTTAATACAATGGTTTCTTTTATAATCATTTTTACAGTGTATATATGCCATTTGTATTCAATAAACAATGTGTACATTGATTGATTCATTCTACTTAGTATTGCTGCTTCATATAAAGTCCCACCATTTTCTTTTTCCAATATGACCAGGGATGGAGGTAAATCTTAGGTATTGCCTCATACAAAGTCCCAACCCCTATGCACAGTCTATTTGCCTTTAGTAAATCAACCCTAGCCCATGCATATAGGCGTTTACAGGACTTTAGAGGCAGGAGAGTTTAGAGGCAGGAGAGTTTAGAGGCAGAAAACAAAACCCATCACCCTTTCAATGCACTCAAAAGAGGAGGAGAAAAAACACCAAAATAAGAGCAAAACTTTGAAAAAACGCATCTAAAACAAGCCTAAGCGCTAGGCAAGAGGTTGAGCATTTATTCATTTCAATGGCCAGGACAAATGAATATTCTGCCCAATTAAATGAATAAACACCCTATAGGGCGCTTGATGTGCCTAAACGTGTTTGCAAAAATGCAGCTTAGGCACGTTTTTTAAGCTGCTTATCTCCAGCTAGGAAAAAAGCGTTAAGGCTAGGTTCACACTTGCAGTTACGGTTATGACACCTGTTCCTGCACCCGCTAACACCCACAGCCAAATCGCATTGCTCTGCAAAGACACGCAGGGGTGCTATTCATTAAATGGCACCCCCACACATCTCAACCTACAGCACCATGCAATTTCCCTGCGGCTTCACTTTTAAAAAGGTGCAAGCACCCTTTTTTTTTTTGCGGGAAATGCAGGCACGGCAGCCCAAATGAATGGGTAGCCGTGCCCTAGCAAACGCAGGCTGCACAGACTGAACAAGTGTGAACCAGGAATTAGAAAAGCCCTAAAGGCCTTAGAGGTTTGCACTGAAACAAAGTTTTTGTTACCAATGAAAATCCAGTATTTTTGTGATTTGGTCATTCAGTTTCTGTATTTACAGCATGGTGAACTGTCTAAGACCTTTATACAACTCTGAAGTTTACGTCCCAGTATTGCAGGCATCACAAATACAGAAAAATAATTCCTAGACCTTTTAGTCATGAAACCTTTTAAAAGTAAGCAAAATATTGGAGGTACCCCAGTATAAAATGTATAAAACATAAAAATGTTACCTACCACGGTCCACCGATGTGGGGTGGGGGGGGCAGGATTAACTACTAGACTTTAGTTAATCCCCATACACTGCCAGATATCACCTGAAGCACACGTTGATCTATCACTTTTACCTATTAGCCTGTGAATGTTGGCTTGATTTTCCCTATTATGCATTTACTTTAAAAAGCTACTCTGATTGATATGACCCTGGGCAGCATGGCATTACCCCCATCACTATCCCCATTAACAATGACACTGATCCCGTTCCACCTATTCCCATCAGCACTCCTGCCTTTTTGTTGACCTATCTGGCAACCAGTTGTATTGTCACAGGTGATATATGCACTATCATATGTGCATTATCATTTAGAAAATGTGCTTTTCTGGAAACCGCAACAATGAAGCAGCAAGCATCTTTTTGTCACTTCTAGCTAAATTGCATATACTGTAGGTGAACATAGCCTTGGAGGTTGAACTGCATCCATTTTATCAGATTCTACCAGAAGCAGGTGGAAATGTGATCACAAAATACTACTACATGCATGCTTGAGTCTTGCTCAAACAACAAAGATATAGGCAGTTGGAGTTTCCTGAAGCCTTGGGATCAGTTAAACTCATTTAATATTCCCTGTGTTTCCTTGGTATGCATATTAGGGTATGTAAGTGATCCAACTCTAGATTAGAAGAGACAATTAGCATTTTCTTATGCTCTATCTATAGCTTGTAAAATGAACCTACAGAGTTGGAAATCAGATACCAACCTTGTTCTACAAAGTGGAAACTGACAAATTAATCCTCCTGCATAGGGGGGGATGCCTGGAAGCTGGAAAAGCGATGGGATGTTATGGCTGAATACAGCAGGTATGGCTTTTTCTGTGCCCATTAAAAGATTGAGCATTATATTTGCAAGTTATTTTTGGATATTCTGTAACACTTGTAAACATCACTGCTTATTACGCCCACTGAAAAATAAGGCAGTTTTACAATTTTATTTTTCCACTCAGAGATAGGGCTGGGAAAAAAATCGATTTTAATCTTGAATCGAGTTTTGAGCTCAAATCGATTCAGATTTGAAGAAAATCGATTTTTTTAGATTTTTAAAAAAATTAAAAAAAATTTTTATTTTTTCCTTCAAAGTTTCCGTAGCAGGGCTGCAGGGGGCATATCCGGAATGGCACTGGGCGGCGTTACCCCAATTACATCTACTCGCCGCAGCGAGTAGATGTAATGTAACACTAACTAACCGCAAGCCGCCGTCTGCCTACCTGATCAGCGTGTCATGCAGACAGACGGCGGCCATTGCAGTGTTCAAAAGCCGCGCCTCCCGAGTCCTCGTCTGTGATAGGCGGAACACTCAATTTCACAGCAGGCAGTGTTTAGCCTATCACGGACATCCTCTCATCCTCGTCTGTGTTATGAGGATGAGCGGATGTCCGTGATAGGCGGAACACTGAATGCTGGGAAATTGAGTGTTCCGCCTATCACAGACGAGGAGGAGGCGCGGCTTTTGAATACTGGAATGGCCGCCGGTGTAGCAGTAAAATCTGTATACCATGAAAATCTGCATCAGGTACGGGCACAGTGATTGAAGCATGGGCACAGTGAGGCATTGGGCACAGTGAGGCACGGGCACAGTTCAATTCAACTAAGAGTAACCTCAAGATTTTTTGTTGTTTTATTAGCTAAATCCAAATACAGTATTAATAATTTGGATGTTTAACAATCTTTGTTGCACACTGACTTTGCAGTTAGAGAAAGGGTTTGCATTTGCAATTTTGTTTGTTGATGCACTTCAATTAATATAATTAAAAAAAAAAAATCAAATCGAATTGTAAATAGAGTTTTTTATAAAAAAAAAAAAAAAAAAAAAAAAACCCAGATTTTTTTTTTGGGGGAAAATCGCCCAGCCCTACTCAGAGATACACTATATTGCCAAAAGTTTTGGGACCCATGCCTTTACACGCACATGAAGTTAATGACATCCTAGTCTTAGTCCGTAGGGTTCAATATTGAGTTGGCCCACCATTTGCAGCTATAACACCATCAACTCTTCTGGGAAGGCGGTCCACAAGGTTTAGGAGTGTGTCTATGGGAATGTTTGACCATTTGTGGTGTCAGGCACTGATGTTGGACAAGAAAGCCTGGCTCGCAGTCTCTGCTCTAATTCAACTCAAAGGTGTTCTATCATGTTGAGGTCAGGACTCTGTGCAGGCCAGTCAAATTCCTCCACCCCAAACTCACTCATCCATGTCTTTATGGACCTTGCTTTGTGCACTGGTCCAAATCATTTAGTGGAGGGGGATTATGGTGTGGGGTTGTTTTTCAGTAGTTGGGCTCGGTCCCTTAGTTCCAGTAAAGGGAACTCTTAAGGCATCAATATACCAAGACGTTTTGGACATTTTCATGCTCCCAACTTTATGAAAATAGTTTGAGGATGGCCCCTTCCTGTTCCAACATGTTCTCACCAGTGCACAAACAAGGACCAACTTAATATTAAACCCTACAGACTAAGGCCCCTTTCACACGGACGTTCCGTATGTCCGTTTTTCATCCATCCGTTTTAGGATGAAAAACGGACATACATGTATTCCTATGGGATAGCGGATGTCAGCGGATGAACATCCGATGACATCAGTCTCCGCTATGGTCCATTTAGCATGACGGAGGAAAATCCTACTTTTCCATCCGTCTGCGGATCGGATGAAATGGGACAGACGGTCGGTTTTCATCCGATCCCCCCATAGGAGAAAGCAGCGATCCGACCGGTCCGTTTCTGCACAATGTGCAGAGACGGACAAGTCATCCGCCGGCTCAGCAGGGATCAACGGAGCGATCTCCGCTGAGCAAGCGGATATTCACGGGGTGGATCGTGACGGGATCCGCCCGTGTGAAAGAGCCCTTAGACTAGGATGCCATTAAAGTTCATTTGCATGTAAAGACAGGTGTCCCAATACATTTGGCAATATAGTGTATTTGCTTGAGGTGAAAGAAAACCTGTGCTTTACCCATGCTGGACAAGACATCAGGTCCCCCTTCCCAGCAACACATACTCATCTTCGCACTCTCACTGCTCTATTTGGACTCCAAAAGCAAAGTAAAATACTCTGCACCTGTGTGTATGGTGGAGCATTCCTGATATATGGAAATTGGTCCAATGTTGTCACATGGGGTAAGGCGAGGGAGTTCCTGCAGCGGTGACAGCTCGGCGCTGGAAGGACTTTGTTTTAAAGGTAAGTTCAACATAATGATGCATACTAGCACATTATGACATTACCTTGCAGGGTAGAAAAACAAACAAACACCCAGCGGTTTACTACCGCTTTACAGAAAGCCCAGTGTAAGAACCAAGTCCTCTCAGTCAGAGCCTATTTAGGCTCTGACTGAGGTGACTTAGAGCTTAGACTGGGCTTTCTTTAAAGCGGTAGTAAACCGCTGGGTGTTTGTTTTTGTTTTTCTACCCTGCAAGGTAATGTCATAATGTGTTAGTATGCATCATTATGTTGAACTTACCTTTAAAACAAAGTCCTTCCAGTGCCGAGCTGTCACCGCTGCAGGCACTCCCATCTTCCCCTGGTCTATCTTCCGGGTTTGCGGATTCTGGCTGTGTGACATGCTGGAGCCGTGATGAGGTCACTGGTTTATGGCTCAGGGCTCTGAAGGAATGGCCAGGGTGGCCTTTCCTTCAGAGCGCATGCGCCAGTGATGTCACTGGCTGCATGTACAGTAAATATCTCCTAAAAGGCACATGTTTAGGAGATATTTACACTACCTATAGGTAAGCCTCATTATAGGCTTAGTTACCTGTAGGTCAAAGTGAAAAAAAAATAGGTATACAACCACTTAAAGTGAAAGGCAAGTCAAAACCTAACTAAGCTTAAATCTACTCCCAACCCCATTCTAAGTTTATTCCATGTTCCCTGTAAGAGGAAACATGTCTAAAAACTTACCTATTCTGAATTTACTTCAGTCCAGTCATATGATCTCTCCAGCGCTGGCTTCAGTGTAGAGGAGAGATCGCCGACAACAGCAGCCTTGGCTTACTGTGAGGCATCTGTTGTCGGCTGTCCCTCCTCTACACTGAAGCCAGTGGTGGAACCTGGTCATGTGACCAGACTGGAGCGACTTCAGAATAGGTAGGTATAGACATCTCTCCTTTTACAGGGTAGATAGAATAGGCTTAACTACTTGGGGGAGCAGTAATGTCACTTCCCAGGTCATGTGACAGTACTTGGATGTAGCGAGCAGCTAGGCTCAGCTGGGGTATCAAGGGAAACCCCATCACTTTGCCCTGCATGGGCAAGGTAACAGTCTCTCTTTAATGCACTGCAAACAGTACATTGTACTTTTGAACATTATTGAAACATGTCACAAACTCTTTTCTATGTAAATTAAACTTAATGAAGCTTGATTAAAAAAATAAGGTAAACTTCGATTTTACCATTAACTAAGCGGTGTAAGCCCTAACCATATTGGTTATAATTAGAATATATTGCTTCGGCAACCCCCACACCACATAGTTGATGGTTGAAAGTTGGACAGCACATACTGTTAATTAAGACTGTAATGTGCATGGCCAGCTCTAAAGACAGCTCCTTGCTTTATCCTCCTACATTTTACATAAGCCAGCGCAGAACACAAAGTCTTGTGCCAGATCAGTTATGTACCCGGTCACTGCCACCTGTCACCAGGTCACTGTGCACGTGCCAAGAGACTGAGAAAACTGGAAACAGAGGACAGTATACTGAAACAGGACTTTAAAACACAGAAGAGTGGGGGAAAAAAAACCAGACCGAGCTTTCCAAGCAACCAGATAGAAGGTGACAGTTTTAGCAAAGTTTAGAAAAAAAAGGTAGGTCAGGGACTGATCACTGGGTTAAAGAAGCAGAGGTAAATGACTGCTGACTTCTGTTTTAAAGTACACCTGGCACAGGTAAAGCATCTTGTAGTAGCTGTGCATCATTTTATCTTCCAAAGTACCCTGAACTCAGGAGATGTGTATGCAAGTATAGCACCAAATGCCAATCCCCCGACATCTAATCTACACTATTCAAACAATAAGAGGTACAGGGATGTGATGGAGGCTTGAACGTTTTAAACAAAATTTTTAGAATACATAAATTGAACCTGTGGTTTGGATATGCAGGTCAATGCAACAGGTTCACTTTATTTAGGGTGGCACTGCGGGAAGAGAACAGAAGCATTCCTATGTAAGCTTCAAGTCACATCTAGGGTCATACACAAAGCTGGGGACACTCTTCACATCCTCATGTGACAATGCTGGGTGCCTGAACATGCCATCATCCAGTACTAGTGCATGCACATGACAGAAGAGCAAGTCCCTTATGGCCATTTTACATTGCCACACTGCGGATTGGCCGTAGGTGCAGCGCAGAGTACCCACGGTTTTCGTGTGGGTTACCCATAGTTTTCTATTATGTCCAACATTTTTGGCATGTTTTCTGAAAGTGCACCAAAGATTAAGCATGCAGGACTTTTGGTGCGCTTTTAGAAAATGCGCCAAAACATGTGATATAATAGAAGTCTATGGGAAACCACAGATAACCTGCAGGAAAAAACGTGGGTACAGTGTGAAAGCGGCCTTATACTCTATGGGGCACTACTGCACAGGAGTGACCAGGACAGTAAAGGTTTGTGACGATAGATGTAGAAAACAGCGGTAAAAATGCATTTGTGGGGGGAAAGGGTGGGTTTGATTAGGCCAGGGGAAACTTTGTTTTAAAATGTCGGTTGTGTGATCGATAAGTTGCGGTATTTCCAACTGAAACACTTTATAGAGACCTTGCACCAACCAATTAGAACTGGTGAGAACCTACTTCCCCTGGAGCAACTATGCTACAGGAAAGAAGCGGGTGATCTCAAAGACATATAGAATACTGATGGATATGAAGGGGAAGGAAACACCGCCATTTATCAGTAAATGGGAAAAAGAATTGGGATCGCGGGTGAATGACCTAGAGCTGAGGCACATACTGAAGAGGGTACATACTACGTCAGTAGACTGTAATATGACAGAACCAAAATTATAAGTGTGTGGCTCGCTGGTATATAACACCAGATAAGGCACATAAATGTCAAAGCGAGATATAGCAGCTATGTTGGCGGGGCTGTAAGGAGATAGGAATCATGACCCATATATGGTGGACCTGTCCCAAGATCCGAAAATATTGGGGAGAGGTAAGATGAGCAATTAAGGATATAACCAGCTTAGAAATCCCAGATGACCCTTGGGGATGCCTGTTTCATGGGGTTAAAATACCAACTAAGATATATATGAATTCTTTAGTTCCCCAGCTACTAAATGCCGCTAAAGGTTTAATACCGAGACAGTGGCAAGACCCAGAGAGGCCCACAATGAAGAGTTGGTGCAATGGAGTAAATTAAATCTATAACTAATGCCGCGTACACACGACCGTTTTTAATGTCATTGAAAAAAACAATGTTTTTCTCAACGTGATTCTTCTCAAGCCTGCCTTGCCTACACACTATCATGAAAAAAAAATGCTCGAGCAAAGCGCGGTGACGTACGAAATGTACGACGGCACTATAAAGGGGAAGTTCCATTCGAATGGCGCCACCCTTTGGGCTGCTTTTGCTGATCCTCGTGTTAGTAAAGTTTGGGGAGAGACGATTCGCGCTTTTCAGCCTCGTGCTCTTCAGTCCGTTACAGCGTGACGAATGTGCTATCTCCATTACGAACGCTAGTTTTACCAGAACGAGCGCTCCCGTCTCATCACTTGCTTCTGAGCATGCACGGTTTTTTCACGTCGTTAAAGCCTACACACGGCCGTTTTTCATGACAAGAAAAACGGCGAGAAAAATTAGAGCATGTTCCAAATTTTTAATGCCCATTTTTCACGTCATGAAAAAGGCTCTGGAGCCTACACATGATCGTTTTTAATGACCAAATAAAAAAAAATGTAATTTTTCTCGTCATGAAAAGCGGTCGTGTGTACGCGGCAATAGAGTACCTACGGTTTAGTGGCGAGGAAGGAATGGAGGGGTTCGAAGAGAAGTGGAGAGACTGGATAAAATACAAGTATTCAATAACATTTGCTGAACTTCTAGGAACATAAATTGGAGGGAATAGAATAGGAGATACAGTAGAGCGGTGGAAGAGAAAGTATTAAAATTTAAGCACCATAGAGGTGGGGGGAGGGGTTTTAGGGTGAGGAAAGTTTATAAATGTATTTAATTTATTAGCCGTCTGTGATGTATGGAAAATGAGATGATAGGCTGAGAAAAGTTGTCCGGCTTTTTGTGTAATCTTATACTTTTAAAGAAAATTAATAAAGAAATTGGAAAAAAAAAAAAAAAAAAATTGGTACCTCGTCCCTTCCAGGTTGGCCAAATTTACGCCAAACCAAGCAGCGCAATGCTTTCGAGGCTGCCTTGACCCAGGCACCCACTTGCACATATGGTGGTCCTGCCCATTGGCACAGATATATTGAAGAAAATATTTGGAGTTGCCTCCAGAATGTTTAATCTCAATGTGCAACCTGACCCAGCCACAGCCTTGCTCAATCTAAAACCGGACTGTATTACTTATAGACAATTTAAACTCCTTATCCAACTCCTCACAGCGGCTAAGCAAACAATCGCAAAGGCGTGGAGGACCCCCGACCTAGAAGTACCCGAGACTGAATCCAGACTAGCAATAGAAAGAGATCAAATTCCAGCTTTCGAAAAAACCTGGAATCCTTGGATCAAATACCACTTATCACCACTCTGTGATAACACAATTCTCATGCCATGGTAGCTGACAACCCTACTCAGATAAAAGTGATTTGTAATCCCAAACCCAAACTTTCAGAGCCTTGGTGCTACCCTACTTTCTGTTGTGAATAATATAATGCTTTTTTACACCTTCAGACAGGAAGCCATACGATCTGAGCTAATCCAGTGGACTCCTGCACTTTCTTCTCTATTCTCCTCACTATTCTTCCTTTTCTTGTGTATCCCTTTGTCTGTGTGTTCTTTACTGTATATATATATATATATATATATATATATATATATATATATATATATATATTTATTTATTTTTCTCTTTGGCTCTATTTTTTATTCTTTTACTGAACAGTAATGAAATATTATTCTATTTAACAAATTTTAACAGCTCTGGTCCAAGCTAATACTCTATATGGTAGCATTATTTCAATCGTAGTTAATTATTCTTAGTTATAACTAATTTACTTTTCTTTTCTGTAATGGTCAAATAACCTACCTAACAGTAGCTACTTAGTGCAGGGCTTGACAAATTTGCTTGGAATCTAGGAGCCAGCTAAAAAAGTTAGGAGCCAGGAACGCATCCTGTCCCGCCGAGCTTGCGCGCAGAAGCAATTGCATACGTGAGTAGCGCCCGCATTTGAAAGCGGTGTTCAAACCACATGTGAGGTATCGCCGCGATCGGTAGAGCGAGAGCAATAATTCTAGCCCTAGACCTCCTCTGTAACTCAAAACATGCAACCTGTAGAATTTTTTAAACGTCGCCTATGGAGATTTTAAAGGGTAAAAGTTAGTCGCCATTCCACGAGCGGACGCAATTTTTAAGCGTGACATGTTGGGTATTAATTTACTCGGCGTAACATTATCTTTCACAGTATAAAAAAAAAAAACTGGGCTAACTTTAAAGTCTTATTTTTTTATTAAAAAAAAGGGCGCTTGTAAGACCGCTGCGCAAATACGGTGCGACAGAAAGTATTGCAATGACCGCCATTTTATTCTCTAGGGTGTTAGAATAAAAAATATATATAAATGTTTGGGGGTTCTAATTAGAGGGAAGGAGATGGCAGGGAAAACAGACAGGGAAACTCCATTAGCATTGCTGGTTGCAATACCAACGGCCACCACAAGATGGCGCTAGACCACAGAAGGAAGCATAGGCCTGCAGAAGGCCGCAAAGCCGCGGCCTCAATTACTGGCCGGCGCGGCCCGACGCGATCCCGCGGCGCGGAGGGGGGGGGGCACGGAGACACAGGATACCCCAGCTGTGCTGCCCCAGGCGCCAGGTCGCTAATTCTAGTCGCAATGGCGACCTGGCGCCCAGGGTTTGTCGAGGCCTGACTTAGTGGACCTTAAAATTCTACCATTTATGTTAAACATTCTTTGTTTACTGTTGTATTATTTATTACAACTGCTTATATTTACTTGTCGATCCAATCAATAAAATATTTTGACAAGGAAAAAAAAAAAGTCGGTTGTGTGCAAATCCTTTTTTGCACACAGCCAACTCCTTGCACCCGCCTGAGAATCCTATAGAGGACCCAGGATGGGAACACCTGAGGCTTAGAGAGCAACCTCCTTTTCCCCGTTTTGTTCACACTGAATTTTTTTTCTTTATTAATGAATCATCATACCGCCTATTAATCCACTATAAAGGTCTCTCCCATTCTCATTTTGTTTTAGGCCCCATGCACACGAGACGCAGGTGCAAACTCTGCTGAACACACGTTTTTAAACGCTGAAACCGGCATTTATAAACGCGCGTTTTGCCGCGTTTGCGGCCGCGTTTAACCGCGTTTGCGTTTATAAGCGTTTCATCATAGACCCTCCCTAAGCTCAAAAAACAGTAAATTTTAACCATTTCAGCTAGTTTGTGAGACCAGAGTGAGTAGCAGCAGCTGAGAGAGCAGCAGTGTACTTGTATTTAGCGTATCACTTGCCACATCATCTGCCACAAGCTGTGGATTGTCCACTTGCCACGTCACCTAGCCATGTTACCTGCCCACATTACCTGCCACGTCATCTAGCCACGTCACCTGCCACAAGTTGTGGATTGTCCACTTTCCACGTCACCTGGCCACGTCACCTGCCACAAGTTGTGAATTGTCCACTTGCCACATCACCTGCCACAAATTGTGGATTGTCCACTTGCCACGTCACCTGGCCACGTTACCTGCCACGTCACCTGCCACAAGCTGTGGATTGTCCACTTGCCACGTCACCTGGCCACATCACCTGCCACAAGTTGTGGATTGTCCACAATGCAATGCAAGCAATTACAGTTTTCTTTTATATTTTTTAATAGTTTTTCATCATTTGCGATCATTTTAGAGGATTTCTAATGTTAAAAAATAGGTCACCTTTAAAAACGCTTATAAAACGCAAACGCGGCAAAACGCCGGTACCGCGTTTAGCGTCTGAAACGTGGAAAACTTTTGCGTCTGAATCCATTTTTTTGCTTCTGGAAAAACGAGGTTAAACCCAACTGCTTGTAAACGCCAAAAAACGAGAGTGTGTGCATGGACACACAGGATAACATTGAATGGGTTCAGGAGCAGTTGAAAAAAGCGTCCAACTGCCTCTGAACGCGCGTTCAACAGCAAATAACAGCGTCTCGTGTGCATGGGGCCTTAAAATGCACTTATGCCTTAACCACTTTGGGATTTAGAACTTTAGAGTAGAATAAAGTTTTTAGGCTACAGCATTGACAAGCTTCTAGCAATGACAAGCTGTCAAAATGACAGCTAGTAATTGCTTTACATTACACAACAGGATAGGCTGTCAAAATGCAGCAGCTCCTGTGTAAAATGACACTTGCAGATAGTCTGAAAGTGTCATTGAGCAATCAATATATTGTTTCATTATACTTACTATTCCTATTATATATCAAAGGTGTCTTTTTTATATATATTCCTATTTAACCTATTATAAGCCCTAATCAATCATAATTAGTTTACATACTTCTTCCTCTTCTCCCCTTAGCTTTATTTTTCTGCCATTTTAAAAAATATTTCTTCAGTGTTGCATAACAAAACAATGCAATCTGGAAAAAAAAACAAAAAAACAAAAAAAAAACACAATCTTACCCACTTGTAAATACATTTTCCATTCTCTGTACCACAAAAATCATTTTAGTGTCATTTTATTAGGAAGTATAGAATAAAATATATACTTTTTATTTACAGTAAAAAAAAAAGTTCCATAGGATATAAAAAAAATTTTTTTTTTTTCAAAATGACAACATTTACGCCACATAAACAGGCCTATACTGGAAATTTATAAATTGCTCCGTTCCATAAGGGGTATACAAGTATGAGAGCTAAAGTGAATAAAAACAAAACACTTTAGCAGCTCCTTTTCTTTAAACATGCAGAATAATTACAAAAACGATTTACTGGCTAACATTGCACCAAATGCTTTCAAAGAACACAGGCCAGTCACATTATGTCTATTTACAAACAATATGAGTGAAAATGAGCCAAGCAAAAGTAATTCAATAAAAACCAAACCAAATTAAATAATATCCTAGCAAGTATAATATTTAAATGTGCACAGTGGCTGTCCAGAAGCAGAAACCAGTCAGCGTTTTTTTCTTCCAGGCTTCGCTTTGTCAACACACTCGCGGCGCTGTGTCAACGGCAATTGGCAGAGTTAATTAAAAGCAGTTCCTCTGCAAGATCGCGATAGGCTGCCGATGTCCAACTGGGAGAAGTAAAAACTTTGTGCCAGCCCGGCTTTAGGAGTGCGGAGATGTAAAGAACTGAAAAAAATAAATTAACCTCTTCTCAAGCAGAAAGAACCCCAACACACGACTAGAGGATTGTATGATGGCCACATCCACCAAAAGGCAGTTAAAGGATCACTGCTAACTGTATTTATGGTGTTAAAGTGTATCTCCAGCCAAAATGTTTTCGCTTGGTGTTGCATAGAGTCAGGAAGGGTTGCAGCTCCTGTCAGGTTTGAACTGCTATTTGGGACTCCAGTGCTATGATTAAAGTGGAATTCAAGGCTAACGCTAACTATTTTTATTTCTGTTGGAGAATTCCCCTCACTTCCTGTCTGGCAAAATGTCAGCAGCAAAAGGGAATAAGCATTAAAGTAGATACACAAAAAAAGGCCGGAAAAAAAAAAGCACTTTTAAAAAAAGGTAGCCATATTATAACCCCAGGTAAGAGAAGCGAGTACACAAAGTATTAATATAAAATTACAAAAGTTTGTTCATAATATATTTTTCCACAGAATAAAACTGGTAATAACATGTATGCCAAGCTGCTGCTAACAAAGCAAACAGAATATTAACATGCATTAAAAAGGGGATAAACTCCAGAGATAAAACGATAATTCTTCCGCTCTACAAGACTCTGGTCCGGCCGCACCTAGAGTATGCTGTCCAGTTCTGGGCACCAGTCCTCAGGAAGGATGTACTGGAAATGGAGAGTACAAAAAAGGGCAACAAAGCTAATAAAGGGTCTGGAGCATATTAGTTATGAGGAAAGGTTGCGAGCGCTGAATTTATTCTCTCTGGAGAAGAGACGCTTGAGAGGGGATATGATTTCAATTTACAAATACCATACTGGTGACCCCACTGTAGCGGGGTCCCCTTTAAGACTCCCGGGACTACCTTACCCAGAACCCCTTTCAGCAATGTTTCCACCCCAGAGACTCATGGGAGGGGTTATAAAAGGAGGAGGCGAGGCTGGGCTCGGGCTCTTTGGGACACGAGACTTCAGTGAAGAGATCTTCCTGTGCGGATCCACTGTGGTGCAAGGCCTGAAGCCTGGGGCCTTGCGCTGCTACCCAAAAGAGCCTTCCACCCCATTTTGAGCCTGGGTGACATCTGACTCGGTTTCTTCAACTGCTGCTGAGCCGGAGCCCCGATCGCTGCGGACGCTGTGTGTGGAGACACAGCGGGTGGAAGTTCCCAGACTGGGATCGCGTCCGGAGGGGTGAGCGAGCACATGCTCAATCCATAAATACTTTATACCATTGTTAGGCCTACAGACTGCCGTGGCCCACCAGTTCATATTTCAGTTCCGTTTCCCCACTGGAGATCCATAGCAGAACTGAGTCAAACGGATCTCTAGTGGAGTGTACTGTGTTGGCATTTTTACCCCTCCCTTGGATTACAAATGTGTTCCTGAAAGATGCACCACCGTTTAAAGACTTGCATGCAAAGAATTTTACCCCCCCCCTAGAGACTGAGTTATATGGTCAGGCCTGGCCATCTAGGTAGTTTATTAAGTTGCTGCGCCATAGGGCGCATAGTGAAGTACTGTTACACGTGGCGCGTGTGCGCCATATCTGACTAGTTATAGTGTGACTATTGCTGCAGGGCTCTGCAGATAGAGTCATATGATCTGTTATCATTGTTGATTTTTATTACCATAGAAAGTAAATTCGTTATTCTTTTATCACTGCCTTGGTGTTTGAATTTAATCATAGAGCATAAGATATACACATATTACCCTAGACTAACTGTGCCAGTAGGGGGTCGAGTAAATTGCCGGGGTTTGGCGGAGCTGTCTTCAGGGCCCAACCTAAATCTGCGGCCCTCTTAACCGAAGGTATCGCTACACCACAATAAAACTTTTTCGCGGAACGGAGTTTAACAATACTGGTGGCCACTCATTTAAATTATAAGAAAAGAGGTTTAACCTTAAACTACGTAGAGGGTTCTTCACTGTAAGAGCGGCAAGGATGTGGAATTCCCTTCCACAGGCAGTGGTCTCAGCGGGGGGCATCGATGGTTTCAAGAAACTATTAGATAAGCACTTGAACGACGACAACATACAGGGATATATAATGTAATACTGACATATATAATCACACACATAGGTTGGACTTGATGGACTTGTCTTTTTTCAACCTCACCTACTATGTAACTATGTATGACCTGTAATCCCCAATGGAACTAAAGCTTGGTTAATCTGTCACAATCCAGCACATGTACATCACGTATGTATCCAAATAAAGTGATTATAAACATCAATAAATGTTATTGATGTAGCCAGCTGGTATATAGAATATATTGATCTTGACCTCTACGCGTTTCAGCAATCATTGGCTTCCTCAGGAGATCATACAAACAATCGGAGGCGCCAAGCATTTAGTACAAATGGTCAGATCTAGGTCCACCCAGCAACTGGAGGCAACACACCAGGTGTACTATAGCTGTTGGAAAAGCCCAAAAGGGCAGCCCATCACTTGGATAAATAGAGTTATTTGAGTATGGCTGATCCAGAGAGGGTAACCGGATAAGAGGATTCAAATCCGTGTAATATGAAAAAACTGTTTGGATAGATCACATTGAACCTGCCTAACCGGTCCTGGAGTGAGTCTGCATGGACCCCACAAGGAAAGAGTTCAAGTAGAATGCCAGCCCAAGACTAAGGGCTGGTTCACACCATGAATCACATGCATGCACTACTTTATAAAAAGACACAGCAACTTGATTGCATGGTACTACTGTACCATGCGATCCAGTCAATGCAAGTCTGTATACACTGGATCCCACAGCTCTTTTTTGTTGGTGAGTGGTGGCTGCAGGTAAGAGGGAGGCGCGCCAACAATGACTGGGTCATGGGAGGCTATGGGTGATGCCACGGCTTCTGGAATTCCCAGTCCTTGTCAAGCCGGAGCTGCAGGATCACGTGACTGTATCGGTACTAAATAAGATAAGCATACAGATCTTTTTTCACAGTCTAGGCAGGATAGGTAGGAGGAGGGGGGACATTTTTAAAAATGGTTTTCATTAACCGGAGTAGGGGAAGAATAGAGACCCTGTCGGATTGGCATTCATGTCTGTGTCCCTGTTTTCCCGATTTTACCTCACTTCCTGTCTGGTGAAACTAGATTAGATCTGTTTGGTCTTGCAACTGTTGTCCAGTATCAATTTAAACTCACTGCCAGCACAGTTTACCGCCTTCTAGTTTACCATGTTCATCATGTTGCACCGAGATGCAATTTTCGCTGCCAGAAGTGTGACAATTATCTCTAATGTATGGACTGTGCATAACTTAAATCCACAGATGCTTCCAGCGATGCAATGGTTCGATTCCTCACCGGCCAATGACATCTTATCCCTGGGCTTCTTCTAGGTGTTGGGTCTTTAGCCTCTTGATTGGCCGGTGTGGAATGACATAACTCCTGCACATGCGCGTTGGTGTCGTTCATTCATATATTTTTTTTATGTGATGCTAGATTTTTATGCTTATGTCATTATCTATTATCTGTCATTAATGTTGTTTGCAATATACGTAATGTCTTTATTTTTTAGTATAGATATATTTTTTGAAAGCACATCCTTGTTATAATGGTATCAATGTTTATAGTTTTTATTATTTAGCTTGTGATACATTTATTTTCAAATTTCCAAATTTTGGAGGACAAGCTTTCAGGGTGTACCTCTTTCTTCAAGGTCCAAGCAGTACGAATCAGTGAATACAGTACTAATTGGAGCTTGAAGGAGGTACACCCTGAAAGTTTGTCCCCAAAGATTGGACGTTAGTGCAAATAAGAAAAGTATCATGGACAGTACCGAGTTGTTTTTGTTGCAATATGGCTACAATCATCTAATGCATAAATTTAGCTTATATTATTTTTATGCCATTATATTTCATAAGTTTTAGCCCCTGAGACTAGTTGGCTTTTTGATTTTGTATCATGAAATAAAATTCTTACTGGACTTAAAAGCGGAGCTCCACCCTATTTCAACACATGAGCTCATTCATACCGCAGTCTGCAATACAGTTGAAAATTGAAGTTTTTTTTTTGTTTTTTTGTTTTTTTTAGGGTGTACAGTACCTTCGATTTCCTACTGCTTCCTGTCTCTATGAAGTGCGGGTTGTCTGCGGGTAGTTCGTCACTTCCTGTAACCGCAATGTTTCCTGGGACCTTTTGTCATTGCTCCCACGAGTCATTGCGGAGGCTTCCTCTGAGCCATCGCGGGATTTCCTAAAGCGCAACGCCGCTGTCTCGTCACATCAGGCTCCCCATCACACATTGCCCAGGAAGTGACGTTCCGTCGCCGCCATCTTGCTACTCCCCACACTCCTGCACAGTAATGATAGAGTGAGAAGTAGGCAAGCGGTGTAGCAAAATGGCGGCAACGGGACGTCACTTCCGGAGCAATCTGTGATAGGGAAGCCGAATGTGACGAGACACCGCCCGTTGTGATGGCAAGGAAATTAGTGCTTGTGGGCTTCACAGTGCCCACAAGCAAAATGAAAACATTGTTTGACAGATAATATAACTTACAATTTAAGACGGAATCGGACAGTGGATGCTTTGAAACAGCGGAATAGCGAGTACTATTTTAATGTGGCATAAACAAATGAATGACCAAAAAAAAAAAAGATGGCCGTGGGAGATCCGCTTTAAGCTTTGTGGCACTCTAATCCTTCTAATGTCTGCATTCTGCAGTAAAGGCTTCTGCTAACAGCCTGAGCCATCTGCTCCCACCTCCTCCGTAGTCCGCTGTTCTATCAGATAAGCAAACCCATCAGATCAGCAAACGGAAGTGGGTTTGCTAATATGACAGAACAGTGGCATCGGACATCTTACTAAACCCAGCTACAGCTTAAATTTCTGAGTAATTTTAGCAATAAAGTGAGCGTATATAAATAAATATAGTATATTGACATATGTGCTGCTGTTTCGATGTTTAATTTTGAAAGCCTATTAGGTTTAGCGCTGAGCAGTGCGGGGTGTACCAACATGGCCTCCGCCACCTTCCTACTGCTGGCATCCAGCTTTTTTCAAAATGTAACATCAAAACAGCTTTGTAGAAGTCGATATACTATATTTATATACGCTTCCATTATTTCTAAAATTACTCTGACATTCAAGACGTAGCTGGGTGTAGTAAGATGTCCGCTGCTGCCTTCCGATTGCAGGTGTTCTGTCAGATTAGCAAACCTGGTAGCGATGGAACGCATGCGCAGCTGACGGAACGTCACTTCTGTTCGCTGATCTGATGGGTTTGCTAATCTGATAGAACACCGGCACTCCAGTGAGTGCTGGAGGAGAACAAAAGAGAGCTGGTGACTGACAGTCACCACTCTGTGCTCAGAGCATACTCGAGAATTAAGCAACCAGCGGTCACATGGTCACTCGATTCTTGGGCTTAGAGGTGATGGGGGACAGCTGTAGCATGGGATCAATACTGCATCAGGTAAGTATGTATTTTTTTATTTATTTTTTGTCACGCGCTTCTCCTTTAAAGTGGGAGTAAACTCCCATGTATGATTTTTACCTATAGGTAAGCCAATAACAAGGCTACAGTAATGGTAAACATGCACCGTTTAGGAGAGATTTGCTTAAATTATATCCCCCATGCTATGTTACGTGAAGGAGAGCATGCACCAGCAGTCAAGTACATTTGTGCATGTTGGGCGCTACGGGTGGAGTTACTGAGGGGTAAATGCAAGAACAATAGAAAATAGTATTTGTGAGTGCAGAGACAACAAGAGCACTGTATGAGCTCCGATTACTGGAGTGCAGTGCTTGTCAGTACTAAAAAGTGAAATCCCCAAGGAGGGTTTTCTGTATATAATCTTGGTTACCCCATGTTACGTTCCTCAATGTTCATAAGCTCTTGCAGTGATGTGTGTCACTGTGGCCAGTGCATGGAATGAGGTGTGAAGAGAGACAAAGGTTAAGAAATCTAATCCCAACGCAAGCTTCACTGTTTATCTCTTTTTACAATCCTTTAGCAATCCTAGTAACAGTACACCAAGTTTCATTTTCCCTACTCACCAACTGCTTTCCTCTTTATAGGACTTTTTCTGTAATTGCCCAGATGATACATCACTTCCTAGCTGGATGACACCCAGCATCATCCCTCCTAAAGCTGGCCATAGAAGGATCGAAATTCAGCGCGTCCAGTGGGGACCGGTCGAATTTCAATCCATCTGTGACTGTCCCAGTTCAGCAGAAGTCGATTGTTAGATCAGCTTATGTCAAACAGAAAAGCTGGAAAACTTTTGTTGCTCAGTGGCTGCAGCCACTGATCAGTGTATAGCTGCGAGAGTCCCATCGGAGGGAGGGTTTCTTCCCACCACCTCACTTCTGCGAATGAAGGAATCTGTTCATGCTTTTTCGATCAGCCTACTGGTTGAAAAAAACACAAAAAAAAAAAAACACAAACACAACACAACACAACACAACGGCCAGCAGGCAATCACAGCTACACCTTCCATATACAACAGACTACAGGAAATGAGGACATGACGCACTGCACTCCAGCAGCACTGGCATGGGTCACACAATTATACAATTTGTGTGTTTTTGCCCTCCCAAAGGCTGGAACTAGATTGGGGAGCCAAAGGACAGTAGTGGTCACACTACAGCTGTACTTTTGAAGGCACAATAAAATACAAAGGCTCAATAAAAACCAAAAAGGTGTGTAGCTAACACAAGGTAGCCTTTTTTTACCCCAGAAAAAAAAACTGAATTCTGGAATTAGTGTATGGAAGAAAAGAAAAAAAGATAAAAAAGAAAAAAAAAGGCAGGTTGAGGGCAAAAGGACTAGTCACCAGGCTGAGGTTGTCTCTCTTATTACCACCATAGGACTCCGTGGATGTGCGACACCAGGGATCTTTCCTCTCTTCCTTTCATCGCCTGTGGTCTCCCAGCAGCTGATCTTTGTCCTATTGCTGAGTTACCATGCCTTGTTATGCACTGTGTCTATGTGTGCAGGAAGCCATCTTGGTAGATGCAGGGCTTTGCTTCCTCAAGTCAGAGCCTCCAGCAAAGAGAACAATAAGAGCCCATTCACACAGGGGCAACACGACTTCCAGCGCGATTTTATGAGGCAACTCAGACACGACTTGAGAATGAATCACAACGTGACCTGGAGCTACTTACAAGGCAACTCCAAGTTTCCTGCAGGATAGGAGCCATTCCATTCTAGTGGCCAATCAAACAAGAATCAGCTCTGTGGGAGGGAGGGGGGAGAGAGAGTTTTGCCTGATAAATGTATGTTTTCTTCCTGGAGAGTTGCTCCTATTAAGACAGTGAGAGGCGACTCCCATTGAAATGAATGGTTACAGGTCGCCTAGGAGTCGGATTGAAGTAGTACAGGGACCTTTTTTGAAGTCGGAGCAACTGCAGTAGTGTGCATAAGGACGGCTCCATTAACTTACATTGATTTCTTCAGCCAGCGCGACCTGAGGCGACCTGGGGCGATTTGGAGTCGGATCCAAAGACGCCCCTGTGTGAATGGGCTCCAAGCAGTACCATAGTGACAAACACAAAACTCTGAGACTAGCAGTCAGAGGCAGCACTCTAAAACATACAGACAGGAGGCTGTAGACACAGGAGTGCCTTGGCACACTCTCACATCAGAAAATGCATTTCTATTTTTCAGGAGGAATTCAAGACAAAAAGATCTCTTAGGGTACCGGTTATGCACAATTAAGATTTCTTGCTATTCTCTATAACATGGCAAATCTTCATCCTTTTGAATTTAGGTCCATGTAGAATACAAAAAAGGTCCAGACAGAAATCAAGAGATGACAACTAGCAACAACAAAAATGTCACTGCTCAGCATTGCAGTATCAACTTTGTAAAAAAGGTAAAATTACAATAGAACCAACTTTGTGATGAGACGAAGGCCTTCTTAGACATTCACTGTCACTCATTTAATCTTCATTTTACCACACCAAACTCTGATCACCGTCCATCGTTCGCAAATTAAACATTACACCCAACCTAGAACAATTGCAGAAAATATGCCTCCTAACCCTATTGATCTGTAACAGGATCCAACCGTGTAATTACAAAATCAATGCAAGGTGGTATAGGACTCCATTTCAGATCCACAAGTTTACACCTTTCCTTGCAGATCGTTGCTGTACAGGTGATCCTTGCTACATTTATTCTGGGAGTGCTCCAAACCCTCAGACTTTTGGGAGAATGTAAGGATCTCTTAACAATTCACCGACTTTCACATCCCTATGGACCCTGCTTCCTTCCTCCATCATAACACCATCGCCATACATTTTTTTTTACCAGAAATAGATTTTAAGACACCTCCTCAATTCTGCCAAAGCCTGCAGGAGTGAAGAGTCTCCAGCATCTATTCAGAGGTGGCGTAACAGAGTAGAGGACATTAGATGAATGGAAGACCCGATTTGTTCACCCAAGAGGTCTTTCACAAAACACTGCAACATTGGCATATGTTCATGTACTCTGAAAAAGGCAAAGTTTTAATACCTGGAGTGGAGTGAGAGGTGGGAAGATAAATTTTTGTTTTACTGTTAGACCCCTTTCCATTATATTTTAAGCTCCCCCTTGGGCCCATCAGTGACTCCCTCCGAAGCGCTCCTTGTCCCCCTCCGCCATGTCAGCTCCGACCGTCTTCCTGTTATCGCCGCTCCGGCGCTGTGATTGGCCGGAGCGGCGATGACGTCACACGCATGCGTGCGGGGCCGGCTTTCTCCATTGAGACAACCGGCAGCCTCCATTGAGAAAACCGGCAAAGCGCAGTGCGCCTGCGCGTGACGTCATCGGCGCAGTTTTTAAAAGCAAATATCTCCTTAACCGTGTAGATATTTCTTGCACCTACAGGCAAGCCTTAATCTAGGCTTACCTGTAGGTACAAGTTGTAAGGAGGGGTTTACAACCACTTTAAGAGAGTCTTACCCCTCGCCTTTCCCCCACAGCATTTGTCCTCATTATAGGGAACTGTAACCATTTGTTCAAATTCCTATATTCCCTCTTGTTCTTTACCTTAGTTACTACTTCCGAGCTTTAGTTGTCCTCAATTTAATAGAAAATTTGAATCAACTGGTTATTGTTAAAGATCTGATAATTCCTCTCCGATCTCATTATATACCAGATATAGGCAAAATAGGAGATGTATCTACATACCTGGATTCCGTATTTAGCAATACGCCTACATGATATTATGCATTATGTATGCCAGACGTCATTGTAAAATGTACTCTGTGTATCCAGTATTATGAACTGTTTTTCTATGTATGCAAATTCGTTGATATCCATAAATATAGGATTTAAAAAAAAAAAAAAAAAATAAAAAATTACCATGGAGCACCATCTCAAAAACAATCATCTTCATCAGAAAGAATCACTCCACTACTCCAAAAAAATAATTTTCCTTACTGATGTCTTTTGTATACTATTTCTCCTGCTTTGAAAGCTAAATCTACTTTACAGCTGTAGCTGGATATTTACTACATTCTTGAGAAAAGTGAAAACACAATAAAAAAAATCTGACCTCAGGGATTGCCAACGGCTTCTTTATCCGCAAACCTGATTCTGCAGAAACATTCACAGATCCAATATAGACTATAAGGGAACACCACAAATCGGTCCCACTTTGACTTTACATAATAACGCAGACCAATTTTTTTCCCCCCCAACTTTTATTTATAGATTGAAACTTAAAAAGCTGTGAACTCAAACACTAAAATCTCATATAAGCATTAAAGAGGAAGTGAAACTTCCATCTTTTTAATTTTACCTATAGGTAAGCCTATAGGGCTTACCTATAAGTAGTGTAAATATCTCCTAAACATGCACCGTTTAGGAGATATTTACTGTACATGCAGCCAGTGACATCACTGGCGTATGCGCTTTGAAAGAACGGCCGCCCGTGCCGTTTCTTCAGAGCCCTGTGCTGTGACCGGCGGCTCCCGTGCGGGAGTGATGTCATTGCGGCTCCGGGCCAGTCAGTCAGAGCCGGAGTCCGAAAACCGGGAAGCATAACAGATAAAGATGGAAGCGGTCTTCAGCGATTACATTGCATCGCTGCAAGGCTTCGTTTTAAGGCAAGTTTCACATAATGTGCTAGTATGCGATGCATACTAGCACATTATGCCTTTGCCTTGCAGGTAAGAAAAAAAAAAGAAAAGAAGAAGATTAAAAAAAATGTGCATCGGTTTACAACTGCTTTAACATGTAATTTTAAAAGTCCTTTTTAATAATTTTGCATTTGCAGCTTTTATTAATATATGTCCTGGTGACCATGCTGACTTGTTTAGGCACTTCCTATAAGAGTGACAATCTCCCTACTGTGCTCCTGTGGTGTCACCCTGTCACAGGTTTCCGATGCAGACTACAATTAGCCAGGAGATCAGCAGTAAAAAAATATAAAAAAAAATGCCCCTGTTCATTATACACAATGCCTTATTAACTTTATTCTTCGATATTTATTTTCATAAGAGTCACTGGACCAGGATGGTAAATAAATGATGACTGAACCTGGGCAGCTCTACCACAAAATGGTCCCCCCCCCCCCCAGTGGCCATGGGCTTTCACTAGAACATCCAAGTGAAATCACATTATTCTCTATGGTGCTCATTTACATCAATGCAGCACAGCATGGCGTGTTTTTTGGAAAAGCATCTGGTGCTACTTTGGTGGGATTGCGGCATGATTTTAGCCCCATAGACTTCAATAGAAACGCACCAAAAACGCATGTACAAGCATTTTTGTAGGCTGCTAAGGCTTCCCCTACCAAAAAAACATAGTAGTATCAAAAACACATCAAAAATGCAACCATGTTGCAATTCATAATTGCACTGACTGAAGTTGCTCCAATGTGAAACTAGCCGTGTAAGTCCATACGTATTTTACTGGTGATGAAATTCAGACCACAAGAAGATAAAAATTATCCAGCAGCAGAAAAATATCCCCCTTTATCAAGGCTTAATCAAGACACACCATAATGGGTGGCTGTGGGTGTGTGACAAATTATTTCAGCATGCAAGGAATAAAATTGTGACAGTTAGGCTGAGTTCACAGTGCCGTGACCGGAACGTCACGTGACTTCATTGCGGCTTGCTTGCAACCTCATTAACAGAACTCAATGCCCCAAAGTAGTGCAGGAACAATTTTCTAAGTCGATGCAACTTGAGTCGCACCGATTAGACTTGTCATGCGACTTTAAACTCTCCAGTCACATGGCAAGTCACAGGCAGTGTGAACCGAGTCTCACTGTTCAAATAAGAATCATTGGTGCTTAACTGCCAGGAGAACAACCCTCTCCAAAAATTCTCATTTAAGCAGTATCGGTCACAGTTTTATCACAGACTGTACTCAGTTTTATGAACTCTTTAGTTTTACAGACAGTACATAATAACTACAATCACCTCAAACATGATGGATGTCACTATCAGAAAACCAGTCCAGACCAATAATGGCCAATTGATGATGGAGCGAGTGCATGTAGAAAAAAAGAGACCAAAAGGCTGGAAGAGATCAATAGCTCTCAGATGGAAAAAATGATAAGGATAAAAAAAAAAAAAAAAAAGGTATTGTATTAGAAAAAATATAATGGAGATTGTTTGATTACCAATGATTCAGCAAACTAAAAAAAAGTGTCTTTACACTTTTTCAGAATTTGAGAAAACGCAACTATATATCTGGTATGTGTTCCCTTTCACACAGTAATAAAATATAAATATATATATATATATATATATATAAAAAAAAGTGGTAAAACGATATAACAGGTAAATACTGTAAAATAGGATTTTTTACTCACCGTAAAATCCTTTTCTCTGAGTCCATGGACCGACACAGCTTCTCTATTGACAAAGTGGGTATTATCCGTTAATTAGGAGTGACTAGGCAGAAAAAAAAAACAACTTGTAAAGAGTGTTGCATCACACCTTCTACAGTCCCGCCCAGGGGGCGGACCCCCCGGGTATAATCTCCCAGTCTGCATATCGCAGATCAGTTCGTCAAAAAGCAGTACAAACTTAAAAGGAGGGGTGGGTGCTGTGTCGGTCCATGGACTCAGAGAAAAGGATTTTACGGTGAGTAAAAAATCCTATTTACTCTTTCGTCCATGGACCGACACAGCTTCTCTATTGACAAAGTGGGACGTCCCAAAGCAGTGTCAGAGAAAAAAAACGAGGGGTGGTAACAGCATAAAAACAAACTTGACCCCAAAACACAAAACAGCACTCCAACGGAGGAGCTGCAACTCTGAACAGCCGCTTGCAAAACCTTGCGGCCGAAAGAGGCATCCGAAGATGCACCTACATCAACTTTGTAGAATTTTGTGAGAGTGAGCGGACGACCAAGTCGCCGCTTTACATAATTGGGAAACAGACGCTTGATGTCGGAAAGCCCAAGAGGCACCTCTTGCCCTGGTCGAATGCGCCGTGACCGGAAAGGGGGGCACTTGACCCTTTAAGGCGTAAGCCTGGACTACCATCTGTCGGATCCACCTAGAGATGGTGGCCAACGAGACTGCTTGGCCCTTCTTGGGACCAGCCACCGAAACAAACAGTGAGTCTGACTTCCGGAACAGGGAAGTAGCAGAACAGGTATACTCTCAAAGCTCGGACAACGTCCAAGGAATGCAACGCCGACTCCTTAGGATTCGACGGCTGAGGACACAAGGATGGAAGTACAATGTCTTCGTTGAGATGAAAAGCCGAAACGACTTTCGGAAGAAAGGAAGGCTGCGGCCGCAGCACCACCTTATCCTTGTGGAAAATCAAATAGGGAGCCTTGCAGGACAAGGCTGCCAGCTCAGAGACTCGTCTAACTGACGTAACAGCCACCAAAAAGACCACTTTCTGAGAAAGTGTCAACAGGGGAATATCTCTAATATTCTCGAACGGCGCCTTCTGAAGCACCGAGAGGACCAGGTTCAAGTCCCACTAAGGTAGCGGGGGAAGGACAGGAGGGGCCATATGTTGAACCCCCTGCACAATGTACTCACGAGAGAGTGAGCCGCCAGGGGTCGCTGAAAAAAAGACAGCCAGGGCAGATATCTGTCCCTTAAATCGTACTTAAGGCAAGCCTTTGGTCCACCCCATGCTGTAAAAACAGCAAGATTCTGGAAACCAAATAAGTACGCAGATGCCATTTCATTTCCTCACACCTGGAGATGTAGGCCTTTCAAGTGCGGTGATAAACCTTCCTAGAGGACGGTTTTGGAGCACTTCTCATCGTAGAGATTACTGAATCTGACAGGCCCCGGTCTCTCAGTACCTGGTTTCTCAACAGCCATGCCGTTAAAGCCAATGACTGTAAAGCAGGATGGATTATGGGACCTTGCGATAGCAGGTCCTTCTGCAGTGGTAGGCGCCAGGGGACGTCTGCTACCAGACGTACTAGATCGGCGTACCAAGGATGCTGAGGCCAATCTGGAGCGATTAGGATCATTGGATATCCCTCTGTCTCCACTCTGCGGAGCAGAAGAGGAAGAAGCCTTGAGGGAAGGCATAGATTAGCCGATACTGACCCCACAATGCCACCAACGCGTCCGTTGCGTCTGCCCATGGGTCTTTTGACCGGGCCACAAACCTCAATACCTTCCGATTGAGTCGGGAAGCCAGAAGATCTACGTCTGGTGTGCCCCATCTTTGGCAGAGGAGTTGAAACACCTCCGGGTGTAAGGACCATTCGCCCTGGTCCAGCATCTGGTGGCTCAGGTAGTCCGCCTGCCAGTTTTCCACACCCGGAATGTACACGGCCGACAGTGCCGGTACGCTCCTCTCTGCCCATTTCAGGATGCGAGCGATCTCCGATGCTGCAGCTGAGCTTCTTGTTCCTCCCTGATGATTGACATATGCCACTGCTGTGGCATTGTCTGACTGGATCCTGACTGGACGCCCTTGCAGCCTCTGAGACCATTTGAAGAGGCACAGCCTGATCGCCCGGATTACCAGGACATTGATCGGCAGGAGGGCTTCCTCTGGGGTCCAGCGACCTTGCGCCGACTGAACACCCCAGACTCCCCCCCCAACCTGTAAGGCTGGCGTCCGTCGTGATCACTATCCAGTAAACCGGAAGAAATGACTTCCCGGCCATTAGAGCCGGTGCTGTCAGCCACCATACCAGGGATCTCCTGACTAGGTGGCTCACTCGGATTTGATAATCCAGAGATGATGGACATCTGTTCCATCTGGACAGAACTTCCTTCTGTAACACTCGAGTGTGGTATTGAGCATGTGGGACCGCCTCGAAGGAGGCTACCCTGAGGCCCAACACTCGCATGCAAAAAACGGAGTGACGACCAATTCCTGGAAGTCAGCTGCCGTACTGCAGCCCGGAGGGTCTGCAACTTCTCCACAGTGAGGAATACCTTTGCCTCTGAGGAATCCAGAATCAACCCTAGGTACACTAGGCGTTGAGTGGGCACCAATACTGACTTTTGCGTGTTTAGTATCCAACCACAGTCTCGAAGAGTCTGACAGGTAATGGACACGCTTACCTCTAATTCTGAGCTTGAAGGGGCCTTCAGCAGAAGGTCGTATAAGTAGCCTGTGATAGCGATACCCCGCTGTCTTAGAAGTGCCAGAATCGGAGCGAGCACCTTGGTGAACGTCCTGGGTGCTGAGGCAAGGCCCAATGGGAGGGCCACAAACTGGTAGTGGTCCTTCCCGATAGCAAATCGCAGAAACCTCTGGTGTCTGGAGTATATGGGGACATGCAGGTATGCGTCCTTGATGTCCAAGGAGGCCAGAAAGTCCCCTGGATGGAGAGCCGTGACTACAGATCGAACCGACTCCATCCGAAAACTTTGTACCTTCACAAAGCAATTGAGGGCTCTGAGATCCAAGCTTGGACGAACCCCCTCCTTCTTCGGCACAATGAACAGATTTGAGTAAAAACCCCGTTCCAGAACTGGAATAACTACCCCGTGTTCCAGTAGACCCTGGACCGCCCCATACAGGGCCTCCCGACGGGTCGGTAGTAGCTGGAGATTGGAGGTGTTGAATCTGTCCGGTGGACAAGAGAGAAACTCTATCTTGTAGCCTGAGGAGATTACTTCGCAAACCCACCTGTTGGAGATTAGTGCTGTCCACTGAGTCGCGAATTTGCGAAGACGTCTCCCCACCCGAGAGCTGGGTGGGGGTGGACCTTCATGCGGACGCAAATTTGTCCGCAGGCTTATTGGGTATGCGGGACCAAGGACGCTTTTGTCCTTGGGCAGGCGCTTTATCGGCCTGGGGTCTTTTCCCTGTCGCCCTAGGGGGACGAAAAAACCGCTTGCGTGCAGTAAAGGAGGGCCCTTGCCCTTGGCGTGGCCCCTTACCCTTGCTAGTTTGGGGAAGCAAAGTGCTTTTACCTCCTGTGGCATCCTTGATGATGTCATCCAGAGAAGCCCCAAAAAGTCTATCGCCCTTAAAAGGCAGATCCAACAGGGCTTTCTTGAAAGTCTGGTCCGCAGACCAGACTTTTAGCCAGATCAGGCGGCGTATTGCTACTGCATAAACCGAAGTTTTAGACAGCAGGGGAATAGTATTCATGTCTGACTCGCAGACAAACCTAAGGCCCTGGATCAACAGGTCGGCCAATGTTATCGCATCAGGAGGAGCATCTTGCTCTTTAACCCCTGGAGTAGCAATCTTGCCCATTCAGTAAGTGTGTGAGACACTAGGGCCCCCGCCAATGCCGGGCGTACTGCCGAGCCTACCAATGAGTATAGGTAGCGAGTGCTTCAGCCTTCTTATCCACAGGGTCCTTGAAAACAGGAGCCCCTTCTACAGGAATTGTGGTGGCTCTATTAAGTCTGGACACCGGAGGGTCCACTATAGGGGGGAGAGGTCCATTTCTTCAGAAAACTCTCCTCAAAAGGGGTACCGTACCGCAAACCTCTTTGGGGCTGTAAAGACCCTCAGTGGGTTCTCCCATTCCTTGTATAAGAGTTTATCAAAAGACACACAAGGGAACACCTTAGCAGTGCGGGCAGGTCTATGAAACCCAAGTGGACCGGAGTCTCTGCTGCTTCTGCAGTATTTTCCAATTTTAGCATATCCCGCACTGCAGTAATAAGGTCAGATACCAAAGCCGTCTTGCGTACTGACCTGGACTTGGAGTCATTCTCACTGTCCGGTCATGGTCTGCAGTCTCTGATGCGTCAGAATCTGGGCCCCGAGCCGTAGCTGGACCTGGTTCTGCACCAGAATTATCCCCAGAAGCTTGCAGGGGACGGGGCATTTACTACCCCCTGTATTCCCGTGTGCTGCTTCCACCCTGGCAGCAAACGCCTCTAGGATTGCAGTCATAGCATTCATAGACACCTCAGGGGCACCAGCTGCTAAATCTGGTGTTTCAGGGGAGAAGACATCTGGCTCAGATGCCATGCTGACCACACGCTGACCCTCACAGGGCTCCAGGCAAGATATCAATAGGCCACCCTCCTGTGCTGCAGAGAGGCTGGGTCACCCAGAGGACTAACCACCCTGGACCGGTACTGCTATGCTGCCGTGTGCTGCGCCTGTGATGCTGTCCCAATGCTGCTGTGTCAGCCTGCTTCTTTTATCAGCCTTTCCTGTGTGAATTTTCGCACCAGTGTAAATGCACCCTAGAGGCCGGAGGCTCTCGCAAAATTGTTGCCAAAAACGTCTGTATGGAAGATAACGTGGGCTCTAAGAAAATGGCCGCCGACCGAAGATAGAGGTCAAGCAGCCATAGCCCACAAAAAGATGGCCGCCGAACGGCAATATCTGCATACAGGGTGGACAAACATGGCCGCCGATCAGCTGATAGGGGCCAGTGGGTGTGGCCGAACCACAGGAAGATGGCCGCCGGGCAGTCACAAGAGGCCAAACTCGGCATGGACCACCTCAAAATGGCCGCCGACAGCATGGAGGAGGAAGCATACAAACACAGGTAAGCAGAAATGACATTTCTTTTTTTTTTTTTTTTTCACAAGAAAAAATGACATTTCTTTTAAATGTTAGTTACAGCCAGCCCCGCTCCAGTGGAACCCCCTAGGTGACCCCCAGCACCCAGCAACCTTTAGCTAGAAGCCCAGGGAGGAGGGAAAGGCAGGGAGAGAGGGAAGAAAGGGGCCACAACCACTTACTTGATCTCTCCAGGAATGTCCAGCTAAAATCACCCAGCCGAGGCAGGGGAGTTTTACTTACCTATCCTGCATGTCTTATGCTGGAAGACATTCCAAACAGGTCATCGTCCGCGCACGGAAGGTGACTGTTGGCCAGGCATGCTGTGATTGGACCCAGAAGGGACGATCATATGTATGCCCTGGAGCGTGACGCTCACCGGACAGGCTGCTGCGACTCGGCCGTAAGGTCAGCCGAAGCTGAGCGGTCCGATGCAGGCCCTGGAGCGTAGGCTCACCGGCCACCCGTGGAGCGACGGGCATGTCGTGGAAAACCCAGCGCGTAGCTAGGGTCGGCACACGCTCGATGGCCGAAACTGGGGAGACTACTAGGATCGAGGATCCAGCCTGTCACCCAGTCATACATTATATATATATATATATATATATATATATATATATATATATATATATATATATATATATATATATATATATATATATATATATTTTCCCCCGGACCAATGGGCCCGAAGGGAGCCATGTCCTACTCCTTGCTAGACAGAAAAAAAACTGATCTGCGATATGCAGACTGGGAGGATATACCCGGGGGGTCCGCCCCCTGGGCAGGACTGTAGAAGGTGTGATGCAACACTTTTTACAAGTTTTTTTTTTTCTGCCTAGTCACTCCTAATTAACGGATAATACCCACTTTGTCAATAGAGAAGCGGTGTCGGTCCATGGATGAAAGAGTAAATAAGTTTTACACAAAACAGCGCTAAAATATAAACAAAATAAAATAAAATAAAAGGACCCGTGGATCATGCCACTGAAAAAAGTCCAGCACGTATGAAGAAATTACCAGTTCAGAGTATTATGGTGAGTAATATCACAAAAAAGTCCAAGTGTGCACTTTCCACCACCAAAGACAATTGTTGGAATCCACCGTGTGATGAAAAAAACCCCTAGGGGTTCACACTTACCAGAGGTAAGATATAAATGAGCCTTAAATAGGAGGTAACATCAGCTACTCTGTATAAGCAAATCTTCTCCAATCAGGGTACACCAATAAGGATGGGCTCCAAGGCAGACCATAAAATAATAAGAAGACAACAGCACAATAGTGTAATCCTGTTTATTTCAAATCTGTTAACCCACCAGTAGGAGACCCCTTTAACCAAACTACGTACATCAAACAGCAGTAAAATAAGCAATGAATGGCCCAAGAGGGCGCTATCACCATTTCCAGCGTCCTAGGGAGAGTGTATGTGTCCTCACGGATCCTGCAGACACTTCCGAATGGTAGCTGTGAGCGGTGGAACGCACGCTTGGAGCGCAAACGTCACTTCCGGGTTGCGGGTAGTCGTGGGCGTTGGCTCAGGCCTTCTAATTTGATATTGGACTCTGCTCTGCTGTGTTGTTGTCTGGTGTACAGTTCCCCTTTGGCCTGTGGGTGGTGCTGTTACCCAGGCCTAGGGTCGAACCTCAGGTGACACAATGGCGTGATTGGATGTCCTCTCTCGGCTGTCGTGCGGTCCCACGGAAGAGATGAGTGATAGTAGGTCGCTGTCTCGGGAGAGGCCTGGTGACCTGTCAGAGGGAAGGATTCCTTGCTCCGCAAGATAACCCTGTAAAGTGCCCATTGGCATCATCAGTTCTTTAAGTTTTACAGAGGTTCAAGTAAAGTTCTGGATTCAAGAATAACAGGATTCTGCTCTATTAGAGGATCTCCTGAACCCGTCCCAGGCGGGGGGACAAAGTTACAGTATTGTTCGAGCTCCACTCCGGCTGCTATGACTGAGAGGGATATATCCGGGTGAGCTAAACCCACTCAAGATCGAGTGGCGACGAGTGAGTGAAGTGTTGTGTGCCTGAATCTACCTTCTAACTTCGCTAGCTTCTTTCTCTCTTCAATTTCCCGTTAAGGGAAGCAAAAGGAAAATAAACTTTTTGTTGGAGTTAAAGTTGTGTGGACATTGGCCTTCTTGGGAAAGAATATAGACTTGACCCTATATCTTAGGGACGGGAACCAACGGAAGGAGGTAACTCGCTGCAGAACCCAAAATGAATAATATACACACATACATATACACACACACACACACACACACACACACACACACTCTATAAATATATATGTGTAGCAGGGTCTCCTTTAAGGCCCCTGGACTACGTTACCCAGAACCCTGTTCGGCAACCAGGGTGCATTTGGCCACCGCAGAGACTCATGGGTGGGGCTATAAAGGAAGGGGGCGAGGCTAAGCTCGCTCTCTTTGGACGCCGCGCTGCTATCAACAGGTCTTCCCGTGCGGATCTGCGGCAGTACAAGGCCTGAAGCCAGGGCCTTGCACAACTTCCAGAGAGCCTTCCACCCCACTGCGAGCCTGGGTGGCATCCGACTTCTCTAAGTTGCTGACATCAGTTGGACCGGGGACCCGGCCGTTGCAGACGCTGTGTGCAGAGACACAGTCGGTGGAAGTCCCGGACTGGGATCGCGTCCTGAGTGGTGAGCGAGCACCTGCTCAATCCAGAAAAATACACTTTACTCTGATTAGGCCTAGAGACTGCCTTGGCCCACCAAGTTTTATCTGTTATTCCACCGGAGACTAGTGATAGAACTGGGTCGTGTAGTCTCCGGTGAAGTGTTCTATTATCTATCGTGTGGATTACAAAATACGGTTTCTTTCTATATGTGCACCACCGTTCAAGCTGCATGCAAAGAAATTGTTCCCCAAGAGACTAAGTTATATCTGAGTCAGGCCTGACCAGGAGTTAGAACTTTTTGTTGCTGCGCCATAAGGGCGCATAGATAGGGATAGCTGCACTTGGCGCGTAATCGCCAGCATCCTCAGTGTGTACTATATTTACCGTTGCAGGGCTCTGCAGACAATATATGTGTTATGTGTTAATCTATGCCTTTTACACAGAAGTAAACTAGTTATACTTTAACAATTCACCCTCAGTGTGTTATCATTGTGCATATATTGCTAGATTGTGATAAGATAACAACCCTTAGACTAACTGTGCCAGTGTGGGCTGAGTAGATTGCCGGGGGTTGGCGGTGCTGTACTCAGGGCCCGAAACAAATTCAGCGGCTCTCTTAACTGGGGGTAGCGCTACATATATATCCGGAAAAACGGAGCATAGCAGACACAGGTGAGATCAGGTGTCAGCGGATGTTCATCCGCTATCCTATAGGGATACATGTATGTCCATTTTTCTTCCAAAAACGGATGGGTGAAAAACGGACATAAGGTCCGCCCGTGTGAAAGGGGCCTAAGAGAGAAATAAACTATGTTGGAGTTGCAATTGGTGTGGACCTTGAAGTTATTGGGGAAGAGAGACTTGTCTTTGCTGCAGTGAAGACGGGAGCCATTCTATGGGGGAACTCAACCACAGAGACCCAGGTACATTACACCGCTCAACCTCTTCACACAAGAGGATATGGGCATGTGGCATAGGTGTGCCCCTCTCTCCCACGAGTGAGCCAAAGGGAGAAGGGGGTGGTGAGTGCTACATACACACACACATATATATATATATATAACACACACACACACATATTAATATATATATATATATATATATATATATATATATATATACATATATACACACACAAACATACACACACACACACACACACACACATATTAGCTATGAGTAAATATAAAGGATAGTATATCATATTACTTTTTTTTTTAACATTTCTTCAGCTACTTCCTGGTTTCAAGGCCTAGGCAAAAGATGCCATACATCCCAGGAGTCTTTAGGAGGGGAGGGTGGGCTCCTGCCTGCAGTTAAGGGAAAATAGATTCCAGGAAGTAAATGCTACATGACTCATCTGCCCTTATTCAAGATGGCCACAGACAGAAATGCTAGGGGGCGTTTTTCAAAGTAATTTCTCAGCAAAATAAAGCATGAAGACATGGATGGTTGGGCAAGTTTGTTTTGAATATTAGAAATTAATTAAATTGTGCTTTTGGGTTGCGGTGCTCAGATGCAGCGTAGTTCTGCTTTAACGGGTTAAGAAGCCCAGCTTTTCTAATCTTTAACCACTTCAGCCCTGGAAGAATGAAGGCTGCTTAATGACCAGGCCAGTTTTTGCAATACGGCACTGCGTCGCTTTAACTGACAATTGCGCGGTCGTGCAACGCTGTACCGAAACAAAATTGACGTCCTTTTTTTCCCACAAATGGAGCTTTGTTTTCGTGGCATTTGATCATCTCTGCGTTTTAATTTTTTGCGCTATAAACAAAAGAAGAGCGACAATATCTTTTACTTTTTGCTATAATAAATATCCCACATTTTTTTCAAAAAAATAAATATTTTCCTCAGTTTAGGCCGATATGTATTCTTCTACATCTTTTTTTTTTTTTTATCAAAAATATCGCAAAAGGCGTATATCCATTGGTTTGCGCAAAAGTTATAGAGTCTAAAAAATAGGGAATAGATTTATGGCATTTTTATAATTATTATTGGCCCCTTCTGCTATCAATCTATCCAATGAGGACCCGAGACACCGGCTGGAGCTGCTGGGCTCGTTCTCGTCGTGGAAAAGATCGGGTTCAGGTAAGAAAAAGGGGGGGGGGGCTCTGGGGGCAGCTGGGTCCACACTAGACACAAATGTGGCTGACAGCAGGGGTCCGGTGCGTCCCTGTTCTGTTTCAGGGGCAAATTTTTGCCCTGAAACTGAGCCAAAGATGCACAGGACCCCTGTGCAAGCCGCTCCGCAGCCACCTCCGAGATATGTGAACCAGCCACAATCTCCTGTCATGCAAATTGGATACAATGAAACCCACATCCAATTTGCACTAGTGTGAACCCAGCCTTAAAGGGTTCGCAGAGGCAGAAGGTTTTTTTCATCTTAAATGTACTCTATGTGTGCAACAGCTCCCCCCAGCACTTCCTAATACTTACCTGAGCCTCTCTCATTGCTGCTGTCAATCAAAGTCAGTGAGCCAATAAGAGAGGGGGCAGGGCCTAGCCGCGGCTCCATGTCTGAATGAACACACAAAGCTGCAGCTCGGCTTGGATGCTCCTGTAGCAAGGAGCACCAAAGAGGGACCAGAGGAGAGTCTGGGCTGCTCCATGAAAAACCACTGCACAGAACAGGCAAGTATAACATGTTTTTTTTTTTTTTTTTTTTTTTTTTTTTTTGTGCGTTTCAAAATAACAAAGAGTTTAGTATCACTTTAACCCTTTGTTAGGACAGACAGTGTGCAAATCTAGTTTACACCCGATAATGAGATCTGCCAGCACAGACAGGGTTAATTAGAACAAACACAGCTCCCCAGCCAAAACGAAGAGAAGACTAAGGATGGGGACACATGGGCCAAAAACCAGCTTTGGCAAGAACCTGCTGATTTTCAGCCTGTGTGTACAGCTTCCTGTCCGACAGAAGCCAGCATCGTATTAGCACTCGTAGCTAAAGACTGCGAGCTCTGTGTTCTGGAAGGGGGGCAGCAGGGGAGATCGCTGCACTAAAATCGCTTGCGTTAGTATTACGACCTGTACATTTTTGTTTTCGTTCACCCTGCTGGGTTGAACACCAAAAAAGCTTAATGGTGTGTACCCTGCATAAGCAGAACTCTTACCAATAACGAGCATTTTAAAATGGTAAGCTGCAATTTTTTTTCTTTTAAAGTTATGCTATGTCAAAAACGTGTCAAAAATTTCCGTTAAGTGTCCGATCTATCCGCCGCAATGTCGCAGTCACTGATCGCTGCCATTACTAGTAAAAAAAAAAAAATAATATATATACAAAAAAATGCCATAAATCTATCCCCTATTTTGTAGACGCGGTAACTTTTGCGCAAACCAATCAATCTGTGCTTATTGGGATTTTTATTACCAAAAATATGTAGCAGAATACAAAATCGGCTTAAATTGATGAATACATTTGTTTTTTTTACTTATTTTTTTGGAAATGTTTATAGCAGAAAGTAAAAAAATGTGCGTTTTTTTTTTCAAAATTGTCGCTCTTTTTTTGCTTATAGCGTATAAAATAAAAACCGCAGAGACAAACTGTCGGAAGGCAACATGGTTTAATATCATATTTCTGGAGTTTTCTTTCTTGTTGATACAACCAGGTGACTTAAAGCAGAGCTCGCTCGTCACTCTGCTGCCCCCACCGCCATCCTCGGTGAGGGAACCAGGAAGTGAAGCCTTGCGGCTTCACTGCCCGGTTCCCTACGGCACATGCGCGAGTCGCGCTGCGCCATTCTGACTGGTCCCCGTGTGTTCTGGGAGCCGAGTGTCTCCCAGAACACAACGGGTATTCTGTGGGAAGCGACATGCTTCCCGCAGATTTCCTGCAGAGAGGACTCCCGGAAGTGGGTGAAAATACCTGTCTTAGACAGACAGGTATCTTCACCCCTCTCCCCCCTGAAAGGTGTCAATTGTGACACCGGAGAGGGGGGGGAGGGTTCCGATGAGCCCAAGTTCCACTTTAGGGTGGAGCTCCGCTTTAAGTTGGAAATTGAAAGTTGACCCAGCAGAGGCGATCAAATGTCACCAAAAAGAAAGCTCTATTTGTGGGAAAAAAAGGACATCAATTTTGTTTGGGTACAATGTCGTGCAACCGCGCAATTGTCAGTTAAAGCGACGCAGTGCCGTTCCGCAAAAAATGGCCTGGTCATTAAGGGGGTATCCTTCCGGGGCTGAAGTGGTTAAAGCAGATATTCACTGCATCTGGGCATCACAAACCAAAAAAAAAACACTAATTCATTTCTAATATTCAAAGCAAACTCCCCCATTCATCTGTGTCTCCGTGTTTTAATTTTGCTGAGAAATCACTTTGAAAAGCAAACCCCTAGCATTTCTTGCTGTCGCCATCTTAAGTAAGGGCAAATGATTCATGCAGCATTTACTTCCTGGAATCCAGATGTATGCAGGAGGGTGTGCTTAGCTGAGAAAAACCCCTCCTCTCCTGAAGACTCCTGGGATGTATGACATAACTTGCCTAGGCAAGAAATCAGGAAATAATGGACCAAATGTAAAAAAAAAAAAAAAAAAAAAAAAAAAAATTCAATTAAAAAGTTCAAAACAAGTTATTATATACTTTCCTATCTATTTACTAATGCTAGCAGCATACGGATTAAAAATACTAATGTAGCGGGGGTTCAAAATTTAGGGACTGCTATGCCAAATTTAAGGGTGATTTGAGTGGTAGTTGACTCAAATCTTCAATTTGCTGGACTCTGTCTTGTTGCTATTTCACCTGGTGTGCAGTTCCCCTAAGAAGTATGGGTGGTGCTGTCACTGGTACTCGGGGTTGAACCACAGGTGTTAGGGCAGCGATTTGGTGTCCCCTTTCGGCAGCCGTATAGTGGGCGGGATCTGCCTGCTGTGCATGCCAGGAGGGGGTACAAAAGGGGCAGACGCCATAGACAGACGGGTGGGTTGGAGGAGTTGTGTTGCCACCCCGGGGACCTGTACCCGGGGGAAGGTATCGTGTGGAGCCCAGTTTCGACTGCATGGCCCTCCAGGCCATGGGGCCACGTGTGCCTCAGTCCCAGGCACCTTTAGTCCTGGGACTGCAACTTCAGCCCTGGGCCCAGCACCTTTAGCTGTAGCCCACTTTGGGAGGAAGAATCCCATGGTGCCACCTTGCGAGGGAACCGTTTCTGGAAGAGGAGGCTGGGGGAGGACCGTTCCAAAGGACTGGTGAGAAAATCACAGTGAAGGAAGGGGCCCAGTAACTCTCCAGAGGGATGTCATCCATCCGGAAACCAGGGGCTTAACATCTGGACCATCAGGAGGTTTGGGACACTATAGATTCTGTGGCAGAGAATCTCCTAGATGCATCCATCAGGGAACTAAATTGACTGTTCGAACTACACGCCGGCTGCTAGTGCCATTGGGTGACTATCCGGGTAAGCTGTACCCACTCGGGATCGAGTGGCAACGAAGCCAGGAGTGCCTGAATCCCATCTATCTTCCTAACACCTTTCTCCTTTCATGCATAAAAAAATAAAGCTCTACGTTGGAGTGATATACTGGTGTGGACCTTGGCGTTACTTGGGGCATAGAGACTTTTGTCCTTACATACTAGGGACAGAAACCAACACTGAGGGGATCGCTGCAAAGACCCGTAAAGGAAACCAAGTGTGCCTAACCTCTGTAACCCAGGGAGTACGGGCATGGTGGAGGCCACGACTGCTTTGCTCTCCAGTGAATGAGCCAAAGAGTGGAGTAGGAGGGTGGCGTGGGTGCTACACTAATAATAATAATAATGTTGATTGGTAGAGTGAAGTTCCACTTTAAACCAGAGTTCCCCCCTTGGGGGGGGGGGGAGCAAATACCTGTCTAATACAGTTATTTTGCTCCAACTTCCGGGCATAGATAGCCGAGCCACCCGCGGCTATCTACACCACTTCCGCCACCTCCTCTGCCCCCCCCCGCTGTCTTCTGGGAGACGCACGGGTCCCAGAAGACAGCAGGGACCAGTGGAGTCGCGCATGCACAGTAGGGAACCAGGAAGTGAAGGCTTCACTTCCTGATTCCCTTACCGAAGATGGCAGCGCCTCCACCCGAGAGCCGAGGGACAGATCGGCTTCGGGTGCCGACATCGCAGGCGCCCTGGACAGGCAAGTATCCTTAGTTTAAAAGTCAGCAGCTGCAGTATTTGTAGCTGCTGACTTTAAAAAAAAAAAAAAAAAAAATTTGGCGGAACTCCGCTTTAAAAAGGGGTTGTAAAGGTGAAAAAACATCTGCGGATTAGCGGCCCCCCCAGCCCCCCATTTACTTACCTGACCCCTTGAAAGTCCCGTGAACGTGTTGCTTCTCGGCCAGGCTTCTCGGTGCATTCATTGGTTGACTGAAAGCAGCGCAGCCATTGGCTCGCGCTGCTGTCAATCACATCCAATGACGAGGCATGCCAGGGGCGGGGCCGAGTGATACAGTGAGCGGCTATGGCCGCCGGCTGTATAACGGGAGCGTGCCCTCACTCAAGAACTCCTCACCATGCGAGCTTGCTCGCATGAAGGCGAGGAGATCTTGTGTGGGGGGGGGAGTCGAGACAGCCGCCGAGGGAGCCCAGAAGACCAGGTTCGGGGCCACTCTGTGCAAAATGAGCTGCACAGTTGAGGCAAGTATAACATGTTTGTTATTTAAAAAAAATATATACAGTGCCTTGCGAAAGTATTCGGCCCCCTTGAACTTTTCATCCTTTTGCCACATTTCAGGCTTCAAACATAAAGATATAACATTTTAATTTTTTGTGAAGAATCACCAACAAGTGGAACACAATTGTGAAGTGGAACGAAATCTATTGGATATTTTAAACTTTTTTAGCAAATAAAAAACTGAAAAGTGGTGCGTGCAAAATTATTCGGCCCCTTTACTTTCAGTGCAGCAAACTCACTCCAGAAGTTCAGCGAGGATCTCTTAATGATCCAATGTTGTCCTAAATGACTGATGGTGATAAATAGAATCCACCTGTGTGTAATCAAGTCTCTGTATAAATGCACCTGCTCTGTGATAGTCTCAGGGTTCTGTTGAAAGCGCAGAGAGCATCATGAAGACCAAGGAACAAACCAGGCAGGTCCGTAATACTGTTGTGGAGAAGTTTAAAGCCGGATTTGGATACAAAAAGATTTCCCAAGCTTTAAACATCCCAAGGAGCACTGTGCAAGCGATCATTTTGAAATGGAAGGAGTATCAGACCACTGCAAATCTACCAAGACCTGGCTGTCCCTCTAAACTTTCAGCTCAGACAAGGAGAAGACTGATCAGAGATGCAGCCAAGAGGCCCATGATCACTCTGGATGAACTGCAGAGAACTACAGCTGAGGTGGGAGAGTCTGTCCACAGGACAACAATCAGTCGTACACTGCACAAATCTGGCCTTTATGGAAGAGTGGCAAGAAGAAAGCCATTTCTCAAAGATATCCATAAAAAGTCTTGTCTAAAGTTTGCCACAAGCCACCTGGGAGACACAGCAAACATGTGGAAGAAGGTGCTGTGGTCCGATGAAACCAAAATCGAACTTTTTGGCCACAATGCAAAACGATATGTTTGGCGTAAAAGCAACACAGCTCATCACCCTCAACACACCATCCCCACTGTCAAACATGGTGGTGGCAGCATGATGGTTTGGGCCTGCTTTTCTTCAGCAGGGACAGGGAAGATGGTTAAAATTGAGGGGAAGATGGATGCAGCCAAATACAGGACCATTCTGGATGAAAACCTGTTGGAGTCTGCAAAAGATCTGAGACTGGGACGGAGATTTATCTTCCAACAAGACAATGATCCCAAACATACAGCAAAATCTACAAAAGAATGGTTCACAAATAAACGTATTCAGGTGTTAGAATGGCCAAGTCAAAGTCCAGACCTGAATCCAATCGAGAATCTGTGGAAAGAGCTGAAAACTGCTGTTCACAAACGCTCTCCATCCAACCTCGCTGAGCTCGAGCTGTTTTGCAAGGAAGAATGGGCAAGAATTTCAGTCTCTCGATGTGCAAAACTGATAGAGACATACCCCAAGCGACTTGCAGCTGTAATCGCAGCAAAAGGTGGCTCTACAAAGTATTAACACAAGGGGGCCGAATAATTTTGCACGTCCCACTTTTCATTTTTTTCTTAGTTAAAAAAGTTTCAAAAATCCAATAGATTTCGTTCCACTTCACAATTGTGTCCCACTTGTTGGTGATTCTTCACAAAAAAATAAAATTTTATATCTTTATGTTTGAAGCCTGAAATGTGGCAAAAGGATGAAAAGTTCAAGGGGGCCGAATACTTTCGCAAGGCACTGTATATTCTCTTTAGTGTTCCTTTAAGGTCAAGGCTTTAAAAGGATATGTTTTCACTATTGTTGTGTATATACATAGTAAGTTCCAGCCATGTGTGAATTTTGCTTTGAGCTGCTCTCAAAATAATCCCTTCGACTTTCAACTTTTAATTCCTCTGTAAAACATGTACAGAAATTTCCATCATGTTGCAACCACTAATGTCAAACACATTAAATAAACTGAGGTCCACGTGGGGTCGGTTAATCAGGCTGTGTTGTGGTTTTATTTATAAAAGGTTAGAGATCAGATGAAAGCACACAACAGGCTGTAAATCTCACATAATTCCAAAGTTCAACCAGCCACAGTGATACCCTGATTTACAAGAGGAGGTAAACACGTCATTCTTGCATTGACTGCTTTTGCTTTACAGCTCACCTTTTTAGACGTGACACAATATAATGACAGTTGGGATACAGTCCCATAACACAGCAGCCTGTTACTAATCGATTCCACCAACTCTTCCAAAGACTATCCACATTTAAAGAATTAAGCTGGTCAAAACACCAGTACAATTTTGTTTGAAAATTTTATTTTTCAAAACGTTTGTTTGATTTCGGAGTAAGGCTCCATGTACACAGAAGCTGATAAACTGCAGTTAATGGGCGTTTTGGCGTTTTTTTTAAAAGCCCATTAACTGCACTCTATGTTAGCCTATGTGTTCATGTACACATAACGTTTTTTAGCTTTAATGAGCAGTGGAGTTAATGGGCTTTTTTCTGAACGCAGGAAATTTGCGTTCAAAGTGCCGTTTTTCGGCAGGAAAAAACGCAAAACGCCGAAAAACGCTCAAAAACGCTGGCCGCGAGCGTTTTTTAGTCCATTGAATTTTTTCTTTTTAAAAGCTAAAAAAAGCTACACTGAAAAACGCTAATAAAAGCTAGTAAAAAAACGCTGATAAAAGCTAGCTTTTTCTGCTGCTTTAAAAACGGCCGTTTTTGAGCTTCTGTGTACATGGAGCCTAACTTTCACCCACGAGAAAATCTAAGGGATTATAAACCTTTGTTTTTTGGGGGGTTTTTTTTAAATAAAAAAGTAGTTATATTTACATGCGCTATGCCAGTGGTCTCCAAAATGCGGCCCGAGGGCCAGATGCGGCCCTTTGCTTGCCTTAATCCGGCCCTGACATCGACAGGGGAGCAACTTTTCACCCACTGACACCACTAATGGGGCACTATTCCTCCCTATGATACTAACAATGGGGCACTATTTCTCCCCCTAATACCATATGTTTAGTCCCACTAATGCTAGGAAATTTTCCACCCCCCCGCTGGCCATAGTCCGGCCCTCCAAGAGTCCAAAAGACAATAAACCGGCCCTTTGTTTAGAAAGTTTGGAGACCCCTGCTCTATGCAATGGTATTACACAGAGCAGCCCCATTCCTGCTCATCTGGGGTCACCCACCAGTGATGTCCTCTTCTGTACATGCCTCCATAGCAAGTCACTTGCTATGGGGGGGCACACGTGCAAGCGAGCTTCCAACCCAGGCTGTGTGCCATAGACACCCGTTACGGCTATGCTCCCCGATTCCTCCTCTCAGGATTTGACTGACAGCAAAAGGAGCCAATGAGAGCAGGGAGAGGGGAGAGGACTGCAGATGGGCACAGAGCCGGATTGATAAAGGAGTCAGGTACATGTTATGAAGGGGGAGGTGGAGGGATTAGGCAGTGAAAGATTTTTTTACCTTAATGCCAAGAATGCATTAAAAAGGTAAAAAATAAATAAAAAATACCTTTAAGAGTTTAGAACCACTTTAAAGAAGTAGGATGGAATATTTTTCTCGAAGCGTTTGGGGGGGGGGGGGGGAAACGAACATTTTTTAATTACACCTGCTTAATACATCTCAGATTCCATTTAGATAGCAGGTCTCGAGAAAAGGGATAACCGCTCTCCAAGCCTCTGAAGCCCTGTACACACGATCGGATTTCCTATGGTTTTTAAACCGATGGATTTTTCCATCGGAAAACCGATGAAGCTGACTTCCATCAGTCTTGCCTACACACCATCAGTCAAAAAACCGACCGTTCCAAAAGCGGTGACGTAAAACACTCCGAAGAGCCGAGAAAAATTAAGTTCAATGCTTCTGAGCATGCGTGGGTTTTTTTATCCGATGAAGTTCCACACAGACGATAGCAAATTACTATCGGTTTTTTAACCATCGGATAAATTTAAAACATGTTCTATTTTTAAACACCGATGGAAAAAAGACCGATGGGGCCCATACACGGTCGGTTTGTCCGATGAAAAAAGTCCATTGGACTGTTTCCATCGGTAAAACCAATCGTGTGTACACGGCTTGAGTCTATGGAATGCTCCCACCCTACTGTGAACCCACAGGTGCCGGCTCTGCACAAATTTGGAGAGGAGGAGGAAAATGTATCCTGGACTGCCGCACTCTGTTGAAGACAGTCTTTATCAAAAATAAAATCCAAATCACAGGACAGCATACAAAACTTGAAATGAAGACAGGGACAAGGCTAACGCGTTTCACATCAACAGATAGCAGGTCTGGACAAAATTTTAAGGGCTTTCAAACAAAATCCACGATTGTTAAATTAATGATTAAACAAAGTCAATGATAGCAGGAAAGATGATAATTGTTCAAGCGGAAATTTAACCAGCCAGCTTTACTTTTAGTGACGTTATATTTTTGGTAACCTCCTTTTGGTCAACCATACCTCCCAACTTTTAAAAGTCCCACCGCGGGACATTGATGAGCTCCCCTCTCCCCTGCAAACAAATTCGACTTTAAAACAAAAGTTGTTGAGCGAGGGGGGTGTGGCGGGGGAATCAAAGAATCGGGAATTATACAACTCTCGCGGGAAGGAGGTGCCTATGCGGGAGAAACCCGCAGAATCCGTGCCTGTTGGGAGGTATGCCTTAGCTTCTTCTCCATTCCTGCAATCGCCAACTGTGTGGCCTTTTCCAGTGCCATGCAGCCTTTGTGAAGGAAACACTCAATTTGGCTCCCCTTCCTATTGCGCACAAGCTCCACAGACATTTCTGTTCTAATCAATGAACAACATTTATGGAGGTTAACTGGGCATCCAGAGAAGCACAGTTCACCCTTCAGAAATAAATGGTGCCACAGCGCCCATGAGTAGTAAGCAGAGGAGATGACCAGTATGTGTTCTTGGCAAAGAATGTGCAGTGATGAGCAGGACCCCAGATGAGCTGTACTTAGGAAGCTGGATTGGTTACGTTAAAGGGGTTGTAAAAGGTACAATTTTTTTTCCTAAATAGCTTCCTTTACCTTAGTGCAGTCCTCCTTCACTCACCTCATCCTTCGATTTTGCTTTTAAATGTCCTTATTTCTTCTGAGAAATCCTTACTTCCTGTTCTTCTGTCTAACTCCACACAGTAATGCAAGGCTTTCTTCCTGGTGTGGAGTGTCGTGCTTGCCCCCTCCCTTGGACTACAGGAGAGTCAGGACTAGGGCTGCAACTAAGGATTATTTTCATAATCGATTAGTTGGGCGATTATTTTTTCGATTAATCGGATAAATTCATTAAAGAAAAAAAATAAAAATAAAAATAATGTATTTATTTATTTAAAATAATAATGAAAAAAACGGAGTGTTAATTCAAACTGCATCACAACATAACTATTAAAGTAAATTCCTGACAATGCAGTGAGGGGGCTGGCTCTGAATGGGAGTGGGGACCGTACTGGAGGGTGGGAGAGAGTTAGCTAGTTTGGAGACCAGGCGTTAGAGGGAGTAGGCTGGGAGGGAGGGAGGGAGTTTGGAAGAGGCACGTGGGAGAGGAACCGGACCAGAGGGGGTTGCGATAGAAAGGGAGTTTGGTTGGACAAAGAACCAGACCCAAAAGGGGGGAGTGAGCTAGGGCAAGGGACCGGACCAAAGCGGGCTGGAGGAACTGGACCGGAGTGTGGGAAGGAGAGGTGGCGGCTCCGGACTGGAGTATCCCCCCCCCCCAGGAACACCAATGATGGGGCACTATTCCTCCTAGGAACACCAATGATGGGGCACTATTCCGCACCCCCCCCCCCAGGAACACCAGTGATGGGGCACTATTCCTCCTAGGAACATCAATGATGGGGCACTATTCCCCACCCCCCCAGGAACACCAATGATGGGGCACTATTCCCCCCCCCAGGAACACCAATGATGGGGCACTATTCCCCCCCCAGGAACACCAATGATGGGGCACTATTCCCCCCCCCAGGAACACCAATGATGGGGCACTATTCCCCCCCCCAGGAACACCAATGATGGGGCACTATTCCCCCCCCCAGGAACACCAATGATGGGGCACTGTTCCCCCCCCCAGGAACACCAATGATGGGGCACTGTTCCCCCCCCCCCAGGAACACCAATGATGGGGCACGGTTCTCCCCCCAGGAACACCAATGATGGGGCACGGTTCCCCCCCCAGGAACACCAATGATGGGGCACGGTTCCCCCCCCCAGGAACACCAATGATGGGGCACGGTTCCCCCCCCCCAGGAACACCAATGATGGGGCACGGTTCCCCCCCCCCCAGGAACACCAATGATGGGGCACGGTTCCCCCCCCCCCAGGAACACCAATGATGGGGCACGGTTCCCCCCCCCAGGAACACCAATGATGGGGCACGGTTCCCCCCCCAGGAACACCAATGATGGGGCACGGTTCCCCCCCCCCAGGAACACCAATGATGGGGCACGGTTCCCCCCCCCAGGAACACCAATGATGGGGCACGGTTCCCCCCCCCAGGAACACCAATGATGAGGCACGGTTCCCCCCCCAGGAACACCAATGATGGGGCACGGTTCCCCCCCCCCAGGAACACCAAGGATGGAGCACTATCCCCCCCCCCCCAGGAACACCAATGATGGGGCTCTTGTCCTCCCATAAATACCTGCATTTTAAAAGCAAGCTGCTACCTTATCACAGCTCGGCGCTCATGTGACCGGCTGCTTCTCTCCTCTCTCTCTTCCCTCGAGGCAGCAAAGCGAGCGGGGCTGAGAATACCGCGCTGACGTCAGCAGAGAGGAGAGGAGCGGACGTGTGGTCACATGAGCGCCGCTATGAGGTATACAGCGGCGCCGGCTTTTTACACAGGGGATTGTAACACTTGGGACGATGACGGTACTGAAATGCAGGGAGGAAGGTGCGTGCCGTTAGCAGACCAACTAATCGATAATGAAAATCGTTGTCATCGATTAATCGTTTCAGCCCTAGTCAGGACGCTCTCTACATTGCAGATAGAGAAAGAAGCTGTGTGTTAGTGGGCATCCTGACTCTCCTGTAGTCCAAGGGAGGGGGCAAGCACGACACTCCACACCAGGAAGAAAGCCTCGCATTACTGTGTGGAGTTACAGACAGAAGAACAGGAAGTAAGGATTTCTCAGAAGAAAGAAGGACATTTAAAAGCAAAATCGAAGGATGGGGTAAGTGAAGGGAGGACTGCACTAAGGTAAAGGAAGCTATTTAGGAAAAAAAAAAAAAAAAAAATTGTACATTTACAACCCCTTTAAAGTGGTTGTAAACCCCTATAACACATTTTTTTTTTTTTTTAAACCACCTGTAAGAGAAAAGGCATAATGAGCTAATATGACTAGCATAATAGCTCATTATGCGCATCACTTACCTTAGATCGGGGCCCCCGAAGCCATCCTCGTCTCCCTCTTCAGCCATCGCTGCGGCGATAGCCGGAATGTTACTTCCGGGTATCGCCGCTCCAGCCAATCACATCGCCGCTCCGGCGCTGTGATTGGCCGGAGCGGCGAAGACGTCTCTCCGCGCATGCGCGCGGGAGCCGTCAAATTCGGCTAAGCCCAAGCATTGCTGGGACTTAGCCGAATTTGTGAATGGGATTAACCCCATGAATGCGCTGTTGTCTACGGCGCGCACGCGCCGTAGACATGGAGCAATGTAATTTTTAGCAAATATCTCCTAAACCGTGTAGGTTTAGGAGATATTTCTTGCACCTACAGGTATGCCTTAATCTAGGCTTACCTGTAGGTGCAAGTTGCAAAAGTGGGTTTACAACCACTTTAAAGAAGTATTAATACATATTTACATTGGTCTGGCCTGGACCAATGTAATTATGCATACACCGTGCCTGTGGAAGCTGGAAATCACTGGAATGGGCTCCCCTACACCAGTGATCTCCACTATATTTTGGATCACGTACCAAGCCGCTGTACTGTTGAATTGAGAACACAGGATGTCAGCCTCTGGGCACAGGCATGATTCAGAGAATAAGTTTGCATTTCTCAATGAATGCAAGAAATTATCTGATTGGACGAATTGGAGAGCATGCCTTTACTACCCTGTATCTTCACCTCATACATCCACTGAAAAAATGTAAACTGATCTCTAAAACGTCACCTGTGTAGAGCAGCCAACCTCCTGTATTCACAATGCAGCAGGGCAATCGCCCGGCAAAGTACCCCGAAAGCTAGTGAAGATCACTGTAGCAGCGTTGTCTACTACACGGATTTACAGCTTCTACAGGGAAGCTCCAGGCTTGATATATTTATAGTTACATTGGTCCAATCTAGACCAATGTTGCCATGTATTAAATATCCATACCTGGAATACTTCCTTAGGGCAAAAAAAAAAAAAAAAAAAGAGGGAAGTGAGGAGAGAGAAATACGGGAGAAAGACTGAAGGTGGGGAGGGGGTGAAAGAGAAGGGGAGATGGGAGGAAAAAAAAAAGAGAAGAAGAAGAGAAGGTAAAAAAAGAGAAGGGAAGAAGGTTAAACAATAGAGGGGGAGGTAGGTAAAAAAAAAAAAAAAAGAGAAGGGGGAGGTAGGTAAAAAAAAAAGAGAAGGGGGAGGTAGGTAAAAAAAAAAGAGAAGGGGGAGGTAGGTAAAAAAAAAAGAGAAGGGGGAGGTAGGTAAAAAAAAAAGAGAAGGGGGAGGTAGGTAAAAAAAAAAGAGAAGGGGGAGGTAGGTAAAAAAAAAAGAGAAGGGGGAGGTAGGTAAAAAAAAAAGAGAAGGGGGAGGTAGGTAAAAAAAAAAGAGAAGGGGGAGGTAGGTAAAAAAAAAAAGAGAAGGGGGAGGTAGGTAAAAAAAAAAAAAAAAGAGAAGGGGGAGGTAGGTAAAAAAAAAGAGAAGGGGGAGGTAGGTAAAAAAAAAGAGAAGGGGGAGGTAGGTAAAAAAAAAGAGAAGGGGGAGGTAGGTAAAAAAAAAGAGAAGGGGGAGGTAGGTAAAAAAAAAGAGAAGGGGGAGGTAGGTAAAAAAAAAGAGAAGGGGGAGGTAGGTAAAAAAAAAAAAGGGGGAGGTAGGTAAAAAAAAAGAAGGGGATAAAACAGGGCCAACTCTCTATCCGAATAATAATTATTACCGTTGGTGAGGTAGGCCATTATTGTGAACCTGTGCTTTGCCCTTATTGGGTTCACAAAAAGCCAATTTCAAAACATGATAGCTGGAAAAAAAATAAAAAATTAACTTTCTGCTTTTCCTTTTACAGCCAACCTAAAACTAAACCTGTACATTCCATTTTTCATGGCCCATCTGAAAATATCATATATAATCGGAGATAAAACTATAAAGGGTCCTTTGTGGAAGCGGTGTCTGAGGGTGTCAGGCTTGCATTTCAATACATGAAAGTAGAGATGAAAAGCATTACTTGGTACACAAAGAATAGAGCTCGCTGTAGGTGCACTGGGGCATTTCTGACAAGTGTTACATGGAACACAAGAAAAGGTTACTTTGTAGCGGTGACGTACAAAGCACTCACCCTTCATGTGTCCCTTATTTTACAGAGAATCTGTGTCACTGAACGGAGGAGACAGAATAAGGTCAGTCAGCAAGCAGACCAAGCCTTGATTTTATCATACATTCTTCTACGGTTTAGGGTTGGCTGTCAATATCTATGCTGAAATCTGTTAAAGATCAGCGTAATGTCATAAGCCAGACTAAGGAGTCCGGAAGTGCACTTATCTAATTGGAGAAAAAAATAAATAAAGCATGAAGGCCTTGTTCATGCGGCTTTGTAAATGGTGCGTGCTCAACAGGCATTCTTTACACATGCCGAGGGATCCATGATTTGGGGGTGCAAATGTGTTTTAGAAGGCATAGCTCCCAACTGTCCCCGATTTGGAACAAAGTCCATCTTTCCTCCTCATTTGTCCCTCGACTCTCTGTACAAGCTATGATTCTGATCTACAGTATATAGTTGTATATAAAATACATTATTTGTCATTCAAAAAGTGTTTCACAGAGATAAAGCTTTCATCCAATTTCTAAATAGCTGCATATGTAAAATTTTAAAAGCCAGTATAAAAAGGAATAGTAGTGGAAAGAAGAAAGAAAAAAGAGGAGGAAAGAAGGAGGAAAGAAGGAGGAAAGAAGGAGGAAAGAAGGAGGAAAGAAGGAGGAAAGAAGGAGGAAAGAAGGAGGAAAGAAGGAGGAAAGAAGGAGGAAAGAAGGAGGAAAGAAGGAGGAAAGAAGGAGGAAAGAAGGAGGAAAGAAGGAGGAAAGAAGGAGGAAAGAAGAGAGAAGAGAAGAAGAGAGAAGAGAAGAAGAAGAAGAAAGAAGAGAAGAAGAAGAAAGAAGAGAAGAAGAAGAAAGAAGAGAAGAAGAAGAAAGAAGAGAAGAAGAAGAAAGAAGAGAAGAAGAAGAAAGAAGAGAAGAAGAAGAAAGAAGAGAAGAAGAAGAAAGAAGAGAAGAAGAAGAAAGAAGAGAAGAAGAAAGAAAAGAAGAAAAGAAGAAAAGAAGGAAGAAGAAGAAAGAAGAAGAAAGAAGAAGCACTTGTTGGTTAAAGCGGAGTTCCACCCAAAAGTGGAACTTCCGCTCTAAGTACTCCTCGCCCCCTGACATGCCACATTTGGCATGTCATTTTTTTTTGGGGAGGGGGGGGGGGGGATGTACCTAGTTTAGAGTGGGACTTCCTGTCCCACTTCCTCCTTCCTGCTCTTAACCGCCTAGGCGACTCCTACTCTCGCCCCTAGGCAGTCCCTCCCTCTAAGCAATCTTCTGGGACACGTCACAGGTCCCAGAAGATTGCCTGGCGACTAGCAGAGCGCAGCGCGACTCGTGCCCGGTCGTGAAGCCGACAGCTGTCATGGCTGGGTGCCCATAGTTGCTATGATGGCGCCGGCGGAGAGGAGGGTAAGAGGAGCGAGGCTCCGCCCGCATCGCTGGACCATAGGACGGGTAAATGTCTGTTTATTAATAGTCAGCAGCTACACTTTTTGTAGCTGCTGACTTTTAATAAACAAAAAATAAATAAAAAATTGTGGAACTCCGCTTTCACTAATAATTTTTTGGTATAATTCTCCTTTAAGGGGGCATGTCCAATGCCTACATACTTTTGCTAATAGGTGTCCCTTGTTCCCATCTGAAAAAGTTGGGAGGTATGTTCAGACATTACCCAAATGTAACCAGTAACCACACATTTCACTCTACAACATAAAGACATTAACGAATATTAATTTGCTAATGTCACACAACTGGAGGAGCTCCAGGCGCAGTGCTCTGCAGTGGTTCTCAACCTCAGTCCTCAAGTACCCCCAACAGGCCACGTTTTGGGAATTTGTCTTAGAACCCTTTCACACTGGGGTCACCCGAGCGTTAGCGGTAAAGCGCCGCTCATTTTAGCGGCCGAAGAAGGGGTTAAAAGCGTGTCGCGGCGCTTGTGAATCGCTTTTCAGGCGCTGCCCATTCATTTCAGAAGGCAGGGCATTTTGGGAGCACTGTATACGGCTCTCCCAAACCGCCCTGAAAATGCTGTTTGCAGGACTTAACGTCCCGCAAGTGCACCGCCCCAGTGTGAAAAGTAACACTGAAATGAATGGGAGGCAGTATCCAGGTGCAAACACAGGCACCATTTCTAGCGCTAAAACGCCTGAAAACCAGTGTGAAAGGGGTCTTAGATAAAATAGCTCTCCAAAATACCAAGCCATTGACTCGGATTTAAAGCACCTGTGCCAGATAAAAAGGAAAACCTGCAAACATGGCCTGTTGGGGGGTACTTGAGGACTGAGGTTGACAACCACTGTTCTATAGGGAGGTTGACACAATCTGTTATTTAACCACATCAATATTGGGCACTTTCACCCCCTTCCTTCCCAGGCCAATTTTCAGCGCTCTCGCATTTTCAATGACAATTGCGCGGTCATGCTACGCTGTACCTAAATGAAATTTTTATCATTTTGTTCGCACAAATAGGGCTTTCTTTTGGTGGTATTTATTCACGACTCCGTTTTTTATTTATTGTGATATAATTGAAAAAAGTGCGGAAATTTGGAAAAAGAAACAATATTTTCTTTATTCTATTTTAAAAGAAATCCAATAAAATCTAAATTTAGTCATAAATTTAAGCCAAAATGTATTCTGCTACATGTCTTTGGTAAAAAAAAAGACCATTAAGTGTATAATAAATTGGTTTGTGTGATCACGGACATATGTACGCAAATGATCATGTACAGATGTGCGCAGGTGATCACGGACATATGTGTGCAGATAATCATTGGGACATATTATTTTACTGTTACATATGTGGGGGACAGGTGTTTTTACTATGTGGGGACATGTGTGTTTTACATTGTGTGTTACTAGGCTGGTGTTCAGTGTGTAAAAACAGCTCATACACACTGATCATCAGCCGGCTGCAGCGATCCTCTCTCCTCTCCTCACTGACAACTAATGTGTGAGGAGAGGAGAGCCGATCGCCTAGCAACTGTTTACATCACATGACAGCTGTGATTGGACACGGCTGTCATGGGATCAGGAGGGCCAATCACAGAGCCCTCCTGCCGATCTGAGATGCGCTGTATCCGGGTGACACAAGCGCATCGGGAACGCGCCGCTGCGTGGGCACGCGATCCCCCTCCTTCTGAGGGACGTTCCTGAACGTCCACTGAGAAGGAGAGAGCGCCCACCCGGCCGTACATATGCAGTGGTCTGGTGGGAAGTGGTTAAGACCAGTATCTAACTGGCCCCCCTTGTTGCAAAAATCTTTTAGGCTTGATTCTCACCTATGCAGGTTGCATATTGCAGGTGCATTTTGCATTTTTCAATACACATCTTTAAACCATTGAAGTCTATGGAACCAAAAACCAGAATAAAGTCCCTGGCCCTTTCCATAAAATGCACAGATGTGAACTACATCCATAGAAAACCCATGTTAAAATGGACTGTAGTGTGTTTCTGCAGAACTGAAAACTGAAAACCAGGCCTTATAGCTGCTAACGGATGGACGTTCAATTAGTCAAACAAGGTTTCAGTCACTGAACAATGCCTGCTGCTTTAAATCTGTGCCACGCACAGCAGGCTCATTAACTTTTACTGTTCCTTCAGTCCCCTCCCCCACCACAAGGACAAAAAGACAGGTGAGCGGGCTTTCCATAGTCATGCAGGTATTAAATGCACTTCTGGATCTGAGCCCATGTTGTAAACTCAGCCTAAAGCCAGCCATAGACTGTTCCAATGTCAGCTGCTTCAGCAGGGACAGGCCAAGATTCGAACCATATGTAGCAGGGCCTCACTCTCCCTCTCCGCTTCTCCTGGTTATTGGCTGGTGTGGTCTAGGGGTACCTGGGAGAGGAGAGTGCAGGAACACTAGACCAAGCTCTCACCTCGTATGTGTATGAGGGTCGAGCAAAGTCACCTAAATTACCTCCGGGTCTGCTCACTGCATACGAAGCTTCCACTTGTTCCGTGGAGATGTGTCTGCCAGTAACAGAGCCCCACACCAATTAAAAGTCCAACACTCTTTTATTTCTCCATTGCAGGGTGAACATAACAGTTGAACTTTCAGTAACAGACAGGGGTGTGGATACGAGTAGGCCCAGGCACAAATTAATTCTCCTATTCCTTTGCAAGCGAATAGGCCTGACGCACGGTCTCTGCCACCGACCGTGAGATTGGTCGCTGCCACCGACCGGGTGAACCGTTGAGGCCCCTGCCACAGGCCTAATAGCAGGTCTCTGCCACTGACCTGAGCTGACTTGTTGTACCGCTGCCACCGGTCATTGAACATGAACCACCTTCCTCCATGAACTTGGCCCCTGTTCGAGAAAGACATCCCTCCGGGTGGTCGCCAGAGGTTCACCCGTCACTGGCAATATACTGCACCAGGTCTTCGGATGAATCCCTCCTCCAGTCCCTTACGCCTCTGGATTCGGGTGCCCAACACCCGGGGCACCCTAGGACAGTCCCTCCCCAGCGGGACCCAGTGGAAGGTACTGGGCCCCAGGCCTCCGGCCGAGTACCTGACCCCAGACTGAAGGTGCCTGGGATGGAACACGAACTCTAAGTGTCCTGGCCTAGGCCGCCTGAACACAGACCGCGAACAGCAGCCCTCAGGCTGAAGGTGCCTGGGACTCGAACCTCGTGGCGAAGATGGCCGCCCCCTTTATACCCTCTCCCAGCAAGCACAGCGGGTTCCCCGCCCCACCGTACAACCGCTGCGAGAGGTCACAAAGGGTACGGCACTGCAGTGACGGTTCAACCCCAGCCCGAAGTGACAGCGCCACCTGCTTGGCTGCAGGGAACTAGTCATCACTGATGTATTCACCAGATTTAAACACTCTGAAAAGTACATACCGGCTACACATATATCGTCAGGCTGATTGTACCCAAGTTGATCGAGGTGAATACGATTATTGCCAGCGGCTATTAAAGCCACTAGCAATAATCATTGTGTTCTTCCAGTAGGGATGGCTCCTCTCCCACCAAGAGAACAAAATAGCTCCACGGGAAGAGATTCCTCGATTCACAATGACTGCGTTGATGGGGAAAATCAAGCAATTTTCTTTCCTGCAACGTTTGCAGGAAATAAATAAAATTGCATCGTCTACTAACGGATTTGCCAATAGTTGTTCTACATTGTGGTTGGTCCTTGATCCGGTCTTGCTTTTGAATAGCTTGTTCTCCATATGCACAAAGTGCCATCCATAACATGTTCCCCAGTGTCACTTTGAAATCTGCAATCCCTACATCCTTATGAATATGAACGTCACAGCTAGCAATAATGCGGGCATATACTGTATTAACTCCAGCAATTGTTTTTAGATTGGGTAGGGTGGATTCCTGTCCAGTTTTGATTTCTGTCTGTGACCCCACTGGATGTATAAACCCATCACTTCCTGTTCCAAAGACGGAAGTATCAAGTCTTCACAAAGTGAGGGGAAATTCCACATTTAACAGCTGTAAACTGAGCAATTGTCCCAAATGGAAAATGTTCCATCACGCCACGTTTTAGCTAGAATTTTACATTAAAACTGAACTCCAGAATAAAATATTGTCCAAATATAATTACTGATCATTAGATGTGGTGGCTGCATCAGTTTTCTATTCTTTTCTATTCTGACCAGTAAACACACCTTCGGTATTAGTGATACACAAATCTGGAGGAATGAGAACAGGAGGCACAGCAGCATTGTCAGTCTAGGGGAAGGTAGTGTTCCATGTGTTAGCAGATTTAGATACACTAGCAAACTGAAGCCAAACTCTAGCTCTCACTCTTTATTAATCAGTACTAGCAAACTTTTTTATCCTTTTGGGATAAAGGTTTTACATGAATAAATAAAAGCTGATCATTTTAATCACCCCTGCCAGAGTTAAGTGGTTTGGCTTATCCATGTGAATACTAGGGTTGCGCCGATACCAGTATCGGTATCTGCGCCGATACCGAGCATTTGCACGAGTGCTTGTACAAATGCTCCTCATCTGGGAGTAAAGAGGCGCTCCCGGAAGTCAGTGGGCGGAGAGCGAGTCCGCATCAGGCCGACAGCAGCAGACAGTAAGCTGGCCAGGGCAGGGGTGCGGAGTGCAGTCGCATGTTCTGTCAGAATCTGCAACCCAGGCCATCGCATTCAGTAACGGAAGCGACTTTCCGTGTCTCCGTCAGAGGCTAAACACTGCGACGCCCATCTTGGTACACCCTGCAATTGGCCGCAGTAAGCCTGCAGTGGACATCTTGTTACACCCAGCCCATATAGTTCACTAACTATATGGGCTGGGTGTAATAAAATGTCTGCTGCTGCCTTCTGACTGTAGGTTCACTGCGGCCGAGTGCAGGGTGTACCAAGATGGGCGTCAAAGCATTTGTACTAGGCTACTACTACTACAAGCATTGCAAAATCTTGTTGTTTGAATTGTTATTGTCTCACTCTCATTTCATAATTTATTATGCCAGCAATTGCCCATCAGTGCATTCACATTAGTGCCACCTATCAGTGCCCATAAGTTATGCCCATCAGTGCCACCTATCAGCGCTCATCAGTGCAGCCTATCATTGCCACCTATCAGTGCTGTAAATCAGTGCAGCCTATCAGTGAAGGAGAAAAATTACTTGTTACATAATTGTGCTTTGAAAACTGCCACATGACATAAAAAACCAAAAAAATTATCAGTAATCAGTATCGGCGCGTACTTGGAATAAAAAGTATTGGTACTTGTACTCGGTCTTAAAAAAGTGGCATCGGTGCAACCCTAACTAATACATTCTGCTAGAGACCTTGAGTTTGTGAAAAACAACAGGCTTGCTGGCTGAATCACCAGATGAACATAGAAGAAAACCTAAAAAAGGAAACTGATGCAGCCATCACACCTAATGCCGCGTACACACGACTGTTTTTAATGTCATTGAAAAAAACGACGTTTTTCTCGACGTAATTCTTCTCAAGCCTGCCTTGCCTACACACTATCATGAAAAAAAATGCTAGAGCAAAGCGCGGTGACGTACGAAATGTACGACAGCACAATAAAAGGGGAAGTTCCATTCGGATGGCGCCACCCTTTGGGCTGCTTTTGCTGATCCTCGTGTTAGTAAAGTTTGGTGAGAGACGATTTGCGCTTTTCATCCTCGTGCTCTTCAGTCCGTTACAGCGTGACGAATGTGCTATCTCCATTACGAACGCTAGTTTTACCAGAACGAAAGTTCCCGTCTCATCACTTGCTTCTGAGCATGCGTGTTTTTTTTACGTCCTTAAAGCCTACACATGGCCGTTTTTCAAAAGAGAAAAACGACGACGTGAAAAACGACGAGAAAAATTAGAGCATGTTCCAAATTTTTAATGGCCATTTTTCACGTCGTGAAAAATGCTCTGGAGAAAATGCTCTGGAGCCCACACACACGATAGTTTTTAATGACCAAATTAAAAAAATGGCATTTTTCTCATCATGAAAAACAGTCGTGTGTACGCGGCATTAGAATTGGTAAGCTGCAATATAAGGTCTGCTTTGGGGTTTAATACTGCTTAGTAGGCACCATATAGTATCTGCCCTTATCTATACCTGCAGAGTCACAGTACATACTGTACCAGCATCTGTTAGTTCTGAGCTGTCTGGATTCCTTCCAGAAGTGATTTCCCCATCACCAGAGCCCCCACAAATACCCTGTACTTCCGGGTACGAGGTACATATATACAGCTTTATAAAATGCATCTCCTGCTGCCAGAGTAGCCAATGACCTGCATAGGAATTTCTGGGTCTCCGGCAGTAGAAGCGTGAAGTACTGCAAAAAGGTTTTCCGAAGGAAAATAAGGAGAATCTAGAGCAATATCTGTATAATTCATGGGCTCTTAATTATTCATGCTTGTGGTATCCTAGGAAGTGATTCACTGCAATCTATAAACATGACTCGGAAATACCAGACCTACCTGGAGAAACCACACAATAGTCGTATCCATGTGCATTCAGGTAGGCTGATAATTGGAGGCCTACCAGTTGTTTTCAAATAAGATCGCCGCACACCACTAGTTTATCTAAACCGGTGATAAAATCGAACATCATTATGTCATTAGAAATACCACAACCCTCTCTATGATACAGAATTTTATAGTCTATTTATACCTTTAACTGCTAGGTGTGTGCACACCAATTTGAAACGTCGGTCCTCTTTAGTCATTCATACCAGAAAAAAAAGCTCTGCTCCCATGATAAAATACAAATTGTCCCTGCTGTAAAATGCTGGCCATACACAGATAGATCCCATTTGGTATAAAGCAATCTTTCTGATGGATTCTAGCAATTATCAACCAGGCGTGGGCTGCGTAGACAGCTATAAGAAAAGTGGAGCGGAGAGCTCCTTTATTAACGTTCTTCACTGACAACTGTAAAAGATGATTTTCATAAAGGAGACACAAATCCATAATTAGGAATTATTACAAGAAGAGATGTATTATTAATTGGAGAATAAGGTATTAGCTGTGTTATTAATAGAGACTGTAAGCCATACAGATTGCAATACATTGTACAGTGAATTATCCCTATTGGGGGGATCCTGTAGAGCATGGATATGCAATTAGCGGACCTCCAGCTGTTGCAAAACTACAAGTCCCATCATGCCTCTGCCTCTGGGTGTCATGCTTGCTGCTGTCAGAGTCTCGCTATGCCTCATGGGACTTGTAGTTTGGCAACAGCTGGAGGTCCGCTAATTGCATATCCCTGCTGTAGAGTGTTGTCACCCAGCATAGAGAAAAGTTACCTACAGGAAACCCCCAGCCGGCTGTTTATGGTCAGAATTAGTAATGGTTGTTAACAGTTATAAGCTGCTCTACAACCTTAGTTGACTCTTCCTGGATGAGTCTACCCGGGGGACAGCTTGTTAAATGCAACTGTAACGCCCTCCCCAAAAGGTTTGGACGCTATCTTAAATTTAGAGGGATGTCTGAGCCAGTAGCTGGGCTCAGACTGTTGAATTACATTGAGATTTGCTGTGGTTCGCCCCATGGTAGTTTCCCTATTTGCCTAAAGGTGGCATTGCCGCCTCAGGCACCTGTTGGAACACGGGTGAAACATGGTAAATTGAGTGACCCTTCTTGGCAGTGGGAGTGGTCGCCCCGCTGTGCCTGCTGGGAGGGGATACTTAAGGGGCAGACGCCATTATTCAGGGTAGTTTTTCGCCTCGCGGCCCTCCGGGCGCGAGGTGTGCGTGTGTGGTTCGGGTCTCGGGGCCACATTGGCCCGAGGCTGCATCGATACACGGTAGCTAGTCTGGCTGGGGCCTGCATACCAAATGGGGATCCCAAGCTGTCCGTCCAAATGGGGAGGAAGCTGTCTTAATGAAGGAGACCAGGGGAGGACCTGCCCCGGGAGGAGACCGGCAAAGTGCTGACATCTTGGGTAAGGCCTGGTAACTTTATTGAGGAGGGATCCATTACACTACAAGCCCTGACAGAGACTGCCCTGTTGCTGGTTCGTGTGTCACTCCGGCTGCTAGGCCACGTGAGAGGGGACTATCCGGGTGACCAATACCCACTCTAACAAGGAGAGTGGTGAGTGACTTTAAACTGACACCTTTGCATAGTTGTGGCGAGTGCCTGAACCTTCCCCTTTCTCAACGTTTACTGCATAAGAAAAATAAAGCCTGACTGTTGAAGGTTTTACATCTGTGTGGACATTGCATTACTACAGACTTTCCTACCCTGACATCGAAGCTGAAGAGGTAACGTGCAAAACCCAAACTAACCAGCAGCTCCTACGGGGGTAGTGCTACACAACTAATTCTTCCAGCAATCCCCCTGACAGGCCAAGGTGCCAGAAAGATGGCCCACAGACCTGGAAGGGTGCTTCACCGATAGCATAAAGACTTCTCAGGGGTGCCAAAACGGAACAGAGGCCCTGGAAGGATGGGATTACTAGGGCAGCACAAAAGTCCCATGAGGATGCTGTACAAATACCACAAAAGCACCTCAGGGTACCAGAATGATTACACACAAGTCCTAGGATGGGTGCCAGCATCGCACACAGGCCCAAGGGGAGTGCCAAGAGGATAACAAATATGGACTCAGGGGAGTGTGCCAGTTGAATGGCACAAGGACACTTTAGTGACACCTGAGTGGTACCACATAGACCCCCATGGCTGCCAAAAGGTGGTACATTGACCCCCAGGGCTACCTAGAGAACAGCATGCAGCCACAAGTACAACACGCAGACCTCCTCTCCAGGACCGCTAGAAGGGAGGGCACACAGACCTTTCAGGACTGCCAAAAAGGGAGATACACAGGCCATCCAGGACAGCCAAAGGGGGGGGGCACACAGACTATCCAGGACAGCCAAAGGGGGGGGGCACACAGACTATCCAGGACAGCCAAAGGGGGGGGGGCACACAGACTATCCAGGACAGCCAAAGGGGGGGGGGCACACAGACTATCCAGGACAGCCAAATGGGGGGGGGCACACAGACTATCCAGGACAGCCAAATGGGGGGGGGCACACAGACTATCCAGGACAGCCAAATGGGGGGGGGCACACAGACTATCCAGGACAGCCAAAGGGGGGGGGGCACACAGACTATCCAGGACAGCCAAAGGGGGGGGCACACAGTCTATCCAGGACAGCCAAAGGGGGGGGGGCACACAGTCTATCCAGGACAGCCAAAGGGGGGGGGGCACACAGACTATCCAGGACAGCCAAAGGGGGGGGGGGGCACACAGACTATCCAGGACAGCCAAAGGGGGGGGGCACACAGACTATCCAGGACAGCCAAAGGGGGGGGGGGCACACAGACTATCCAGGACAGCCAAAGGGGGGGGGCACACAGACTATCCAGGACAGCCAAAGGGGGGGGGCACACAGACTATCCAGGACAGCCAAAGGGGGGGGGCACACAGACTATCCAGGACAGCCAAAGGGGGGGGGGCACACAGACTATCCAGGACAGCCAAAGGGGGGGGCACACAGACTATCCAGGACAGCCAAAGGGGGGGGGGCACACAGACTATCCAGGACAGCCAAAGGGGGGGGGGCACACAGACTATCCAGGACAGCCAAAGGGGGGGGCACACAGACTATCCAGGACAGCCAAAGGGGGGGGGGCACACAGACTATCCAGGACAGCCAAAGGGGGGCACAAACTATCCAGGACAGCCAAAGGGGGGGCACAGACCATCCAGGACAGCCGGGGGGGGCACACAATTCAGGACAGCCAAAAGGGGGGCACACAATTCAGGACAGCCAAAAGGGGGGGGGGAACGCACACACTATCCAGGACAGCCAGAAGGGGGGAACACACACACACACACACACACTATCCAGGACAGCCAGAAGGAGGGAACACACACACACACACACACACACACACACACACACACACACTATCCAGGAGAGCCAAAAGGGGGGAACACACACACTATCCAGGAGAGCCAAAAGGGGGGAACACACACACTATCCAGGACAGCCAAAAGGGGGGAACACACACACTATCCAGGAGAGCCAAAAGGGGGGAACACACACACTATCCAGGAGAGCCAAAAGGGGGGAACACACACACTATCCAGGAGAGCCAAAAGGGGGGAACACACACACTATCCAGGAGAGCCAAAAGGGGGGAACACACACACTATCCAGGAGAGCCAAAAGGGGGGAACACACACACTATCCAGGAGAGCCAAAAGGGGGGAACACACACTATCCAGGACAGCCAAAAGGGGGGGGGGGAGAGACTAGGACCCCTGGCAGTGCCAGAAAGGTGTGAAATAACCTATGCCCCAACAGTGATACAGTAAAAGGAGTATCACAGCCATGGTACATGGGTAGGAAGGTGAGCTAGCGTTACTATTTCTATTTCAGCCAACACAAAGAAAACCTGAGATTAGTCTTCCCCCTCCATAATTTAGATCAGATTTCATTATGCTAGCATCAACACCACCCTGGAATACAAAAAAGCAAAACAAAACCTTTGCACATTCACGTTAGCGAGAAGCCAGACAGCACTCGTCAATGACATCATGTTTTTTAAACAGATCTGGCAGACATGAACACACAGCCGAGCCCAAGAAACCTGACCCACACCGGAGAGTCTGAAAAACATCCAGAACATTATTATCATTACAACGCCAAACTGATGATCTAGAAAAGTTCAGATTCCTAGACAGTGAGCAACAGCCCAATCTTGGTACTGGGTGATGCCAGCCCTGGGATGGAGCCATTGGCACCGGAAAAAACTGGCCGCGGATAAAGACACCTCACCAACTGCTTAACTTGTGCTGGAGGGCTGGGGCAGACCTTGTATGGACAGTGCTAAATTTATGAAAGGGCAAAAGGGGCAATTGCCCTGGGTGTACCTTGGGAAGTAATATTTTGCCTGCCATCATCTGTAAGAGCTTTTCCTCTGGCATTATTTTTAAGCCTTAGACCCCTTTCACACGGGCTTTCCGATTGGGTTCACCTGTCAGTTTTTCAGGCGGATCGAACGCTCCATTCACCTCTACGGGGCAGCGGATGACAGCGGTGACATGTCCACTGACACCCACTGCTATCCAATCCTGTCAATGAAATCCAGACGGATGGAAACCCTATTTTTCATCCATCTGGTGGATCGGATCGGATAGGTGGTCCATTTTCTTCCGATCTCTCTATGGAGGACAGCGAGACTCTTGACAGGTCCGTCTCTGCACAGCGAGCGAAGATGGACCTGTCATCCGCCTGCTCAGTGGATCGATCCCCCGCTGAGCAAAAACGGAGAAAGCCCATGTGAAAAGACCCTAAGGGTCCTTTCACACGGGGCGGATCCGTGCAGATCCGCCCCGTGAAGCTCCGCTTGCTCAGCGGGGATCTCTCCGTTGATCCCCGCTGAGCCGACGGCTGACTGGGCGGTCCCCGCACACTGTGCAGAGAGCGCCGCTCTCCCCTATGGGGAATCGGATGATGACGGACCGTAGAGTCCGTTGTCATCCGATCCGCTCCGCCGACGGAAGGAAAAATAGGGTTTTCCTCCGTCACACTTTGGCGGAGCGGATGTCAGCGGACATGTCTCCGCTGACATCCGTGCTTCCATAGGGGTACATGGAGGATCCGTTTTAGGTCCACCTAAAAAACTGACAGGCGGACCTGAACGGACCTCCGTGTGAAAGAGCCCGCTAATTTTTGGTGGCCCAAGCAAATCACACATGGCGCACTTACTCTCTTAAGGAAGGTAGGTACGATTGCATGCATGTGACCTCATAATGACGTTTTGTCATGCATTTTTTTAAATTGAAAGTGAACCAATTTCACGGTTATTGACTTGTTAGTTTGAGAGAAAAGTCAACTACCGAGGAAATATCACGTAGCGCCAGGTCTAGGTATATGGACGTTGAGTGGGTGTGAATGTTAATTCCTAGGTATGGGGGTTTCCAACAAACTTAAAGTGCCCTGGGGCCCCTAAAGTCCAAAATCTGGTCCTGTTTACGAAGACAGTTAGGTTAGAGAGGGGTTAATCTGTGGATAGCTGTCATCTCTCTCCGCCTCTTATAACATGCCTGGCTGTAGTAAAATTCCTCCAAAAAAAAAAAGGTGAGGAAGGAAATAATTGATCAGAGGATTCCTCTGGCGTAGGCAAGCGATAACAAGGTGACAGGGGACCTGGGGCACGCCAGACACCACCAATCACAGATGTCACCCTTGGACCCTCAAACCCCACAGCGTGACATCATGTTTACAAAGCCCATTCTGATTTCCTGTTGTCACGTCACCCTCCCACTTCAATATACAGCTGAGCAAAACACATTGTCATACTTTCCCCCCCCCAGAAATTAAAACATCCATTCCCTTTAACCCTTTTAGCACCCACCGCCTTTTCGCCCCTTGAGCCTTTAGTGCTGCTGGCATCGCCCTTCCACCCCTCTTAGGATCCTCTTTATGATCACGTCTCCCCTATAAATCAGTCCTTTCTACCCCTAATTATAGGAAGCAGTGAAAAACCAGACCAGCTCTGTTTGACTGTTTCAAAGCGCGGTCACCCCCCCCCTGCGACCAACCAGATATGACCTCATGTGTGCACACAAGCAAGGCGACCGCTGAGGGGTTGCTAGGGGTTTCTGCAGCATCTGGCACAGCCAGGAGGTGGATGAGAAGGATCACAATGATAGAAAACTGACCTGGAGAGATGTTTCAGGATTTGCTTCTTGATAATCCCAGCCATGGTGCAGGGGAAGAGGGCAGGATCAGCAGCAGAAGAGGAGGAGGAGGAGAGTCCTAGGGGGGGTCCTCATCTAGACACAGGGGTCTGCCTGTCCCTCCATAGTCACACAGAGGGGACAGGCTCCAGGTAGGGGGGCTCAGAGACACCGTGTCCAGGGGAAACAGGCAGCACACACCATCACACAGCGTCCATCTTAGCTGCACCATCACTTAGAGACAGGCAGCAGGAGGAGGTACACTGTGACTCATGGAGGGAGGGTGGAGGAGAGGCTGCACAATGGTAGGGGGAGGATAACCCTTTCATGGCCTGAGCTACTGCTGCTGGGGGGGGGGGGGGGCACAACCTCCCACTCCGTGACACAGCCCCTGACCTTTTCCTCTTTAAGCTTACAAAAATAAATTAATGAATATATATATATATATATATATATATACTGTATATACACACATACATTAAAACTTTTTTCATTAAATAAATGTAAATAATATTAAAGTAAATAAATTAATTAAATCATAACAAAATTTATTTTGAGCTATATCTATCTATCTATCTATCTATCTATCTATCTATCTATCTATCTATCTATCTATCTATATATATATATAGATAGTAAGATAGATAGATAGATAGATAGATAGATCTATATATATATATATATATATATATATATATATATATATATATATATATAGATAGATACATATAGCTCAAAATATTTTTTTTGTTATGATTTCATTTATTTATTTACTTTTTTTAATACTATTTACATATTTTTAATTTAAAAAAAAGTTTTAATGTATGTGTGTGTGTCTATATATTATTAAATACGCATGTGTCAATTACTCTAAACTTTCCATTGAAGCTCCTCAACTCTATTCCTTTTTTTTTTTTTTCTAGAGCTGGTGCACACCAGTGTATATCTACACTAAAAAATATATATTTAAAATTATTTTTTATTATTTATTTAAACAATACAATAAAATAACTAATATAAAAAACATCTTTCATTTTATATATATATATATGCACTACTGGATTTGCAAAAGTGTCACATTGCTCCAAACTTTCCATCCAAGATCCTCAACACTATTCCTTCAGGCTGCATTCGAAACCTGAGCGAAGCGACTTTACCGTGTGTTTCGACACGTTTGTAATGCGACAAAGCGCCCAAAGTAGCTTAAGTAAAAAAAATTGCCGCTGAGCCAAGTGCCACGTTTTTGGGTGTGTTTTGTGCGACGAAACACGGAACTGCTACCCGCATTTGGGATGCCATAAAGAAATAATGGCACCGGAAACGCAATGCGCATTTGCCACGTTTTTCGTGCATTTCTGCCCACACTCCCAGATGTGAATGCAGCTACTTGACACTAGCAGCATTGGACTTGTGTTGGCACTTCTAACGCCTCTTTTTTTTTTTTCTTTTAGCCTAGGTTCAGACTAGTGTGATGCAGGAACCAGTGCGATTACAGCGCCGGTTCCCGCATTGCTCCTCTCCCGCAGGCAGTTCACACTGCCTTCTGCGAACCGCTGCAGGTGTCAATACATTGTTACTGACACCCCCGGATCAGTTCACAGATCGCACTGCAAACTGTGATCTCACACGGGAATCGGATCGCATAGGTGAGAACACCCATGCGATCCCATTTCAGTACGGGAAAAAAGTCCCTGAACTTTCTGTCCTGCGAATTTAATGCGAGTTCAGCCATACAACTGTATGGCTGAACTCGCATCTCACAGACATCACGCTAGTGTGAAACTGGGCTTATATATATATATATATATATATATATATATATATATATATACAGTGTGTGTGTGTATATATATATATATATACACACACACTGTATATACTCACACACACTACATTTTTTTAATTTAAAAAAATACAGTTTTTAGTTGCACATTTGCAAATGCTGTGCAACAAATAAAACTCTGTTTTTAATGTGAATGTTTGTTTTTTGTTTTTCCTGCCAGCCAGCGTGCTGGGAAATAAATTTTATTTTCTTTGCTCTGTAGCAAGCCCTTCCATGTGCGCCTTCCTATAAAAGCTAGTTATAAAATTAGAGTGGTTGCCTTTTTGTTTGGCTATTGTGAGGGGGTTAGCTCGGCAGCGGGTGTGTGTGACCCCCGGGATGGGCTCCCCACACAAAACAGGCCCAGCAAACGGAGGTTGTGGTTTTCAAAATCAAAAAGGTGCGGTTTATTTTCTATTTACAGTGACAAAACACAGCAAAGCAAAAGAAACATAACCAAAATAAATCCTGGTCAAGTTGACCTCTGACTAAACATACAGGTTTCCTAACTAACAACTGGGATCAGCCTAGTGCTGTCCTAGTCCCTAAGTCCCTGGTTTTAAATGTCCAAGCAAATAGCCACACAGGCTTTGTCTCACCGCACAGGGGTTCACTCTCCCTAGACAGTCCACACAGGTCTGGTTCCAGGCATGAGCTAACATCTAATGAAGCTGGGAGTTCTTATAGAGGCCTAAATGAGCTGACAAGCTTCAGCTGGTCTCATCAACTCCCTGTCTGCACGACGCCCAGCCCTCTCCCTAGAGGTATGAGTCATCCATGAGCCCACTAGCCTTATACAACTCTCCACCTAGTTGTATAAGTCGGCGTAAAGCCTGAATCTGGGCGAAATATATCTACCCCCCTGGATGCAACCAGGTGACTTTACCTTCCTGCTGTCACATACCCCCCCCTCTTGTTTTAACCTCGGGGTTGGAACACCAGCAATCAGGCATTCATGTACTCGAGACAAAGCATCCACATTCCCCATTTGAACGCCAGGGCGATGCTTTACTGTGAAGTTGAATTCCTGGAGGGCCAGGAACCACCTATTCACTCTTCTATTTGTTTCCTTGTTTTGAGCCATCCACTTTAACGGAGCGTGATCCGTAACCATGTCAAAGTGCCTACCTAGCAGGTAGTACCGAAGGGAATCTAGAGCCCACTTCACCGCTAAACACTCCTTTTCAACGGTGGCGTAATTTACCTCATGGGACTTCAACTTCCTGCTGAGGTAAATGACTGGGTGCTCTTCCCCGTTCCAGACCTGGGACAATACTGCTCCTAACCCCACATCTGACGCATCACTTTGTACGACAAAGTCTTTAGAGAAGTCGGGTGAGTACAACACTGGCTGGCTACATAAGGCTTGTTTCAAGAATTGGAATGCTGCCTCAGCCTCGGGGGTCCATTTAATCATGACCGACCCTTTCCCCTTCATCAGGTTGGTTAGGGGCACAGCCTTAGAAGCAAAGTGGGGAATGAATCGCCGATAATACCCAGCGATTCCCAGAAAGGCTCGTACCTGCTTCTTGCTGTTGGGACGTGGCCAACTCTGGATGGCCTCGACTTTGTTGAGTTGGGGTTTTATTACTCCCCTCCCAATGGTGTACCCAAGATATTTGGCCTCCTCCTGCCCAATGGTACACTTCTTGGGGTTAGCCGTAAACCCCGCTTCCCGAACAGAGTCCAGGACTGCTTGCACTTTTGGCAGATGTGAGGCCCAATCTGTGCTATGGACAATTACGTCATCCAGGTAAGCCGCAGCATACTTCCGATGGGGCCTCAGCATCTGGTCCATTTTCCGCTGGAATGTGGCCGGCGCATTCTGTAACCCGAACGGCATTCTTTTATATTGGAACGCCCCGTCTGGGGTTACAAATGCGGTTTTCTCTTTGGCCGACTTGGCCAGGGGGATTTGCCAATACCCTTTTGTGAGGTCAAGAGTCGTCATGTATCGGGCTGTTCCCAGCCGGTCGATCAACTCATCTATACGTGGCATGGGGTAGGTGTCAAATTTTGTAACTTTGTTCAACTGACGAAAATCATTACAAAATCGCCAGCTCCCATCCGGTTTAGGCACCAACACGATGGGACTAGACCAATCACTTTGGGACTCCTCTATCACCCCTAAGTTCAGCATTTTCTGTAATACCCTCTCTCGGGTTTTCTCTGTCCCCAGATGACCTCCAAGAATGTGCCCATGGGCCAACTCCAACACCAACTTCCTGTAAGGTTTGGGCACCACAAGCTGCTCAACGGTTTCTTCTGCCCGCATTCTCCACCAACTGTGAGGGGGTTAGCTCGGCAGCGGGTGTGTGTGACCCCCGGGATGGGCTCCCCACACAAAACAGGCCCAGCAAACGGAGGTTGTGGTTTTCAAAATCAAAAAGGTGCGGTTTATTTTCTATTTACAGTGACAAAACACAGCAAAGCAAAAGAAACATAACCAAAATAAATCCTGGTCAAGTTGACCTCTGACTAAACATACAGGTTTCCTAACTAACAACTGGGATCAGCCTAGTGCTGTCCTAGTCCCTAAGTCCCTGGTTTTAAATGTCCAAGCAAATAGCCACACAGGCTTTGTCTCACCGCACAGGGGTTCACTCTCCCTAGACAGTCCACACAGGTCTGGTTCCAGGCATGAGCTAACATCTAATGAAGCTGGGAGTTCTTATAGAGGCCTAAATGAGCTGACAAGCTTCAGCTGGTCTCATCAACTCCCTGTCTGCACGACGCCCAGCCCTCTCCCTAGAGGTATGAGTCATCCATGAGCCCACTAGCCTTATACAACTCTCCACCTAGTTGTATAAGTCGGCGTAAAGCCTGAATCTGGGCGAAATATATCTACCCCCCTGGATGCAACCAGGTGACTTTACCTTCCTGCTGTCACACTATACATAGCTTTATATCCTAATACATATTAAAGAGGAACTGTATCTGAGCACCACAAACTGAAGTTTGATATTTAATTCATTTTTAAAATTCAAAGCAAACTCACCCGTCCATTCATGTCTCCATGTTTTCATTTGTTGAGAAATCCCCCTAGAATTTCTAGCCATGGCCATCTTGAGTAAGGGCAGATGATTCATGTAGTATTTACTTCTGGAATCCATTTGCCCTTAGCTTAGGCATGCAGGCAGGAGGGCACGTTTAGCTGAGAATTCCTTCCTCCCCTCCTTCAGATGAAAGAAAACAAAATGCCCTTGAAAACTCATGGGATGTATGGCATCATTTGTCTAAGCCAGAAACCAGGAAGCAACTAAAGAAATATGAAAAAAAAAAAAGAAGAAGAAATAAAAAGTTTTAAAACAACTATGTACAATATACTTTTCTATCCATGTATTAATGCTAGCAGCATAATGATTAAAAATCATTGGGCCATTAATTCTGTATGGCTCAAATCGCACCGCATCTGCTTCGTGCAGGACTCTTTTTTTGCAGCACCAGAATGCTATCTGATTCTGCAAATCACACTGCGTTTTGCAAACTGATTTTGGGTTGTTGGTAACTTACCATACACACCCGCAGCGGTTTGCAAGAACGGGGTGCAATTTTGATGCACGGCATTTCCTCCAAATTCCGCACGGTATCAGTGTAAACCGGGCATAATGCCGCGTACACACGATCGGATTTCCGATGGAATAAAATCCGATGGATTTTTTCATCGGAAATCCGATGAAGCTGACTTCCATCAGTCTTGCCTACACACCATCAGTCAAAATTCCGACCGTCCAAAACGGCGTGACGTAAAACACTCCGATGAGCCGAGAAAAATTAAGTTCAATGCTTCTGAGCATGCGTCGGCTTGATTCTGAGCATTCGTGGGTTTTTTGTCCGATGGAGTTCCACACAGACGATCGTAACTTGTGTGACAGCAGGAAGGTAAAGTCACCTGGTTGCATCCAGGGGGGTAGATATATTTCGCCCAGATTCAGGCTTTACGCCGACTTATACAACTAGGTGGAGAGTTGTATAAGCCCAGCTGAGACTAGTGGGCTCATGGATGACTCATACCTCTAGGGAGAGTGTGGGGCGTCGTGCAGACAGGGAGTTGATGAGACCAGCTGAAGCTTGTCAGCTCGTTTAAGGTCTCTATAAAAACTCCCAGCTTCATTAGGGGTTAGCTCATGCCTGGACCCAGACCTGTGTGGACTGTCTAGGGAGAGTGAACCCCTGTGCGGTGAGACAAAACCTGTGTGGCTATTTGCTTGGACATTTAAAACCAGGGACTTAGGGACTAGGACAGCACTAGGCTGATCCCAGTTGTTAGTTAGGAAACCTGTATGTTTAGTCAGAGGTCAAGTTGACCAGGATTTATTTTGTTTATGTTTCTTTTGGCTTTGCTGTGTTTTGTCACTGTAAATAGAAAATAAACCGCACCTTTTTTTTGATTTTGAAAACCACAACCTCCGTTTGCTGGTCCTGTTTTTGTGTGGGGAGCCCATCCCGGGGGTCACACACACCCGCTGCCGAGCTAACCCCCTCACAGTTGGTGGAGAACCAGTGGCAGTTTTTTTTTAAGCCAGCATGGAGGAGATACTGAAGCAGCTGGCTCTAGCAAATGCCAATCAACAGCAGACAAATGCAGGTTTGCAAAAGAGCCTTGCAGCTCAACAACAGAACTTCGCAGCCCAGCAGCAAGCTCATCAACAGAGCCTTGCAGCCCAGCAGCAAGCTCACCAACAGAGTCTGGAAGCTCAGCAACAAGCCCAGCAGCAATCTGAGGCCCGCTTCATAGACCTGTTACAGAAGCAAGAGCAGAGACTACAACAAATGGAAGCAGTAATGCAGCAACGTCCGCAGACCAGTGAGGAAAGCCGTCCCACTAATACCGCGTCCTTTGGGGTGAGTCGTTTATTGACAAAAATGACTGGAGAGGATGATCCAGAGGTATTTTTGACCTCATTTGAAAGGACTGCTGAAAGAGAAAAGTGGCCTGAGGAGCAGTGGGCTGGACTGGTGGCTCCTCTGTTAACTGGTGAATCGCAGAAGGCTTACTATGACCTAGAGCCTGACCAAGCAAAAGACTATGTGATGCTAAAAGCTGAAATATTGGCAAGGCTGGGTGTCACCCAGGCTGTCCGGGCTCAGCGTGTGCATAACTGGACTTTCCAGCTTGGAAAACCCCCCAGGTCTCAAATGTATGATCTCATTCACCTGAGCAGAAAGTGGCTACAGCCAGAGACTTTGTCCGCACCAAAGATTGTGGAACGTGTTGTAATGGATCGGTTTTTGAGAGCTCTTCCTACTGCCATCCAAAAGTGGGTAAGCCATGGAGACCCAGAGACGGCCGATGGTCTTGTGGATCGTGTGGAGAAATACTTGGCTACAGAGAACCTGACGGCCTCTTCCAGAGACACTCGGACTTTCCACCCTAAGACCAGACCATCCCCAGAGGCGGATAAGAGGATTCCAAGGGGTGAGGGTGGAGAGAGTGAGAGGGTGGGAGCTCTACCCCAAGTTTGGCGAGAACAGCCTGGGAAATCAGCGGCTCAACAGGCGGCAAGAAGGATCGTTTGCTACCGCTGCCGGCAAGCGGGACATATTGCAGCCAATTGCCCGGTTGTGGAGGAACCCATGCAGTGTGACTTTCTGACGGGCAGACGTCAGTCGCTGTGTGCGACAGTCGCATGCACTGCCATTCGAGGAACTGAGAAACATTTATGCAAAATGTGTGTTAATGGTAGAAATGTTGGGGTATTGCTGGATTCAGGTAGCCTTGTGACCCTGATAAAGGCTGAGTTAGTTAAAACAGAGGTCTCTGGGAATAGCAAGGTAGCTGTTATTTGTGTGCATGGGGACACCCGAGAGTATCCAGTGACTACAGTGTGTTTCAAGACCCCCAAAGGTACCCTCTCTCATCCAGTGGGCTTAGTATCTCAGTTACCGCATGACGCCATTGTGGGAAGGGATTTTCCGAAGTTCTGGGAACTGTGGGATGATCCTGAGCCCCCCACTGGTGCCCCTATGTACCAGGAATGTGATAGCCAGAACTCCCCTGAGAGTGGTGAGGACTCTCCGGAATGTCCCTTATCAGTATTGGCAGGGGAGACTCAAGAAACTGGAGAGGAGCCCACCTCCTCAGACGAAAACCTACCGTCTGTGGAGTTTTCTGATCTTGAGGTTCACAGGGAAAACTTTGCCACAGAACAGTTGAAAGACCCCGCCCTAATAAAGGCACGGGAAAACGTAGTGAAAATAGATGGCGAGTTAGTGAACCCAGATAATACCTGCACTTACCCATACTTCAGCGTAGAGAAGGACCTACTGTATCGGGTGGCAAAAAGGGCAGAAGAAACCGTTGAGCAGCTTGTGGTGCCCAAACCTTACAGGAAGTTGGTGTTGGAGTTGGCCCATGGGCACATTCTTGGAGGTCATCTGGGGACAGAGAAAACCCGAGAGAGGGTATTACAGAGATTCTATTGGCCGGGGGTGATGAAGGACATAGAAAATTATTGTTCCTCCTGCCCTGTGTGTCAGAGGTCGGCCCCGATGCCACATTTCCGTAGCCCGCTGGTCCCTCTACCCATCATTGAGGTCCCGTTTGAGAGGATCGCCATGGATGTGGTAGGTCCTATAATCAAGTCCGCTAGGGGGCACCAGTACATATTAGTTATAATGGACTATGCCACCCGTTATCCAGAAGCGATCCCTCTCCGAAATACCTCGGCCAAAACCATAGCCAAAGAGCTATCTCTTGTGTTTAGCCGGGTGGGTATTTGTAAAGAACTGCTTACGGACCAAGGTACACCCTTTATGTCCCGGGTTATGAAGGAGCTGTGTAAATTGTTCAAAGTGACGCAATTACGTACATCTGTGTATCACCCCCAAACCGATGGGCTGGTTGAAAGATTCAACAAAACCCTAAAACAAATGTTGAAGAAAGTGGTGGATAGAGATGGAAAGGATTGGGACTGTCTACTTCCTTATCTGATGTTTGCTATTAGGGAGGTGCCCCAATCCTCTACGGGATTCTCCCCCTTTGAGTTACTGTATGGGAGACACCCAAGAGGGCTGTTGGATATTGCCAAGGAAACTTGGGAAAGTGAGAGTTCTCCCCACAGGAGTGTGATTGAGCATGTCGCCCTGATGCAAGACCGAATTGCACAGGTAATGCCCATCGTGAAGGAACATTTGGCCCAAGCGCAGTTAGCACAGCAGAGAGTGTACAACCGTGGAGCCAAGACCCGTACCTTTTCCCCGGGGGATAGGATACTGGTACTTGTCCCTACGGTTGAAAGTAAATTCCTTGCCAAATGGCAAGGCCCCTACGAGATAATGGAAAAAGTGAGCGAAGTGAATTACAAGGTCAGACAACCAGGAAGGCGAAAGCCCGAACAGATCTATCACGTTAATCTGTTGAAAGCCTGGAGGGATAGAGAGTCCCTAGTCGCAGACACTTGGTCACCAGCTCAAACTGGTTGCGTGATTCCTGAGGTTGGAATAGCAGCCACCTTGTCACAACCCCAACAACAGGAGGTTAAGGAGTTTGTGCTTCGCAACAAGGAGGTATTCTCTGAGCTGCCGGGACAAACATCTGGGGTAGAGCATGACATCATTACCCCGCCCGGTGAAAGGGTGAAGTTAAAACCCTATCGGATCCCAGAGGCCCGACGGGAGGCAATACGGGAGGAAGTACAGAAAATGCTGAACTTAGGGGTGATAGAGGAGTCCCAAAGTGATTGGTCTAGTCCCATTGTGTTGGTGCCTAAACCGGATGGGAGCTGGCGATTTTGTAACGATTTTCGTCAGTTGAACAAAGTTACAAAATTTGACACCTACCCCATGCCACGTATAGATGAGTTGATCGACCGGCTGGGAACAGCCCGATACATGACGACTCTTGACCTCACAAAAGGGTATTGGCAAATCCCCCTGGCCAAGTCGGCCAAAGAGAAAACCGCATTTGTAACCCCAGACGGGGCGTTCCAATATAAAAGAATGCCGTTCGGGTTACAGAATGCGCCGGCCACATTCCAGCGGAAAATGGACCAGATGCTGAGGCCCCATCGGAAGTATGCTGCGGCTTACCTGGATGACGTAATTGTCCATAGCACAGATTGGGCCTCACATCTGCCAAAAGTGCAAGCAGTCCTGGACTCTGTTCGGGAAGCGGGGTTTACGGCTAACCCCAAGAAGTGTACCATTGGGCAGGAGGAGGCCAAATATCTTGGGTACACCATTGGGAGGGGAGTAATAAAACCCCAACTCAACAAAGTCGAGGCCATCCAGAGTTGGCCACGTCCCAACAGCAAGAAGCAGGTACGAGCCTTTCTGGGAATCGCTGGGTATTATCGGCGATCCATTCCCCACTTTGCTTCTAAGGCTGTGCCCCTAACCAACCTAACGAAGGGGAAAGGGTCGGTCATGATTAAATGGACCCCCGAGGCTGAGGCAGCATTCCAATTCTTGAAACAAGCCTTATGTAGCCAGCCAGTGTTGTACTCACCCGACTTCTCTAAAGACTTTGTCGTACAAAGTGATGCGTCAGATGTGGGGTTAGGAGCAGTATTGTCCCAGGTCTGGAATGGGGAAGAGCACCCAGTCATTTACCTCAGCAGGAAGTTGAAGTCCCATGAGGTAAATTACGCCACCGTTGAAAAGGAGTGTTTAGCGGTGAAGTGGGCTCTAGATTCCCTTCGGTACTACCTGCTAGGTAGGCACTTTGACATGGTTACGGATCACGCTCCGTTAAAGTGGATGGCTCAAAACAAGGAAACAAATAGAAGAGTGAATATGTGGTTCCTGGCCCTCCAGGAATTCAACTTCACAGTAAAGCATCGCCCTGGCGTTCAAATGGGGAATGTGGATGCTTTGTCTCGAGTACATGAATGCCTGATTGCTGGTGTTCCAACCCCGAGGTTAAAACAAGAGGGGGGGGTATGTGACAGCAGGAAGGTAAAGTCACCTGGTTGCATCCAGGGGGGTAGATATATTTCGCCCAGATTCAGGCTTTACGCCGACTTATACAACTAGGTGGAGAGTTGTATAAGCCCAGCTGAGACTAGTGGGCTCATGGATGACTCATACCTCTAGGGAGAGTGTGGGGCGTCGTGCAGACAGGGAGTTGATGAGACCAGCTGAAGCTTGTCAGCTCGTTTAAGGCCTCTATAAAAACTCCCAGCTTCATTAGGGGTTAGCTCATGCCTGGACCCAGACCTGTGTGGACTGTCTAGGGAGAGTGAACCCCTGTGCGGTGAGACAAAGCCTGTGTGGCTATTTGCTTGGACATTTAAAACCAGGGACTTAGGGACTAGGACAGCACTAGGCTGATCCCAGTTGTTAGTTAGGAAACCTGTATGTTTAGTCAGAGGTCAAGTTGACCAGGATTTATTTTGTTTATGTTTCTTTTGGCTTTGCTGTGTTTTGTCACTGTAAATAGAAAATAAACCGCACCTTTTTTTTGATTTTGAAAACCACAACCTCCGTTTGCTGGTCCTGTTTTTGTGTGGGGAGCCCATCCCGGGGGTCACACACACCCGCTGCTGAGCTAACCCCCTCACACTTGCTATAGTTTTTTTTTCCATCGGTAAAATTTAAAACAGGTTCTTTTTTTTTATACCGATGGAAAAAAGACCGATGGGGCCCACACACGATCGGTTTGTCCGATGAAAAAAGTCCATCGGTCTTTTTTCATCAGAAAAAACGATCATGTGTACGTGGCATCAGTGTAAAACAATATGCAAACATTTTTTCTATTTGAAAAGCAGTTCTAGAGCTCCAGGCAAGATACAGTGCCTAGGCAGAGATTATATCATCTGTCTGCTGCCGGCATGGGGAAAACATTTCCTCAGTCTCTTCTACCCCAGTGATCACTCAAACTGTAGCATGTACTGTACCTCTGTAACTAGTTACAAGGTGAGAGACTGCAGCAGGAACTGATCTTTGTTATGCCTTGTACACACGATCGGAATTTCCGATGAAAAAAGTCAGACGGACTTTTTTCATCGGATATTCCGACCTTGTGTGTGCCCCATTGGACTTTTTCCCGTCGGAATTTAGAAAGAGAACATGTTCTCTTTTTTTCCGATGGAAAAAATTCCTATCGGAAATTCCGTTCGTCTGTGTGGAACTCCGACGGAGAAAAAAAGGTGCATGCCCAGAATCAAGTCGACGCATGCTCTGAAGCATTGAACTTCATTTTTCTCGGCTCGTCGTAGTGTTGTACGTCACCGCGTTCTTGACGGTCGGAATTTAGTGTGACAGTGTGTATGCAAGACAAAAATCTGTCTGAGTTTATACCGGCGGAAAATCCGATTGTGTGTGCAAGGCATTAGACATTTGAAGCACAGCTAAGAACTGCACAGGCACAGGGCTTTACATGATGGTATAATATATAATCCTGGTGTAGTGGACCCCCCATAATTGGGGTCGCTATGCCTAAATTTAGGGGGTAGCCTGAGCCAATAGTTAGGCTCAGGCTGTTGGAATTCTCTAAATTGGCCTCTGCTCTGTTGTGATGTTGCCTGGTAGTACAGTTCCCTGTGGCCTGTAGGTGGCGCTGTCGCCCAGATCTAAGGTCGAACCACAGGTGGCATTGCAGCGCTATGGTGTGTCCCCTCTCGGCGGCCGTGCAGTGGGCGTGGTATACCCGCTGTGCATGCTAGGAGAGGATACAAAAGGGGCAGACGCCATTATTCGGAGAGCAGTTTGCACCTCCCTGCCCTCCAGGCCAGGGGAGCATGTGTGTGTTCAGTCCCGGGCACCTTTAGACCGAGGTTGCATCATTCCAGGTAGGCCCAGCACCTTTAGCTGAGGCCTACACCAGAAGAGGAGTCCCAGGGTACCCAAGTGGGGGTAACCCGCTCAGAGACAGGAAACCAGGGGAGGATCTACCCAGGGGGATCGGTGAAGGAGGTCACTGTCTCGAGAGAGGCCTGGTTACCTGTCAGAGGGAAGGACTCCACAATCCGCCACAAGCCTTGTAACGTGCCCCATTGGCACCTAAGTTCTAGTCGTTACAAGTGCTGGGAAGTTCAGAACTTAGAGGCTCTTATCCTGATCAGATCCTAAGGAAAATTCTAAGCAAATGTTCGTGCTCCACACCGGCTGCTAGGACCTTGAGAGGGGACTATCCGGATGAGCAAAACCCACTCAGGCTTGAGTGGCGACGAGTGATAGTTGGGTGTCAAGTGCCTGAACCTACCTCCCTGTTCAATTCTCTATCTCCAACTTTCCTATCAAGTTCTACGCAAGCCAAATAAACCTTCCTTTATTGGGTTTAATACTGTGTGGACAATGGCCTTCTTGAACTTTCAAAGAGAATAGACTTTTCCCTACATTCTAGGGTGAGGAACCAACAGAAAGAGGTAACTCGCTGCAAGACCCAAATCAATTAACACCGCTCACCCTCTACAAAGATGGAGGATACTGGGCATGTGGCATGGTCTGTCCCACTCTGCAAGTGGAGGTAAGCAGGGTAAAGGATCTGCGTGCTACAATGTATTCCGGGGCGGCCCGTCCATTGTGGGCACACGGGCACCACCCTCCCCATCCACTTTCAGGATGCCGGGTGCATGAATTCCTATGGCAGGGGTGGGTGGGGGTGTGTTTTTTGAAGCACTAATTAGAGCCAAAGGCGCTAATAGGCTTTAAAATAGGGTGGGCTCAAGGTGCAGAGCATTGCGTCCGAAACTCACCCAGGTGTGTTGCAACAGAGAATCAATATTTACTTTTGCAACACTGATCCTCCTACCGGCCAATCAGGAAGCAGGTCTGACAGCCATCACACGATTGGCTGAAAGGACAGGCGATCCTATTGGACGCCTAGGAGAAGAAAGGAGGAGAAGACACAAGAGCCCACCCGCCATCCATTGAAGCCCTGGATAATGTCTGAACATATATGGCGTGATCATTTTGGAGAGAAGCAGATGAAGGCATTATAATGGGAAGTACTTTGATCTCAGTGAGAGGTAATAAATACCTATGTTACAATTACACAATTCTTAGCTTGCGATACAGTTACACAAAGCCTAGCAGCCATAAAGCTAATTGTAAGAAATATATCTGATGCTAGTTCCACTTCAGGGACTACATTTAGTGTAATGCCGCGTACACACGGCCGTTTTTCTCGTCGAGAAAAACGTCATTTTTCCCATTCGACGAGAAAAACGATAGTCTGTGGGCTTTCTGTCGTTTTTTTCGACGAGAAAAACGGCATTAAAAACGACGAGAAAAATTAGAACATGTTCTAATTTTTCTCGTCGTTTTTTTTCGACATGTTTTCCGCGGCAGTGTTTCCCATAGGAAAACACTGCCGCGGAGCCCACAGACGGTCGTTTTTCTCGACAAGAGAAAAAACGACGTGAAAAACGACCGTGTGTGGGGAACAAGCCGTTCCCTCGTTTTTAATGACATTATTCACGGCGGTTTTTTAACCGCCGTGAATAATGATCGTGTGTACGCGGCATTAGAGTCAGGTTAAGCATTATAGGTTAAAAGTGAAGGTATTGGTTGGGGTTATGCATTAAGTGATGGAAGGGGACAGCTAAAGCTGAACTCCAGTTAACCAGACCAATAAAATACATATAAGGAAACTATTTTATCTGCTAAAGGATTTGTTTTTGTGTCCATCCAGTCCTGAGATTTGCACAACTCTGATACACTGCACAGTCCTGTCTGACAGGGCAGGCGATCCTATTTTTGGAGAGGGATTAGAACCCCTGTCAGTTTTTATTGCTCTGTGCCCCTTTTGTGAGATTCCCCCTCTCTATTTGTCCTGTTTGCCGTTATTACTGAGAGTGAAAGAAAATCCCAAATTTGGGTTGTTACCAGAAGAGGTTTAGAATGGAAATCTTCCAATAGGGACACTAGTTCTGTTGATAACCAGAGATTCCATCTCTTTGAAGGGATTTCCACTCCTGTTTCGCATATGGGGCAGGAAGTGAAGAAAAATCTCCCCAATGGGACAAAGATGGACAAAAAAAATGATAGGTGTTGTAACCCTCCCCTACTGTATCCAAAATGAAGAAAAAAAAAGAAAAGTGATGAATATAAACTGCTATAATTTGCATTGTTTATATCTGCCTGGAATTCAGCAATAAAATGATTGTAAAGTATAAAAAGGATTGAGAAACTCAAAAAATAGGTGGACTTTGTGGACACATAATGAGAGGAAAACTTTTTTTAAAAAATAAAAATTTTTATTACAACATGAATAAAAAACATAGAAACATACACTCAACACCCTATATGGACACAGTTACCAGATACTAGGGTTGTCCCGATACCACTTTTTTAAGACCGAGTACAAGTACCGATACTTTTTTTCAAGTACTCGCCGATACCGATTACCGATACTTTTTTTCAATGTCATGTGACAGTTTGAAAGATGGGGACTGATAGGTGGCACTTATGGGCACGGATCGATGGCACTTATGGGCACTGATAGGTGGCACTTGTGGGCAGTGATAGGTGGCACTTGGGGGCACTGATAGATGGCACTTGTGGGCAGTGATAGGTGGCACTTGTGGGCACTGATAGGTGGCACTGATTGCACAGAAAGGTGGCACTTGTGGGCACTGATAGGTGGCACTTGTGGGCACAGAAAGGTGGCACTTGTGGGCACAGAAAGGTGGCACTTGTGGGCACAGAAAGGTGGCACTGATTGCACAGAAAGGTGGCACTTGTGGGCACTTGTGGGCACTGATAGGTGGCACTTGTGGGCACTGATAGGTGGCACTTGTGGGCACAGAAAGGTGGCACTTGTGGGCAGTGATAGGTGGCACTTGTGGGCACAGAAAGGTGGCACTTGTGGGCAGTGATAGGTGGCACTTGTGGGCAGTGATAGGTGGCACTTGTGGGCACTGATAGGTGGCACTTGTGGGCACTGATAGGTGGCTGGCACTGAAATGCTGCGGGGGGGTGGGGGGGAAATGACACAGGATTTAAGAAAAAAAAAACTGCTGCAACGCCCATCTTGGTACACCCTGCACTCGGCTGCAGTAAGCAACAGCAGACATCTTGTTACACCCAGCCCATATAGCTCGGGCTGGGTGTAACAAGATGTCTGCTGCTGCTTACTGCAGCCGAGTGCAGGGTGTACCAAGATGGGCGTGGGGACGTTCAGCCGCTGACGGCGACCGAATGTGACAGCACCGGTCACCGATCCTGATGCGGCTGCGCCCTGAACCCCTGCCAGCTTACCAGGTTCAACTGCAGGTGAGGGACTCGCTCTCCGCCCGCGGACTCCGTCCACCGACTGTGCCCGCCCTCTTCAGCCAGACTCCGCCCGCACTTTCCTCTTCCGCCCTCCCCAGCCACTGACTCCTCCCGCCCTCTCCGGCCAGACTCCGCCCACACTCCCCCGCCCTCTCTCCTGCCCTCCCCAGCCACTGACTCCTCCCGCCCTCTCCGGCCACAAAAAAAAAGTATCGGGTGAAGCATCGGGAGCATTTGCGCGAGTACAAGTACTCGCGCAAATGCTTGGTATCGGTCCCGATACCGATACTAGTATCGGTATCGGGACAACCCTACCAGATACCCAATAAGAAATGCAGTTTATGAAGGCTGGATCTCAGATAGAGAAGTGACTAAATGGTATAACTAAAAAAATAAGTTTTTGTTACAATGTCACCTTCAAAATGTGCTCATCGACGCATTTCGCTAGATATTTAGCTTCCTCAGGACGAATACTGGGTAGGTGCTGGTGAAACTGTATCCAGGGTTATAGAGACACCCCACAAGACTAGACAAATATAAACAGAACACACTCGGGAAGGACAGCCACACACTGTGCAGCAGTTCGATAGGATCCACCCTTGGCTACCCTGTGGTAACGGCTAGGGCCCTAGCTGATAGGCTTCCTAAACGGGGTTATTCTTTATATCTACATGACATAGATGCTGTTCTGTCCTCTTGAAATTGGAGATTTCTTTCTATATATCTGATATTCAAAGTTTCTTAGGCCCAATAAATATATGTTCTCGATACCTTGATTCTTGATGTTATATATTACACCTTTAATGCTGACTTGGACTTTGATGATTTTTTCCGCACTGCGGGCTATGCTTCTAGAATCTAACTTAATATCAGGACTCTGTATGATTGAACCATACAAAAAAGGTCACTGCCCCCACCTATAACTGGTCTTCACAGCAAGGAGCGCTGGAAGGGCAAACGCATGTCAAATAAAACCAAAGAATTTCCAAGCTCAACTTACCAACCAGCCTGCGACCAACCGGATTAACCTGTCTAACAGTATGCGTTAAAAACAGGGGTTTAGTTGCACATATTTGCAAATACACGCGTAAGCTGCAGACCCCGCCAGGGCACCCTGTATCCTGCAGACCCTAAAGCCGTGTACACAAGATCGGTTTTACAGATGACAACAGTCCGATGGACTTTTGTCATCGGACAAACCGATCGTGTATGGGCCCCATCGGTCTTTTTTCCATTGATGAGAAAAAATAGAACATGTTTTAAATTTTTTCGCTGGGGAAAAAAACGATAGCAAATTCCGATCGTCTGTGTGGAACTCCATCGGACAAAAACCCACGCATGCTCAGAATCAAGTCGACGCATGCTCAGAAGCATTGAACTTAATTTTTCTCGGCTTGTCGGAGTGTCTTATGTCACGGCGTTTGGGACGGTCGGATTTTTGTTTTTGACTGATGGTGTGTAGGCAAGACTGATGGAAGTCAGCTTCATCGGATTTCCGATGGAAAAATCCATCGGATTTGAATCCATAGGAAATCTGATCGTGTGTACAGGGCTTTAGACTTGTTTGGGTGCATCAAGCTTAGCTCTAAATTTGGAGAGTCTCCACAGTGGGAACACATGTATTCTAATGGATAGATGAAGGACAGATGCCCTTCATCTATCCTGCATCTGCCCTTCATCTATCCATCAGAATACATGTGCAATTTTCAGGTAAAGTAACGCAGTGCTGTATCACAAAAAATGGCCTGGTCATTAAGGGGGTAAATCCTTCCGGGGCTGAAGTGGTTACATTTTAGTGTCTCAAGTGATGCACGCATAGAGCGCTTTTAGGGAAGGTAGCCTAGGTGTGTGCATGCGCATACAACCTCATTTTGATGTTGGTGTCAAGCATTTATAAAATGGGTGACTGTCACTGAAAAAATAAACCAGCTCCATAGTGATCGATAAGTTATAGTGATCAGTCGATTAAACAGGAGGTAGGTCTAGCCAGCACTGGTAGGTGCTGAATATTCTCTATAGTCTGTAAATCTTGATGCATTTAGCTGTGTAGCACTACCCCCGTAAGAGCTGCTGGTTATTATTTTTGGGTCATTGCCGTCACCCCTACCCACAGTTCACCATGACAGAAACTTAGAGTCTATACTAGGCCTTGCGCCCACGGATGCATGCACAAGTCACTTAGTTCTTTTTCCGATGCTTTTATTGATCAACTTGAGCAGTAGAGGGATGGAGGGTTAGGGGAAGCTTCAGATACCTGGTGCAGATCACTGAGGAACTTGAGATCCTGGAGACAAATACACTTCAGTCAACGGATCTTGCTCACCCGGATAGGCCCCTCTCATAGGGTGACCACGTGTCCCGGATTGCCCGGGACAGTCCCGCATTTTGCAGGTCTGTCCCGGGTAACTTTATGCCGGGACAATACAGTGTCCCTGAATGAAACTGACACAGCCATTCCCAGGGCCGATCTGATGGCCCCAAAAAAGGCTGCCACATCATCGCTTTACACACTGACAGTACTTGTCCTGGCCGGGAATGCCTGGAGGAGCACAGTCCCCGCCCCCTGCTTGTGATTGGAGAATCATAAATCCTGACTATTGTGTCTAATGACTGTGCTGTGATTCATTACAGCACAAGCTGATTTTTGGGAAGGGGGGGGGTGTCCCTGAAAATGTGGTAGTTTGGAAATGTGGTCACCCTACCCTCTCACTGACCTAGCAGCCGGAATGATGCACGGACAAAAGTCTCTGCCACAGACTTGATGAGAACAATGATAGTTGAACAATCCTCTGCCACAGGATTTAGTCATCGTAGCGAACACAACAACACAGTACCAAAGTTCCTTTAAGCCATCCGGCAGTACTGTGAGGTAGGTTGGTTAGGGTGCATCCTCCAATTGAGTCACCAGGCTCCTTTTGAGATACCAGACTTGCGCTCGGTCCTCTCCAAGATGAGTCCTTCCCCGGATCCTTCAATTGCTTGGCTTCTCCCCGCAGGACAGACAGCACAGGACCTCCTCTGAACTAGTAGGCCCCAGACAGCTTCTGGGCCTACTTGCAGTCACGTAGCCTCGGGCCAGCAGGCCCGGAGGCAGAAGAGGAGTTGTCACATACCTTAGGCCAGGCGGGCCATGAGGTGAGAGAGCGAGAAAGATGGCGTCTGCCCCTTGAGTATCCTCTCCCAGAATGCACAGCGGTGAACCACTCCCACTGGGCTGTTTCTGGGGAAAAGGACACCCAATACACCTGTAGCGGCCTCACCCGCTTTCTCCCTTCTTCTTTCACGGCTGGCTGTCTCGTCTAGGGGAACCAGGGAGAAGGGTGATGTGCACCATCAGCTCGCACCTTGTGTATGTGTAGAGGTTTGAGCTAAAATCTTTACCTTCGGGTCTGTGTCCCGGTCCGGAGCTTCCACTTCTCCGCTTACAGGTGGATAGATGAATGTAGAACACTTTGCTCCTAGAAAAGTAAGCCCACACCAGGTGACAGTACAACTTCTATATTTATTTCCGCAGAGATAAATATGCCTCTTTGCAAGCAGACAGGTTGATCATAGTTGCCAACAGTCACGGATTGGCCGGGACATTCCCGGGATTCAAACCCTTTTCCCGGATTTATTTTGTCCCGGCCAATGTCCCGGCCAATCCGTTTTTTCCCGGTTTCCACGACTTTGGCCGCCGCGGGCCGACGCCGCTAGAGGTCCACGGCCGGCGGAGACAATGTCTCCGCCGGTCGCCATTTTAAAGAAGACCAAAACCAGGATGTAGTACAATAGAAAATAAAGCTGCTGCGGCGCCGCCCATACCCCGCGTCTCCCCGTGGGTGGGCGGCGCCGCAGCAGCTTTATCTTCTATTGTACTACATCCGTGTTTTGGCTGGCCGGCCGGCCACCCCCCCGCCCCGCCCCGCCCCGCTGCAGGTCTGTCTGTAATGGAAAGGGGCGGGGGTGGGCGGCGCCACAGCTTAATTTTTTGTGCAGCCACGCGGTCGGCTCCGCCTCTATTTTGTTCCCCCTCGGGGAAGGGGAAACAGTAATGGCGGTCGAGACAGGAGACACCTGGTTAAGGGGGGACTCCGCTGGGGACGCCTGATGTAAGGGGGGACTCCGCTGGGGACACCTGATGTAAGGGGGGACTCCACTGGGGACGCCTGATGTAAGGGGGGACTCCACTGGGGATGCCTGATGTAAGGGGGGACTCCGCTGGGGATGCCTGATGTAAGGGGGGACTCCGCTGGGGACGCCTGATGTAAGGGGGGACTCCGCTGGGGACACCTGATGTAAGGGGGGACTCCGCTGGGGACACCTGATGTAAGGGGGGACTCCGCTGGGGACACCTGATGTAAGGGGGGACTCCGCTGGGGACACCTGATGTAAGGGGGGACTCCGCTGGGGACACCTGATGTAAGGGGGGACTCCGCTGGGGACACCTGATGTAAGGAAGGACTCCGCTGGGAAAAGCTGATGTAAGGACGGACTCCATTGGGGGCACCTGATGGCATCTGGTGGCAGGCGACGTGGCAGGTGACACACTTGGGGCTTACAGTGATTCGGCATTATGGTGAGTTGAATGATTTAATTTTATATTACAATGTAATAATAGAAATAATGCGCTTCAATCATCCTGACACCATAACAAACATGGTGTCGGGATGATTGAAGCGCCAACAGGTGTTTTGGAGTATACTTATCTGCCAATTTTGTTACACATTTCTATTGTGGTGTAGGATCTGGCTTCTTTCTTTCTATTTCTTTCTCTCTCTTTCTCTCACCTCGGACTGTAGCCACACCCCTTTGAACCACGCCCATTTAAGCCACACCCACTATCGTGCGTAAACCACGCCCATTTTTCGCCGCAACGCACTTCGCGCGCCGCATTTTCCATTTCTGCATGACACGCCTACAAACGAATGCCCCGCCCCCTAATTATAGCAAGGCTCCGCCTCAATACAAAAAAAGTGTCCCAGATGTTTTTTTTCCAATGTTGGCAACTATGGTTGATACAAACACAACTTGGTGGGGAGAGGGTTCAGACACAATCCTTTCGGATTAGAGAAGCTGTTAGGAGTTCACAACAACTTTTGGCGCACGGTCGCTGCCACCGACCGTAAGGTTGGTCCCTGCCACAGACCGGGTGAACGATGAGGTCCCTGCCACAGACCTTTGGATAGGTCTCTGCCACCGACCTGATGTAGCTGGGTCTCTGCAAAGACCATAGAACATGAACTACCTTCTAATGGTGACCCCTGTTAGGGAGATGATCCATCCGGACAGTCCCCAGAGGCCTGCACTGTCACCAGCCAATGCTGCGCTGGATCTTCAGGCCAGGTCACCTCCCTGGTTCTCCTCGCCCAAGACTCGGGTCCCCTCACTCGGTGGGCCCCTAGGTATCTTCTCCCATGCGGGACCCAGTCAAAGCTACTGGGCCCCCCAGGCCTTTGCTAGTACCTCACCCCAGGCTTAAGGTGCCTGGGATGGAACTCAAACTTCCCCGCGCCCAGGCCGAGGGCACCCGGGCGCAGATGAACAGGACAGCAGCCCCCAGGCTGAAGGTGCCTGGGGCTCGGACCTGTGCGCAAGATGTCCGCCCCCTTTATACCCTCCCCCAGCAGGCACAGCGGGTTCCCCGCCCCACTGTACTACTGCCGCGATAGGACACAAAGGGCACGGCCCTTCAATGATGGTTCAACCCCAGCCCAAGGTGACAGCGCCACCCAGGGGCCGCAGGGAACTGAACACCATTATTATCTTCAACGAACCAAAATGGCCATAAATCCCTAATAATTAGTGCATCTGGGCCATGCTACCGCCCAGACACTCCCCCTAAATGTTGACACCCACTACACACCTTAGCCTGTTGCCCTTCCATCACTGGCCTGTGGTGACAACGACACCTACAGGCGAAAGTGTGGAACTGCACGCAACATAGCCAATGCTGGAGCAGAGGCTAATTTAGCCACAATTGAATCTGAACTATGTACAGAACAGATAACCCACTAAGTTTACATGCGAGCGCCTGGTCAACAGGAGCAGGGCGCTACAGCTGTAAATTGATAAATTTACTGTACTTCGACAAGCCATATATAATACAGTTTTCTTTCCATCAACCACGGGTTGAAGGAAAGAAAATTTCTTGAGTCCCCCATCAACACAGTCAGTGTTGATGGGGGAATCCCTCCCTCTATGATATTGTATTCCAACAGCAGGAGGTTTCCCAGCCGCCAGAATACAATGATCACTGTTGACGGCTATAGCCGCCTGTAGAGATTGCATGAAAAGAAATGGACAGGCTGGTCATACTAAAGTCAATCGATTTATCACCTTCAGTACAACCAGCATGTCCATAAATGAACCGAAGTTCGGCCAGTTCCTTCTGAACCAGAAAAAATGTTGTTCCATCTGTGGCAGCTGTTAGTGTAGATAAATGTAAAACTTTGCACTGACAGGTTCAGAGTTTAATATTGTTGTGTAAATTGCTGAATCAGACATTCTTATCTATCGAGACTAAAGAGTAATAGCAGTGCTGGGACAAGGTTATCCAATGCCCAGGGCAAAGATGGCAAACTGCTCCTTCAGACATGTGGCTATCATTGCACCCCTCTTAAAAAGTGATACGCGTTGGATCGCTTTTCAGAGGGCTTTTGACAGGTGGTGAGAAGGCGATACGTTGCCTCTCCACTGCCTGTTTTAACTTTGAAAATGTCATGTGCCTCTTGCAGAATGGCGCCCCATTCACTTGAATGGGTCATGCTCTGAGCGGTTGCATTTTCTTGTTCAAGTAGTACAGTAAAAGCAGGAATTCTTTGCATCACAGTGCATCAAAAACAATCCCCCCCTCATGTCTATTGGGAAGTACCACCCAGAAAATTCAAGAGAGACTTAGGCCTTATGCACACAGAATGGGAAGAATTCTGCTTTTAAAGGCGTTTGACATTTTTTTTCAGCCTGTAAACACACCTCTATGTTAGCCTATGTGTCCATGCACACGTCGGAGTTTACAGGCATATTAGAAGAGGAGCATTCAGAGTCTGAAAAAAAAAAAAATTAACCACTTGCGTGTTGGGGAGATGAGCTTTTGGGTAGAAAAAACACTGAACGCCGAAGAAAAAACCATGCCCAAATGCATGTAAACGCACCTAGTCAGGTTTAGCGCCTGAGTGTTCAATCATTCCAGTAACCAGAATAAATGAATGGAATGAATGCCCAAATGCTTGATGCACCCAAACAAGTCTAAAGCCCTGTGCACACGATCGGATTTCCTATGGATTCTAATCCGATGGTTTTTTCCATCAGAAATCCGATGAAGCTGACTTCCATCAGTCTTGCCCACCCACCATCAGTCGAAAATCCGACCGCCCCAAACGCCGTGACGTAAAACACTCCGATGAGCTGAGAAAAATGAAGTTCAATGCTTCTGAGCATGCGTCAACTTGATTCTGAGCATGCGTGGGTTTTTTGTCCGATGGAGTTCCACACTGACGTTCGGAATTTGCTATTGTTTTTTTTTTCCCATCGGATAAATTTAAAACATGTTCTATTTTTTCTCACCGATGGAAAAAAGACCGATGGGGCCCATACACGATCGGTTTGTCGGATGCAAAAAGTCCATCGGACTGTTTTCATCGGTAAAACCAATCGTGTGTACACGGCTTTAGTGTGCCTAAACTTGTGTACAAAACGTATCTTTAGGTGCGTTTTTAAGCTGCTTTTTTCCTGCCAAGTGCAAAGGCGTCCGTAAAAAAATTGTCCTGTGTGCATGAGGCCTTAGGTGTGTTCTCTGCCACAGTAGGCTTCTATTGGAGGGAGGGGATAGAAGAACCAATTCTCCAGCAGTTAGCAAGGCCACTGCTCCTTCTAAGGGCCCGTTCACATTAGAAAATGCGCATCTACTGCGCTTTTATTCCTTGCACGCATGCATGCATTTGATGTGTGTTTTTATGCGTGTAGTACCCTCTAGTGTGCTAGAAAGTGTAAATATTTTTTTTTTGATAGTGTCGTTAAATTTGGCCTGGCTGAAGCCAGGCTGGATTAAATCTGGGTCAGGGTGAGTGACTCAGGGAGGCTGGATGACTCTTAAAGGAGCACTTCTGGTACCTCCCCCTACTTGCTGGAACCTTGAAGAAGCTTCTAGTAGAATGGGAGGGAGGTTAGGAGGAGCTGCCTGGATTATTGAGGAGGGCCTCAGATTGGTTTAGCACAGAATAGTACACTGACACTTTCCCTCACTGAGTGTCCCTCTCTGTCCCTAAACACAAGGATTTGCAATATGCTTCAGCAAGATTGGTTTAGCACAGAATAGTACACTGACACTTTCCCTCACTGAGTGTCCTTCTCTGTCCCTAAACACAAGGATTTGCAATATGCTTCAGCAAGATTGGTTTAGCACAGAATGGTACACTGACACTTTCCCTCACTGAGTGTCCTTCTCTGTCCCTAAACACAAGGATTTGCAATATGCTTCAGCAAGATTGGTTTAGCACAGAATGGTACACTGACACTTTCCCTCACTGAGTGTCCCTCTCTGTCCTTAAACACAAGGATTTGCAATATGCTTCAGCAAGATTGGTTTAGCACAGAATAGTACACTGACACTTTCCCTCACTGAGTGTCCTTCTCTGTCCCTAAACACAAGGATTTGCAATATGCTTCAGCAAGATTGGTTTAGCACAGAATGGTACACTGACACTTTCCCTCACTGAGTGTCCTTCTCTGTCCCTAAACACAAGGATTTGCAATATGCTTCAGCAAGATTGGTTTAGCACAGAATGGTACACTGACACTTTCCCTCACTGAGTGTCCTTCTCTGTCCCTAAACACAAGGATTTGCAATATGCTTCAGCAAGATTGGTTTAGCACAGAATAGTACACTGACACTTTCCCTCACTGTCCTTCTCTGTCCCTACAAACAAGGTTTAGCACAGAATGACACACTGACACTCTCCCTACCTATCCTTCTCTGTCCCTAAACACAAGGAATCCAGGATTAGTAAAGAAAAAAAATGACACTGTCCCTGCCTATGCTTCTCTTTCCCTGCTCCGGAACACACTACACAAGGCCGCCGCGCTGGCGGCCTTTTATAGTGTGGGGCGTGTACTAAATCCCCTCATCAATAATTGGCCACAGGCATCCTGCCTGTGGCCAATCATTGCTCTCCTCGCTGTCAGCGCTGTGATTGGCCAAGCATGCGGGGTCACAGTGCATGCTTGGCCAATCACAGCGCCTGGATGACACTGCGATGGCGTAGTGCATTGTGGGTCGTTCGCGTCACTCGAATTTGGCGCGAACGGCCCAAATCGTTCGTTGTTCGCCGAACGATCGAACAGCCGATGTTCGAGTCGAACGTACGTTCGACTCGAACACCGAGCTCATCCCTAGTAATTACTGGCAGAAAAAAAAGTACTATCTAAAGTTAAAACAACAAGGGCAAAAGATTTAACCACTTCCTTACTGGGCACATATACCCCCTTCCTGCCCAGGCGAAATTTCAGCTTTCGGCACTGTCACGCTTTGAATGACAATTGCGCGGTCGTGCGACTTGGCTCCCAAACAACATTTACGTCCTTTTTTTCCCACAAATAGAGCTTTCTTTTGGTGGTATTTGATCACCTCTGCGGACAATTTTGAAAAAAACACAATATTTTTAGATTTTTGCTATAATAAATATCCCCATTTAAAAAAATAAAAAATAATTTTTCCTCAGTTTAGGCCGATAAGTATTCTTCTACATATTTTTGGTAAAAAAAAAATCACAATCAGCGTTTATTGATTGGTTTGCGCAAAAGTTATAGCGTTTACAAAATAGGGGGTAGTTTTATGGCATTTTTATACATTTTTTTTTTTTACTAGTAATGGCAGCGATCAGTGATTTTTTTCGTGACTGCGACATTATGGCGGACACATCGGACACTTTTGACACATTTTTTGGACCATTCACATTTATACAGCGAACAGTGTTATAAATATGCACTGATTACTGTATAAATGTGACTGGCAGGGAAGGGGTTAACACTAGGGGGCGAGGAAGGGGTTAAATGTGTGCCCTGGGAGTGATTACTACTGTGGGGGGAGGGGAGTGACTGGGGGAGGTGACCGATGGGTGTCCCTATGTACAAGGGACACACCATCGGTCTCCTCTCCCTGACAGGACGTAAATCTCTGTGTTTACACACAGAGATCCACGTTCTTGTCTGTGAACCGGCCGATCGCATGTACCTGGAGGACATCGCGGACGCAAGGCACGCGCATCGGCACCTCAGGGATGCGCCGGGCACGCACGCGCGCGCCGCCGGCGACGCTCGCACGTCCCCCAGTGGATGGAGGAGCGGTGGCCGTATAAAGACGGCCTCCCGGCATTGTAGAGCCACCTTGTGGCCGTATATAGTCGTACGGCGGGCGGCTAGTGGTTAATAGATGCAAAGTTGAAAAAATAACTGAAGGTTCGCTTTAATGTGTAAATTTGTGGATCTGCTGTGTATTTTAATTCTTGAATTCTTTTAATTCCTGTGTATGAGTACCAGTGAACATGAAGTGTCCTGGTTGTTTCTACCTTCAATCTCAAAGTTCCCACTCCAGTTCCCTGCCTGGGCAGACTGTCACATTCCTCACTACTTGTGTCAGCCAGCTACTGCTAGTGAGAGTGGCACTGTGTCTCCTGGGAGTGACCAGCTGTCACAGTCACATAATGCAGCTGCTGTCTTTTAATTAAAGGACACTTACCTGTCCTGGAGTCCAGCGATGTCGGCACCCGCAGCTGATGTTTCCATCAGCTGTCGGGTGCTTCCGCCGCCGTTGCGGGTAAGGGAACCCGTCAGTGTAGCCTTTCGGCTTCACGCCGGGAACCCTACTGCGCATGCACGAGGCCCGCTCCCCTCTCCTACTGGCCAGGCGGCCGGGGGAGGAGGAGGAAGCCCCACGGTCCCAGAAGTGGGAAAGGATACCTGTCAAAGACAGGTATCCTGCCCCCCCCCCTGAAAGGTGCCAATTGTGGCACCGGAGGGGGGGGGAAGAATCCGATGAGCAGGAGTGATACTTTTGGGTGGAACTCCGCTTTAAGGAAACCTGTTGCACGAGCCACACTAGGCTTTTTGAACAGTCCTGCAGCCTTCTGGGACCTGTGGCATGTCCCAAAATGCTGCGGGCAAAGAATGGGGGCCAACTTCTAAAGTGGAAGTGGGCACCTGCAAAACCAGGTAGCCTGCTCCCCCCAAAAAACAAATTAGAGCAAATACCCTCTAAGCATCTAAAGGGACTTAAAGGGCTACCTAAGCAATGCACAGTAACAATAAATTTGTAAAAAGCTTTACTTTATACAGAAAAGGATAAAACAAATGCAGCTGGAATATAATAAATTCCACATATACAGTGCCTTGAAAAAGTATTCATACCCCATGAAATTTTCCACATTTTGTCATGTTACAACCAAAAATGTAAATGTATTTTATTTGGATTTTATGTGATATGACCAACACAATGTGGCACATAATTGTGAAGTGGAAGGAAAATGATCAATGGTTTACATTTAAAAAAAAAAAAAATCTGAAAAGTGTGACATGTGTAGCGCCCTCACCTCTCTCTTTTGCTTTATCGGTTATGTGGCTGTTGTCTAGGGGTACCTGGGAGAGAGAGATGATACACACCACGGCCCGTGTCCTCCTCTTACTAGGAGGTGAAGGCCAGAGATTGGGCTTTTATGTAGGTGTCCTAGAGTCAAGTCCAGTCCTTCGTCCCTGACTCCTTTGCTTAGTAACCCAAGTTCCACACAGTGAATAGGTACAACTCAGTTTTATTCTTCTTGCCAAGCAATAAAACAATCTTTCTCCTTTTGAATAATGGGGAAACAGATCGAGGCACAATCCTTTCCCTTCTTGCTGCTGCCCACTGTGCTGTCACCAGTGGTGAATAGTCACTGCCACTGACTAGGTAATAGAATGTGAATTTACCTTCGCTCACTTTGCCCCTGTCAGGGGAAGAAATCCGTCCAAGGGAGAAATGGAGGCCTCTCCGTCACCAGCGATGCTGCGCCGGACTCTCCAGAGAAGATACTGCACACCAGTCCTCACGAACTCAGACACGGGCACCCAAGGAGTTAGGGCCCCCTCGATTTCCTCCACCCTCGCGGAACTCAGTCGAAGGTACTGAGCCCCAGGCATCCGCCATAGTACCTCACCCCAGGCTAAAGGTGCCTGAGATGGACTCCATCTCTGCTCTAGCTAGGCCAAGGGCGCCTAGGCCTGGAACACCGGAACGCCAGCACCCAAGCTGAAGGTGCCTGGGCGCGGCCACGTCCTCCGACTCTCTCCCCGAAAAACAGGGCCTCCGTCCCTTTTATGACCTCTCTCTTCGCATCACAGCGGGTTCCCCGCCCCGCTGTACCAGCTCCAGGGAAGGACAAAAAGGCACGGTTCGCGGTGCATGTTCAGCTCGGGCCCAAGGCAACAGCGCCACCCAGAGACCCCAGGGAACCTCACACCACGCAAGTCCTTACAAATTCAAATACCCGCTACACACTCCCCCTGGTGATTTGACACTGGTCCCCAGTGTCTGGTACAAACTCACACCCCACAAAAGGTGGTATCATAAGTTCAGCCCAGAAACCAACTACACAATTTAACCCTGGATTGTGCCATGACCTGAATGGGAAAGGAATACAACTATAAAACTTTTCAATAAAACACTTTAAACATCTTACATATTTACATTCCTCCCACTGACTATCTGAAGACCACCCACTCTCAATAGTCTTGACAGACGAATCTCCTGCAGAGGGAAAGAAAAGAAACATACATCCTACCATCATGTGTGTTTGCTTGGAATGAATGAGTCTATCCTAGGAGAAACCCATTTACTCCAATAAGTGCTGCATAATGTAAAAAAAAAAAACAATCGTTGCGCAACACTGCCACCTGGTGACAGTGCTGCGGTCAAGACACTACTTCCAGATGAACTTTCCGCCTGAACATCTTCTCTGTGACCCTACACTATCTAAAACCCAAAGTCACTGATTCTTGTGAGTGTCAGAAGGAGAAAAGGGAGAACAAACAAAAACAGCTCCCATATCTCCAAAGAGTAGGATTGCCCAAATACAAAAAAAAACTAGGGCACAGTCTCTGTGTTCTGGAAAAGGGCACTCTGAAAAGTTCAACCAGGAATGAAAAGAAACAAACAAGAGTCCTATTTCTCTCTTCTTCTCTTAAAGGTAAAACCTTGGATGAGGCAATGATATTGTCAGGGTCACCTGTGGCCAGGTGACAGATGCACACCGTAGGGGGACAGGAGTGCACCGCGAGGTAGTGAACCCTATGGCTGGCTTCTGTGGATAGGAAACTGGGTGGTTGTGGAAAGCGGGACCAGAGGAGCACAACCGGGATCCCAACGGAAGCGAGAGCCAAGATTCCCCAGGGCGCGGAGTCTAAGACCCAGCTGGTCTTCTCCAGGGCCTCTAGTGGTGAGGATGTTACGCTGCAGGCTGGGACCAGGTCGCGGCCCCTGGAGTTTCCTAGCTCACGCCCCGTAGGATAAGGGGAAGCAGCAGCACACGATAGAGAGAACCGAATAACAAGCCGAAGGTCAGGGGCCACAAGCAGACAAGGATAACGAAGAACGAGCCGAAGGTCAAGGGTCACGAGCAGACAGGGATGGTCGGGGACAAGCCAATAACGTAACAGAGAGACAGACGTAGCACACGGCAGGCAGGAACCCAAACACACAATGCCTAACAAACACGTTGATCAGCAAAGCAGGCTTGCAGTGCACAGGTTAATATAGTGTTCAGTGATAGGGCCTGGGGTGGAGTCAGGCTGGGAGGAGATTATAAAGGAAGCCAGGTGAAGGAGGTCTGGTCTCTAGATGAACACATGAGGAGGAAGGTAAGATGGCAGACAGACATTAATGCATATCCATGACAGTACCCTCCCTCTTACGAGGCCTCCCCCTTCCCCGCCTGGGCCCAGGTTTAGAGGGAAACTTCAGATGAAACTCCTTTAACAGACGAGGTGCAAAGACCTCAGATGCAGTGATCCAAGACCTCTCCTCAGGACCAAACCCTTTCCAATGAACGAGGTACTGAAGAACGCCTTTACAGAGTCGGGAGTCCAGAATTTGACTGATCTCGTACTCCTGATTATCCTCCGAGACAGGCGCCACGGTAGGAAGAGGACGAGAGAATTTATTGAGGACTAAAGGCTTTAGAAGAGCAACATGAAAGGAGTTAGTGATTTTAAGGCTCTTAGGAATCTGGAGTTTGAAACAAACCGGATTCAGTTTAGCAGTTACCGTGTATGGACCGATGAATCGTGGAGCAAACTTCAGAGAAGGAACTCGGAGCTTGATGTTCCTGGTAGAGAGCCAGACTTTGTCCCCTGGCTGAAGAGAAGGCGGTTTACGCCTGCGGCGGTCGGCAAAGCCTTTGAATTTTTCAGCAGCTGCCCGGAGGGAATCATGAACGTGACCCCAAACGGAATTGAGAGACTCCTGAACCGAAGCCAAAGCTGGAATGTCTGGAGAACAGATCATAGGAAGAGGAAGTTGAGGGTGTTTTCCATAAACTGTGAAAAAGGGTGTCTTCTGCGAACTGGTATTCACATGATTGTTATGGGAGAATTCTGCCCACGGGAGTAGAGAGGACCAATCGTCATGGTGAGAAGACACAAAGGTGCGAAGAAAGACCTCTAACTCCTGATTAACCCTCTCAGTCTGTCCATTGGATTGGGGATGGTAAGAAGAAGAAAAATCCAAGACAATATTGAGGGATTTGCAAAAGGCTCTCCAAAAACGAGACGTGAATTGGACTCCCCTGTCGGAAACAATATGAGAAGGGACCCCATGTAGGCGGAGAATTTCTCGAATGAAAATGGGAACCAAGGCAGGGGCAGAAGGAAGACCAGGAAGAGGAACAAAATGAGCCATCTTGGAGAATCGATCGATTACCACCCAAATGACTGTATTATTCTCAGACAGTGGGAGATCGGTGATAAAATCCATGGCAATATGGGCCCAGGGTTCCTTAGGAATAGGCAAGGGCATGAGGAGACCAGCAGGAGCTTGTGTGGAGGATTTGGACTGAGCACAGACATGACAAGCTTTAACGTAGTCTTTGACGTCTGAGCGGAGATTAGGCCACCAGTAGTGACGACTGATGAGTAGGAAGGATCGGAGGAATCCAGAATGCCCTGCCACCTTGGAATCATGTCCCCAACGAAGGATCTTAGCTCTTAGCTCAGTGGGGACAAAGGTCTTACCAGGCGGAATTTTAGACTTCAGGGTGGTAGAGTGGGCAACAATGCATGAGGTGGGAATGATCGGCTCAGGTTCAGGGGCGGACTCCTCGTCCAAAGTGTCAAATGACCTAGAGAGCGCATCAGCCCGACCGTTGCAGGAACCAGGTTTGTAGGTAATCGTGAAATTAAAACGGGCAAAGAAGAGACTCCACCTGGCCTGTCTAGGATTCAGACGTTTAGCATTCTGTAGATACTGTAAATTCTTGTGATCGGTAAAGATCGTTATGGAGTGAGGGGAACCCTCCAAGAGATGACGCCACTCCTCTAACGCCAATTTAATTGCGAGAAGTTCCCGATCACCGATGGCATAATTCCTCTCTGCCTGAGAAAATTTTTTGGAGAAGAACGCACATGGTTGGCGTCTCTTCTCAAAGATTTGAAGAAGCACAGCTCCCACCCCCATTGAGGAAGCGTCCACTTCAATAAAAAATGCATTCCCAGGATTTGGTCTCCTCAAGAGGGGGCCAGAAACAAAGGCCTGTTTCAGGTTGTGAAATGCAGAGACAGCTTCGGGAGGCCAGTCTCTGGCATTCACACCCTTCTTGGTCAAAGCGATAATAGGCGCGGCAATGGAAGAGTAATTCCTTATGAACTGCCTATAATAATTAGTGAAGCCAAGAAAGCGCTGTGTGGCCTTGAGGCTAGCAGGAAGAGGCCAGTTGGTGATAGCCAAGACCTTCCCAGGGTCCATACGAAGCCCCGAACATGAGACAAAGCACCCCAAAAACAGGACCTCAGAACATTCAAAGGAACATTTCTCCAGCTTGGCATAGAGATTGTTCTCTCTAAGACGTTGAAGTACAGTGCGGACATGGTTTCTGTGGACGAGCAGATTTTCAGAAAAGATCAGAATGTCATCCAGATAGATGACAACAAACTGGTACAGCAGATCTCTGAAGATTTCATTGACAAAGTTTTGAAACACGGCTGGAGCATTACACAGACCAAAAGGCATCACCAGATATTCGTAATGCCCGTCTCTAGTGTTAAATGCAGTCTTCCATTCGTCACCCTCCCGTATTCGAATGAGATTGTACGCGCCTCTGAGATCCAACTTGGTGAAAATGGAGGCACCCTTCAACCTATCGAATAGCTCAGATATTAAGGGTAAGGGGTATCGATTTTTAATAGTAACCGCATTTAAACCCCGATAATCGATGCAGGGTCTTAAGGTACCATCCTTTTTGGCAACAAAAAAGAACCCTGCCCCTGCAGGCGATGAGGATTTCCGGATGAACCCTCTCTCCAGATTCTCTGCTACATACTCCGACATGGCCTGGGTCTCTGGGATGGACAGAGGGTAGGTACGACCCCTGGGTAGAGTTGCTCCGGGGACAAGATCAATAGCACAGTCAGAAGACCTGTGGGGAGGAAGCACCTCAGCTGATTTTTTACAGAACACATCCCGGTAATCGCTGTATGCGGCGGGAAGATCAGAAGAAACAGAAGTGGCAGCAACCGGAAGACTCTCCTTGGGGGTCACCTTGAGAAGACACGACGAGAAACATGAGGAACCCCAGGCCAGGATCTGCCCAGAGACCCAGTCCACATGTGGGGAGTGGAGCTGTAGCCAAGGGAGGCCCAATACAACTGGGGTAGAGGCCTTGGGTAGAATAAGAAAGGATATCCACTCCTGGTGGAGAATCCCTACCGACATCCTAATGGGTAGCGTCTGGAAGCGAATAGGGCCCCCTGGGAGAACAGTGCCATCAATTGCCGAGACTACCAATGGGGTAGTGAGAGGTGAAAGGGTAAGCTTCATAGAAGAAGCAGTTCTCCAATCCATGAAATTGCCGGCAGCCCCGGAATCCAGGTATGCAAGGGTTGACTGAGGAGAAGTGCCTACATGAAGGGACACCGGCAAGAGCAGGCGAGAAGGTGATGTTTCTGGGTCCAATACTCCACCTTCCAAATGTATTAGACCCGAGCGTTTCCCGGACGAAGCGAGCAGGAGTCACGAAAATGACCCTTGCCCCCACAATAGAGGCACAAGCCCAGAGTTCTGCGCCTAGCACGTTCTTCGGGGGTTAGTCTGGTCCGGCCCAGCTGCATAGGTTCTTCAGCAGGTAGAGGATGCTCCACGGAATGAAGGGAGGGGAGCTCAGACTGGCTAGGACCCAGAGAGTGCTGGCGTCTTTTTTCTAAGGACCTCTCTTGAAAACGAATGTCGATCTGGTTGCATAATGAAATTACATCGTCCAGACCGACGGGAATGGCTCTTCCCGCTAATTCGTCTTTCACTCGGTCAGAGAGGCCATGTAAAAAGGTAGCGACCAGGGCCTCATTATTCCAGCTCAATTCAGCTGTGTGGATACGGAACTGAAGAGCATATTGCCCCACTGAACTAGATTCTTGGCGAAGACGTAAGACAGCACTAGCCGCTGAAGAAGCCCGAGCCGGCTCTTCGAAGATATTACGAAAGAGCTTCAAGAATTCGGACAGACTGGAAACCACCGGATCGTTCCTCTCCCACAGGGGGGCAGCCCAGGCCAAAGCTTCACCGGAGAGGAGGGAAATGATATAGGCTACCTTAGCCCGGTCAGATAGGAAGCTTTGAGGCTGAAGCTCAAAATGAATAGTGCATTGGCTGAGAAACCCCCTGCAGGCCTTGGAGTCCCCAGAGAAACGGAACGGAGCTGGCAATCTTAGTGAGTGTGAGGCTGCGACTGGTGCGATAGGTACAGCCGCTGGTTGTACTTGGGGTTGCGGATTCGGGGTTCCCAAGGAGACCTGAAGCTTCTCGAATCGAGAAGCCAGATCCTGGAGGAATCGCATCACCTGGGTCTGATTTGATTCCTGGGTCTCAAGTCTGCGAACTATGCCCTGCAATGGATCATCCGCGGGAAGCGGGATGTCAGCCGGGTTCATGGCTGATCAAACTGTCAGGGTCACCTGTGGCCAGGTGACAGATGCACACCGTAGGGGGACAGGAGTGCACCGCGAGGTAGTGAACCCTATGGCTGGCTTCTGTGGATAGGAAACTGGGTGGTTGTGGAAAGCGGGACCAGAGGAGCACAACCGGGATCCCAACGGAAGCGAGAGCCAAGATTCCCCAGGGCGCGGAGTCTAAGACCCATCTGGTCTTCTCCAGGGCCTCTAGTGGTGAGGATGTTACGCTGCAGGCTGGGACCAGGTCGCGGCCCCTGGAGTTTCCTAGCTCACGCCCCGTAGGATAAGGGGAAGCAGCAGCACACGATAGAGAGAACCGAATAACAAGCCGAAGGTCAGGGGCCACAAGCAGACAAGGATAACGAAGAACGAGCCGAAGGTCAAGGGTCACGAGCAGACAGGGATGGTCGGGGACAAGCCAATAACGTAACAGAGAGACAGACGTAGCACACGGCAGGCAGGAACCCAAACACACAATGCCTAACAAACACGTTGATCAGCAAAGCAGGCTTGCAGTGCACAGGTTAATATAGTGTTCAGTGATAGGGCCTGGGGTGGAGTCAGGCTGGGAGGAGATTATAAAGGAAGCCAGGTGAAGGAGGTCTGGTCTCTAGATGAACACATGAGGAGGAAGGTAAGATGGCAGACAGACATTAATGCATATCCATGACAGATATAGGCTTCAAACGATCGTCAAAAGCCTCCACATGGTACTCAAAACTTTTTCCTTCCTTGCGGCAGATCACCACTTTGTCCGCATGAATGTGTCTTCCCAGCATCCACTTAGCTTTACAGTCCTGAAACTTCTTGGTGACCGTTGGTGAACAGGAAAGGTACCGCCGTGCTTGCTGTACTTTCAGTTTGTCCCACACAAAGGTATCATACCATTTTTGCCGAAAGACCTCCACCTCATAGAGCAGTTTTCGAGGCAGATATGGGTATCCCCACCCATATTTCTGAGCAACCTTCTGGCCAAAGAGACGTTGCAGCCTTGACAAAGGTGGCATAGTAGCTCGGTCTCCTTCTCCGGGTAGAACAATCGCTTCTGGATGGCGAGGTGCGTTCACCACCTCAGTAGACCTGGGCCTAGGAGCCCGCAGTGATTGGCGTTGCACTCCCGCAGCAGGAGCGGGAGAAATGGAAGTTGAATCCAGAAGGGGAACTCCAGACAGAGGACTAGCTTCCTCCCTCAGCGCCGAGGCCTCCACCCGAGGTGTATTTTCTCCAGTAGACATAGGCAGGTCCCTCGTAACATGGGCCAAGGGTAGCTTCATCTTGTCCCATCCCTTCTGTTGGAAGATCTCATCTATCTCCCCATCATCGCCATTGTCAGACAATGAATCCAGGTCAGAGGTGTCGTAGCACTCAGCGGGCAGATAATTCCCAGTCACGGAACTATCCCCCTTGAAGGCCTCTACCGACTGTGGGCTTTCGCCACTTTCTATCACACAGACAGTCCCAACCCCTGGCTCACCTGGGCCTTTTGAAGAACAGGGATGTCAAGGAATTTTCCTACCGGAGCCATCCAGGCCAGGCAAGCAGTGGGGCGAAGCTCTTCCACGACCACACGAGGCCATCACTAGGCCGACTTTCCTCTTTGGCGGCCGAAGCAGGGAGCTGCTGGTGACCGAGGCAGCATCTTCGGATTTTTCTCTTTTCACCTCTGTTTGGGCAGTTACTTCGCCCAGATCAGTGCGCACGGGGAACGCACCAGCACCGATCTCTCCCTCCGGAGTGGCAGTCCCTGTGAGGTAGTTGAGGTGGAAAACCCGAGGCTTTTCTGTGGATGGTTCCACCTCGAAGAGGAATTCTTTGCAGACCTCACAGCGCCCAAACGGCTTCAGCTGGACCACCAGTCCCGAACAGCTGGGACAGATCACACCGAGGGCCTCCATGTCTCTGCAGGTGTACAGAGCCAATCGCCCCCGGGGCCTTAGTCTTATCCCCGTATGCATAATCGGAGCAGCCAGAGAAGACATATCCGCGAAGGAAGGAACAGAAATCCACGGAGCACTTGAAGCCATCCTCTCTCTTTGCTGCTCCATTGCGCACTGACCCACCTGCGCCGAAATATCCACGTGCGTACGTCCACGTGACCAGACTCCTCCCACGTTCTGCACTTGTTCGCAGGCTTTTCCCTTGCCCCGCCCACGAACTCCGCAGTTGTGAGTTGCCTCGTGGCGCGTTGGCCAATATGGCCGACCTACTCGGAACTCCTCTGGGCAGCAAAGTTCAAATTCAGACACCATACACATATCCCGGATACGATGCCCCCACGTGTAGCGCCCTCACCTCTCTCTTTTGCTTTATCGGTTATGTGGCTGTTGTCTAGGGGTACCTGGGAGAGAGAGATGATTCACACCACGGCCCGTGTCCTCCTCTTACTAGGAGGTGAAGGCCAGAGATTGGGCTTTTGTGTAGGTGTCCTAGAGTCAAGTCCAGTCCTTCGTCCCCGACTCCTTTGCTTAGTAACCCAAGTTCCACACAGTGAATAGGTACAACTCAGTTTTATTCTTCTTGCCAAGCAATAAAACAATCTTTCTCCTTTTGAATAATGGGGAAACAGATCGAGGCACAATCCTTTCCCTTCTTGCTGCTGCCCACTGTGCTGTCACCAGTGGTGAATAGTCACTGCCACTGACTAGGTAATTGAACGTGAATTTACCTTCGCTCACTTTGCCCCTGTCAGGGGAAGAAATCCGTCCAAGGGAGAAATGGAGGCCTCTCCGTCACCAGCGATGCTGCGCCGGACTCTCCGGAGAAGTTACTGCACACCAGTCCTCACGAACTCAGACACAGGCACTTAAGGCATTAGGGCCCCCTCGAATTCCTCCACCCTCGCGGAACTCAGTCGAAGGTACTGAGCCCCAGGCATCCGCCATAGTACCTCACCCCAGGCTAAAGGTGCCTGAGATGGACTCCATCTCTGCTCCAGCTAGGCCAAGGGCGCCTAGACCTGGAACACCAGAACGGCAGCACCCAAGCTGAAGGTGCCTGGGCGCGGCCACGTCCTCCGACTCTCTTCCGAAAAACAGGGCCTCCGCCCCTTTTATGACCTCTCCCTTCGCATCACAGCGGGTTCCCTGCCCCGCTGTACCAGCTCCAGGGAAGGACAAAAAGGCACGGTTCGCGGTGCATGTTCAGCTCGGGCCCAAGGCAACAGCGCCACCCAGAGACCCCAGTGAACCTCACACCACGCAAGTCCTTACAAATTCAAATACACGCTACACATGCATTTGTATTGAGCCCCGTTTACTCTGATAGCTAAAATCTAGTGGAACCAATTGCCTTCAGAAGTCACCTAATTAGTAAATAGAGTCCACCACCTGTGCGTACTGGTTATTTAATCTCAGTATAAATACAGCTGTTCTGTGAAGCCCTCAGAGGTTTGTTAGAGAACCTTAGTGAATGAACAGCATCATGAAGGCCAAGGAACACACCAGACAGGTTAGGGATAAAGATGTGGAGAAGTTTAAAGCAGGGTTAGGTTATAAAAAAATATCCCAAGCTTTAAGCATCTCACAGAGCACTGTTCAATCCATCATCCGAAAATGGAAAGAGTATGGCCCAACTGCAAACATACCAAGACATGGCTGTCCACCTAAACTGACAGGCCGGGCAAGGAAAGCATTAATCAGAGAAGCAGGCAAAGGGCCCATGGTAACAATGGAGGAGCTGCAGAGATCCACAGCTATTAGTGGTGCATTCTACAAATCTGGCCTTTATGAAAAAGTGGCAAGAAGAAAGCCATTGTTGAAAGAAAGCCATAAGAAGTCTGGTTTTCAGAATACAAGAAGCCATGTGGGGGACACAGAAAACATGTGGAAGAAGGTGCTCTGGTCAGATGAGACCAAAATTGAACTTTTTGGCCTAAAAGCAAAACGCTATGTGTGGCAGAAAACGAACACTGCACATCACTCTGAACACACCATCCCCACGTGAAACATGGTGGTGGCAGCATCATGTTGTGGGGATGTTTTTCTTCAGCAGGGACAGGGAAGCTGGTAGAGTTAATGGGAAGATGGATGGAGCCAAATACAGGACAATCATAGAAGAAAACCTGTTAGAATCCTGCAAAAGTTTTGAGACTGGGGCAGAGGTTCACATTCCAGCAGGACAATGACCCTAAACATACAGCCAGAGCTACAATGGAATGGTTTAAATCAAAGCATATTCTGTGGCAAGACTTGAAATTTGCTGTTCACAGATGCTCTCCGTCCAATCTGACAGAGCTTGAGCTATTTTTCAAAGAACAACAGGCAAAAATGTCACTCTCTAGATGTGCAAAGCTGGTAGAGACATCCCCAAAAAGACTTGCTGCTCTAATTGCAGCGAAAGGTGGTTCTACAAAGTATTGACTCAAGGGGGCTGAATACAAATGCATACCACATTTTTCACATACAGTATTTATTTGTAAAAAAGTTTGAAAGCCATTTATCATTTTCCTTCCACTTTACAATTATGAGCCACTTTGTGTTGGTCTATCACATAAAAACAGAATAAAATACATGGCAAAATGTGGAAAATGTCAAGGGGTATGAATACTTTTTCATAGCACTGTAGTGAGTTCTGAATACAACATGCCTCTAGTTGATTATATGACCGCACGGGGGCTATGACGTGTTTTTTGAAGCCACCTTCTTCTTCTTCAGAGGTGCCACAGGCAAATTTATGGAATAAACTATAATCAGAAAAATTGCAATGCTCAACATTAGTCTGAGTATGACATATAACAACTGATGCATTCATACAGCATAGCAAAAAGGGTAATATCATAAGTCACAATAGCTATTGATCCATGAGTGCACAAAAGGTAAAGGTACAGCCGCTGAGTAAAAATGTTAAAACCAAATCGATGGCATTCCACATGTCCAACCAGAAGAGGCGTATGAGGAAGCATGAAAATAAATGTATTCAAAAGTGACAGAGGAGAGGGCAAGGAGGCGGAAAAGCAGAACTTCCTCTTTTGGGTGAAGTTCCATTTTAAGGCCCTTTTCACACATTCGGACAGATTTGGGTCCGCCTGTCCGGACAGGCGGACCCGATTGGGACACCCATTGCCCTCTATGAAAACAGACTGATGGCGATACGTCCAGCGGGTCGGATCGGATGAAAACGGACAGGCGGTCCATTTTCTTCCAATCTCCCCATAGAGGAGAGCGGGACTCTGACAGGTCCGTTTCTGTACAGTGAGCAGAGATGGACCTGTCATCCGCCTGCTCGACGGGGATTAGCGGAGCGATCCCCCCTGAGCAAGCAGAGTCGGGTCAAAACTGATCCGCTGCCCCATGTAAAAGATGCCTAAGTTGTCTAAGCACTGTATGCATGTAACATTGTATCCCATTTACATACGTACAAGCGTACAGCATTAATGCAGCCTATTGGTTGCTATTAATCAGGGGGTTATTACCACCTAGTGTCTTTTGTTGCTAGGTCACAGACAGCTCTTGTATTCCAATAGAGTACAATTGCACTGTACACGTCAATGTTAGCAGAAACATTTTCATGCATACAGCAGTTAATGTTCTGTGCATTGTGGTCTGATGCTTTGCCAAAAATAGTGCAGGTATTGTTTATTTCCTGTAATGAGGCTCCTTTACTTCCTGTTTAACGTGAACTCGGGGGGGGGGGGGGTATAATGAATGCAACATGTCAACATATGTGGAAAGGTGTGAATGGGCCCTGTGGATTGTTGGATTAATGTATTTATAGCCATGTATTTGCCTCTTTAGGAGACCACCTGCATTGTACGCCTACTAGGGTGACCACATTTCCAAACTGCCATTCAGGGACACACTCCCTCTCTCACCTTCCCCAAAAAAGATGAGGGGGGCGGGGGGAAATGTAGTCTCGGGGGTTGATGGGGAATTTGGCGGTGGGTTATTTGTCAGGTGAATGTGCCACTTGCCACCAGGTGCAGTGCCGCTTGCCACCCATAGCCTGCCATCAGATGCAGTGCTGCTGTCACTCCCTCTGCATGAGCCACGTGCGTAGAAGGAAAGGAGTGGCGTCACTATCTGGAGAGTGAAGATCACACCAGTCCCTGCTGCTTGCCGCTGGGTGCCGGAGGAGGAGGAGGTGCCGAGGTGGGTGGGGACAGCAGTGCTGCACTAGGCGCAGGCCTCGCTCCTGGTCTCACTGTCTGAGAGTAAATTGTCACTGGTTGCAAGGTGCCAGGCAGCGCTGGCCCTAGCAACCAGTTCCGGAAATGTAGTTATTAGTTAGTAGGGGGTGGCTGTGTCCTCTATTTCATTCCGGGACATTGTATTGTCCCGGAATGAAGGTGACCCAGGACAGACATGTCAATTGCGGGACAGTCCGGGGGCAATCGGGGACACGTGGGCACCCTAATGCCTACAGGCACAGCTGGCCTTTTTTGGGTACAGTGCATGCAGGGAGAAGGAACAAATAGATTTTTTAGCAAAAAAGCAGCACGTAGTACACACATTAAAGTGGTTGTAAACCCTTACAGACCACTTATGCCTACAGGTAAGCCTAGATTAACGCTTACCTGTAGGTGCAACAAATATCTCCTAAACCTACACGGCTTAGGAGATATTTGCAAAAATGACAGCACCGATGTCTATGGCGCATGCGCGCTGTAGACAACAGCGCCGGCGCACTAAGCATACCATTTCTTTGAATGGGAGTGTGCCGTGAAAGAAGGCTCCCGCACGCATGCGCGGGAGTGACGTCACGCGACTTCGGCTAGTCACAGAGCCAGAGTTCACGGACCCCGGAAGAAGAGGGGTGAAGATGGCGTCTCTGTACTATCAAGGAAATCGGGGACATCGCGGGCTTCTCCTTCAGGTAAGTGACACATAATGGGCTACTATGCGATGCATAGTAGCCCATTATGCTTTAACTTTGCAGGGAAACAAAGAGGAAGTAAACCCATCAGGGTTTACTTCCTCTTTAACACTTGTTGGGCATACGCTTAACCCTTTGATTAGTACAGTGACAGTGTATAGTATTATCACTGATCACTGTAGTAGTGGTGTCACTGGGGTAGTATCAGTGTCAGTTAGTCAATTCGCACCCAGTGCCAGTTAGTGTCAGATTGGCCGCCGCACTATCACGGTCCCACTATAAAGCTGGCCACACATTATACAATTTTCTTATTCAATTTCCTTGAAATGTTCCTTCAACTATGTAGTGCAAGGGCCTGCCTGCATACAAATAGAAAGTGTTTAGGTTTGACCTCATCTTATATGGTTCTGGTAAATCTAAAGGAAATTTGATTAAGAAAATGTATGGCCAGTCTAAGTCGCTGATCACCGCAATTGCTAGTGTAGCGGGGTCCCCATAGTTGGGGGCCGCTATGTTTGAAATTTAGGGGGTAGCCTGAGCATTAGCTTGGCTCAGGCTGTTTGTTTTCTTTAAATTGGTAAATTAAAGTTCCCTTTGACCTGCAGGTGGCGATGTTGCCCAGGTCCCAGATTGAACCACAGGAAACATTGCAGCGTGATTGGGTGTCCTCTCTCGGCAGCCGTGCAGTGGGCGTGGTCTACCTGCTGTGCACGCTGGGAGAGGGTACTTAAGGGGCAGACGCGATTGGCGCGGGGTATTCTTCATCCTCGGCACGTACCTCACCTTCGGTGGCCCTCATGGCCAGGGGTGCGTGTGAATGTGCTGGGTCCCAGGCACATTTAGCCCGAAGCCCCATCGTTCCAGGTAGACCCAGTACCTTTAACTGAGGCCTACAACCAACCAGCGGAATCCCAGGGTGCCCGTGGGAGGGTGCCATGGGTCCCTGTGATTTCAAGTTATGTCTTTACACATCATGTTGGCAAAAATAGAAAATCTAACTTCAGATGCCTAGCCTAGCATGGGATATGGGGAAGTCCTCCCAGGCTTCCCATCGCTTTGACCCCTTTCCCACTGGTGCGCTTTGCAGGCGCTATAACGCTAAAAATAGCGCCTGCAAAGCGCCCTGAAAGAGCCGCTGCTGTCTCTCCAGTGTGAAAGCCCCGAGGGCTTTTACACTGGAGCGGTGCGCTAGCAGGACGGTAAAAAAAAGTCCTGCCAGCAGCATCATTGGAGCGGTGTGTATACCGCTCCTGCCCATTGAAATCAATGGGCACCGCGGCTATACCGCCGGCAAAGCGCTGGTTTTAACCCATTTTCGGCCGGTTTTAACCCTTTTCCGGCCGCTAGCGGGGATCAAAAGTGCCTCGCTAGTGACCAAATACCCCCGCAAATACGTCAGTAAAGCGGCGCTAAAAATAGCAGCGCTTTACCATTGACACCGCGGACACCCCAGTGTGAAAGGGACCTTTGTGACATGGGTAGAGCTGCTACCAGGCCTGTATTTTAATAGCCTGGCTGATAAAAATTGGACTTGTTACCAATGTTATTAATAGGAAAAAGGTTTTTTTTCCTAGAAAATTTAGCAGCCGTCGTAATGGAAGACATCAAAGTCAAAAGGGAACCTTGAGGAGCTTCCACTCCGCATTTGAGGTCTGTAGAGGGAAGTCACATTAACGCTATGCATGTGCTGCTACAGACCTATGGGCACGAAAACCCTGATTATTGGTAGTTTGTAGGGGGGTCACTGCTTGCACACCCTACAGCTTGCTCTGTCCACATGGCCACGTCATTTATCCTTTGTGGCTGTTGGTTTGTAGTTCTCAATGAACTACAACGGCACTGTGGAGCCCCGTGGTAGTTCATTGATTCTTCCTGTTAGTGTATCTGCTTACCCAGATGTATAGGCACACAACGACACTAACAGATCTGCAGGAGACCTGCATGGTACTAGTGATCTGCTGATATCTGGTGCAATGCTTTACAGGCTTCAAAAATAAATACCGTAAATAATAAATGCTAATTTTTTTACCTACAAAAAAATGTGTAGCGGTTGGTTACATTTAGGGGGAAGCATCTGAGTGGTAACTAGGCTCAGATGCACTAATTCTTAGGTTTCATGGACCATTTCTGTCCCTGGGAGATGGTACTGGTGTGTAGTTCCCTGGGGCCTATAAGTGGCACTGTTGCCACTGGCCCGGGTTTAACCGCAGTACAAGGTTGTGCCTTTTTTTTTGTCCCCTCTTGGCAGCAGTACGGCGGGGCGGAGAACCTGCTGTGCCTGTCGGGAGAGGATATAAAAGGGGGGCGGCCATCTTCCAGAGGGGTCGGTTCCGTGCTCAGGCACCTTAGGCCTGGTTGCGTGTGTGTTGCCTCCGGTTGCCCTAGGCCCAGAGGCCTGGTCGGGTTATCTCTGGGTGCCCTAGGCCCGGAGACGGAGCTGCTGTTCCATCCCAGATACCTTCAGTCTGGGGTGAGGTACTTTGGAGAAAGGCCCGGAGCCCAGCAGCAATCGGCTGGGATCCGCCGTGGACCGAGACTCCCAGGGATCTGCCTTGCGAGGGGACCCGTATCCAGGACGAGGAGGCCAGGGAGGTGACCCTTTCTGAAGACCCGGCGCAGAGTCGTGGTGACAGATGGGGCCTCTGGTAACTCTCCGGAGGGATGTTCTTGTCCTAAAAAAAGGGGCCAGTTTACTAACGGAAGGAAGTGCTTGTTCTTTAAGTCACAGTGGCAGTGACACTACGCACACAAGGTCAGTGTCCTCAAGAAGCTTACAATCAAAGGTCCTGTAGCGGACCCCCAAAATTGGGGTCGCTGTGCCTTAAATTTAAGGGTGGCCTGGGCAATAGTTTGGCATAGGTTCTGATTCTCTAGATTGGATTCTGCTCTGCTGTAGTTTTGCTTGGGTGTATAGTTCCCCTTGACCTGCAGGTGGCACTGTTGCCCGGGTCTTGGGTCGAACCACGGGCGGTATTGTGGTGTGATTGGGTGTCCTCTCTTGGTGGCCATGCAGTGGCCGTAGTCTGCCTGCTGTGCATGCCGGGAGAGGGTACATAAGAGGCAGACGCCATTAGGCTGGGGGGATTTGGCCAGGGGATTCCAAGGGGGACCCCTGGTGGCAAGAGTCGCGCCCTTTGGCCCTGCTGGCCAGGGGTGCGTGAATTGGTCGAGGAGTCTCGGGCACCTTCAGCCCGAGGCTATAGTGTTCCAGGTAGGCCCAGTACCTTCAACTGGGTCTACAACTAAACCATCGGAGTCTCAGGGTACCCGAGGGAGGGTGGCCCGCTCTGAAAGAGAGGAAACCAGGGGAGGACCTGTCCGGAGGATCGGTAAAGGAAGTCACTGTCTCAGGAGAGGCCTGGTTGCCTATCAGAGGGAAAGATTCCGTGAGTTGCACAATAGCTCCTGTGATGTGCCCCACTGGCACTTATGGTTTCTAAAGTTGCGGGCGCTAGAAAGTTCTACATTCGAGAGAACTAAAGGATTCTGTGGCAGAGGATCTCCTGAACTTGTCTTTGAAGGGGACAAAAATCTAAGGTAACTGTTCGTGCTTCACTCCAACTGCTAGAACTGTGAGAGGGGTCTATCCGGGTGAGCAATACCCACTCAGGCTTGAGTGGAGAATATGGTAAATGGGTGCCATGTGCATGAACCTACCTTCCTACCCAACTCTATATTCAACTTTCTTTTTCCACTAAGTTTCAAGCAAGAAAAATAAACTCGTTTGTTGGAGTTTAAAACAGTCTGGATATAGGTCTTCTTTTAGGAAAGAGAATAGACTTTTCCCTACACTCTAGGGAGGAGAACCAATGGAGGGAGGTAACTCGCTGCAGGACCCAAAAATTGTATGAACACCGCTCAACCTCTTATACCAGGAGGATACGGGCATGTGGCATGGTGTGCCCTACTCTGCAAGTGGAGGTAAGCAGAAGAAAAAGGGTCTGTGTGTTACAGTCCCTATCTCACATACTGTACATACACACACACAAACATACTAAGGCTAATTTAAACAGGTGCCAATTATCCTAATAGCATGTCTTGGAGTGTGGGAGGAAACTGGGGGACTGGGAGGAAACCCAGACAAGCACAGGGATATCACGCAAACTCCATGCAGATAGTGCTCTGGCTGGGATTTGAACCAGGGACATCAGTGCTGCAAGACAGAAGTGCTAATGACTGTCGGCTTTAAATGAAACATATGTCCATAGAATATGAACACCAGCCAGACTACATGACAAAGAAGAGATCCCAAGCAGCCAAGTTTAAATCAGGGCCATTTCCTGTGACAGATTCGGGACGATTGGCATAGCTGGTAGCAGATGGCACAGATTTTTTTTTAGTTGTTCCAGTGGGAGCTATAGCCAAGAATCTGCAAAGTAGGACAGAAGTTGCAATAGAGGCCTGGAAGTAGGGGAGAGAATACTTGCTGATACAAAGACTCTTTATTATTTACATGTATCCTTTCCCCTTACTGTATCCTTTCTTCATGTTCCAGATAAACAGAGGCAGGCCATATACCAGAAGATGCATATATCAAGCTGAGAAAAAAAAAAAAAAAAAAAAAACAAACTCAAATTTGTAAAATTGTAAAAGGAGATGGACAAAAACACACAGATTGAACCCATGAGTGTTGTTTTATTTCTTTTGTTCCTTCAGTACTAATTTACTATATGAATCCCAACAATGAACTTTTGCTCCCATTTAGTCTGGTAAATATACCTTTTATCCTACCAGAAATCTTGTCAGCTGATATCTTCCTGTGCTCTAGCTATGAGAACTACAGGACACCTCTCCTCTATGTTATGGAGAAGGGGTGGTGCAAGGGCATATCTACCATTAGGTAAACAAGGTGTTTGCCTTGGGGGGTATTTTTCAGGGTGGTGGCGCCATCCCCAGGCAGAAGGGACACTACGAGGAATGCAGAGAAGCAGTGGCACTGCTATGGGGGTGTGGATCGCACCCGGGTGACACCCGCCAGAGGGGTGACACCAGGGGCGGCCGCAGACTGACCATTCGGTGACAGAGGAGCAAAGCGGAAGCATAAGGAGCAGGTGCCTGCAATATAAAACCAGAGAAATTCCCAGGCCAACCTGTCTATTAACCAAACTAACCTGTCTAACAGTATGCTTTAGCCACTTCCCTACCGTGCACGAAAACCCCCTTCCTGCCCAAGCCATTTTTCAGCTTTCAGCGCTGTCACACTTTGAATGACAATTGCGCGGTCGTGCGATGTGGCTCCCAAACAAAATTTGCGTCCTTTTTTTCCCAAAAATAGAGCTTTATTTTGGTGGTATTTGATCACCTCTGCGGTTTTTATTTTTTGCGCTATAAACAAAAGAAGAGCGTTTAGTTTGGAAAAAAAACACTATTTTTTACTTTTTGCTATAAGAAATACCCATTTTTTTTTTCAATTAAAATTTTCCTCAGTTTAGGCCGATACGTATTCTTCTACATATTTTTGGTAAAAAAAAAAAAAATCGCAATTAGCGCGTATTGATTGGTTTGCGCAAAAATTATAGCGTCTACAAAATAGGGGATAGATTTATAGCATTTTTTTTTTTTTTTTATTAGTAATGGCGACGATCTGCGATTTTTATTGTGACTGCGATATTGCGGCGGACACATCGGACACTTTTGACACATTTTTGGGACCATTTACATTTATACAGTGATCCATGCTATAAAAATGCATTGATTACTATATAAATATGACTGGCAGGGAAGGGGTTAACCACTAGGGGGCGGGAAGGGGTTAAATATGTTCCCTCAATGTGTTCTAACTGTGGGGGGAGGTGACTGACTGGGGGAGGTGACCGATGGTTGTCCCTATGTACAAGGGACACACCATCGGTCCCCTCTCCCTCACAGGACGTGGATCTGTGTGTTTACACACACAGATCCACTTTCCTGCTCGGTTCCCGGGCAATCGCGGGTGCCCGGCGGCAATCGCGGCCGCCGGGCACGCGCATGGGGTCCTTTGGAACGCGGCCGCGCGCGTGCGCCCCCTAGCTCATTTTAAAGGCAGGACGTCATATGACGTCCTGTCAGAGCGAGAGTGTCCTCCGCCCGCCGTCAATTGACGGTGGGCGGGGGACAAGTGGTTAAAAACAGGGGTTTAGTTAGCCGACATTTGCAAACACATGTGTAAGCTGCAAGGCCACTTCACGGCTTCCTGTATTACCTGCAGAACTCCTGTAAATTTATGAGAGTCTCCACAGTGGAAGCACATGCATTCTAATGAATAGATAGGGGGCTGGTGGGCCTGGAGGTAGCCCAATCCTCCTTAAAGACAAAGGGGCACACTGGACACCCAGCACATAGCACAATGGCAGCAAAGGTGTCCATTGAATCCCCTCACCAATATTACATCAGTAACAAACAAGATGCCCCCTGCCCCCACCCATAACTGGCCTTTACAGCAAGGAGCACATGGAAGGGCAATGCATGCAAGACAAAACCACAGAAAATTCCCAGCTCAACTCACCAACCAGTCTGCTTACCAACTGAATTAACCTGCCCACTGTCATACCCTCCACACTCCTCTCCTGTACATACTACTCACTGTCATACCCTCCACACTCCTCTCCTGTACATACTGCCCACTATCATACCATCCACACTCCTCTCTTGTACATACCACCCACTGTTATACCCTCTACACTCCTCTCCTGTACATACTGTCCGCTGTCATACCCTCCACACTCCTCCCCTGTACATACTGCCCACTGTCATACCCTCTACACTCCTCTCCTGTACATACTGCCCACTGTCATACCCTCCACACTCCTCTCCTGTACATACTACTCGCTGTCATACCCTCCACACTCCTCTCCTGTACATACTGCTCACTTTCATACCCTCTACACTTCTCTCCTGTACATAATGCCCACTGTTATACCCTCCACACTCATCTCCTGTACATACTGCCTGCTGTCATACCCTCCACACTCCTCCCCTGTACATACTGCCCACTGTCATACCCTCTACACTCCTCTCCTGTACATACTGCTCACTGGAAAAAGATAAAATTGCGCTATTCGAAATAACTAAACTAATCAAGCGGCAACAGAGTGCTATACAACACAAACAAATATAGTAAGAAAAAAAATAGGATTTTTATAACAGCTTACCTGTAAAATCCTTTTCTTGGAGTACATCACGGGACACAGAGCGACATAGTCATTACTAATGGGTTATATAGTTACCGTCAGGTGCTGGCACTGGCAACTTCCAAAACCGGAAGTACCCTCCCCTATATAAGCCCCTCCCATCCGGGAGCACCTCAGTTTTGTAGCAAAGCAATAAGTGTCCCCAAAGAGGGGCGGGAGCTCTGTGTCCCGTGATGTACTCCAAGAAAAGGATTTTACAGGTAAGCTGTTATAAAAATCCTATTTTCTTTCTCGTACATCACGGGACACAGAGCGACATAGTCATTACTAATGGGATGTCCTAAAGCAATGCCAAATGAGGGGGGGGATACACCATATATAAGCTGAGCGCTATCAGACATGAGGATCTTTTGCGGCCTGCAACACACTGCGCCCAAAGGCGACATCCTCCTGACTTCTAACGTCCACCTGGTAGAACCTAGTAAACGTGTGTACCGAAGACCATGTTGCGGCCTTACAGATTTGAGCCAGGGAGGCCTGGTGATGCACTGCCCATGAAGTTCCAACTGCTCTCGTGGAGTGCGCCCTAACTTTGAACGGAGGCGGTCTACTTCTCAAGCTATAGGCTTGTATTATGACCTGTCGAATCCACTTGGCTAAAGTAGATTTTGATGCTGCCTGACCCTTTCTGGGGCCTTCCGGCAGAATAAACAAAGTATCCGTTCTGCGAATCTGAGCAGTGGCTTTTAGATAAGCTTTAACTGCTCTTACTACATCCAAAGAATGCAATAACTTTTCCTCTACCGAAGTAGGCTTGGGGAAAAAAGAAGGAAGAACCACATCTTGGTTCAAATGAAAACTCGATACCACCTTAGGAAGAAAGGCTGGATGAGGACGTAACACTACTCTGTCCTTATGGATAACCAGATATGGCTCTTTACAGGACATAGCTGCTAATTCCGATACTCTTTTTAGCCGAACAAATGGCTACTAGAAAAATCAATTTCCTGGTGAGAAGCACTAAGGAAATATGCTGTAATGGTTCAAATGGTTGTTTCTGTAGAACCGACAGAACCAAGTTTAGATCCCATGGACATATGGGAATATTAACCGGAGGACTAATACGCATCACTCCTTGTATAAAGGCTTTGACTAGTGAATGCGAAGCCAAGGGCCTTTGAAAAAATATTGACAAGGCCGAAATCTGACCCTTGATAGTACTCAAGGCAAGCTTCCTATCTACAGCCCATTGTAGGAAGTCCAGAATCCTACCTATTACGTATTTACGTGGATGCCATTTCTTGGCTTCACACCAGGCGATGTACGCCTTCCAGATTCTATAGTAGATCTGCCTGGATACCGGCTTCCTGGCATTGATCATGGTAGATACCACAGCATTAGAGAGCCCTCTCTTTTTTAGAATGTGGGCTTCAATAGCCAGGCCGTCAAACCTAGGGCTGGTAAGGAAGGGTGGTATATCGGTCCCTGCGAAAGCAGGTCCGGACGATGTGGGAGGGTCCAAGGACTCCCCACAGACATTTTTACAATCTCCGCGTACCATGCTCTTCGGGGCCACGCTGGAGCCACCAGAATCACTGGTTTCTTTTCTACCCTGATTCTGCGGAGTAATCGAGGTAACAATTGTGGCGGTGGGAATGCATATATCAGCTTGAACTGATCCCAAGGGAACACTAGGGCATCCGAGCCGCACGCTAGGGGATCCCTTGCCCAAGAGACAAACCTGTCCACTTTTGTGTTGAATCTGGATGCTAGCAGATCTACATCCGGTGTTCCCCACCGCTGACATATTGTCCGGAAAACCTCGGGATGAAGGGACCATTCCCCTGGGCATAATTGTTGGCGACTTAGAAAGTCCGCCTTCCAATTCTCCACCCCTGGAATGAATACCGCAGATATGGCTGGGACATATCTTTCTGCCCATCTCAGGATGTAATTTACTTCCCTTTGGGCTGCACGACTCCTGGTGCCCCCCTGACGATTGATATATGCCACTGCTGTGGCATTGTCTGACTGAACTCTGACAGGGGACCCTTGGAGTTTGGATGTCCATGCTACTAGGGCATACCGGGCTGCTCGTATCTCTAAGAGATTGATGGGCAGGGCCTTTTCCGCATCCGACCATCTGCCCTGGAGAGACCATTGCTCCAGTACTGCTCCCCAGCCTATAAGGCTGGCATCTGTAGTGACCACCTTCCAGGAAATCGGACTGAAGGATTTCCCTCTTTCCAGATTCTGGGGAACCAACCACCAGCGGAGGCTCCTGCGAACGGAAGGGGACAAGGACATTGGTAAGTCCAGAGCCTGAACTTTTTTGTTCCAGGCTGACAGTATGGCCCTTTGCAACTTCCTTGAATGGAATTGACCGTAGGGTACTGCTTCGAATGATGCCACCATTTTTCCCAGCAGCCTCATGCACAGGCGTATGGATGGCTGTCTTTTTGAACCCACTAAGTGGATCAAATCTCTCAAAGACGACCCCTTTTCTTGAGGCAAGAAAATCTTTCTCTGGTCTGAATCCAGCCTTAGCCCCAAGTATTCCAGACTTTTGACTGGTTTTAGGGCTGACTTGTCTCGGTTGATAATCCAACCGTGATATTCCAGATACTTGATTGTCTCGTGAACAACCACTTCTAGTTTTTCCACTGAGTGGTCTATCAGCAACAAGTCGTCTAGATATGCCATTATCGTTACACCTCGTGTTCTTAGATTGGCCAATAATGGGGCCAGAATTTTTGTGAACACTCTTGGTGCTGTGGCCAGACCGAAGGGTAAGGCTCTGAACTGAAAATGGCGCCCTTCTACCGCAAAGCGTAGAAATTTTTGGTGGGCTGGAAAGATGGGGATGTGCAAATAAGCATCTTTGATGTCGATCGAGGCTAACCATTCCTCCCCTTGTAGGGCAGTGGCTACCGATCGGATCGACTCCATCCGGAAAGTCCTGATATGTAGGAATTTGTTTAGCCCTTTTAGATTTAATATGGGCCTCACGTCCCCGTTTGGCTTCGGAACTGTAAAGAGGTTTGAGTAAAACCCGAACCCCCATTCTTCCAGGGGAACCTCTATAATTACTGCTTGAAGCAATAATTGTTCCAGTGCCAACAGGAGAGATCCTCTCTTCTGGGGATCCCTTGGCACGTTTGACCTTATAAAGCGGGAAGGAGGGGAGTTTTTTAACTCCAATTTGTATCCCAGACTTACTGCGGAGAGCACCCATCTGTCTCGGATCGTGTCCCGCCAGGTTTCTGTGAACAACTGAAGTCTTCCCCCCACCCGATTGGGTGGGGGCAACCCTTCATGCATTTGACTTTGGGGGAGGTTTTGTACCTCTCCTGCTCCAGGGCTTCTTGTTACCCTGCAACTGTCCCTGATTTTTACCTCCGGGATTTGACCGGGGAGGCCGTCGGAACTGTTTCACAGCCGATGTCCTAGGGACTGGAGAAGCCGGCCTCTTAAAGGAGGGACCTCTAACTCTATTTTTAACCGGCAAAAGTGTACTTTTACCGCTGGAAATTCTCTGGATATACTTGTCCAGGTCTTCCCCGAATAAGCGCTCCCCATGAAATGGGAAGCTGACCAGCAATTTTTTACAGGGAGCTTCAGCAGACCAGTTTTTGAGCCATAGAAGCCTGCGCATATGTACTACAGACAGCGTAAGGCGGGAGGCCTGATGGATTGAATCCTTTATAGCGTCCACCGCAAAGCATAAGGCTCTAGGTAGATCAGCTAGGGCAAGAGCCTGCTGATCCGGCAAGTCTCTTAAGACCTGTTTCAACTGATCCTTCACTGCTTGGCAGACCCCTATAGCTGCCACTGCTGGTTGTGTCACCAATCCTGCTGTAGAAAAAGCAGATTTCAATAATGACTCCAATTTTTTATCTATTGGGTCCTTGAACATTTGGACATTTTCCACCGGACATGTCAGTGATTTATTCACACAAGAGATGGCTGCGTCCACTGTAGGGACCTTCCATTTTCTGATGAACTTATCCTCCATGGGATAGACCACCGGAAATCTCTTGGGGGGAGTAAATATTTTGTCAGGATGCTCCCAATCCTGGTAAATGAGCCCCTCCAGTAAAGGATGGATCGGAAAGGAACAAACAGTCTGGGGAGCTTTTAGCGACCCCAACAAGGAGACAGAAGTGGAGGATGGCTCCGCAAGTGGCATTTTAAATGCTGATCGGACCATGTTAGTCAGAGACTGAACCCATAACCTTTCAGCATGTGATGCTGAGAACGGCTCTTCCACTGTTGATTCCTCTACAACCGAATCAACCTCATCCTGATCCCCCTCAGGTAGGTCGTTCTCTGTATGGGACTGTTGCTCTGTTAACAGGCACTCTGAGGGAGGAGACGGAGATCGAGCGCTTTTCTCCTGTGACAGGGAAGCAGCAATTAGTGCTGACAATCTCTCTTCCAGCCCTCCCAGAGCTGAGGAAAAAACCTCCTCTGTTACATACACAGGAGCAGGTGAACTGAGGACAGCCACAGTACCAGGTACTCCTGAGGGTGCTCTACGGTCACTAACCTCTGATTCTTCAGGGGAGACTGGTGCAGCCAAAGCATGCCCAAGATCCTCAGAGCCCGATGGAGACCCCCTATTCCTCCTGGAATTTCTAGTCCCGGAGTTTTTAGACGGCATATTCCTAAGCCACAAAGCTGAGGTATTCCAGCCGAAATACACCAGTTACTGATAATAGTCTAGCATAAATGCTGCTATAATAAACAGTTGGTGTCTACTAATGTGCCTTTCTAGGGGATGCCTGTATCAACCGCTTGCTGTATGCCTTTAAATGTTGCCAGCTCTGTCTCTGTACTTCATAGCCAGCTTACTACAATATTGTGGCTTTTAAAACCTGCTGGGACGCCCGCACATGCGCAGAAGCGGTGCGGCGCGCACAGAGCGTCATCCCCCAGGCTCCGCCCCCTTTCCCGGCTCACCTCTATATATAGAGGCGCGTGCACGCGCACGCGCGCGGCCACGTGCGCCCTCGGCGCTAATTTCAAACATGGAAACCAGGGACAGGAGCCAGGGCCCCTCTTTGCCGCAGGCCGGGGGATGGACGAGCACTGCAACATGGCAGAGGAAGCAGTTTCCTATAGGAGAACTCACCAACTGCCTGGACTTTGCTCTCTGAGAAGAAACTAGTCCACATGACAAGAAAACATTCCACAGCGGCCTCTAGTGGACAAACACAGGTACCGCAGTCTAATATACTAAATATATATAAAAAAACTTTTTTTTTTTTTTTTTTTTTTTTTCTTGACCACCATTAAAAATTATTACATTTTTTTAGTAGTTACAGGCATGCACAGAATCTTGCGGGAATACCATTAGGTAACAGACAGAAAGACAAATTAGGCTTGGGGGTCCCCCAATAGAACCAAGTTCCTGGGGGCCCCCACTTACCTGTTCCTCGCCGCAGGACTTTGTTTGGTCCACAAAAGCCCAAACTTCACCTATCACGGCAGGCATTGTAATCAAACCTTCAGGGACCGGGTTCCCAAGGATTCCACTCCCCTGGACCTGTATAGCACCCTGCACAGAAAACATCTTGGTCGTGGGTATGACCAGAGCTCTGGATCCCAGGGTCCAGCTCTCCTAAGAGAAGCATTACAGGCAGAACCTTGCTCTTCTCTTTGCAAGGCCCGGGTACCGACCGTTTAGCTATGAAGCTTTTTTGGTCGGATCCGGAATAGCTTACTGAGGCCCAAAAGAACCTGTACGCAAGCTCAGTGAAAAACACATGTTTCTTCTTGGCCAACACCTTAGACACTGGCAAAAAACTGAGGTGCTCCCGGATGGGAGGGGCTTATATAGGGGAGGGTACTTCCGGTTTTGGAAGTTGCCAGTGCCAGCACCTGACGGTAACTATATAACCCATTAGTAATGACTATGTCGCTCTGTGTCCCGTGATGTACGAGAAAGAAAGTTGCGCTAAACATGATCATGAATGGCGATATACCATACATAAATGAACATAAACGTCAACCACTGAGTGAAATAGTGTCCAAGTAGTGAAAAAACAAATAGAATGCAAAAAGAATTTTTGTGGAATAAAAAATTAAATAAATAAATAAGACTCAGTCCATAAACAGAGATAGGTGAAAAATATTTTTCCCAAGTGTCCAAAATTAAATGGTAGTAGAAATGTGAAGAATCCACTGTGCCAAACTTGTTCCAAACACGATTGGGAAATTGTGATGATAGTAAAGCACCTCCACCTAAGTAAACACTGCCCCTTACCAAATTGACGTGATCTCTTATAACAGGAGATCTGCTCACTGTCATACCCTCCACACTCCTCTCTTGTACATACCACCCACTGTTATACCCTCCACACTCCTCTCCTGTACACACTGCCCACTGTCATACCCTCCACACTCCTCCCCTGTTCATACTGTAAGGGACAGCTTCATTGCTTTCTTCTTCATTGCTCTCTTCCTGCAGACCAGATGCTGGTTTGAGCGCCACACCAGTTGCTGCTTAGCCATTTGGAAGAGCTGCGCTGCGTGTTGCCTGCAGTACTGCTCAGTGCGCACTGTGGACTGGTCTGAAGATAAGTTGTTAGACATCACAATGGTAAATTAATTGACAATGTTGCTGGATGTAAAGTAGAACGGCTAATGGCCAGTGAAGAGAGGGGGCTTGGGTGGCCATCAGGGTTGGACAAACCCACCCCCCCCTCCCGGTATGGGAGAGACCTGTCATCCGCACTGCCGATCACCTCACTTCATAGTGTGCAACCCCGCTCAGCCTCAGCACCGCTTCATTGCTAAAAGGCAGCCATTGGCTGCGCAGCAATGCTGGTTTCTGAAATTCCAGCCAATGAGGATGTAGCAATGTTCCTACATGACGTTAGTCCTCCCACTTCGCTTTCTTCACTTGTTTCTGTGCTTGTTTGCAAAACTTTAGTTGGCCGGTCTGGATGAAGTCCAGGGACACATTTTTGTCCCAGTCCAGCCCTGCCTTGGACCCTTTTTTTTCTCTATTTACTTCCTCCCTGGGTCAGCTGATAGTTCCCCAAGGCTTCCAATACTATTTCTTTGCTGACGACACCCAATTCCTCTACTCAGTCAGTCTCCTCGCACATCACTTATTTTTTTGACATATCAGTATGGATGTCACCTCACTTTCCCAAACTCAATATTTCCAAAAAACCTGTATAATAATAATAATAACAATAATATGTATTGTGGCTCAATTTTATCTGCAGACTTTTCTTGTGCAGAGATACTTTTCTATTTGAATTTAGCTCCATGTGTTTGAATTGAAAACATAGTGTTTGACTAGAACACCCATCAGCTTGAACCCTAAACAAGTTCTTGGTACATACTCTAATACAGGGGTCTCCAAACATTCTAAACAAAGGGCCGGTTTACTGTCCTTCAGACTCTTGGTGGGCCGGACTTTGGCCGGCGGGGGGGGTTAAATTTTCCTAACATCAGTGGGACTAAACATATGGTATTAGGGGGAGAAATAGTGCCCTATCGTTGCTATCATAGGCAGGAATAGTGCCCCATTAGTGGTGTCAGTAGGAGAAATGGTGCTCCATTGTCTGTGTCACAATAGTGTCTCGTATCAGTGGGAGGGATACTGCCCCAAGGGCCGGATAAAGGAAGGCAAAGGGCCGCATCTGGCCCGAGGGCCGCAGTTTGGAGACCACTGCTTTAATACAAATGAGAACCGGATACTCAAAATAGGTTGGCTGAGACAGTTAGAAGCATAATGGGACAATGACGTACTGTGAATAGCTTTCCAACATTCTCAGCTCTTAATGATGATGCACAGGCCAGTTCATGCTGAATTATATTAGGAATATGACATTAGAGAATTACGTGGTGTGACTCATTAAATTCCACAATTTTATGTATGTCTTAATCATAGGTGACAATTCCTGGTCCGCAGCTGCACAGATTCAGAAATGTTTCATTGCCTGTGATTAGCGGTGTGCAGTGTCGGATTCCCGGCAGTATTGGGCAGGTGGGATCCCGAACACACCTGAGCTCGTCTCTACTGTCTGGATGAGCCCTAAGACTTTGCACAGCTTTTCTTTTAATGTACCTGAAATATATTTAGCTGACCTAAACTGAAACTTCAGTTGGGCTGGTATCTAAAAGCAAAGCATTTTTTAATTTTTGGATTGAATGGTGAGGCAGTTAGAACACGTTTTTGTTGCTGTCTGTGTCACTGCTTGGGAGATTTGCGCTCTCTTTTTGTCCTGGTGACCACTGGTATCGACTAAAGTAGAAAATGCTAAATTCTGAGTTGTCACTAGAACAGAAACAGAGTGGAAATCTTCCAGTCAGAACAGATCTTTTGGTGTAACGGGATTAACTGCACTTTGGAGAGATTTGAGACACTTCCTGTTGCGTGTAACTCAACAGGACACAAGTCCTTTACTCCCAAGGATTCAGGTACAGCGTTGAAGCCACATAGGCAGAGGCGTTGCTAGGGGGGTGCGGGGGGTGCGGTCCGCCCCCGGGTGACACCCGCTAGAGGGGTGACACCCTCCCTTTTTTTTTTTTTTTTTTTTTTTTTTTTTTTATTTTTTTTTTACAGCTGACCCATTCATTGATTAATTTCACCCCGCTGGGCTGGAAGCCTGGAACAACACCTCCAGCGCCGCGGCCGCGCCTGGTGTGTGTCCTCCGGCTCCTTATTCTTCCTATTCCTAAATTCCAATCCTCCTCCCTACCCTACAGAGCCAGCGAGCGACTCAGCCTGTCACATCATCACACTGCACTGTGATGATGTGACGACACGCACTAGCGTTGCTAGCCAGGTGCGGGGGGGCGGGCCGCACCCGGGTGACACCCACCAGAGGGGTGACACCCGTGGGTAGCGCAGCGGCCACACTGACATCGCCCGCCCGCTGCCCTGTGCCTTAGGCTCACGCTGCGGCTGTGTCCCTCAGCGGAGCGGAAGGAAGCCGCCGCCCCCTCTGCCTCCTCTCTGTTTACATCCACAGAGGAGGAGGAGGAGCCCGCGCTCGAGAGACACACCGCTGTGTGTATCTGCCGCTCTGTTCTGAGGTCTGTAAGGTAAGGGGGGCATCTTTACTGATGGGGGGAGGGGGTGTCTGTACTGCTGGGGTCTGCACTAGGGGGAGTTTGCACCAGGGGGGCTGTAACTGAGGGGGTGTCTGTACTGAGGGGGGTCTGGTACCAAGGGGGTGTCTGTACTGAGGGGGGTGTCTGTACTGAGGGGGGTGTCTGTAACTGAGGGGGGTGTCTGTAACTGAGGGGGTGTCTGTACGAGGGGTGTCTGGTACTGTGGGGGGTGTCTGTAACTGAGCAGGGTGTCTGTAACTGAGGAGGTCTGCACTGCGGTGGGGGTGTCTGTACTGATGGAGCGGTCTGTACTGAGGTGGGGGTGTCTGTACTGAGGGGGTGTCTGTACTGAGGGGGGTGTATGTACTGAGGGGGGTGTCTGTAACTGAGGGGGGTGTCTGTAACTGAGGGGGGGTCTTTAACTGAGGGGGGGTCTTTAACTGAGGGTGTGTCTGTAACTGAGGGGGTGTCTGTAACTGAGGGGTGGTCTGTACGAGGGGGAGTCTGTACGAGGGGTGTCTGTAACTGAGGGGGTGTCTGTAACTGAGGGGTGGTCTGTACGAGGGGGAGTCTGTACGAGGGGGAGTCTGTACGAGGGGGTGTCTGTTACTGAGGGGGGTGTCTGTACTGAGGGGGGTGTCTGTACGAGGGGTGTCTGTAACTGAGGGGGGGTGTCTGTAACTGAGGGGGTCTGCACTGAGGTGGGGGTGTCTGTACTGATGGAGCGGTCTGCACTGAGGTGGGGGTTCATACTGAGGGAGGCGGGTCTATATTGATGGCGGAGAGTCTGTACTTAGTGGAGCGGGTTTGTACTGAGGGAAGGGATCTATACTGTGGGAGTGGGGTCTGTAGTTAGTGGAGGGGGTCTGTACTGAGGGGGGACTATAGTTGTTGGGGGGTGACACCATTTTTTTTCGCACCGGGTGACACCAACCCTAGTGACGCCACTGCACATAGGAGCCTTCTGATCTTCCTTGCCACTCAAAGCAACACTGAGGAGATCTATTTATCTACAGAATCAATTCCCTCTTCATACTCTTGAAAATGAAATGAAATAAACTCTTCGACAAATCTATGTAGAATTATTTCTGGATGGAAAACCTCTTGTTGTAACTCAGATTTTTACAGCTACCAAAGGAACCATTGCCAGGCCTTGGAACACGCCCACTCTGAGCTTTGAAAAGGTCACAGGTTGAATTAATGGCACCATGCTCAATAAGAAGCTGACATCTGACCTAGATAACAAACACAAATGCTTCATAAAATTTTGGCAACCAGGGATATCTTACTCAAAACCTGCCGATTGCCCAGCCATATTACCAGGGCTTTTTTCTGTGGGAATTCGGGGTAACGCAGTTCCAGCACCTCCAGCACTGAATGTATGTAGAGGCAAGAAGTGCTGGAGGGTCTATTGATACTGGCTGCTGGGGATCTTTTGCGTGGGGGTCTATTGTTGCTGGGTAGGTCTATTGTTGGTGGGGGGGTTATGTTACTGGGAGGTCAATTGTTGCTCGGAGGGATCTACTGTTGAGAGAGAGAGAGGTCTATTGTTGCTGGCTGCTGGAGGGTCTATTGATGCTTGCTGCTGGAAGATCTGTTGTTGCTGCTGGGATCTATTGTTGCTATTTTGTTGTGGAGGGTCCATTGTTGCAGAGGGGGAATCGATTGTGTGGGGGGTCTATTGTTGCTGGGGAGGGGGTCTACTATTGCTGGGGAGGGGGTCTATTTTTTCTCACTGCAGGTTATCTTTTTTACTATCTTTCTTGTTATCATTAACAAATTCCATACAAATTAGTAGCAGAAAATTATGCTTGTTTCCTTATTCTCCAAAAGGGGTGGTACTGGAGGGGGGTAGGAGTTGGAACCAAGGGATAGTGCTCAGAGATGGGTAGGGGGCAGAGACAAAGGGTACCTATCCCTACTATACCCCCAGCCACTACTCTTACATTCCCGAACCTCCTCTCAACCTATACCCAAATTGTTTTTACTGGCTTGGTACCAGCTTTAAGAGCCAAAGTAGTAAAAAATAGGATTTTTATAACAGCTTACCTGTAAAATCCTTTTCTTGGAGTACATCACGGGACACAGAGCGACATAGTCATTACTAATGGGTTATATAGATACCGTCAGGTGCTGGCACTGGCAACTTCCAAAACCGGAAGTACCCTCCCCTATATAAGCCCCTCCCATCCGGGAGCACCTCAGTTTTGTAGCAAAGCAATAAGTGTCCCCAAAGAGGGGCGGGAGCTCTGTGTCCCGTGATGTACTCCAAGAAAAGGATTTTACAGGTAAGCTGTTATAAAAATCCTATTTTCTTTCTCGTACATCACGGGACACAGAGCGACATAGTCATTACTAATGGGATGTCCTAAAGCAATGCCCAATGAGGGGGGGGATACACCATATATAAGCTGAGCGCTATCAGACATGAGGATCTTTTGCGGCCTGCAACACACTGCGCCCAAAGGCGACATCCTCCTGACTTCTAACGTCCACCTGGTAGAACCTAGTAAACGTGTGTACTGAAGACCATGTTGCGGCCTTACAGATTTGAGCCAGGGAGGCCTGGTGATGCACTGCCCATGAAGTTCCAACTGCTCTCGTGGAGTGCGCTCTAACTTTGAACGGAGGCGGTCTCCTTCTCAAGCCATAGGCTTGTATTATGACCTGTCGAATCCACTTGGCTAAAGTAGATTTTGACGCTGCCTGACCCTTTCTGGGGCCTTCCGGCAGAATAACCAAAGTATCCGTTCTGCGAATCTGAGCAGTGGCCTTTAGATAAGCTTTAACTGCTCTTACTACATCCAAAGAATGCAATAACTTTTCCTCTACCGAAGTAGGTTTGGGGAAAAAAGAAGGAAGAACCACATCTTGGTTCAAATGAAACCTCGATACCACCCTAGGAAGAAAGGCTGGATGAGGACGTAACACTACTCTATCCTTATGGATAACCAAATATGGCTCCTTACAGGACATAGCTGCTAATTCCGACACTCTTTTAGCCGAACAAATGGCTACTAGAAAAATCAATTTCCTGGTGAGAAGCACCAAAGAAATATGCTGTAATGGTTCAAATGGTTGTTTCTATAGAACCGACAGAACCAAGTTTAGATCCCATGGACATATGGGAATATTAACCGGAGGACTAATACACATCACTCCTTGTATAAAGGCTTTGACTAGTGAATGCGAAGCCAAGGGCCTTTGAAAAAATATTGACAAGGCCGAAATCTGACCCTTGATAGTACTCAAGGCAAGCTTCCTATCTACAGCCCATTGTAGGAAGTCCAGAATCCTACCTATTACGTACTTATGTGGATGCCATTTCTTGGCCTCACACCACGCGATGTACGCCTTCCAGATTTTATATTAGATCTGCCTGGATACCGGCTTCCTGGCATTGATCATGGTAGATACCACAGGATTAGAGAGCCCTCTCTTTTTTAGAATGTGGGCTTCCATAGCCAGGCCGTCAAACCTAGGGCTGGTAAGGAAGGGTGGTATATCGGTCCTTGCGAAAGCAGGTCCGGACGACGTGGGAGAGTCCAAGGACTCCCCACTGAAATTTTACAATCTCCGCGTACCACGCTCTTCGGGGCCACGCTGGAGCCACCGGAATCACTGGTTTCTTTTCTACCCTGATTCTGCGGAGTAATCAAGGTAACCATTGTGGCGGTGTGAATGCATATATCAGCTTGAACTGATCCCAAGGGAACACTAGGGCATCCGAGCCGCAAGCTAGGGGATCCCTTGTCCGAGAGACAAACCTGTCCCCCTTTGCGTTGAATCTGGATGCTAGAAGATCTACATCCGATGTTCCCCACCGCTGACATATTGTCCAGAAAACCTCGGGGTGAAGGGACCCTTCCTCTGGGCATAATTGCTGGCGACTTAGAAAGTCCGCCTTCCAATTCTCCACTCCTGGATTGAATACCGCAGATATGGCTGGGACATATTTTTCTGCCCATTTCAGGATGTAATTTACTTCCCTCTGGGCTGCACGACTCCTGGTGCCCCCCTGATGATTGATATATGCCACTGCTGTGGCATTGTCTGATTGAATTCTGACAGGGGACCCTTGGAGTTTGGATGTCCATGCTACTAGGGCATACCGGGCTGCTCGTATCTCTAAGAGATTGATGGGCAGGGCCTTTTCTGCATCCGACCAACTGCCCTGGAGAGACTATTGCTCCAGTACTGCTCCCCAGCCTATAAGGCTGGCATCTGTAGTGACCACCTTCCAAGAAATCAGACTGAAGGATTTCCCTTTTTCCAGATTCTGGGGAACCAACCACTAACGGAGGCTCTTGCGAACGGAAGGGGACAAGGACATTGTAAGTCTAGGGCCTGAACTTTTTTGTTCCAGGCTGACAGTATGGCCCCCTGCAAATTCCTTGAATGGAATTGACCGTAGGGTACTGCTTCGAATGATGCCACCCTTTTTCCCAGCAGCCTTATGCACAGGCGTATGGACGGCTGTCTTTTTTGTACCCACTAAGTGGATCAAATCTTTCAAAGACAACACCTTTCCTCGAGGCAAGAATATTTTTCTCTGGCCTGAATCCAACCTTAGCCCCAAGTATTCCAGACTTTTGACTGGTTTTTAGGGCTGACTTTTCTCGGTTGATAATCCAACCGTGAGATTCCAGATACTTGATTGTCTTGTGAACGACCACGTCTAGTTTTTTCACTGAGTGGTCTATCAGCAACAAGTCATCTAGATATGCCATTATCATTACACCTTGTGTTCTTAGATTGGCCAATAAAGGGCCAGAATTTTTGTAAACACTCGTGGTGCTGTGGCCAAACCGAAGGGTAAGGCTCTGAACTGAAAATGGCACCCTTCTACTGCAAAGCGTAGAAACTTTTGGTAGACTGGAAAGATGGGAATGTGCAGATAAGCATCTTTGATGTCGATCGCGGCTAACCAATCCTCCCCTTGTAGGGCAGTGGCCACCGATCGGATCGACTTCATCGGAAAGTCCTGATATACAGGAATTTGTATAGCCCTTTTAGAATTAATATGGGCCTCCCGTCCGCGTTTGCTTCGGGACTGTAGAGAGGTTTGAGTAAAACCCGAACCCTCATTCTTCCAGGGGAACCTCCATAATTACTCCTTGGAGCAATAGTTGTTCTAGTGCCAACAGGAGGGACTCTCTCTTCCGGGGATCCCTTGGCACGTTTTGACCTCAAAAATGGGAAGGAGGAGAGTCTCTTAACTCCAATCTGTATCCCCAACATACTGCGGAGAGCACCTATCTGTCTTGATCGCGTCCCGCCAGGTCTCTTGTAAACAACTGGAGTCCTCCCCCCACCCGACTGAGTGGGGGCAACCCTTCAATGAATTTAACTTTGGGGGAGGTTTTGTACCTCCCCTGACCCAGGGTTTCTCATTACCCTGCTATTGTCCCTGTTTTTTACCCCCGGGAATTGACCGAGGAGGCCGTCGGAACTGTTACACAGCCGATGCCCCAGGGACTGGAGAAGCAGGCCTCTTAAAGAGGGACCTCTAACTCTGTTTTTAACCGGCAAGAGCGTATTTTTACCGCTGGAAATTTTCTGGATATATTTGTCCAGGTTTTCCCTGAATAAGCGTTCACCATGAAATGGGACGCTAACCAGCCATTCCTTACAGGGAGCTTCAGCAGACCAGTTTTTGAGCCATAGAAGCCTACGCATATGTACTCTAGACAGCGTAAGGCGGGAGGCCTGATGGACTGAATCCTTTATGGCGTCAACCGCAAAGCCTAAGGCTCTAGGTAGATCAGCTAGGGCAAGGCCTGCTGATCTGTCAAGTCCCTCAAGACCTGTTTTAACTGATCCTTCACTGCTTAGCAGACCCCAATAGCTGCTACTGCTGGTTGTGTCACCAAGCTTGCTGTAGAAAGAAGCAGACTTTCATAAGGACTCCAATCTTTTATCTATTGGGTTCTTGAACATTTGGACATTATCCACTGGACATGTCAGTGATTTAAACATACAAGAGATGGCTGCGTCCACTGTAGGGACCTTCCATTTTTTTTTTTTTTTTTTGATGAACTTATCCTCCATGGGATAGACCACCGGAAATCTCTTGGGGGAATAATATTTTCTCAGGACGTTCCCAATCCTGGTAAATAAGCCCTTTCAGTAAAAGGGTGAAGTGGAAAAGAACAGACAGTCTGGGGGCTTCTAGTGACCCCAACGAGGATACAGTAGTGGTTGATGGTTCCGCAAGGTGCATTTTTAATGCCGATCGGACCATGTTAGTCAGAGACTGAACCCATAATCTTTCAGCTTGAGCTGCTGAGAAGGGTTCCTCCACTGTTGATTCCTCTATAACAGAATCAACCTCATCCTGATCCCCTTCAGGCAGGTCGATCCCTGTATGGGACTGTTGCTCTGCTAACAGGCACTCTGAAGGAGGAGACGGAGATCGGCGTGCTTTCCCTGACAGGGAGGCAGCGATCAATGTTGACCATCTCTCTCTAATCCTCCCAGAGCTGAGGAAAAAACCTCCTCTGTTACATACACAGGAGCAGGTGACTGAGGACAGCCACAGTACCAAGTACCCCTGCGGGGTCTCTATGGTCACTTACATCTGAACTTCAGGGGAGACTGGTGCAGCAGAAGCATGCCCACCTCAGAGCCCGATGAGACCCCCTTCGCTTCCTGGAAGATTCAGTTCCGGAGCTTCTGGACGGCATATTCTTAAGCCTAAAGCTGAGGTATTCCAGCCATAATACACCACTTTTACTGAGAATAGTCTAGCACAATTGCTGCTATATCACAGTTGGTGTCTACTAAAGTGCCTTTCTAGGGGATGCCTGCATCAACCGCCTCTGTGTGCCTTTATCTGTTGCTAGCTCTGTCTGTGCATTCAATAGCCAGCTATCTTTAAAACACGCTGGACGCCCGCACATGCGCAGTAGCGCCGCGGCGCACACCTGAGCGTCATCCACCCGCTCCGCCCCTTTTTTCAGATCGCCTCTATGAATAGAGGCGCGTGCTCGCGCACGCGCGCGGGCACGTGCGCCTTCGGCGCCCTTTTTTAAAAACAATAAGGAGCTAGATGGGAGCCAGGGCCCCCTTTGCCGCAGGGCCCGGGGATGGATGAGCGCAGCAACAGGGCAGAGGAGACAGCTTCCCAGCAGAGAACATACCAACTGCCTGGATTTGATTCTGGAAGAAAAAAATCCACATTACAAGAAAAAGAACCATAGCGGCCTCTAGTGTCTAACACAGGTATCGCGGTCTTACATTTTTTTTTTTTTTCTTGCCTACTATTAAAATTTTTACATTTTCTCAGTAGTAACAGGCATACACAGAATATTAGCGGGAATACCTTAGGTAACAGGCAGAAAGACAAAATAGGCTTGGGGGTCCCTCAATAGAACCAAGTTCCTGAGGGCCCCCACTTACCTTTTCCTCGCCGCAGGACTTTGTTTGGTCCACAGAAGCCCAAACTTCACCTATCACGGCAGGCATTGTAATCAAACCTTCAGGGACCGGGTTCCCAAGGATTCCACTCCCCTGGACCTGTATAGCACCCTTCACAGAAAACATCTTGGTCGTGGGTATGACCAGAGCTCTGGATCCCAGGGTCCAGCTCTCCTAAGAGAAGCATTACAGGCAAAACCTTGCTCTTCTCTGCAAGGCCCGGGTACCGACCGTTTAGCTATGAAGCTTTTTTGGTCGGATCCGGAATAGCTTACTGAGGCCCAAAAGAACCTGTACGCAAGCTCAGTGAAAAACACATGTTTCTTCTTGGCCAACACCTTAGACACTGGCAAAAAACTGAGGTGCTCCCGGATGGGAGGGGCTTATATAGGGGAGGGTACTTCCGGTTTTGGAAGTTGCCAGTGCCAGCACCTGACGGTATCTATATAACCCATTAGTAATGACTATGTCGCTCTGTGTCCCGTGATGTACGAGAAAGAAAAACTTTTTTATTTTGCATAATTCGCTTTATTGAATTTGTATATTAAACATACAGAATAAATAAACTTTTACAGAACAAAATAATGTGTCGATTATTCCAGTGTTGTACACGACGATTGTACAGCATGAGAAGGGCGGTACAGTACACACAGATGCATTGCAGTGCCATAGACAGCAGATAGGATGAGCATGTAAATACATCAAGGAGTTGTAACTTTATTGTGAGAACCCCAAGTATCGCACAGTGCCTTAATACATCAGAATATTTCATTTACACATGAAAAAAGGAAATGTAGCAATGAGGGTGGGTAGATAACCAAAAGAAAAATTAACAAGAAAAACGGTGGCACGGACACAAACAGTTTCTTAAATTTACATAACAAGTGCAACAACCACTCTCAAAAAGTTTCACAAATGTGTCAAGTAGCCTTAAACAGTACTCCAGGCTTGCAGGACTTGTCTATTTCCGCACTTTTTTATAGAGTTTAACCACTTCAATACCATGCACTTACGCCCCTTCCTGCCCAAGCCAATTTTCAACTTTCTGCGCTGTCGCTGTTTAAATGACAATTGCGCGGTCATGCTACACTGCACCCAAACAGAATTTTTATAATTTTGTTCCCACAAATAGAGCTTTCTTTTGGTGGTAATTGATCGCCTCTGGGGTTTTTATTTTTTGCTATAGAAATAAAAAAAGACCGAAAATTTTGAAAAAAATTAAAGTTTTTCTTATTTTCCGTTATAAAATTTTGTAAATAAGTACGTTTTCTCCTTCACTGATGGGCACTGATAAGGCGGCACTGACGGGCACTGATAAGGCAGCGCCAATGAGGTGGCACTGACGATGGGCACTCATATGCGGCACTGATGGGTGGCACTGATATGCAGCACTGATAGGCATTGATAGGCGACACTGATGGCCACTCATGGGTGGCACTGGTGGGCACTGATAGGCGACACTGATGGGCACTGAAAGGCTGCAATGGTGGGTACTTATGGGTGGCATTGATAGGCGGCACTGATGGGCACTGATGGGCATTGATACATGGCACTGATGGGCACTAATGGGCACTGACATGCGGCACTGAAGGGTATCCCTGGTGGCACTGGCACTGGCAGGGATTCTGGGTGGGCACTGGCAGGGACTTTGAGTGGGCACTGGTTGGCAGCTGCCTGGGCATTGATTGGCAGCTGCCTTGGCACAGATTGGCATTCCCTGTTAGTCTAGGGGGCATACCTGGTGGTTCAGTGTCGATGCCCATCCCTGGTGGTCCTGGGCGGCATGCTGGTGGTCCTGTGCGGTGATCTGAGGGGGGGCTGCACTGATAAACTATCAGCACATACCCCCCCTGTCAGGAGAGCATCCGATCGGCTCTCCTCTACTTGCCTCTGTCAGACGCGAGTGAGGAAAAGCCGAACAGCATCTCTTCCTGTTTACATTGTGATCAGCCGTGATTGGACACGGCTGATCACGTGGTAAAGAGCCTCTGCCGGAGGCTCTTTACCAAGATCGGTGTAGCGGTGTGTCAGACTGACTGACACACCGCACCACCGATCGCCGCGATGCGGCTGTTATCCTGCTGGACGTCATATGACGCCCAGTCAGGATAACGAAACCACTTCCCGGCCCATCATTTTGCTATAGGCCGGGCGGTAAGTGGTTAAAAAAAGTGTGGAAACTTTTTGAAGAACCCTCGTACATCTAGCCCGACCAGATGTCTCGGAATTTATCTTGTCATGTAGACCCAAACCTCAGTGGGGTCCTAGACAAGTGCAAGAAAGACTAACAACACATCTGATTTTTTGGAACCAATCGAAGAGACATAAAAAAATTATTTTATCCAACAAAGATGGGGTTCTTTGTAAATAAAAGGGGATAGAATGTTAAGAATAGAACACCGAACGGTCGCAATAAAAAAAAAATAGTACATCTAAAAGGATTTTAGTTAAAGTGTTTGTTAACCCATTTTTATGAGTCTATGCCAGCCCCTCTAAGTTGTTTTAAAAAACGAGGCTTGTAAATACCGATTTTGAGCTGTCTTCAGGGCGGTCACATGACTCGCGGCCACTTTACAGCTCCGATGGCTTCTGCGGGAGGGGCCGTGATCTCCCTCTGACGTCAGTCGGGGCGATCACATGGCCACTCGTCTCCTCCCACAGAAGCCCTGTCTTATAGCTGTAAAGCGTCCGCGAGTCACGTGACCGGCCTGAAGACAGCTCAAAATCGGTCTTTACAATTCTTGTTTTTTTAAAACAACTTACATAGTGTGCTATGCCAGCCTGTAATAGAGGGGCTGGCAGTGACGGGGGGGGGGGGGGGGGGGCGGCAGAGACAGACACAGAGAGGGAGCCGACAGGCAGGAAGATGGGGGTGAGGGGGAGAGAGGAGACAGCAATGTATGATGCAGGGATGCACTCTGACCAAGATGATCGGGGCTCAGCAGCCCTGATTTTTGTGGTCAGCGCAGAGAGGGGATACAGAAAGTGGCAGGTTCAGGGAGGTTTTTTTTACAGTTTGGAGTGGGGCAGATTACACAGCGCAAGCATTGTGCTGTGTGATCTGCTTTCAGGGACCAGGATATATATATATATATATATATATATATATATATATTTTTTTTTTTTTAGTTAAAGCTGGATTCCACCCGGAATTTTTTTTTTTTTTTAAGTCAGCAGCTACAAACACTGTAGCTGCTGACTTTTAATAAGGACACTTACCTGTCCTACTCGCCCGCGATGATGGCCCCCCCAGATGCCGATCCCTCGATCACTGCAGGTCCCGCGCCGCCATCCTCACTAAGGGAAACAGGCAGTGAAGCCTTACGGCTTCACTGCCCGTTTCCTACTGCGCATGCGCGAGTCTCACGCTGATTTGTGAATGGGCGGCTGCTCTCTGTGATTACACACTGTTCCCAGAAAGCAGCGCGCCCCATTCACTAGAAGAGGATGCGGAAGGAGACCAGCCGCAGATAAGGAAGAGGCAGATTAGGGACTTCCGCACAGCAACCGCTATTTCGGGTGAGTAAAAACATTTTTTTTTTCAATTGTTTTTTTTTTTTTTTTTTTTGCTGTATTTTAGTGTCATTTTTTTTTTCAGGGTGGAACGCCACTTTAACAAACACTTTAAGAAGTTTTTTTTTTTTTTTTTTTTTATAATAATAGTTGTCACTCATACCTGAAAATGTAATAAAAAAAAACTGTATCAACTGTCCCAAATGTTTTTACTTGTTTAAAGATTTTACTTAAATTGTCCTACAGTTTCACCACCCATATCTCTTTTTTTCTTTATTATCCACCTTTGTTAACCTCCTGTTCTTTTATCTTCATCTTTTAAATATTAACTTTCCCAGGTCTTGTTACCTACGATCACCTAGGTTTCCTTCTGGAGAATTTATATTTTATGTGCACTAGATGTCACGCTCTGTTTTTACATGTAGATGTAAACCCTAAGAGCTCGTTTACGCATACTTTGTCCATATGTGGTGGATTGCTTTTCACAGGCGGTGAGGAGGCGTTATGTCACCTCCTCATCGGCTGTTTTAACTCCTAAAAGCTCGCACCACCATGCCGCAATGCACACTGAATGTTATAGGGTTAACTTTTGTCTTGGGGGGGTGGGCTATTGGGGGATGGCAAAAATGCCATTCAACTGCATGTTATTACCACCCCCCAATTTCATGCTCCATGCACACTTTTTTTTTCTTTTTTTAGCTCCTAGAAGCAGTTATTGGCATTTTTTCTGCTCCTGGAAGCTAAATATTGTTGTTCTACTGTATGTGTTTATGCTAATGCTAAGTACTTTAGGCTGTTAGCGTTTTTTGAGCTTCAGTGTCTAGAAGCAGAAAACAAAATAGTTTTTGTACAGTTTCTTGGAGAGTTTTTCCAGCAGAAGAGCTCCTATTTGCTGCTAAATGCTACTTATAGTGTTTTTGAGCTTTTTTTTTAATGGAACTGCAAAAAGCGCTATAGAAAACGCTAACGCTCCAAAACGCCCTATTACCAGCATTTTTTATTAGCTTAACCTGTTGGCGGTGAGCGCATGCAAACATGCAGGCTCTCGACGGCCGAGCCTTGGCGCCGAGAGGCCGCATATTTGCGTGCATTATTGACAAGAGAGCTGTGCCGAGAGCTAGCGCTCTGCACGCTCCCGGCGGCTACTGGAAAGCTTCCGATCGCTTCTTGCGATAGGGAGTTTTCTGATCATGTGACAGCCAATCACAGCAGTCACATGGCCATAAGCCCAGTGGGATTCACCTAGCAGCAAAAGGTTCGCTGGTTCCAATCCCGACCACGACACCATCTGCCTGGATATTGCATGTTCTCCCTGTGTCTGGGTGGGTTTCCTCCGGGTACTCCAGTTTCCTCCAACACTCCAAAGGCATGCTGGTAGGTTAATTTGATCTTGTCCAAATTGGCCCAGTATATATGTGTACATACTGTATATGTGTACGAATGTGTGTCCTAAGCGTGTCAAGATCTTACGGGGTAAATGACCGCACCAGCCAGCAAGACACTGGCTGCAAAAAGCGCCTTGAGGCGATTCAGTTTGCATTTGTAGCGCTATACAAGTCATTCATTCATTCATAAGCCAGTGGGAGCTGGTGCCAAGGGGTTAAAAAAAATGTTAGTGTGCTAATCGCCGCCATTACTAATAAAAAAATAATAATAATAAGAATGCCATAAAACTATCCCCTATTTTGTATAACTTTTGCGCAAACCAATCAATATACGCTTATTGCGATTTTTTTTTTTACCAAAAATATGTAGAAGAATACGTATCGGCCTAAACTGAGGAAAAAAAATGTTTTTTTATATATATATATGTAGCGGGGTCTCTAAATTAAGGTGGGATACCCAGGTGTGTAAGTACAGGAATAGTGGACCACTTGTGTTCCTGGAGGATTGGATGGTGTAATAATCTCCTTGGCCTCTGGGTGGCGGGGTACCTGGAGGCTCAAGGTAGATTTGCCATTACAGTGCTACCCTTTTTGTCCCTTTCCGGAGATGGTACGGCGAGGGCGGGGAACCTGCCGTGGTGTCGATGGGAGGAGATAAAAGGGGGAGACGCCCTAACCACAAGGTTTTCTGGAGGAAGTTCTTCATGCGCCCAGGCACCTTAGGCCTGGGTGCGGGCGGTTCCGGATTCCGGCCCAGGCGCCCTAGGCCTGACCGGAATGGAGTTGGAGTCCATCCCAGGCACCTTCAGCCTGGGGTGAGGTACTAAACTAGGAGGCCTGGGGTCCAGTGACTTCGACTGGATCCCACGAGGGTGGAGACGTCCGAGGGTCCCTGAGGTGGACGGGGCCCATGTCTGAGGTGAGGAGGCCGGGGAGGTTACCCATTCGGAGAGTCTGGAGCAGCATCAACCCAGTGACGGATGGGCCTCTGGTAACTCCCTTGGAGGGACATCTTCCCCTGATAGGGCCCGCAGCGCAGCGAAGGTACTCCTATCTACGATCTCTTGAGTCGCTGGTAGAGACTCTCAAGTTCTAAGTCCTTTCTAGCTAATGCTATAGCAACCACTGGCGAGATTGCAGTGGTTTAGTTGAATAACCAGGATAGTGCCTCGACCTGCTCATTCCCTGTATCACAATGTTATCAAGTCGCAACCAGATGGCTACTGAAGCACTGTTTATTGTGAGATGTACAATAAAGCAAGAGTTGGACTGTGATCGGTGTGTGGAACTCTGGTCAATGGGAGCAAAGGGAAGTGTTGACACAGCGGGACTTGATTCTAGACAAAAGCACATAGGCCCGAGGAAATATCTGGTACTGGCCTTCACCTCACCCACAGCTATGGGGAGGACATGGGCCGTAGCGCATCTCACCCTGTCGTGTGACATACCCCTAGACAAAGGAGATGGGGTGAGGCCGCTACACGTGGGGGCTCGTGAGTCCGGGATGATATGTGTCTTAACTTTGGAAGAAGGAATGGCTGTGTCTGGACTTTGCTGCCCGGAGGAGTTCCGAGCAGGTCGGCCATGTGATTGGCCAAAGTGCATCCCTGCTCAAAGTCGTGGAAATGACCCCAAGACGGGAAAGGCCCATGCAGAGGAGCGAGAAGAGGGAAGAGTCCAGCCGTGTGAAGTACTACATGTGGGGGCTTTTATTGCACTGCGCCACGAGGCACCCCGTGACTGTACAGTTCGTGGGCGGAGTTTGATGGAAGCCCGCGAAAACGTGCAAGTCATGGGAGGAGTCTGGCCATGTGGAGGAACTCACGTGGATACTTCGGCGCGTGGTCAGCGCGTGATGGAGCAGCAGACAGTCGGGATGGCCTCAAGCTCCCCGTGGATTCCGGTTCCCTACCCCACGAAGATGACTACATTCGCTGCTCCCCTTACAGACACGGGGATAAGACTCAGGCCCCGAGGACAGTTGGCTTTGTACTCATGCAGAGACACGGAGGCCCTCGGCGTGATCTGTCCCGGATGCTCGGGACTGGTGGTCCACCTGAAGCCATTCGGGCGTTGCGAGGCATGCAAAGAGTTCTTGTTCGAGGTGGAGCCATCCACAGTAAGGCCCCGGGCCCTTCGCCTCAACAGCCTCACAGGTACCACTACTCTGGAAGGAGAGATCCAGGCCTTTGTGGAGGTTCCTGTACACGCTGACCAGGGCGACGTGACTGCCCAATCAGAGACTGAGAGAGAAAAATCAGAGGATGCTGCTTCGGTCACCACAGATTCTCTACTCCCACCTCCGAAGAGGAAAGTCGGCCTGGTGCAGGCCTCCTGTGGTCGTGGTCGAGTTTCACCCCGTCGCTTGCCTAGCCTGGATGGATCCGGTTGGAAGAGTCCTGGACATCCCAGTTCTAAAAAAGGTCAAGGTGAGCCAGGGGCTGGGACTGTGGTGGTGGTTGGAGGTGTCGGGGGTCCACAGTCGGTGGAGCCCGCAAGGGAGGGTAGTACCACGTCTACCAGAGACTACCTTCCCGCCGAGATGTATGACACTTCCGACCTAGAGTCGCTGTCAGATTGTGGAGATGACGGGGAGATTGATGAACTGTTTCATCGGAAGGGCTGGGACAAACGCCCATTGCCTGTGTTACGTGTACCGCAGGATTCCCCTATGTCAATAGGAGACAGCACGCCTCGGGTACAAGCCCCGGAGTCTACGAGGAAGTCTAGTCCTCAAAGTGCCTTTCCACAATCTACAACATCGCCCATCTTGGTGGCAGGGATGCAGCGAGCCTCACTACGAGCACCGAGAGAAAAACCTTCAGCCTGGGGTGAGGTACTAAACTAGGAGGCCTGGGGTCCAGTGACTTCGACTGGATCCCGCGAGGGTGGAGACGTCCGAGGGTCCCTGAGGTGGACGGGGCCCATGTCTGAGGTGAGGAGGCCGGGGAGGTTACCCATTCAGAGAGTCTGGAGCAGCATCAACCCAGTGACGGATGGGCCTCTGGTAACTCCCTTGGAGGGACATCTTCCCCTGATAGGGGCCGCAGCGCAGCGAAGGTACTCCTATCTACGTTCTCTTGAGTCGCTGGTAGAGACTCTCAAGTTCTAAGTCCTTTCTAGCTAATGCTATAGCAACCGCTGGCGAGATCGCAGTGGTTTAGTTGAATAACCAGGACAGTGCCTCGACCTGCTCATCCCCTGTAACAAAATGTTATCAAGTCGCAACCAGATGGCTACTGAAGCACTGTTTATTGTGAGATGTACAATAAAGCAAGAGTTGGACTGTGATCGGTGTGTGGAACTCTGGTTAATGGGAGCAAAGGGAAGTGTTGACACAGCGGGACTTGATTCTAGACAAAAGCACATAGGCCAGAGGAAATATCTGGTACTGGCCTTCACCTCACCCACAGCTATGGGGAGGACATGGGCCGTAGCGCATCTCACCCTGTCGTGTGACATACCCCTAGACAAAGGAGATGGGGTGAGGCCGCTACATATATTTTTGGGGGATATTTATTATAGCAAAAAGTAAAAATTATTGCTTTTTTTTCAAAATTGACGCTCTTTTTTTTGTTTATAGCGCAAAAAATAAAAACCGCAGAGGTGATCAAATACCACCAAAAGAAATCTCTATTTGTGGGAAAAAAAGGACGTCAATTTTGTTTGGGTACCACGTCGCACGACCGCGCAATTGTCAGTTAAAGCGACGCAGTGCCGAATCACAAAAAGTGCTCTGGTCAGGAAGGGGGTAAATACTTCCGGGGCTAAAGTGGTTAAACATTGTGAGGGGGTTAGCTCGGCAGCGGGTGTGTGTGACCCCCGAGATGGGCTCCCCACACAAAAACAGGCCCAGCAAACGGAGGTTGTGGTTTTCAAAATCAAAAAGGTGCGGTTTATTTTCTATTTACAGTGACAAAACACAGCAAAGCAAAAGAAACATAAACAAAATAAATCCTGGTCAACTTGACCTCTGACTAAACATACAGGTTTCCTAACTAACAACTGGGATCAGCCTAGTGCTGTCCTAGTCCCTAAGTCCCTGGTTTTAAATGTCCAAGCAAATAGCCACACAGGCTTTGTCTCACCGCACAGGGGTTCACTCTCCCTAGACAGTCCACACAGGTCTGGTTCCAGGCATGAGCTAACATCTAATGAAGCTGGGAGTTCTTATAGAGGCCTAAATGAGCTGACAAGGTTCAGCTGGTCTCCTCATCTCTGTCTGCACGACGCCCCACACTCTCCCTAGAGGTATGAGTCATCCATGAGCCCACTAGCCTTATACAACTCTCCACCTAGTTGTATAAGTCGGCGTAAAGCCTGAATCTGGGCGAAATATATCTACCCCCCTGGATGCAACCAGGTGACTTTACCTTCCTGCTGTCACATACCCCCCCCTCTTGTTTTAACCTCGGGGTTGGAACACCAGCAATCAGGCATTCATGTACTCGAGACAAAGCATCCACATTCCCCATTTGAACGCCAGGGCGATGCTTTACTGTGAAGTTGAATTCCTGGAGGGCCAGGAACCACCTATTCACTCTTCTATTTGTTTCCTTGTTTTGAGCCATCCACTTTAACGGAGCGTGATCCGTAACCATGTCAAAGTGCCTACCTAGCAGGTAGTACCGAAGGGAATCTAGAGCCCACTTCACCGCTAAACACTCCTTTTCAACTGTGGCGTAATTTACCTCATGGGACTTCAACTTCCTGCTGAGGTAAATGACTGGGTGCTCTTCCCCGTTCCAGACCTGGGACAATACTGCTCCTAACCCCACATCTGACGCATCACTTTGTACGACAAAGTCTTTAGAGAAGTCGGGTGAGTACAACACTGGCTGGCTACATAAGGCTTGTTTCAAGAATTGGAATGCTGCCTCAGCCTCGGGGGTCCATTTAATCATGACCGACCCTTTCCCCTTCGTCAGGTTGGTTAGGGGCACAGCCTTAGAAGCAAAGTGGGGAATGAATCGCCGATAATACCCAGCGATTCCCAGAAAGGCTCGTACCTGCTTCTTGCTGTTGGGACGTGGCCAACTCTGGATGGCCTCGACTTTGTTGAGTTGGGGTTTTATTACTCCCCTCCCAATGGTGTACCCAAGATATTTGGCCTCCTCCTGCCCAATGGTACACTTCTTGGGGTTAGCCGTAAACCCCGCTTCCCGAACAGAGTCCAGGACTGCTTGCACTTTTGGCAGATGTGAGGCCCAATCTGTGCTATGGACAATTATGTCATCCAGGTAAGCCGCAGCATACTTCCGATGGGGCCTCAGCATCTGGTCCATTTTCCGCTGGAATGTGGCCGGCGCATTCTGTAACCCGAACGGCATTCTTTTATATTGGAACGCCCCGTCTGGGGTTACAAATGCGGTTTTCTCTTTGGCCGACTTGGCCAGGGGGATTTGCCAATACCCTTTTGTGAGGTCAAGAGTCGTCATGTATCGGGCTGTTCCCAGCCGGTCGATCAACTCATCTATACGTGGCATGGGGTAGGTGTCAAATTTTGTAACTTTGTTCAACTGACGAAAATCGTTACAAAATCGCCAGCTCCCATCCGGTTTAGGCACCAACACAATGGGACTAGACCAATCACTTTGGGACTCCTCTATCACCCCTAAGTTCAGCATTTTCTGTACTTCCTCCCGTATTGCCTCCCGTCGGGCCTCTGGGATCCGATAGGGTTTTAACTTCACCCTTTCACCGGGCGGGGTAATGATGTCATGCTCTACCCCAGATGTTTGTCCCGGCAGCTCAGAGAATACCTCCTTGTTGCGAAGCACAAACTCCTTAACCTCCTGTTGTTGGGGTTGTGACAAGGTGGCTGCTATTCCAACCTCAGGAATCACGCAACCAGTTTGAGCTGGTGACCAAGTGTCTGCGACTAGGGACTCTCTATCCCTCCAGGCTTTCAACAGATTAACGTGATAGATCTGTTCGGGCTTTCGCCTTCCTGGTTGTCTGACCTTGTAATTCACTTCGCTCACTTTTTCCATTATCTCGTAGGGGCCTTGCCATTTGGCAAGGAATTTACTTTCAACCGTAGGGACAAGTACCAGTATCCTATCCCCCGGGGAAAAGGTACGGGTCTTGGCTCCACGGTTGTACACTCTCTGCTGTGCTAACTGCGCTTGGGCCAAATGTTCCTTCACGATGGGCATTACCTGTGCAATTCGGTCTTGCATCAGGGCGACATGCTCAATCACACTCCTGTGGGGAGAACTCTCACTTTCCCAAGTTTCCTTGGCAATATCCAACAGCCCTCTTGGGTGTCTCCCATACAGTAACTCAAAGGGGGAGAATCCCGTAGAGGATTGGGGCACCTCCCTAATAGCAAACATCAGATAAGGAAGTAGACAGTCCCAATCCTTTCCATCTCTATCCACCACTTTCTTCAACATTTGTTTTAGGGTTTTGTTGAACCTTTCAACCAGCCCATCGGTTTGGGGGTGATACACAGATGTACGTAATTGCGTCACTTTGAACAATTTACACAGCTCCTTCATAACCCGGGACATAAAGGGTGTACCTTGGTCCGTAAGCAGTTCTTTACAAATACCCACCCGGCTAAACACAAGAGATAGCTCTTTGGCTATGGTTTTGGCCGAGGTATTTCGGAGAGGGATCGCTTCTGGATAACGGGTGGCATAGTCCATTATAACTAATATGTACTGGTGCCCCCTAGCGGACTTGATTATAGGACCTACCAAATCCATGGCGATCCTCTCAAACGGGACCTCAATGATGGGTAGAGGGACCAGCGGGCTACGGAAATGTGGCATCGGGGCCGACCTCTGACACACAGGGCAGGAGGAACAATAATTTTCTATGTCCTTCATCACCCCCGGCCAATAGAATCTCTGTAATACCCTCTCTCGGGTTTTCTCTGTCCCCAGATGACCTCCAAGAATGTGCCCATGGGCCAACTCCAACACCAACTTCCTGTAAGGTTTGGGCACCACAAGCTGCTCAACGGTTTCTTCTGCCCTTTTTGCCACCCGATACAGTAGGTCCTTCTCTACGCTGAAGTATGGGTAAGTGCAGGTATTATCTGGGTTCACTAACTCGCCATCTATTTTCACTACGTTTTCCCGTGCCTTTATTAGGGCGGGGTCTTTCAACTGTTCTGTGGCAAAGTTTTCCCTGTGAACCTCAAGATCAGAAAACTCCACAGACGGTAGGTTTTCGTCTGAGGAGGTGGGCTCCTCTCCAGTTTCTTGAGTCTCCCCTGCCAATACTGATAAGGGAAATTCCGGAGAGTCCTCACCACTCTCAGGGGAGTTCTGGCTATCACATTCCTGGTACATAGGGGCACCAGTGGGGGGCTCAGGATCATCCCACAGTTCCCAGAACTTCGGAAAATCCCTTCCCACAATGGCGTCATGCGGTAACTGAGATACTAAGCCCACTGGATGAGAGAGGGTACCTTTGGGGGTCTCGAAACACACTGTAGTCACTGGATACTCTCGGGTGTCCCCATGCACACAAATAACAGCTACCTTGCTATTCCCAGAGACCTCTGTTTTAACTAACTCAGCCTTTATCAGGGTCACAAGGCTACCTGAATCCAACAATACCACAACATTTCTACCATTAACACACATTTTGCATAAATGTTTCTCAGTTCCTCGAATGGCAGTGCATGCGACTGTCGCACACAGCGACTGACGTCTGCCCGTCAGAAAGTCACACTGCATGGGTTCCTCCACAACCGGGCAATTGGCTGCAATATGTCCCGCTTGCCGGCAGCGGTAGCAAACGATCCTTCTTGCGGCCTCTTGAGCCGCTGATTTCCCAGGCTGTTCTCGCCAAACTTGGGGTAGAGCTCCCACCCTCTCACTCTCTCCACCCTCACCCCTTGGAATCCTCTTATCCGCCCCTGGGGATGGTCTGGTCTTAGGGTGGAAAGTCCGAGTGTCTCTGGAAGAGGCCGTCAGGTTCTCTGTAGCCAAGTATTTCTCCACACGATCCACAAGACCATCGGCCGTCTCTGGGTCTCCATGGCTTACCCACTTTTGGATGGCAGTAGGAAGAGCTCTCAAAAACCGATCCATTACAACACGTTCCACAATCTTTGGTGCGGACAAAGTCTCTGGCTGTAGCCACTTTCTGCTCAGGTGAATGAGATCATACATTTGAGACCTGGGGGGTTTTCCAAGCTGGAAAGTCCAGTTATGCACACGCTGAGCCCGGACAGCCTGGGTGACACCCAGCCTTGCCAATATTTCAGCTTTTAGCATCACATAGTCTTTTGCTTGGTTAGGCTCTAGGTCATAGTAAGCTTTCTGCGATTCACCAGTTAACAGAGGAGCCACCAGTCCAGCCCACTGCTCCTCAGGCCACTTTTCTCTTTCAGCGGTCCTTTCAAATGTGGTCAAAAATACCTCTGGATCATCCTCTCCAGTCATTTTTGTCAATAAACGACTCACCCCAAAGGACGCGGTATTAGTGGGACGGCTTTCCTCACTGGTCTGCGGACGTTGCTGCATTACTGCTTCCATCTGTTGTTGTAGTCTCTGCTCTTGCTTCTGCAACAGGTCTATGAAGCGGGCCTCAGATTGCTGCTGGGCTTGTTGCTGAGCCTCCAGACTCTGTTGCAAAGTTGCGTTTGTCTGCTGCTGGGCTGCAAGGCTCTGTTGATGAGCTTGCTGCTGGGCTGCGAAGTTCTTTTGCAAACCTGCATTTGTCTGCTGTTGATTGGCATTTGCTAGAGCCAGCTGCTTCAGTATCTCCTCCATGCTGGCTTAAAAAAAAAAACTGCCACTGGTTCTCCACCAACTGTGAGGGGGTTAGCTCGGCAGCGGGTGTGTGTGACCCCCGAGATGGGCTCCCCACACAAAAACAGGCCCAGCAAACGGAGGTTGTGGTTTTCAAAATCAAAAAGGTGCGGTTTATTTTCTATTTACAGTGACAAAACACAGCAAAGCAAAAGAAACATAAACAAAATAAATCCTGGTCAACTTGACCTCTGACTAAACATACAGGTTTCCTAACTAACAACTGGGATCAGCCTAGTGCTGTCCTAGTCCCTAAATCCCTGGTTTTAAATGTCCAAGCAAATAGCCACACAGGCTTTGTCTCACCGCACAGGGGTTCACTCTCCCTAGACAGTCCACACAGGTCTGGTTCCAGGCATGAGCTAACATCTAATGAAGCTGGGAGTTCTTATAGAGGCCTAAATGAGCTGACAAGGTTCAGCTGGTCTCCTCATCTCTGTCTGCACGACGCCCCACACTCTCCCTAGAGGTATGAGTCATCCATGAGCCCACTAGCCTTATACAACTCTCCACCTAGTTGTATAAGTCGGCGTAAAGCCTGAATCTGGGCGAAATATATCTACCCCCCTGGATGCAACCAGGTGACTTTACCTTCCTGCTGTCACAACATGTTAAAGCTTTTCTGAGATCTTAGAGAGTTAATGTGCATCTATAGCCAAATGTTTTTGTTTTTTTTCAGCTTTGGATGGAGTTGGAAAGTATTCGAGCCCCTGTCAGGTTTTACTGCTATCCCAGACTCTAATGCGCGTACACACGATCCGACAACAAAACTGTGGATTTTTTTCCGACGGATGTTGGCTCAAACTTGTCTTGCATACACACGGTCACACAAATGTTGTCGGAAATTCCGATCGCCAAGAACGCAGTGACGTACAACACTACAACGAGCCGAGAAAAATTAAGTTCAATGATTCCGAGCATGCGTCAAATTGCTTCCGAGCATGCGTCGGATTTTTGTGCGTCGGAATTGGATACACACGCTCGGAATTTCCGACAAGAACTTTTTGTTGTCGGAAAAATTAAGAACCAGCTCTCAAACATTTGTTGTCGGAAATTCCGACAGCAAATGTCCGATGGAGCCTACACACGGTCGGAATATCCGACCAAAAGCTCACATCGAACATTTGTTTTCGGAAATTCCGATCGTGTGTACGCGGCATAAGAGCTTTCTTTTTACTTTCTGATCTGGTAACAGTTTTACCGGACAGAGAGTGAAGGAAATCCTCCAACAGCAACACAGTCAAGCCCTGTACACACGATAGGTTTAACCAATGAAAACAGTCCGATGGACTTTTTTCATCGGACAAACCGATCGTGTATGGGCCCCATCGGTCTTTTTTCCATCGGTGTTTAAAAATAGAACATGTTTTAAATTTATCCGATGGTTAAAAAACCGATAGCAAATTACTATCGTCTGTGGGGAACTTCATCGGATAAAAAACCCACGCATGCTCAGAATCAAGTCGACGCATGCTCAGAAGCATTGAACTTCATTTTTCTCGGCTCATCAGAGTGTTTTACGTCACCGCGTTTGGAACGATCGGTTTTTTGACTGATGGTGTGTAGGCAAGACTGATGAAAGTCAGCTTTATCGGTTTTCCGATGGAAAAATCCATCGGTTAAAAAACCATAGGAAATCCGATCGTGTGTACAGGGCTACAGAGGTAAAAACACTACTTTTAGGTTAAGAAGGGCAATGCTACCATGCTTTAGCTTTCTATTGTTGTTTGTTGTAGATTTTCCCTCACTTCCTGTTTGGTAAAAAAAAAAGGGTCACCAGGGCAGGAAGTGAGGGGAAGTCTCCTTAACAGAGCCCCAGATAGAAGTAAACCCTGACTGTAGCTGGAGATCAACTTTAAGCAACAAATTACACAATGTTTTTACCATTTTTAATTGTCCTTCAAAAAAATTGTAGCAAAAACAAAACAAAAAAATGTGTAAGAAAAAAAAAATCAGTCAGCATGTAGGTAGTTTGCATGAATACTTGAATTTTAACTGGATCTGAACAATAAATTCATCCTTGTGATTTACGAATTTGGTACATGTTAATTAAACATTTGCTGCCACCTGCTGGCTTTGAAGAACCTCTGACACTGTGAATGTAAACAGATATGTCTGGTGTTATAGTTCTACTTACAGAATGCCAACATTCCAGTTTGAGCTTATAATACATAAACCACAAAATGTTTCCATTGTATGCTCTGTCATAACTCAGTGGGTGTCTTCATGTAAGAAAGCAAACTGCTGTAACTGCAAGTGTGGTGTGTATACTCCCTTTAAATCTCAAGATTCTAATTTTGAAACTCTAAATGCTGACTCAGGAATGTCAAAGTCTGACTTTTAAATTCAGATTTAAATTTGAATCACAGAATTCTGACTTTTATTCTCAGAATTCTAAATTTAAATCTCAGAATTCTGACTTAATCACATAGTTCTGACCTTTCATTAAATCAGAACTCTGAGATAAGTTAAGATTCTGACAATGAGCCTGGGTTCACACTGTAGCGATGCGGGAACCAGCGAGATTCCAGTGCGGGTTGCTGCATCGCATCTCTCCCGCAGGCAGTTCACACTGAAACCCTGCGACCCGCTGTGGGTGTCAATACGGGTGTCAATTCGGGTGTTAACCGCTGTAGCCCCGGACCATTTTGGCTGGTTAAAGACCAGGCCCCTTTTTGCGTTTCGGCACTGCGTCGCTTTAACTGACAATTGTGCCGTCGTGCGACGTGGCTCCCAAACAAAATTGACCTCCTTTTTTCCCCACAAATAGAGCTTTCTTTTGGTGGTATTTGATCACCTCTGCGGCTTTAAATTTTTTGCGCTATAAACAAAAATAGATAATTTTGAAAAAAATTACATATTTTTTACTTTTTGCTATAATAAATATCCCCCAAAAATATATAGAAATATATATAAAAAAAAAAATTTTTTTCCTCAGTTTAGGCCGATACGTATTCTTCTACATATTTTTGGTAAAAAAAATTGCAATAAGCGTTTATTGATTGGTTTGCGCAAAAGTTATAGTGTCTACAAAATAGGGGGTAGTTTTATGGCATTTTTATTAATATCTTTTTTTTTACTAGTAATGGCGGCGATCAGTGATTTTTATCAAGTTTTTCTCGACGTAATTCATCGTGATTCCTCTCAAGCCTGCCTTGCATACACATGTTCAGGAAAAAAAAAGCTTGAGCAAAGCGTAGTAATGGCAGCGATCAGCGATTTTTATCGTGACTGCGACACGCGGGCGCGGTCAAGGAGCTTCGGACGGGGTCACGTGCAGGTTCTTAAACGGGACGTACCTGTATGCCCTTGTGCCTGTCCGTGCCAATCTGTCGACGTACATCGTCGTGCGGCGGTCCTTAAGTGGTTAAAGACACCTCCAGGTCGGTTCATAGATCTTAGTGCGGACTGTGGATTCGGACAGGAATCAGATCGCATGGGTGTGAACACCCATGCGATCCGATTCCAGTGCGGAAAAAAAAGTCCCTGCATCTTTTTCATGCAAATCCAATGCGAGTTTAGCCATACAACTGTATGGCTGAACTCGCATTGCAAAGACATCGCATGTGATCGGCACAGCAATGCGGGTGCGAATCACATGCGATGTCTGTGTTCGCATATGTGTGAACCTAGGCTTAAAGTAGTTCTGAAGGCTGAAGATTTTTTTTTTTTATCTTAATCCATTTTCTGCATTAAGGTAAAATTAAGGTAAAAGTGCAGCTGAACCCCAGACCCCCACCCCTTATGCCGCGTACACACGATCGTTTTTCCTGTCATGTAAAAAAACAAAGTTTTTATCGACGTGATTCATCGTGATTCCTCTCAAGCCTGCCTTTCATACACATGTTCAGGAAAAAAAAAGCTTGAGCAAAGCGCGGTGACGTACAACACGTATGACAACACGTACGACGGCACTATAAAGGTGAAGTTCCATTTGAATGGCGCCACCCTTTGGGCTGCTTTTTCTGATCTCGTGTTAGTAAAGTTTGGTGAGAGACGATTCGTGCTTTTCAGCCTTGTGCATTTCAGTCCGTTACAGCGTGACGAATGTGCTATCTCCATTTCAAACGCTAGTTTTACCAGAACGAGCACTCCCGTCTCATACTTGATTCTGAGCATGCGCGTTTATTTCCCCTTGGAAAAGCATACACACGAGCGGTTTTTGCGACGAGAAGAAGAACGACGGGAAAAACAACGAGAAAAAATAGAGCAGGTTCTAATTTTTTTGCGACCAGTTTTCTCATTGAGAAAACTGCTATGGAGCCTACACTTGACCGTTTTTCACGACCAATCTAAAAAATTGCATTTTTCTCGTCATGAAAAACGGTTGTGTGTACGCGGCATTACACTTACCCGAACCCGATTTCCATCCAGCAATGTGCATGAGAGCAGAGGTTTTCTTCGCTCTCTCCCTTCTCATTGGCTCAGAATCATGGCTAGTGAGGAGGGAGCGCAGTTCGGGAGCAAGTCTGCATGCATGCCCCCATAGCATTTGGCTTACTATGGGGGTACTCAGCAGGGGAGCCAAGAGTGCCAGCAGGGAACCTGAGAAGAGGAGGATCCAGGCTGCTCTGTGCAAAACCATTGCAAAGAGCAGGTAAGTATAACATGTTTGTTATTTCTAAAAAGTGAAAATTATGGGTTTATAATGACTTTATTAGAAATTTGTTAGAAATCAAGCGTTCAAACTCAGAATTCTGACCTTTAGCCCAGGTTCACATTGAAGCGATTTGGCATGCGATTTGACATGTAAAATCGCATGCTAAATCGGCGGCTATTGCCGGCAATGGCACGGTCTGAATCGGTGTGACGCCGCATTTGCGGCGCGGCACCGCTTCCCAAAAGTAGTTTCTGTACTACTTTTGCCAACTTTTGGGGTGCGATTTGTATAGTCATCTGTGCAAAAACACGCAAAGATGTCTCTGAAATGGCCCCCCAAAGTCGGACTGACATGCAGGAATGAAATTGTGCGAATTCAGCTAAACTCGCACGATTTTAATCCCGCTGTCAGTGTGAACCTGGGCTTAATCTCAGAATTCTAACTTTAATCACAGATTTCTGGGTTTTCATTAGGTCAGAATTCTGAGATAATATACCGTATTTATCGGCGTATAACACGCGCCGGCATATAACACGCACCCCAAGTTTAGGAGGGAATTTTAGGGGAAAAAACTTTTAGGAGGGAAGTTTAAGGAAAAAAAAATTACATTTAAATGCAACCTTATCAGTGTCATTTGCAGCCTTGTCACAGTGCAGCCTTGCCCCAGTGTCCATTGCAGCCTTGTCAGTGTCCATTGCAGCCTTGTCACAGTGCAGCCTTGCCCCAGTGTCCATTGCAGCCTTGCCCCCCAGTGTCCATTGCAGCCTTGTCAGTGTCCATTGCAGCCTTGTCACAGTGCAGCCTTGCCCCAGTGTCCATTGCAGCCTTGTCAGTGTCCATTGCAGCCTTGTCACAGTGCAGCCTTGCCCCAGTGTCCATTGCAGCCTTGCCCCAGTGTCCATTGCAGCCTTGTCAGTGTCCATTGCAGCCTTGTCACAGTGCAGCCTTGTCCCAGTGTCCATTGCAGCCTTGCCCCCCAGTGTCCATTGCAGCCTTGTCAGTGTCCATTGCAGCCTTGTCACAGTGCAGCCTTGCCCCAGTGTCCATTGCAGCCTTGTCAGTGTCCATTGCAGCCTTGTCACAGTGCAGCCTTGCCCCAGTGTCCATTGCAGCCTTGTCACAGTGCAGCCTTGCCCCAGTGTCCATTGCAGCCTTGCCCCAGTGTCCATTGCAGCCTTGTCAGTGTCCATTGCAGCCTTGTCACAGTGCAGCCTTGTCCCAGTGTCCATTGCAGCCTTGCCCCCCAGTGTCCATTGCAGCCTTGCCCCCCCAGTGTCCATTGCTGCCTTGCCCCCCAGTGTCCATTGCAGCCTTGCCCCCCAGTGTCCATTGCAGCCTTGCCCCCCAGTGTCCATTGCAGCCTTTGCCTGAATTTAAATTTGGCACCGCCGAGATCGCCACCGAGACAGGGCGGAGCGGGGCGAACGCCGCCGAGAACACAGGAAACACAGGGACTGGGCGGAGCCGAGATACACATAGCCGAGTGTACTCGGCTCTACTCGGCTCTTCTCGGCTCCGCTCATAGTCATGTTGAGTCCCGCCCTATGATGCACATAACACAGGTCCAATGGCGGGACTGGGCGTGACTGTGAGCGGAGCCGAGAAAAGCCGAGTACACTCGGCTATGTGTATTTCGGCGGCGATCGCTCCGCTCCGCTTACAGTCAGCGGAGATCGATGGGGATAGGTGGATATCGGCGTATAACACGCACCCATGATTTCCCCCTGATTTAAATATGGTAGTTGCGATTCAGAAAGTTTTAGGTGTAGAATTCTAACATTCCAACTCAGTGTTTTGATTTTTTTTAATCAAAAAATTCAGATTTTTAAACACAAAATTCAGATTTTTAAAAGCAAAATTCTGACTTTAATTCTCAAATTCTGACTTTTGAATGCAAAATTTGGTTTCATAAATTTCTTTGAGGATGGCCCAGGGCTCTTCCTTACAGATCTAAATTCAATTGTAAATTTCATTAGGGCTTTTAAAAAATTTCATATAGGCTTTTATAAGTTAAAGGGTATTCCACTTTCGTGGCTAAAATATAATATAGCATATACTTGTGACGCAAGTGATATTGTAATTGAATGTTATTAAAAATGACCTTTCCTTCAATTTTCAGCTCTGTAATTGTCTGTAATCTGCAGTGCAATATGGCTACCTGGAGGCATTCTGTACACAGAATTCACAGATTGTGTTACAGGCCGTAAACGCAAAGAAATAACTTTTCTCAATGAAGTAGGAGGGGCAGTTCGTGATGCAACTTTTCACAGCAGAGGTTGGTCTTGGGGTTACATAGCACAGGCCGCTTACCTTCCAATCATCAATCATGGGGAGCCATCTGTCAGTCTATGGTTAGCATTAAAAAGCTACTAAACCCTAAACCAAAAATGTAATATGTTACAGTTTACTAATCCTTGGATGTGGTGGCTGCATTTGTTTTCTTTTTTTAGGCATGTTTCCCTCTGTTTTCACCCAGTGATTTGGCCAGTAACACACCTCCTGTATTACAGTGCCTACACTTTGAATTAAGGAGCAACAGAGAGACCTTTGGACATCAGCATTGTTAATCTGGGGGGGGGGGTGTTAGATGTACTAGCAGATTTAGATACACTAACAAACTGAGGTCAAACTCCAGCTAACAGTTTTCTGGCAGTTACAGCAAGTGTTTTTTATTTTCTTTACATAAATAAATAAAAGCTGATCATTGTAAGCACACCTGCCAGTGGTAAATGGTTTGACTCAACCCTCTAAGGCTAAGCGCTTCATTTGCAGGAGCTTGTTCTGTTGAAAAACAACAGACTTACTAGCAGGATCACCAGGTGAAAATAAAGGAAAGGAAGCCTAAAAAAAGGAAAATGAAACAAAAGTGTAAAATGCCTGATTCCTACTGGGGTACCTCTTACATGTGCTGATGGGTTGATTCGTCCTAATAGAACGGGATCCTCCTATAAAACAAGCTGACTGTTATAAAAACCTGGGGGTGTTGGGACAAGCAGAGGTCCCAGCAGAAAATTTGTAGGTGAATCAACCACCACATCCATCAGCTATATGCAAAAGACTTTATTGTTGAATGTAAAACATCAATCAAAAAAACGAATTATCCAAAAAGGTTGAAAAATATCCTAAATGGGAGAAGGGTTCCTCCAGAACATGCAAATCACACAATAAAAACCATACATGAAAAATACAGTGCACTGTTGAATATGCTAAAAATCAGGCCTGCCCTCTCAAAAACCTGAAATTAAAGTAACCCCCATTGTCCGGACATATATATGTCAAAAACCTGGTGTGTTTGTGAGAGTGGGAAGCATCCAACTAAATGTAGACTTGTAGAGCAAGATTATATCTGAATGGAATGGACTGAAATAGAATACTGACAGACTCCACTAGGGAATAGTCCACAGACACCTGGGTGTCAGTTGTCAGTCTTGGTACACAGTAGGGTATTTAGGTTTTGTGCTGCCCTAGGTCTGACTAAACTTGTGCACCCTCTAATTAAAATATGACCCACCCCTTTCTTCCAAGGCCACACCCCTTGCTGTTTAAGACCCGCCCTGGAATTTTCGAGCGGGGACACTACTTCTAAGGGCCTGGGGGGGGGGGGGGGCAATGAATTCCCTTAATTTGCATAGATTTCCTCTCACTTCCTGTTTGGCTATGGGGCAGGAAGTGAAGGGAAATCTCTGCAATGGGACAGGTAAAAAATTAACTGATGGGCTATAACCCTCCCTTACTCTATCCAAAATGGAAAAAAAAAAAGAGTTGACTGTAGCTCTACTTTAACCACTTCTCTACTGTGCACGAAAAGCCCCTTCCTGCCCAAGCCATTTTTCAGCTTTCAGCGCTGTCACACTTTGAATGACAATTGCGCGGTCGTGCGACGTGGCTCCCAAACGAAATTTGTGTCCTTTTTTTCCCACAAATAGAGCTTTCTTTTGGTGGTATTTGATCACCTCTGCGGTTTTTATTTTTTGCGCTATAAACAAAAGAAGAGCGTCCAGTTTGGAAAAAAAAACACAATTTTTTACTTTTTGCTATAATAAATACCCATTTTTTTTTTTAAATAAAATTTTCCTCTGTTTAGGCCGATACGTATTCTTCTACATATTTTTGGTAAAAAAAAAAAAAATCGCAATAAGCGCGTATTGATTGGTTTGCGCAAAAGTTATAGCGTGTACAAAATAGGGGATAGATTTATAGCATTTTTATTTTTTTAGTTTTTTATTAGTAATGGCGGCGATCTGCGATTTTTTATTGTGACTGCGATATTGCGGCGGACACATCGGACACTTTTGACACATTTTTGGGACCATTCACGTTTATACAGCGATCCCTGCTATAAAAATGCATTGATTACTGTATAAATGTGATTGGCAGGGAAGGGGTTAACCACTAGGGGGCGGGAAGGGGTTAAATATGTTCCCTCAATGTGTTCTTACTGTGGGGGGAGGTGACTGACTGGGGGAGGTGACCGATGGTTGTCCCTATGTACAAGGGACACACCATCGGTCCCCTCTCCCTCACAGGACGTGGATCTCTGTGTTTACACACAGAGATCCACTTTCCTGCTCGTTTCCCGGGCAATCGCGGGCGCCTCCTAGCTCGTTTTAAAGGGAGGACGTCATATGACATCCTCCCAGAACGAGAGTGTCCTCCGCCCACCGTCAATTGACAGTGGGCGGGGGACAAGTGGTTAAGCACAAATTTCTGATCATTTTATGGAGAGGACTAAGAAGATATAACCATGCCAATGCTGCAGCAGAAACATATGGCACAGTGAGGAAGGTTTGTGGTCCAGAATGATAGGACAGTCAAAATTAGAAGCAGCGCCCCCTCCACCACAAAGACGGAATGCCGGCCACCCGCATACCAGAAGGAGTTCGGCTGCTTTATGGGGGCTCTAGACTAATTTGCCTCTCATCCCAGTTTGCCCCATAAGACTGGCGCTACACTAACAGTGTAGCGCAAGCCGGCGGGGACTCTTTCCGTGCTGCCCCCCTGCAAAGGGCTTCCCTAGGCCTTGTACCTTGTTGGCCTAGGCCAGGATACAGCGTTGTTGGTACACCCAAAGCAAATGGGATAATTGATACAAAAGTCATGAAAGTTCATCTATTGCAAACACAGATGTGGTGAATCTACTAAGTTTTGTCTATGTGCAATGAAAGCAATATTCAGAAGGAGGTAATGGTCCAGTTAGGAAAGGCTGAAATTATGCAGCAATGAGGGGGATGCTCAGCGGGACTAGAAGCATCTGCAACCTTGAATTCAACATAGTAAGAGGTACTGCGACAGGAATTGAGATGTATTGCTCGGGGTAGGCTTACCCTTCCTATAGGTCAGATCAGGGGTGCTAGGATTGAAACCCTGAATGTCCTCTTGGTTGTGGTTGTTCCTATGAGGAAATGTCAGCGACTTACACACTCAGTGTGTTGTCCTGGATGGACCGGTCTAGCTGGGGTGTCCTTCTCCGTGCTGTGTAGATCCGTGGCCGGTGCGTGTAGAGTCTGGCGCCGGTGATCTGCCGACAAACGTCCCCCCGGCGGATTCTGCCCCCAACTGTACTGCGCAGGCGCGGCGCTTGCGCAGTACGAACGTCAATGAGCTTCCGAAAATAGCCGAACGTGTAGAGCTGAGAGTCAGCTCTACACGGCGCCTGCGTGGACCTAGATGTAAGTGGCCAGTCGGCCTCACGTCCTCGCTTCGCTCGGACGGCTCGCTACGCTCGCTCGGCCTCCTGGCTCTTTTTTTAACATCCTCCATGTCCACAGGGATGGTAAAGAAAGAGCCTGGATGTCAGCAGTGTAGCACAATTTGGTGTGCGCAGGCGCCATGTAGAGCTGACTCTCAGCTCTACATGTTCGGCTATTTTCGGAAAAAGCGCCGCGCCTGCGCAGTACAGAGCGGGCAGAATGCGCTGGGGGGCAATGCTCGGCAGTACACCGGCCAAAGCGAGCGGCGCCAAGTCACGTGGTCGCTCTCTTGTGAGTTCTGGGATCACAGGACGTAACCAGCGTTGATCAGAGGCATGAATCACAGGTAACAACTTAGCAGATGCAATAGGTGTATCCAGCCACCAGGGGCAGTGTCAATGGTCCCGCAGCCCACAATAACATGGACCGAAAAATGGTGGGGTTCAGGGTAGAAGAGAAGGGGGGTTATCCCAGACTCTGATTATCGTCGGACATCGACGCGTTTCGTGACAGGCATGTCACTTCATCTGGATGTATTGGCGGCTAGAAGTACTAGGTTTAAATAATGCTAATTAGCCAATCAAGAACTTTCACCGCTAAAGGATAATATAGCACCATCTTGTGGTGACAACAAAAACTTTTTCATGTGTGCAGAGGGAGAAACACTAAGGGTTAAAAAAAAAGATAAACTATCTATATACACAGTACATAAATGATATTTTGCTATAGAGATGTCTGGCATGGTATACCTGAGGATTGAAAAGGGGGGAGAGGGGGGGTTCCTGAACAGAATTAACAATATGAAGATTAGTACAAAGGCCGGTACAGAATTACTCATCAGACCATATGGTTATCCCAGATTTGAGAGAACTAGCATATGGGATGAAGCCAATTCTGGACAGGCAAATTAGCATGTCAAAATAGTATTGATAAAGAGGTACGGGGTGCAGTATATCAGGGCTCCAGGAAAACTTTCAATCTAAGTTTGGTGTTCAGGCCCCTAGGTTGAAGTGTCTGGAGCCTGAATATCCAAGACTTTTCATTTTTAATTAATACTGAGTCAAAGTCCCCCCGTCTTTCTGAGAGGTTAAGTGCATAAAAGCCTTTAACTTTGAGTCCCATTGTTTTTCCTTGATGATATTGCAGAAAGTGCTGGGCAATGGGGGTATCTTCTTTGAGACGGATACTTTTAAGATGTTCTGAAAATCTTACCCTGAGTTGGCGTTTTGTCTTTTCTACATAGAGAAGGTGGCAAGGGCATTCTAAGATGTAAAGAACCCTAGATGCACTACAGTTGATGAATGATTTTATCTCAAAGGTCTCCCTGGAACCTGAATCCCTAAATGTTTTAGTTTTTTCCACATATTTACATGTACCACAGTGTCCACATGCGAACATGCCCGTGGTACGTGGCATATCAGTCAGCCAATTTCTGTCTACTGAGTGCTTGTATTCACTGTAGACCAACTCATCCCTTAGATTTTTGGCTCTCTTGGCTGGCAACAGGGGTCTATCACCAACTATCCCCCTGAGCACCTCACATCCAGTAAGTATGTGCCAGTGCTCAGCAAGGACAGTACTCACTTGGTGCCATTGCATCCCAAAGGGGGTAATGAATCTTACCGGACCCTCTAGCTTTGACTGTCGATCAGGTTTTGGCTGTAGGAGCTCGCAACGTGGGCGTCTCATAGCAATACGTTTAGCCCTCCGTAGGGTTCTATTTTTCATATCCTCGCTCCCAAAAACGTTGGTATAGGGACTCAGATTCCCTTTTATAGTCTATCTCGTTGGAACAGTTTCTCTGTAGTCTGAGAAACTGTCCCACGGGTATGCCACACTTAAGGGAGACAGGGTGGTGACTATCCGCCCGAAGGAGGGTATTGGCAGCTGAGGGTTTTGTGAAAGTCTGAGTAATGAGCGTCCCCTCATGGATCCTAATGTTCAGGTCCAGGAAAGAGACCTCATTTGAGTCAGATACAAAAGTAAAACGCAAATTGCGGGTATTGCAATTCAGCTCTTCCATGAATTGCATTTGTTCCTCCTGAGTGCCCGTCCAGACCATGAACACATCGTCAATGTACCTCAGCCAGGCGCGTGCATGGCTGAGGTACAATGAAGAGGCGAACACTGTGTCCTCCTCCCACCAGCCCAGATGTAAACAGGCATAAGATGGAGCCCATGGGGCTCCCATAGAGGTCCCTTGGAGCTGAAGGAAGAATATGGTGGCAAATTGAAAAAGATTATTCTTTAAAGCTAATTCCAGCAGCTCCAAGATAAATTCATTTTGAATGCCCATCTGTGGGAATCTTTGTTCCAAAAAGTGATGGACTGCCAAGAGACCCCATTCGTATGGAGAATAGACGTATAGAGGGACTCGACGTCTATACTCACAAGAAGGGCCCCATCCGGGATAGACATGTCCCTTATGTGTTTAAGCACATTGCCCGTCTCTCTGACATATGATGGCAACTGCTTAACTAGATCCTTGATCAAGCTGTCAATGTATTTCCCTACCCTTTCAAGGGGACCCGTGATGGCTGACACTATGGGTCTTCCGGGTATTTCTCCCTATTTTTGTGAATTTTAGGGATAATGTAAAAGGTAGGAATATTGTAGTCTTCCACCTTTAGAAACTCAAGTTCTCTTTTAGACAGAAGGGCTTCTTCTGCTGCCCAAGTTAGCTTCTCATTAATGAGTTAAGCTAAATAGCTAAAAGGGTTATGTTCCAATTTTTTGTAGGTTGGGGGGTCAGAAAGGAGTCGCGACACCTCCTTTTCATATAGGATAGCTGAAAGTAAGACTACATTGCCCCCTTCATCACTAGGTTTAATTACTACATTATCTGCCTTCCGTAGTTCCTCCAAGGCCTCACGCTCTAGCTGGGTAAGATTACCTGTTGGTTTGGTTTGCCAATTGAGTTTATTGAGATCTTCCTGGACAAGGTCCAGGAAGACACCCAATCTTTTATTCTTTTAAAATTGTGGCATATTGGTTCAGGAACCCCCCCCCCCTTTTTCAATCCTCAGGTATACCATGCCAGACATCTCTATAGCAAATTATCATTTATGTACTATGTATATAGATAGATTATCTATGTTTCTCATCGATGGAAAAAGACAGATGGGGCCCATACACGATCGGTTTGTCCGATGAGAAAAGTCCATCGGACTGTTTTCATCTGTAAAACCGATCGTGTGTACACGGCATAAGTGTTTCTCCCTCTGCATACATGAAAAAGTTTTTGTTGTCACCACAAGATGGTGCTATGTTATCCTTTAGTGGTGAAAGTTCTTGATTGGCTAATTAGCATTATTTAAACCTAGTACTTCTAGCCGCCAATACATCCAGATGAAGTGACATGCCTGTCACGAAACGCATCGATGTCCGACGATAATCAGAGTCTGGGATAACCCCCCTTCTCTTCTACCCTGAACCCCCTCCGTTTTTCGGTCAATGTTATTGTGGTCTGCGGGACCATTGACACTGCCCCTGGTGGCTGGATACACCTATTGCATCTGCTAAGTTGTTACCTGTGATTCATGCCTCTGATCAACGCTGGTTACGTCCTGTGATCCCAGAACTCACAAGAGAGCGACCACATGACTTGACGCCGCTCGCTTTGGCCGGCGCCAGACTCTACACGCACCGGCCACGGATCTACACAGCACGGAAAAGGACACCCCAGCTAGACCGGTCCATCCAGGACAACACACTGAGTGTGTAGGTTGCTGACATTTCCTCATAGGAACAACCACAACCAAGAGGACATTCAGGGTTTCGATCCTAGCACCCCTGATCTGACCTATAGGAAGGATAAGCCTACCCCGAGCAATAGCTCTCAATTCCTGTCGCCGTACCTCTTACTATGTTGAATTCAAGGTTGCAGATGCTTCTAGTCCCGCTGAGCATCCCCCTCATTGCTGCATAATTTCAGCCTTTCCTAACTGGACCATTACCTCCTTCTGAATATTGCTTTCATTGCACATAGACAAAACTTAGTGGATTCACCACATCTGTCTCTGCAATAGATAAACTTTCATGACTTTTGTATCAATTATCTACTTGCTTTGGGTGTACCAAGACTGACAACTGACACCCAGGTGTCTCTAGACTATTCCCTAGTGGAGTCTGTCAGTATTCTATTTCAGTCCATTCCATTCAGATATAATCTTGCTCTACAAGTCTACATTCAGTTGGATGCTTCCCACTCTAAGGCTGGTTTCACACTGGGGCGGTGGGTGTGGTGGCAGTATAGCGGCGCTATACCGTCGGAATTGCGGAGGTATTCGGCCGCTAGCGGTGCGGTTTTAACCCCCGCTAGCGGCCGAAAAAGGGTTAATACCGCCGGCAATGCACCTCTGCAGAGGCGCATTGCCGGCGGTATTACCGTGGTTTTCCATTGCTTTCAATGGGAAGGAGCGGTGTAGGAGCGGTAAACACACCGCTCCTCTCACCGCTCCAAAGATGTGGCTAGCAGGACTTTTTTTCACGTCCTGTTAGCGCACCGCTCCAGTGTGAAAGCCCTCGGGCTTTCACACTGGAAAAACAGCAGCCGCTGTTTAGGGTCGGTTTGCAGGCGCTATTTTTAGCACAATAGCGCCTGCAAACCGCCCCAGTGTGAAAGGGGTCTCACAGACACACCAGGTTTTTGACATATATATGTCCGGACAATGGAGGTTACTTTAATTTCAGGTTTTTGAGAGGGCGGGTTAAATTCCCACTCTGATTTTTAGCATATTCAACAGTGCACTGTATTTTTCATGTATGGTTTTTATTGTGTGATTTGCATGTTCTGGAGGAACCCTTCTCCCATTTAGGATGTTTTTCAACCTTTTTGGGTGAGTCATTTTTTTGATTGATGTTTTACATTCAACAATAAAGTCTTTTGCATATAGCTGATGGATGTTGTGGTTGATTCACCTACAAATTTTCTGCTGGGACCTCTCCTTGTCCCAAAACCCCCAGGTTTTTATAAAAAAAGAAAATGAATGCAGCCATTGCATCTAAGAATTGGAAAGCTGCAAACTAATGTGTTTGCTTTTGGGTTTAATACTCTTCCATTCTTGCTCTGTAGAGCTGCGGATGTTTGTTATTGAATTACAGCTGTTCATGTGTGTAATATTCATGTCTGCTATTTCTTCACCTGTAAAAAAAATGGAATACCGTAAAATGCACTTAACCTCATGCTGAATTTTATGTTAAATAAACTTTAATTACTGCGTGAAGAAGACTTCATTGTTACATTTATTTACTTGTTGATAAAAAAATGTAACAAAGGTGTGTCATTAAAAAAGTGGAAGACACTTTATTCTAATGGATATTAAAGTATATGTAAACCCGCAGCTTGTAAAACATCCCATTCAGTTTAACCACTCAAGGACCGCCACACGATGATGTACGTCGACAGAATGGCACGGACAGGCACAAGGGCGTACAGGTACGTCCCCTTTAAGAACCTGTCCGTGGGTCGCGCGCGCTCCGCCGGCGGCGCGCTCGCGACCCGGTCCGAAGCTCCATGACCGCACCAGCGGGACCCGTGGACCCAATCGCCGCCGGTGTCCAGCGATCGGGTCACAGAGCTGAAGAACGGGGAGAGGTAAGTGTAAATAAACCTTTCCCCGTTCTTCCTAGTGGCAGTGTTACTGATCGTCTGTTCCCTGTCATAGGGAATGACGATCAGTGACGTCACACGCCAAAACACGCCCCCTTCAGTTAGAATCACTTATTAGGTCACACTTAACCCCTACAGCGCCATCTAGAGGTTAAACCCTTCACTGCCAGTGTCATTTTTACAGTTATCAGTGCATTTTTATAGCACTGCTCGCTGTAAAAATGACAATGGTCCCAAAAATGTGTCAAAAGTGTCCGATGTGTCTTAATTTATTAAGTAAAACACCATATAAAACAAATGGAACATACAAGCGGGTGAGGGGGAGAGAGAGGATAACAGTCCACAGTGGATTGTAATGAACTAGGAACTGTGTGGTAGTCCTTGGTGGAGAAGAAACCCGGCTGTGTTGGGGAGCAAGATGAGCCTGGAGTCCGTACAGGGAGACAAGCGTCAGGCTGCCCCGTGTGGCCGTGATGGTATATCCAGAAATCGGATGTCCGCACAAAGAGGATGTGTCCAGCTGGAGTAATAAAAGAAGCTGTCAGTCCAACTGCTGTGTGAGCCAATCGGGACGTGTTTTCGGAAGCTTAACCACGCCTCCTTCATCAGCCTCTGATGGGCACAGTGTCAGCGCTGTAGTGTTTTTTGGTCAGTCCTCTTCCCCAATGACTGAAATGCAACATTGTAACTTTGTGGCAAATCACAAGATAGGAGGCTCAGGCAGGGGTTCATCCGACATGTGCATAGATAACTGCACCAGCACTGGGATTTCCATTGAATCAACTCTGAGCCATCAACAGTTCTATCTGATTCTAGGTCCACTTTAGGTTCTCATTGCAGTATTCAGCTTCAGTGGGCCTTGGTCACTATAGCTATCAGCGCATTTGGACCCGATGCAGGTGAGGGTTTCCAAGTCAAACAATATTGCGAGGCCCTCCACTACTTTTACAAATTCAGTTGACTGGTCTCCAGTAGTGATGAGCCGAACACCCCCGGGTTCGGTTCGCACCAGAACCCGCGAACGGACCGAAAGTTCGCACGAACTTTAGAACCCTATTAAGTACAATGGATGAGAACGTTCGAAATCTAAAGTGCTAATTATAACGACTATTATGCATGTTATTGTCCTAAAAAGGGTTTGGGAACCCGGGTTCTGCACCAGGGGACATGTATCAATGCAAAAAGAAGTTTTAAAAACAGCCGTTTTTCTGGAGCAGTCATTTTAATGATGCATAAAGTGAAAAAAAAAAAGTCAAATATTCCTTTAAATATCGTACCTGGGGGGTGTCTAAAGTATGCCTGTGAAGTGCCACGTGTTTCCCGTGTTTAGAACTGTCCCTGCACAAAATTACATTTCTAAAGGAAAAAAAGCCATTTAAAACTGCTTGCGGCTTTAATGTAATGTCTGGTCCCGGTAATATGGATGAAAATCTTTAAGAAAAATGGCATAGCTACCCCATCACACACCCCCCCCCCTACCCCATCCCATTACCAGCCCCTTTGGGTCTTGTATGGATATAAGGGGAACCCCGCACACAAAATAAAAAAGGCCCTATATACTCTGAACAGCCGTATACAGGCGGTGCATACAAGACAGGGACTGTAGGTTTGTTCTTATGTAGAATCTGTTTGTAATTTTGAACAGGTACATTGTTTAAGTGTAGCTCCAGCCAAAAAATATATTTTTAAGCTTTTTGGAAAACATAGGGAAGGGTTATCACCCCTGTAACATTTGTTTTGCTGTCTGTGCAGTGTGCACCTGTTCAGAACAGTTCACCTCACTTTCCGTCCTAATGACAAATGTTTTTTGAAAATTTGGGGTTTTTATTGAAACAAGAATTGGTGATAAAGAATCAGTGGAGAGGAGACACTTTTTTTCCCATATTAACTCTTACAGGAGAGAATTTGCCTTCCTAGGGGTAGATTTCCTCTCACTTCCTGTTGTATCCTTCCGTTTGCAAGGAGGAGTCGTTTGTAAGTTGGATGTTTGAAAGTAGGGGCCTGCCGTATATACTCAGCTGAAATTTGCCCCTTACATGTTGGTGTTGCCACAACACTGTGAGCCCTCACAGTTACTCTTGGTGGGCGCATGAATGGGCCCTGCTGTGAATTATTAGATCAAGAATTGTAATTGCATGCCCCTGTTGAACAGGGGCAGAAAAATTGAGCCTTAGGCACTGGTGTCACAACACTGCAACCCCTCACAGATACTGTACTTGGAGCACAGCAATGAGCCCTGTTGCAAAGTATTGCATCAAAAATTGTAATTACACGCCCCTGTTAAACAGGGGCTGAAAAATTGGGCCTTAGCCACTGGTGCTGGTGCCACGACACTGCAACCACTCCCAGATACTCTAGTTGGAGTGAGGGAATGAGCCCTGCTGCAAAGCATTGCATAAAAAATTGTAATAACACACCCCTGTTAAACAGGGGCTGAAAAATTGGGCCTTAGCCACTGGTGGCGGCACCCAGAAACAAAAATGTTCTTCCAAGCTATCATCGTCAATCGGATCATTGAGGAGGAGGAGGATAGTCAGTCAACATAACAGGACAGTCTCTCAGCATCAGCATCAGTCTTGAAGGGATGTGACATTTGAAAATAAATTAGTCTGTTATATCAGCTTCAGGTGTTTGGTAGCTGGTGGTGATCCAAGACTGGTTCATCTTTATGAAGGTCAGTCGATCAACAGAGTCGGTGGACAGGCGCACCCTGTGATCCGTGACAAATCCTCCAGCAGCACTGAATGTGCGTTCTGAAAGAACGCTGGATGCAGGACAGGCCAGTAGCTCAATTGCATACTGTGCAAGCTCTGGCCAGTGATCCATCCTCAAGACCCAGTAAGCCAGAGGATTTTCGGTGGGGAAGGTGTCCAAGTCTGACCTTGCCCCTAGGTATTCCTGCACCATGTATATCAGACGCTGGCGATGGTTGCTGGAACCGATCATACCTTGGGGCTGCGGACTAAAGAATTGTCTGAACGCTTCGGTCAGACGGCCACCTTCCCCACCGCTCCTTCTTTGACTGACCGAAGCCTCAGCAACTCGTTGTCCAGGACCAGGAGTTTGTAACCTCCCAGTCTCTGGGAACGCGTTGCACAGACCTTTCTGCAAGGCCTCCCGGAGTTGTCTCATCCTCTGCTCCCTCTGCGACGGTAAGATAAGGTCCGCAACCTTACCTTTGTACCGTGGATCAAGGAGAGTGGCCAGCCAGTAATGGTCCCTCTCCTTGATCCGAAGAATACGAGGATCCTTCCGCAGACTTTGCAGGATCAGGGAGGCCATGCAGCGTAGGTTAGCTGAGGCATTCAGTCCGGAGTCCTCTGGGTCACTAAGGACGACATGATCCGCAGCCACCTCCTCCCAGCCACGTACAAGTCCACTGGTTTCTTGGGACTGTAAATCATCCCTAAAAGACTGCTGCTGATGATGCTGAGTGCCAGGCTCCACCTCCATGCTGACACAATCCTCCTCCTCCTCCTCCTCCTCTTCTTCCTGTGCGATGGGTGGGACAGAATGAACACTGTCTGGGTAAAGGGGGCCTTGAGAGGCAAGGAAGTCCTCCTCTTCCTGCCTCTGTTCTGCCTCAAGTGCCCTGTCCATTATTCCACGCAGCGTATGTTCCAACAGGTGGACAAGAGGTACAGTGTCACTGATGCATGCACTGTCACTGCTCACCATCCTCGTGGCCTCCTCAAATGGTGCCAGGACAGTGCATGCATCCCTGATCATGCCCCACTGGCGTGGTGAAAAAAACCCGAGCTCCCCTGACCCTGTCCTGGTGCCGTAGTCGCACAGGTACTCATTGATGGCCCTCTGCTGCGTGTGCAGCCGCTGCAGCATGGCCAACGTTGAGTTCCACCTGGTGGGCATGTCACATATAAGGCGGTTCTTGGGCAGGTTCAACTCCTTTTGCAGCTCAGCCAGGCGAGCACTGGCATTATAAGATCTGCAGAAATGCACACAGACTTTCCTGGCCTGCCTCAGGACATCCTGTAAGCCCGGGTACCTGCCCAAGAACCGCTGCACCACCAGGTTAAGGACGTGAGCCACACAGGGCACATGGGTCAGTTGTCCCTGTCGGAGAGCGGGGAGGAGGTTGGTGCCATTGTCGCAAACTACCATTCCTGGCTTAAGCTGGCGTGGCGTCAACCACCTCTCGGCCTGCCCCTGCAGAGCAGACAGAACCTCTGCCCCAGTGTGGCTCCTGTCCTCCAAACACACCAGCGCAAGCACGGCATGGCATCTTTTTGCCTGCGTACTTGCGTAGCCCCTTGAACGCCTACGGAGCACCGCTGGTTCCGAGGACAAAGCACAGGAAGAGGCCACGGAGGAAGAAGAAGAGGAGGGGGTGGAGGACAGAGGTGTGTCACAACCAGTAGTAGCATTTTGGAGGCGTGGCGGTGGAACAACCTCCAACACTACTGCACCTTGTCCTGCATCCTTCCCAGCTGCCAAAAGAGTGACCCAATGGGCCGTGAAAGAAAGGTAACGTCCCTGTCCATGCCTGCAGGACCATGAGTCAGCGGTAATATGCACCTTACCGCTGACCGCACTGTCCAGCGAGGCCAAGACATTGCCTTCCACATGCCGGTAGAGAGCCGGAATCGCCTTCCGTGAGAAAAAGTGGCGTTTGGGAACCTGCCACTGAGGAACCGCACATTTCACAAACTCACGGAAGGGGGCCGAGTCTACCAACTGAAAAGGCAGCAGTTGAAGCGCTAGAAATTTAGCCAAGCTAGCATTTAACCGCTGGGCATGTGGATGGCTGGGAGTGAACTTCTTTCGACGGTCCAGCAGCTGGGGCAGGGAAATTTGCCTGCTAGAATCGGACGTTGGTGTACTGCTAGCAGAGTGCCCGCAAGTACTTGGCTGTGACACACCTAATTCTACACCTTCATTCCTCTCAGAGCAGGTTTCAGAGAGGACTGAAGGTATAGTGGGGTTGGAGATCCCAGCTGATGCGGTGCAAGAAGAGGTCAGCTTTGTTCTTTGGTGTGGGTCTTTAAGGTAGGCTTGCCAACGAGCTGCATGGCAGGTCAACATATGTCTGGTCAAGCATGTGGTGCCCAAGCGGGTGATGTTTTGGCCACGCGATATACGCTTGAGACATATGTTGCAAACAGCAGCTGTGCGATCTGATGCACTCGACTCAAAAAAGGCCCACACCAAAGAACTTTTTGAATAACCGGCAGAGGCAGCGCCCTGCACAGGCGGAGCTCTGCGGTGTGATTCCGTCGGTGTGCTGCCCTTACGCTGGCCCCCCGAGGGCATCGTGCCTCGTTGGAGATGTGCCTCCTCCTCATCCTCCTCCTCCTCCTCCTCCTCTCTCCTATTAGGCACCCACGTGGAGTCAGTGACCTCATCATCCCCTCCCTCCTCATCACTGGAGCCAATCTGGCAGTATGCTGCAGCTGCTGGAAAATGACTGCCAGATTGGTGTCCTTCTTGAGCATCCCCTCTCTCTGCTCTCACGCTACTGCCTTCCTCTAGCTGGGTATCATCATCAGACCCTTCGAAACGCTGGGCATCCTCCTGGAGCATGTACCCAACACTGTGCTCAAACAGTTCGGGGGACTCCTCAGGAGGACATGGTTGGTCTAGGGAAGGAGTGACTGATGATGACATTGATACCAGGGAAGAGGACGCTTTGGCAGCTGCTTTGCCAGTACCCTGAGCCTGGGTGAGAGAGGATGAGGAGGATGAGGAGGGCTTGGTCATCCACTCTACCAAGTCTTCGGCATGATGCGGCTCAACACGTCCAGCTGCCGAAAAGAAGGACAAGCGTGTTCCATGGCCACGTGCTGATGGCGATGCACCGCGTCCACGACCAGCACTGTTTTCTCTAGACACAGAGCCTGCTTGCCCTCTTTTTTTGGCTCCTGACTGTCTGCCTCTCCTTGTTTACCTTCCAGACATTCTAATGGCCTGCAGGGAAATGGGAAAAGCAGCAATACAGGCTAAGTTAAGGTGTAATATGGTCAGGAGGCACACTCCGCCCGCTGTAAGTGCCGCAAAATCCTGTTTGTGTAACACACCAGGAAAAAGCAGCAAAACAGGCTAAGTTAAGGTGTAATATGGTCAGGAGGCACACTCCGCCCGCTGTAAGTGCCGCAAAATCCTGTTGGTGTAACACACCAGGAAAAAGCAGCAATACGGGCTAACTTCAGGTGTATAATGTGCAGGAGGCTTAGCAACAATGACACTGACACTGTCCCCTGCCTATCCTTCTCTCTCCCTGCACACAAGGTTTATCAAAGTATATGACACTGACACTCTCCCTGCCTATCCTTCTCTCTCCCTGCACACAAGGTTTAGCAAAGAATATGACACTGACACTGTCCCCTGCCTATCCTTCTCTCTCCCTGTACACAAGGTTTATCAAAGTATATGACACTGACACTCTCCCTGCCTATCCTTCTCTCTCCCTGCACACAAGGTTTAGCAAAGAATATGACACTGACACTGTCCCCTGCCTATCCTTCTCTCTCCCGGTACACAAGGTTTATCAAAGTATATGACACTGACACTCTCCCTGCCTATCCTTCTCTCTCCCTACACACAAGGTTTAGCAAAGAATATGACACTGACACTCTCCCTGCCTATCCTTCTCTGTCCCTACACACAAGGTTTAGCAAAGAATAGATTTGACAAGATTTGACACTGTCCCTGCCTATCCTTCACTTTCCCTGCTCCGGAACACACTACACAAGGCCGCCGCGCTGGCGGCCTTTTATAGTGTGGGGCGTGTACTAAACCCCCTCAGCTATAATTGGCCACAGGCATCCTGCCTGTGGCCAATCATTGCTCTCCTCGCTGCCGGCGCTGTGATTGGCCAAGCACGCAGGGTCACAGTGCATGCTTGGCCAATCACAGCGCCGGGATTACACTGCGATGGCGCAGTGTATTGTGGGCCGTTCGCGTCACTCGAATTTGGCGCGAACGGCCCAAATCGTTCGTTGTTCGCCGAACGCGCGAACAGCCGATGTTCGAGTCGAACCTATGTTCGACTCGAACACCGAGCTCATCCCTAGTCTCCAGACTGCGCTGTTGTATGCCAACATAAAGACGGGTGCACCAATTCGGTTGGAGGGCTTTTTGATTTATTTAGTTCCTTCCAGTGGCGGCTGGTGCTCAAAATTTTTGGGGGGGCGCAAACAAACTGAAAAAAAAAAAAATCAATTGCCGCCACTGTGCCCATTAAAAGCAGCCACTGTGCCCAAACGCCACCAGTTTGCCCCCTCAAATACAGCCAGTTTGTTTCCATATACAGCCAGTTTGTCCCCATATACAGCCAGTGTGCCCCCATATATATATAACCAGTGTGCCCCCATATATACAGCCAGTGTGCCCCCCATATACAGCCAGTGTGCCCCCATATACAGCCAGTGTGCTCCCATATACAACCAGTTTGTCCCCATATATAGCCAGTTTGCCCCCATATATATAGCCAGTGTGCCCCCATATATATAGCCAGTGTTCCCCCATATATATAGCCAGTGTGCCCCCATATACAGTCAGTGTGCCCCCATATACAGCCAGTGTGCCCCCATATATATAGCCAGTGTGCCCCCATATACAGCCAGTTTCTCCCCATATATATATAGCCAGTGTGCCCCCATATACAGCCAGTGTGCCCCCATATACAGCCAGTATGCCCCCATATACAGCCAGTTTGTCCCCATATATATAGCCAGTGTGCCCCCATATACAGCCAGTTTGTCCCCATATATATAGCCAGTGTGCCCCCATATACAGCCAGTTTGTCCCCATATATATAGCCAGTGTGCCTCCATATACAGCCAGTGTGCCCCCATATTCAGCCAGTTTGTCCCCATATATATAGCCAGTGTGCCCCCATATACAGCCAGTTTGTCCCCATATATATAGCCAGTGTGCCCCCATATACAGCCAGTGTGCCCCCATATTCAGCCAGTTTGTCCCCCATATACAGCCAGTTCCCCCCAAATGCAGCCAGTTTGTCCCCCATATACAGCCAGTTCCCCCCAAATGCAGCCAGTTTGTCCCCCATATACAGCCAGTTTGTCCCCCATATACAGCCAGTTCCCCCCATATTCAGCCAGTTTGTCCCCCATATACAGCCAGTTCCCCCCAAATGCAGCCAGTTTGTCCCCCATATGCAGCCAGTTTGTCCCCCATATACAGCCAGTTCCCCCCATATTCAGCCAGTGTGTCCCCATATACAGCCAGTTCCCCCCATATTCAGCCAGTGTGTCCCCCATATACAGCCAGTCCCCCCCCCCCCCAGCCCTGCACTTACCTTCCTCGGTCCGCGCCGTCCTCGATGTGTTCTCCCGCCCTCGATGTCGCTTCAGCCAATCAGGTTACCGGTAACCAGATCCGGTGAACCTGATTGGCTGAAACCTCCACAGTCTTCTCCAAGGAACGCACCCCCGTGCGTACCTGGGAGGAGTTTTTGGAAGCCGAATAAAGCGTGAGAGCTGTATTCGGAAAGCCTATCAGAGCCGCTGGCTCTGATAGACACTTCCAGAACACACCCACCGCCGGCCGCCGCTCTAATTCATATGGCCGGCGCTCTACAGGAGGCCGGCCATATGAATAGTGGGCAGCGCGGCAGCGGTGACAATACACAGATTCATGCAATGCATGAATCTGTGTATTGTCTTTCAGTGGCGGTGCGGGAGCGAGAGGGGGCGGCGCTCTATGGACGCACCGCCACTGGTTCCTTCTCACCATGGTTTCACTGTCTTGGTGGATCCAAAGCCCTACTCCATATAAGCCATGTTTTCCATACACTGCACCGAGGATGGCCAACAAGCCTGAAACAGCTGTATGCAGTTTGTAATAAATGGTTCTATAATATGGGATTATATTTGCAATGGACAACAGTGGTTTTGGATGTGCATTTGGCTGCTGAGGCATGAAGGAATGATTTACATTGCTCTGTCCACTCTCCTAAAATGAGGGATAATCTTCTTTTTGATATATGTGATAGAATGAGACATAGGAATAACCTTTGTTCTAAGAAGGTTTTACTGTGCTATGCACTTGTAGCACACACACCTCTTTTACCTGCTGTGACGGTATGCGAGGTGAGGTATATGACAGTCGCTATATTTCACCTCGCATTCGGTCCATTGTAAGAGACTGAACCAGAATCCGGCCCAGGTTTTTCCTGCCTCTGTAGTTGGCTGGGTTCCGGTCCAGATATTCAGGTTCACTGGAATCCATAGGCAGCTGGGCTTTAAAGATCCAGGAAGAGAGCACAGCATGGCTCTGGCCTGAGACTCAGAAGGGATTCTGAGTAAGAGGAGCGCTGTGTATTTGGGCTGAAAGAAAAAGGTTTGCTTTACTTCACCTTGTGTTTTGTGGGTGACGGGGACCAGCCCCTCACCGTATAGAGAGCGGTTACTGTATAGTTTAGCGCCGGACGGCAAGGATTTGTTTTACTGTTTTGTTTATTTTGTATGACTATTGCAAACCACTCATAAATAAAGCTGGCAATACGCCAGGTTTTAAAGAAACTGCCTGTACGCTGACCTTCATTCTGAGAAAAGGTGATCCCCACGAGCTAATCTCCCACACTGCCCATTGGCTCACTTGCAGGAAAAGGGCACACCGCACTACCTGCCCGTACCCTCTTGTGTGAAGAGGTTGAGCGGTTTCACAAACTAGGGTCCTGCAGCAAGGTTTTCCCTTTAGTTGGTTCTCGTCTTTTACAGATATGTAAGGACAAGTCTTTATATCCCCAAGTAACTCCAAGGTCCACACCGGTAGTAAACTCCAACATAGAGTTTATATGCAAAAGTCAATGAATAAAAAGGGTGGATAGAAGACAGGACAGTAATGCCGCGTACACACGATCATTATTCACGGCGGTTAAAAAACCGCCGTGAATAATGACATTAAAAACGAGGGAACAGCTTGTTCCCCACACACGGTCGTTTTTCACGTCATTTTTTCTCTTGTCGAGAAAAACAACCGTCTGTGGGCTCCGCGGCAGTGTTTACCTATGGGAAAACTGCCGCGGAAAAAAATGTCGAGAAAAACGACGAGAAAAATTAGAGCATGTTCTAATTTTTCCCGTCGGGAAAAATGACAAAATGCCCACAGACGATCGTTTTTCTCGTCAAAAGGAAAAAATTTCATTTTTCTCAATGAGAAAAACGGTCGTGTGTACACGGCATAAGAGTTTGGATATAAGTCCAGGCACAAGACAAATTAGGAATTCACTAGACATGTGCACACTGAAATATTTTGTTTCGGAATTTCGTTTTCGTTAGAAAAATTTATTTATTTAGTTACTCCCGAAATTCGTTTTTATTTATTTAGTTTTTCGTTAGAAATTGCATTCGTCCGAAAATCGGAATTATTAAGGTCGAATCTGTCATTGAAGGCTTATGGTGTCTGTCGAATGTTCAAAGAAGATTCGACGGAGCAGCGAAACTGTACGACGCTGCAATCATACATTTCCGGTCGAATGTTCCGCCTACAAGCTAGCTATAGTAGAATTATAATGTTGTATGACTAGTAATAATTATATTTATTAATTATTATTACTAGTCAACCAACATTAGAATTCTTCTATAGCCTATGGGCCGAGCATTTGACCGGAAATGTACGATTGCGGCGTCGTACAGTTTATCCATCGAATCTTCTTAGAACTTTCAACAGACACCATAAGCCTTCAATGACAGATTCGAAGTTTGTATGTTTTTCGATGCTTTGTCGAATCTTCGTCGTTCACGTTGAATTGTCAAGTTAGTTCTAGCTATTTTACTGCTCCTCCTCTTTGGTTACAATCAGCCAATAACATTCATCATCATCATCATTTTTTTATTTTACTTCCCCCACCCAATTCCAGCAGCGATTTTTTTTTTTTTTTTTTTTTTTTTTTTTTTTTTTCTCTCTATAATGTCGAATCTTTTCTCTCTATGTCGAATCTTTTCTCTCTATAATGTCGAATCTTTCCTCTCTATGTAGAACAATTTTGGACTAATAGAGTTAAGGCCAGGCACATTCGACCACAGGTTCGATGGACACAGATTGTTATTGTCAGCCTCATGTCAAATCTACTATCTATATCGAACTGTTGTTGCAACGAAAACGAAAATGAAGCATTTGTTTATGTCGGATCTTTCGGTTTTCGGATTCTGCATTTTCGTTTTCGTTTGTTAAAACGATAACGAAAATACCTGAAATTCGGACGAAAATGCATTCGGACGAAAACGAATGCACATGTCTAGAATTCACTACTCGTTCTTCAAGTAGACTTAGCTCACCCGGATAGTTCCCTATGAAAGCGGATCCTAGCAGCCGAAGTGATGCTCGGACGTTTCTTTAGTTTTCCTTTTTTAGATGCGACTAGGAGATTCTCTGCCACAGAACCGTTAATCCCAATCCTCTGGTGTTGGATGGATCTAATCCCTCCAGGGAGTTGCCAGGCCCTTCTTTCTCCGTGAACTTTTCACCGGTCCTTCAGAAGGGTCCTCCCCCGGCCTCCTCATCTCAGAACGGGTCCCCATGCCAGAGGCACCCTGGGATTTCTCCTTCCAGGACACGGGCCCCAGCTAAAGGTGCTGGGCCCAAGATTGCAGCTGCAGCCCCAGGGCTAAAGGTGCCTGGGACCGATGCACACGTGGGCCCCTGGCCAGGAGGGCCAGGTACCACACACCAGGACTCCAACTCTGGAACGAAGTCCACCGAACTTCCGAACCCCCGACGCAAACAGCGTCTGCCCCTTTTATATCCTCTCCCGGCGTGCACAGCAGGCCGACCTTGCCCACCACACAACCGCCGAGAGAGGACACCCAAGGCACAGCACTATACCAGCGGTTCAACCCTGGCCCATTATGGCAGCGCCACCTACAGGCCACAGGGAACTACACACCAGTATACTACCTGCGGTGTAAAATAGAATGTCCTAACAATTAAGGTGGTCTGAGCCCAACTCCGCTACATATACCCCCCATAAAAATAGACACTGTCCCCAGTGTCTGGAGTAAACTTATGCTCCTCAAGCCTGAGTCAGCGCAGGTTTATTCCAACTATGTACAAATTTGCAAAGTGTTTGTGCCGGAACTTATGCAATGGGGACGGGATATGAAGGAAAGAGATGAAAGAAGAACAACAAAGTACAATATGGACATCCCATACTCAATGTCACATAGCATAATAAACATTATTATTTACATCTCCCACCCTTCCTAGGCTAGCTAGTTCCACCCATTCTCCGGCGGTTGCTCGTAGTTCACCTGCAGAGGAAGAGAAAAACATAAGAAAAAAAAACACAAACATCCTACCACTACTCTATACACACGAAGGGAGTTATCCTTCCCGAAGAGAAAAACAACTTCCTTCACTAAGTTTTAAATACACTAGGCCTAGTGTAAAATAGACATTTCTCCATAGAGCGCACAAGGGATCCTGTAGAACACTGCCACCTGGTGGAAGTGCTACCGTCATGACACTGTTTTAAAAACATTGGAAAGACATTCTCCAACTTGAACACGTCGATCTCACGATGACCCTGACTGTATCTACCCCAAAGTCTGTGTCTTTGTGATGCTGTGAGCAGGGAGAAATAGCAACAGCTCCCCTGACGCTCTCATCTCAGCGGGGTACCCCAATTTAGTAAGAGCAAAGTCCTTGAGCTCCCAGAGGGCACATTTCGGAACAAAGAAAAAACAGAGTCCAGTCTCTTACAGATAGAAGCGAGGGTCTGGCAAAACAATGAGCTTCCGGTTCTTATCAAAAGTCTCAACAGAGTACACAAAATCCTCTCGCTCCTTACAGCAAACTACCACCCGATCCGCGTGTATGTGCCGGCCAAGGTTCCAGTCCTGTTTGCACCTGTCAGGGACCTGCCAGAAATCAAACACAGTTCTTGCTTCCCTCGGTACCTCTGCGTCGGCGCACCCCTGGTGTGCGCGCGCATGCGCCAATTGAGCACGCGCATACGCCAATTGCGCACGCGCGTGCGTTAAACGATATGGCGCCATTAGGCCTTTAAAAGGCCAGCAGTTACAACAGTGCATTGCTGTCTGATCTGCAGCTTTCTAAACCTGAATACCTGTATACCTGCTACCTGTTACCAGTATCGAACCGGCTTGCTCGACCACCCGATATTTCTCCAACCCTGACCTCGGCTCGCCTTGACCCTGCTCTGTCTCTCACCTGCCTACCTGCTGCCAAACCTTGCCTGTGTTCCTGACTACGTCTAAGCCTGCTGATCCATACACCTGACTACCTGCTCTGACCCGGCTTGTCTGACCCTCCTGCTGTCTGCTGTTTTGTTCACCTAAACCAAGCTTATCTCACCTTGCTCCAGCTTCCGCTGTTCCAGTATCCACCAGCTCCCGGGTCGCTGACCTGCAACCACCTGCTCTGCTGCCTACAGATCCAGCCATCCCTGGAGGATCACCACCTTGCCACGGTGCCAACCACCACACCTACTGCAGGCACTCCTACCTCACTGCACTCTCAAGGTCACTGTCCCCAATCCAGTGACTCCTGAGCCAGGGCTGTAAGAGAGGTCTCCTCCTACAAAGTCAGGCTCTACGACCAGGTACGTTCTGTACATAACAGTATCAGACAGCCATGACAGAGCCTGCAGGAGAAGTTCCTGCCGTGGAGGAGATTTGCAAACACCTGGCAGCCCTCACACAAGCAGTGAAGAGTCTACAGGAAGGCTATATCTGGCTGGAAGGACAAGTTCAGAACCTCGCTGCCTCCGGTGATGCGGCCCCTGCACCCTCTGCCAGGCCTTCGTCAACTGCCTCTGCTCCTTCAGTGGTGATGCTTCCACCCGAACCCAGAGTTCCTGTCCCAGAGAGGTTTTCAGGAGACCGGACAAAATTCCAGGCCTTCCGTAATGCCTGTCAGCTTTATTTTGCCCTACAACCCCGGACTTTCTCCTTAGAAGTCACTAAGGTGGGATTTGTGATCTCGTTACTCCAGGGTGAACCCCAGACCTGGGCCCATCGGCTACTAGGAGAAAATAATGTTCAGACTCAATCCCTGCTATCCTTCTTCCAAGCCATGGCCCAGCTTTATGACGATCCCCAACGGACTGCCACTGCTGAGTCTGCCCTGCTTGCGCTCCAGCAAGGTCGCCGAGCGGCCGAGGACTATGTTACGGACTTTAGATGCTGGAGCGCAGTCACTCAGTGGAACGACACAGCCCTGCGTCACCAATTCCGCTTGGGCCTTTCCGAGGGTCTGAAGGACGAACTCACCCGAGTGGGGGTACCAGAGACCCTTGAAGCCTTGATCACCACAGCCATCCAGATTGATTGCAGACTTCGTGAACGCCGGGCAGAGCGTTCCTCCCAGCAAAGTCGCCCAGTATGGATGACCACAAGAGCTCCCATGCCTGTTTCCTGTTACCTGCCGCCCACCAGTTTAAATCCTGCCAATCCCAGTCCGGACACCTCCGAACCCATGCAACTTGGGATAATGCGACCAGCCCTGCTACCTGAAGAACGGGCACGCCGTCGCCAACTGAACCTTTGCCTCTATTGCGGTGAAGCCGGTCACTACGTGCGCAACTGTCCTGTCAAGATGCGTAAGTGCCCTTTGTCCATTCCTGCTAATCTCGCATCTTTATCTGCCAATGCAACCCACCTTGCTCTCTCTCTCTCGTTGCAGCTCCAGGGAAGGACAGTCCCAGTCAACGCTATCATTGACTCTGGCGCATGTAGTTGTTTCATCGACTCCACCTTTGCCAATCAACATAACATCCCTCTTCAGGAAAAGACTCATGGACTTTCTGTTTACTTGGCCGATGGCTCCCGTATAAAATCAGGACAGGTAACCCAGGAGACCCTTCCTCTGCCTGTCACCTCTACCACTCAACATAAGGAGTGGCTGACTCTTGATGTTTTCTTTCTCGTACATCACGGGACACAGAGCGACATAGTCATTACTAATGGGTTATATAGTTACCGTCAGGTGCTGGCACTGGCAACTTCCAAAACCGGAAGTACCCTCCCCTATATAAGCCCCTCCCATCCGGGAGCACCTCAGTTTTTTGCCAGTGTCTAAGGTGTTGGCCAAGAAGAAACATGTGTTTTTCACTGAGCTTGCGTACAGGTTCTTTTGGGCCTCAGTAAGCTATTCCGGATCCGACCAAAAAAGCTTCATAGCTAAACGGTCGGTACCCGGGCCTTGCAAAGAGAAGAGCAAGGTTCTGCCTGTAATGCTTCTCTTAGGAGAGCTGGACCCTGGGATCCAGAGCTCTGGTCATACCCACGACCAAGATGTTTTCTGTGCAGGGTGCTATACAGGTCCAGGGGAGTGGAATCCTTGGGAACCCGGTCCCTGAAGGTTTGATTACAATGCCTGCCGTGATAGGTGAAGTTTGGGCTTTTGTGGACCAAACTAAGTCCTGCGGCGAGGAACAGGTAAGTGGGGGCCCCCAGGAACTTGGTTCTATTGGGGGACCCCCAAGCCTAATTTGTCTTTCTGTCTGTTACCTAATGGTATTCCCGCAAGATTCTGTGCATGCCTGTAACTACTAAAAAAATTTAATAATTTTTAATGGTGGTCAAGAAAAAATAAAATAAAATAAAAAATGTTTTTTTATATATATTTAGTATATTAGACTGCGGTACCTGTGTTTGTCCACTAGAGGCCGCTGTGGAATGTTTTCTTGTCATGTGGACTAGTTTCTTCTCAGAGAGCAAAGTCCAGGCAGTTGGTGAGTTCTCCTATAGGAAACTGCTTCCTCTGCCATGTTGCAGTGCTCGTCCATCCCCCGGCCTGCGGCAAAGAGGGGCCCTGGCTCCTGTCCCTGGTTTCCATGTTTGAAATTAGCGCCGAGGGCGCACGTGGCCGCGCGCGTGCGCGTGCACGCGCCTCTATATATAGAGGTGAGCCGGGAAAGGGGGCGGAGCCTGGGGATGACGCTCTGTGCGCGCCGCAGCGCTTCTGCGCATGTGCGGGCGTCCCAGCAGGTTTTAAAAAGCCACAATATTGTAGTAAGCTGGCTATGAAGTACAGAGACAGAGCTGGCAACATTTAAAGGCATACAGCAAGCGGTTGATACAGGCATCCCCTAGAAAGGCACATTAGTAGACACCAACTGTTTATTATAGCAGCATTTATGCTAGACTATTATCAGTAACTGGTGTATTTCGGCTGGAATACCTCAGCTTTGTGGCTTAGGAATATGCCGTCTAAAAACTCCGGGACTAGAAATTCCAGGAGGAATAGGGGGTCTCCATCGGGCTCTGAGGATCTTGGGCATGCTTTGGCTGCACCAGTCTCCCCTGAAGAATCAGAGGTTAGTGACCGTAGGGCACCCCCAGGAGTACCTGGTACTGTGGCTGTCCTCAGTTCACCTGCTCCTGTGTATGTAACAGAGGAGGTTTTTTCCTCAGCTCTGGGAGGACTGGAAGAGAGATTGTCAGCATTAATCGCTGCTTCCCTGTCACAGGAGAAAAGCGCTCGATCTCCGTCTCCTCCCTCAGAGTGCCTGTTAACAGAGCAACAGTCCCATACAGAGGTCGACCTACCTGAGGGGGATCAGGATGAGGTTGATTCGGTTGTAGAGGAATCAACAGTGGAAGAGCCGTTCTCAGCATCACATGCTGAGAGGTTATGGGTTCAGTCCCTGACTAATATGGTCCGATCAGCATTTAAAATGCCACTTGCGGAGCCATCCTCCACTTCTGTCTCCTCGTTGGGGTCGCTAAAAGCTCCCCAGACTGTTTGTTCCTTTCCGATCCATCCTTTACTGGAGGGGCTCATTTACCAGGATTGGGAGCATCCTGACAAAATATTTACTCCCCCCAAGAGATTTCCGGTGGTCTATCCCATGGAGGATAAGTTCATCAGAAAATGGAAGGTCCCTACAGTGGACGCAGCCATCTCTTGTGTGAATAAATCACTGACATGTCCGGTGGAAAATGTCCAAATGTTCAAGGACCCAATAGATAAAAAATTGGAGTCATTATTGAAATCTGCTTTTTCTACAGCAGGATTGGTGACACAACCAGCAGTGGCAGCTATAGGGGTCTGCCAATGTCATGGATATGCAGTAGTGTTTGTCTGCCATCTTACCTTCCTCCTCATGTGTTCATCTAGAGACCAGACCTCCTTCACCTGGCTTCCTTTATAATCTCCTCCCAGCCTGACTCCACCCCAGGCCCTATCACTGAACACTATATTAACCTGTGCACTGCAAGCCTGCCTTGCTGATCAACGTGTTTGTTAGGCATTGTGTGTTTGGGTTCCTGCCTGCCGTGTGCTACGTCTGTCTCTCTGTTACGTTATTGGCTTGTCCCGACCATCCCTGTCTGCTCGTGACCCTTGACCTTCGGCTCGTTCTTCGTTATCCTTGTCTGCTTGTGGCCCCTGACCTTCGGCTTGTTATTCGGTTCTCTCTATCGTGTGCTGCTGCTTCCCCTTATCCTACGGGGCGTGAGCTAGGAAACTCCAGGGGCCGCGACCTGGTCCCAGCCTGCAGCGTAACATCCTCACCACTAGAGGCCCTGGAGAAGACCAGCTGGGTCTTAGACTCCGCGCCCTGGGGAATCTTGGCTCTCGCTTCCGTTGGGATCCCGGTTGTGCTCCTCTGGTCCCGCTTTCCACAACCACCCAGTTTCCTATCCACAGAAGCCAGCCATAGGGTTCACTACCTCGCGGTGCACTCCTGTCCCCCTACGGTGTGCATCTGTCACCTGGCCACAGGTGACCCTGACAGTTTGATCAGCCATGAACCCGGCTGACATCCCGCTTCCCGCGGATGATCCATTGCAGGGCATAGTTCGCAGACTTGAGACCCAGGAATCAAATCAGACCCAGGTGATGCGATTCCTCCAGGATCTGGCTTCTCGATTCGAGCAGCTTCAGGTCTCCTTGGGAACCCCGAATCCGCAACCCCAAGTACAACCAGCGGCTGTACCTATCGCACCAGTCGCAGCCTCACACTCACTAAGATTGCCAGCTCCGTTCCGTTTCTCTGGGGACTCCAAGGCTTGCAGGGGGTTCCTTAGCCAATGCACGATTCATTTTGAGCTCCAGCCCCAAAACTTCCTGTCTGATCGGGCTAAGGTAGCCTATATCATTTCCCTCCTCTCTGGTGAAGCTTTAGCCTGGGCAGCCCCTCTGTGGGAACTGAATGATCCAGTGGTTTCTAGCCTGTCTGGCTTCTTGAAACTTTTTCGGAATATCTTCGAAGAACCGGCTCGTGTCTCTTCAGCGGCCAGCGCCCTTTTACGTCTCCGCCAGGAGTCTGCTTCTGTGGGACAGTATGCCCTTCATTTCCGCATACTGTCGGCTGAGTTGAGCTGGAACAATGAGGCCTTAGTCGCAACCTTTTTGCATGGCCTGTCTGATAGAGTGAAGGATGAATTAGCAGGAAGAACCATCCCCACTGATCTGGCCGGCGTTATCTCCTTGTGTAACCAGATCGATATTCGCTTTCAGGAGAGGACCTTAGAAAAGCAACGCCAGCACTCCTTGGTTCTTAGTCAGCCTGAGCTCCCCTCTCTTCGACCCGTAGAGCATCTCCTTCCAGCTGAGGAACACATGCAGCTGGGTCGGACCAGGCTATCCCCCGAGGAACGTGCTAGGCGCAGAACTCTTGGTCTGTGTCTTTACTGTGGGGGCAAAGGTCATTTTCGTGACACTTGCTCTCTTTGTCCAGAAAAACGTTCGGGTCCACTTCATCTGGAAAGTGGAGTATTGGACCCAGAAATATCACCTTCCCCTTCTCGTCTTCTGCTTTCTGTGTTCCTTCATGTTGGTGCTTCTTCTCATTCGGTCTCAGCATATCTGGATTCCGGAGCCGCTGGTAATTTCATGGACTGGGAAATCGCATCGTCCATGAGACTTACTCTTTTGCCCCTCACCACGCCATTGGTGGTCTTGGCGATTGATGGTACTGTTCTCCCAGGGGGACCTATCCGCTTCCAGACCCTCCCTGTTAAGATGTCGGTAGGGACACTCCACCAGGAGTGGATATCCTTCCTTATCCTACCCAAGGCCTCAACGCCTATAATTTTGGGTCTCCCATGGTTACAGCTCCATTCTCCTCATGTGGACTGGACTACTGGACAGATCCTGGCTTGGGGTCCCTCCTGTTCCTCGTCCTGCCTACCCAAGGTTGCCCCCTGTGAATCTGAGCCAGTCATTCATTCCAGGTTGCATAACCATTTACATTTCTCTGTCCCTAACCACCCTTGGACGCACAGCCAGGCTAGCTTGTCTACAAGTCCTGCAGTCGCTACGTCTTGCGATGCGATTCAGGTAGTCGCTACACCTGACTCAGCTATTCACTCTGCCTCTGTACTAGTTATGCCAGTCCAGCCCATGCCCAGTGAGCCTCCTACTTTTTCTTGTTCGGGACATTCTGCTTGTCCTTCAGCTATTCAGCTTGACTCCGGCAACATGTCACCTTCTAACCAACCTGACTTCAGGGTTCCACTGACATCTGCCCAGTCTGATGGTCCTGTGCAAGATGACCAGTTCCCCTTTAAGGGTCTAGGGGACCCTCCTCAGATTCCTGTTGATCCTCTCATGCCCTTGCTTATTCCTAGAGAGCCTTTGGTCCTCAATAGATCTTTTTGTCATCTCCCTACCTCATTTTCGGTCTCTGAGGATAATCTTAAGTACGAGGTTAGACAAGTTCTGGATTCTCGGCTCTGCAGAGGCATTCTTCAGTACCTTGTGCATTGGAGAGGTTTTGGTCCTGAGGAGGCATCTTGGATCGCTGCATCTGATGTCGCTGCACCTCATCTGTTGAGAAGGTTTCATCAGAGATTTCCCTTTAAGCCTGGGTCCAGGCGGGGGAGGGCCCATAAGAGGGAGGGTACTGTCATGGATATGCAGTAGTGTTTGTCTGCCATCTTACCTTCCTCCTCATGTGTTCATCTAGAGACCAGACCTCCTTCACCTGGCTTCCTTTATAATCTCCTCCCAGCCTGACTCCACCCCAGGCCCTATCACTGAACACTATATTAACCTGTGCACTGCAAGCCTGCCTTGCTGATCAACGTGTTTGTTAGGCATTGTGTGTTTGGGTTCCTGCCTGCCGTGTGCTACGTCTGTCTCTCTGTTACGTTATTGGCTTGTCCCGACCATCCCTGTCTGCTCGTGACCCTTGACCTTCGGCTCGTTCTTCGTTATCCTTGTCTGCTTGTGGCCCCTGACCTTCGGCTTGTTATTCGGTTCTCTCTATCGTGTGCTGCTGCTTCCCCTTATCCTACGGGGCGTGAGCTAGGAAACTCCAGGGGCCGCGACCTGGTCCCAGCCTGCAGCGTAACATCCTCACCACTAGAGGCCCTGGAGAAGACCAGCTGGGTCTTAGACTCCGCGCCCTGGGGAATCTTGACTCTCGCTTCCGTTGGGATCCCGGTTGTGCTCCTCTGGTCCCGCTTTCCACAACCACCCAGTTTCCTATCCACAGAAGCCAGCCATAGGGTTCACTACCTCGCGGTGCACTCCTGTCCCCCTACGGTGTGCATCTGTCACCTGGCCACAGGTGACCCTGACAGCCAAGCAGTGAAGGATCAGTTGAAACAGGTCTTAAGAGACTTGCCGGATCAGCAGGCTCTTGCCCTAGCTGATCTACCTAGAGCCTTATGCTTTGCGGTGGACGCTATAAAGGATTCAATCCATCAGGCCTCCCGCCTTACGCTGTCTGTAGTACATATGCGCAGGCTTCTATGGCTCAAAAACTGGTCTGCTGAAGCTCCCTGTAAAAAATTGCTGGTCAGCTTCCCATTTCATGGGGAGCGCTTATTCGGGGAAGACCTGGACAAGTATATCCAGAGAATTTCCAGCGGTAAAAGTACACTTTTGCCGGTTAAAAATAGAGTTAGAGGTCCCTCCTTTAAGAGGCCGGCTTCTCCAGTCCCTAGGACATCGGCTGTGAAACAGTTCCGACGGCCTCCCCGGTCAAATCCCGGAGGTAAAAATCAGGGACAGTTGCAGGGTAACAAGAAGCCCTGGAGCAGGAGAGGTACAAAACCTCCCCCAAAGTCAAATGCATGAAGGGTTGCCCCCACCCAATCGGGTGGGGGGAAGACTTCAGTTGTTCACAGAAACCTGGCGGGACACGATCCGAGACAGATGGGTGCTCTCCGCAGTAAATCTGGGATACAAATTGGAGTTAAAAAACTCCCCTCCTTCCCGCTTTATAAGGTCAAACGTGCCAAGGGATCCCCAGAAGAGAGGATCCCTCCTGTTGGCACTGGAACAATTATTGCTTCAAGCAGTAATTATAGAGGTTCCCCTGGAAGAATGGGGGTTCGGGTTTTACTCAAACCTCTTTACAGTTCCGAAGCCAAACGGGGACGTGAGGCCCATATTAAATCTAAAAGGGCTAAACAAATTCCTACATATCAGGACTTTCCGGATGGAGTCGATCCGATCGGTAGCCACTGCCCTACAAGGGGAGGAATGGTTAGCCTCGATCGACATCAAAGATGCTTATTTGCACATCCCCATCTTTCCAGCCCACCAAAAATTTCTACGCTTTGCGGTAGAAGGGCGCCATTTTCAGTTCAGAGCCTTACCCTTCGGTCTGGCCACAGCACCAAGAGTGTTCACAAAAATTCTGGCCCCATTATTGGCCAATCTAAGAACACGAGGTGTAACGATAATGGCATATCTAGATGACTTGTTGCTGATAGACCACTCAGTGGAAAAACTAGAAGTGGTTGTTCACGAGACAATCAAGTATCTGGAATATCACGGTTGGATTATCAACCGAGACAAGTCAGCCCTAAAACCAGTCAAAAGTCTGGAATACTTGGGGCTAAGGCTGGATTCAGACCAGAGAAAGATTTTCTTGCCTCAAGAAAAGGGGTCGTCTTTGAGAGATTTGATCCACTTAGTGGGTTCAAAAAGACAGCCATCCATACGCCTGTGCATGAGGCTGCTGGGAAAAATGGTGGCATCATTCGAAGCAGTACCCTACGGTCAATTCCATTCAAGGAAGTTGCAAAGGGCCATACTGTCAGCCTGGAACAAAAAAGTTCAGGCTCTGGACTTACCAATGTCCTTGTCCCCTTCCGTTCGCAGGAGCCTCCGCTGGTGGTTGGTTCCCCAGAATCTGGAAAGAGGGAAATCCTTCAGTCCGATTTCCTGGAAGGTGGTCACTACAGATGCCAGCCTTATATAGGCTGGGGAGCAGTACTGGAGCAATGGTCTCTCCAGGGCAGATGGTCGGATGCGGAAAAGGCCCTGCCCATCAATCTCTTAGAGATATGAGCAGCCCGGTATGCCCTAGTAGCATGGACATCCAAACTCCAAGGGTCCCCTGTCAGAGTTCAGTCAGACAATGCCACAGCAGTGGCATATATCAATCGTCAGGGGGGCACCAGGAGTCGTGCAGCCCAAAGGGAAGTAAATTACATCCTGAGATGGGCAGAAAGATATGTCCCAGCCATATCTGCGGTATTCATTCCAGGGGTGGAGAATTGGAAGGCGGACTTTCTAAGTCGCCAACAATTATGCCCAGGGGAATGGTCCCTTCATCCCGAGGTTTTCCGGACAATATGTCAGCGGTGGGGAACACCGGATGTAGATCTGCTAGCATCCAGATTCAACACAAAAGTGGACAGGTTTGTCTCTTGGGCAAGGGATCCCCTAGCGTGCGGCTCGGATGCCCTAGTGTTCCCTTGGGATCAGTTCAAGCTGATATATGCATTCCCACCGCCACAATTGTTACCTCGATTACTCCGCAGAATCAGGGTAGAAAAGAAACCAGTGATTCTGGTGGCTCCAGCGTGGCCCCGAAGAGCATGGTACGCGGAGATTGTAAAAATGTCTGTGGGGAGTCCTTGGACCCTCCCACATCGTCCGGACCTGCTTTCGCAGGGACCGATATACCACCCTTCCTTATCAGCCCTAGGTTTGACGGCCTGGCTATTGAAGCCCACATTCTAAAAAAGAGAGGGCTCTCTAATGCTGTGGTATCTACCATGATCAATGCCAGGAAGCCGGTATCCAGGCAGATCTACTATAGAATCTGGAAGGCGTACATCGCCTGGTGTGAAGCCAAGAAATGGCATCCACGTAAATACGTAATAGGTAGGATTCTGGACTTCCTACAATGGGCTGTAGATAGGAAGCTTGCCTTGAGTACTATCAAGGGTCAGATTTCGGCCTTGTCAATATTTTTTCAAAGGCCCTTGGCTTCGCATTCACTAGTCAAAGCCTTTATACAAGGAGTGATGCGTATTAGTCCTCCGGTTAATATTCCCATATGTCCATGGGATCTAAACTTGGTTCTGTCGGTTCTACAGAAACAACCATTTGAACCATTACAGCATATTTCCTTAGTGCTTCTCACCAGGAAATTGATTTTTCTAGTAGCCATTTGTTCGGCTAAAAGAGTATCGGAATTAGCAGCTATGTCCTGTAGGGAGCCATATCTGGTTATCCATAAGGACAGAGTAGTGTTACGTCCTCATCCAGCCTTTCTTCCTAAGGTGGTATCGAGTTTTCATTTGAACCAAGATGTGGTTCTTCCTTCTTTTTTCCCCAAGCCTACTTCGGTAGAGGAAAAGTTATTGCATTCTTTGGATGTAGTAAGAGCAGTTAAAGCTTATCTAAAAGCCACTGCTCAGATTCGCAGAACGGATACTTTGTTTATTCTGCCGGAAGGCCCCAGAAAGGGTCAGGCAGCGTCAAAATCTACTTTAGCCAAGTGGATTCGACAGGTCATAATACAAGCCTATAGCTTGAGAAGTAGACCGCCTCCGTTCAAAGTTAGGGCGCACTCCACGAGAGCAGTTGGAACTTCATGGGCAGTGCATCACCAGGCCTCCCTGGCTCAAATCTGTAAGGCCGCAACATGGTCTTCGGTACACACGTTTACTAGGTTCTACCAGGTGGACGTTAGAAGTCAGGAGGATGTCGCCTTTGGGCGCAGTGTGTTGCAGGCCGCAAAAGATCCTCATGTCTGATAGCGCTCAGCTTATATATGGTGTATCCCCCCCCCTCATTTGGCATTGCTTTAGGACATCCCATTAGTAATGACTATGTCGCTCTGTGTCCCGTGATGTACGAGAAAGAAAATAGGATTTTTATAACAGCTTACCTGTAAAATCCTTTTCTTGGAGTACATCACGGGACACAGAGCTCCCGCCCCTCTTTGGGGACACTTATTGCTTTGCTACAAAACTGAGGTGCTCCCGGATGGGAGGGGCTTATATAGGGGAGGGTACTTCCGGTTTTGGAAGTTGCCAGTGCCAGCACCTGACGGTAACTATATAACCCATTAGTAATGACTATGTCGCTCTGTGTCCCGTGATGTACTCCAAGAAAAGGATTTTACAGGTAAGCTGTTATAAAAATCCTATTATCTCTTCTCCCCTGTTTCCCGTGATCCTGGGTATACCCTGGCTCCAGGCTCACAACCCCCAGATCAACTGGGTGTCTGGAGAAGTGTCCTTCCTGTCCCCTTACTGCCAGAAGTACTGTCTACCTGGATCTCTCAGCCCATCCACCACTCTGTTATGTATGGACTCTGACCAGAACCTGCTTCAGTCCGTCCCAGGACCTTACCATGAATTTATTGATGTCTTCAGTAAATGGGGTGCTGACTCCCTTCCGCCTCACCGCCCCTATGACTGCCCCATCGAGCTCCTTCCTGGGGCCGAGATTCCCTTTGGGCGCATCTTCCCCTTGTCAGAAAATGAACAAGAGGCTCTGAAGGTCTACATCAATGAAAATCTGGGCAAAGGGTTCATCCGCCCATCTACCTCACCAGCGGGCGCCGGAATATTCTTTGTCACCAAGAAGGACCAGACTCTCCGCCCATGTGTGGACTACCGTGAGTTAAACAACATCACGGTCAAAAACCGTTATCCGCTTCCCCTGATACCTGAACTCTTCCAGAAATTAAGGTCTGCTGTCATCTTCACCAAATTGGACCTAAGGGGAGCCTACAATCTGGTCCGCATCCGGTCTGGGGACGAGTGGAAGACAGCTTTTCGTACCCGATTCGGCCACTACGAATATTTGGTCATGCCCTTCGGCCTGTGCAATGCTCCTGCCACCTTCCAGCACTTTATCAATGATGTGTTCAGAGACTTCCTTGATATCTTTGTCATTGTCTACCTTGATGACATTCTAGTCTTCTCCGGATCACTTGACAGACATCGGGAACATGTCCGCAGGGTACTGGGCCGCCTCCGCCAACACGGACTATATGTCAAGGCGGAGAAATGCGAATTTGAGCAGCAGACTATCCAATTCCTAGGGTTGGTAATCTCCCCCACAGGGATCAGGATGGATCCTCAAAAAGTGTCCGCTATACTGGACTGGCCTGTACCTTTGGATAAGAAAGGAGTGCAACGCTTTGTGGGTTTTTCAAATTTTTACAGGAGATTCATCAAGGGATTTTCTGCAATAATCTCACCCATCACACAGCTGACCAAGCAGAACTTACGTTTCCATAGGAACCCTGAGGCCCAAAGAGCCTTTGACACACTTAAAGGACTTTTCACATCAGCTCCAATTCTCAGCCATCCTGATCCTGCACTACCTTACATTCTTGAAGTGGATGCATCTGAAGTTGCCGTTGGGGCTGTCATCTCCCAACGCCAAGGTAGCAAGGACTTAATGCACCCTGTGGGGTTCTTTTCTCAAACTCTCCCCTGCAGAGAGAAATTATGATGTTGGTGACCGGGAATTTCTTGCCATCAAAGCCGCCTTAGAGGAATGGAGGTACCTGTTGGAGGGCGCTGCCCACCCAGTATTAATTTACACCGATCACAAGAACTTAGAGTATTTAAGGTCCGCTAAACGGTTGAAGCCTCGGCAGGCCCGTTGGGCTTTATTTTTCTCACGCTTCTGCTTCCATATCACCTACCGGCCAGGTTCAAAAAACATCAAACCAGACGCACAATCACGCATGCACGACAACCCCAAAGATTTATCTGTTCCGGACACCATCCTACCAGCAGGTAATTTTTTACTTTTACAGACTGATCTGCTCTCTCAAATCAGACAAGCATCCACGGACTCTTCCAAACCCCCTGGTACCACCTTGACTTCCAGAGATGGATTATTTTGGAGGGGGAGCCAAATTTTTGTTCCAGGAAGCACTTGGGTTGAGGTACTGAAGCTCCTCCACGACCATCCACTAGCAGGACATTTTGGAGTCCGCAAGACTCTAGAGCTGGTACGGCGCACATTCTGGTGGCCAGGTCTGGAGGAGTTCTGCAAATCATACGTCAGTGCATGTCCCGTCTGTAACCAAAACAAAACATCAAGGAACCGAGCCTGGGGACTACTGAAACCCCTACCTGTACCTGATAGACGATGGAGGATGATTGCTATGGATTTTATTGTGGAGCTTCCATGTTCCGAGGGGTGTACAGCAATCTTTGTGGTCGTAGACCGCCTGTCTAAAATGGCCCATTTCTTGCCACTAAAGGGCACCCCATCTGCTGCTGAGACTGCCCGTGTTTTCATTAAGGAAATCATCAGATTACATGGAGTCCCTTCAAACATCGTGTCAGACAGGGGGGTCCAGTTCACTTCACTTCACGTTTTTGGAGAGCTCTGTGCGAAATCTTGGAAATTGAACTTGCCATGTCCTCAGCTTACCACCCTCAAACCAACAGGCAAACTGAGAGGACAAATCAGACTCTTGAACAGTATATCAGATGTTTCACGTCCTTTGCACAAGATGACTGGATGTCCCTATTGCCCTTAGCAGAGTTTGCCTACAATAATGCCAACCATTCGGCCACTGGACAATCCCCCTTCTTTGCTATATACGGCTTCCATTTAACATTTTTACCTGATTTTCTTCCAGAATCTCCAGTCCCGGCAGTACAGAGCACGGTGGATTTCCTCAGCCGTAACAACCGGGTGTTGCAGGAAGCAGTAACCAAGGCCCAAGCGGACAGCAAGAAAGCCTATGACAGGAAGAGGAGAGGGGAGCTGGACCTTCAACCAGGTGATCAGGTATGGCTTTCCACGAACAACCTCAAGTTGGCCTGCCCATCCAAGAAGCTGGCACCCAAGTTCATGGGACCCTTCCCGGTAAGAAGAAAAATCAATGAGGTATCTTACGAACTATCCTTACCTGACTCTCTAAAGGTTCACCCAGTGTTTCATGTTTCATTGTTGAAGCCTGCAGTACCTGACCCTTTTCCTGACAGAGGAGCCAGACCACCAGAACCAGTTTTGCTTGACGGTCTCGAGGAATATGTGGTGGAGGCCATCCTTGATTGTATAAAACGGCAAGGGCTAACTCAATTCCTAGTCAAATGGAAGGGGTACGGTCCGGAGGACAACTCCTGGGAACCTGAAGGCAACATCCATGCCCAGAGGTTAATCCGTGCCTTTTTTCTCGCCCATCCTGAGAAAGAAGCCCGGTTAGGCATCCGGAGGCTGCCCCTTGGGGGCGGCAATGTCAGGGACCTGCCAGAAATCAAAGACAGTTCTTGCTTCCCTCGGTACCTGTGCGTCGGCGCGCGCCAATTGTGCATGCGCATACGCCAATTGCGCACGCGCATGCGTGGCGTGTGCGCGTGCGTGCGCGTTAAACGATATGGTGCCATTAGGCCTTTAAAAGGCCAGCAGTTACAACAGTGCATTGCTGTCTGATCTGCAGCTTTCTAAACCTGAATACCTGTATACCTGCTACCTGTTACCAGTACCGACCCGGCTTGCTCGACCACCCGATATTTCTCCAACCCTGACCTCGGCTTGCCTTTACCCTGCTCTGTCTCTCACCTGCCTCCCTGCTGCCAAACCTTGCCTGTGTTCCTGACTACGTCTAAGCCTGCTGATCCATACACCTGACTACCTGCTCTGACCAGGCTGGTCTGACCCTCCTGCTGTCTGCTGTTTTGTTCACCTAAACCAAGCTTATCTCACCTTGCTCCAGCTTCCGCTGTTCCAGTATCCACCAGCTCCCGGGTCGCTGACCTGCAACCACCTGCTCTGCTGCCTACAGATCCAGCCATCCCTGGAGGATCACCACCTTGCCACGGTGCCAACCACCACACCTACTGCAGGCACTCCTACCTCACTGCACTCTCGAGGTCACTGTCCCCAATCCAGTGACTCCTGAGCCAGGGCTGTAAGAGAGGTCTCCTCCTACAAAGTCAGGCTCTACGACCAGGTACGTTCTGTACATAACAGCACCCCTTGAACCTGTCAGTAACAGTAGCAGAGCACATAAAATATCTGCGGGCATTGGGCACCTTCAGGTAGTTCCAGACAAAGTCTGCATACCACCTTTCTCTGTAGGCCTCGACTTCAAATAACAAGTCCCTCGGAACATAAGGGTACTCCCATCGATACTCGACAGCCACTCTCTGGTTGAAAAGCCGCTGCAACCTCGAAATCAGAGGAAGAGTAGCACGGTCTCCTGCACCCGGGAAGACAATTGCATCTGGAGACCTAGGCACTTTCACTGCCTTTAGTTTCAGCAAGGGGGCCCGCAATGGCACACGTTCCGCCACGGCAGCAGGCGCTGGCGACACAGGTGCGGATAATGCAGGCATGGGATCATTCCTCTCCTTAGGCGCATGGGCCTCCACCCGGGGTGTAGTGTCCCCAGAGTCCATGGTGAATCCTTTCTACTTCTGGATGAGGATAAGGGGATTTTGTCCCAACCCTTCCTGGCAAAAAGTTTGTCTATCTCAACATCATCGCAACTTCAGAGGAAGAGTCTATATCTGAGGTATCACACTCCTCTGCTGGCAAATAGTTCTTAGTGGAGGCAGACTCACTGTCTCCCGAAAATTCTCTAGGGTCAGGCACCCAAGCATCCGCAATGCTACGGACACTTATTTTTGTACCCTTCCCGCGGGAGGCTTTCACATAGCCCACCTTCCGCTTGGGAGGTGGAAGGGAGGACTCGGTAACGACAGAGGCAGCATCCGCCGGCTTCTCCGTCTCTGGCTCCGCAACGACCAGGAACATCAGACCTGACTTCCTTCGAAGTCACAACAGTGCGCGTGGGGGTGGCTGTGGAAGCTCAGGTTTCCTTCTCTGGAGTGGCGGTGCCCGTCAGGCTATTCATCCGGTAGGCCCGAGGCTTCTCTGTAGGCTGCTCCACCTCAAAGATGAATTCTCCGCACTTGGTACACCTCCCGAAGGGCCGCAGGTGTACCACCAGTCCCTGGCATCAAGAACAGACCATCCCAAGGGCCTCCGCATCTCGGTAGACATAGGGAGCGAAGCACACTCGAGGCTTCAACTGAATCCCTGTATCAGTCAAGGGGGCAGCCAGTGAGACAACGTCCATGGTTGTAGCAGAAACAGAACTCCATGGGGCAGCCGACATGTTGCTCACTCGTTGATCCATCACGCACTGTTCACTTGGCGCCAAAGCCACCACGTGCATCTCATGGCATGGCGAGGTTCCTCCCATTTTTCTCTTCTCTCTGCAATGTTCACGGGCTTTCCAAGCTCTAGACACGCCCACGAACTACGCAGCTGAAGCTCTCCTCGTGGTGCAGTCCAAATTTTGCCAAAAATGGCCGACCTCCACGGAGCCTCACAGGGGAATAAAGTCCAACGTCTGGGGGGGGTTTTCACTGCGGAATCCCGGACCCGGGGCCCCCACGTGTAGCACACACACCTCTTTTACCTGCCCTTTGGCTCACTTGCAGGAAAAGGGCACACCGCACTACCTGCCCGTACCCTCTTGTGTGAAGAGGTTGAGCGGTGTCACAAACTAGGGTCCTGCAGCAAGGTTCTCCCTTTAGTTGGTTCTCGTCTTTTACAGATATGTAAGGACAAGTCTTTATATCCCCAAGTAACTCCAAGGTCCACACCGGTAGTAAACTCCAACATAGAGTTTATTTCTTTATATGCAAAAGTCAATGAATAAAAAGGGTGGATAGAAGACAGGACAGTAAGAGTTTGGATATAAGTCCAGGCACAAGACAAATTAGGAATTCACTACTCGTTCTTCAAGTAGACTTAGCTCACCCGGATAGTTCCCTATGAAAGCATATCCTAGCAGCCGAAGTAATGCTCGGACGTTTCTTTAGTTTTCCTTTTTTAGATGCGACTAGGAGATTCTCTGCCACAGAACCGTTAATCCCAATCCTCTGGTGTTGGATGGATCTAATCCCTCCAGAGAGTTACCAGGCCCTTCTTTCTCCGTGAACTTTTCACCGGTCCTTCAGAAGGGTCCTCCCCCGGCCTCCTCATCTCAGAATGGGTCCCCATGCCAGAGGCACCCTGGGATTTCTCCTTCCAGGACACAGGCCCCAGCTAAAGGTGCTGGGCCCAAGATTGCAGCTACAGCCCCAGGGCTAAAGGTGCCTGAGACCGATGCGCACGTGGGCCCCTGGCCAGGAGTGCCAGGTACCACGCACCAGGACTTCAACTCTGGAACGAAGTCCACCGAACTTCCGAACCCCCGACGCAAACAGTGTCTGCCCCTTTTATATCCTCTCCCGGCGTGCACAGCAGGCCGACCTTGCCCACCACACAACCGTCGAGAGAGGACACCCAAGGCACAGCACTATACCAGCAGTTCAACCCTGGCCCATTATGGCAGTGTCACCTACAGGCCACGGGGAACTACACACCAGTATACTACCTGTGGTGTAAAATAGAATGTCCTAACAATTAAGGTGGTCTGAGCCCAACTACAGCTCAAACCTTCCCCTAAATTTAGGTATAGCGGGGTTAAATTTGGGGACCCCGCTACACACTGATTCAGTTACAGGGCTTTTTGACTCCTTAACCACTTCCTTACCCAGACAGAGTAAAATGACACAGGCAGGAACATATCCTCCCTCCGGGTGGATGTCATATGACGTCTTCCTGCTCTCATGTGCCCTCTTGGCGATCGTTTTCATTTTCTTTCAACATTTTTCAAAAACTTGTGGGAAAAAAATTACATTTTCAAAAGACTCATTATGCCTCATACATACAGTGGGGAAAAAAAGAATTTAGTCAGCCACCAATTGTGCAAGTTCTCCCACTTAAAAAGATGAGAGAGGCCTGTAGTTGTCATCATAGGTATACCTCAACTATGAGAGACAAAATGTGGAAACAAATCCAGACAATCACATTGTTTGATTTGGAAATAATTTATTTGCAAATTATGGTGGAAAATAAGCATTTGGTCACCTACAAACAAGCAAGATTTCTGGCTCTCACAAACCTGTATCTTCTTCTTTAAGAGGCTCCTCTGTCCTCCACTCATTACCTGTATTAATGACACCTGTTTGAACTTGTTATCAGTATAAAAGACACCTGTCCACAACCTCAAACTCCACTATGGTGAAGACCAAGGAGCTGTCGAAGGACACCAGAAACAAAATTGTAGACCTGCACCAGGCTGGGAAGACTGAATCTGCAATAGGCAAGCAGCTTGGTGTGAAGAAATCAACTGTGGGAGCAATAATTAGAAAATGGAAGACATACAAGACCACTGATAATCTCCCTAGATCTGGGGCTCCACGCAAGATCTCACCCCGTGGGGTCAAACTGATAACAAGAACGGTGAGCAAAAATCCCAGAACCACAGTGAATGACCTGCAGAGAGCTGGGACCAACGTAACAAAAGCTACCATCAGTAACACACTACGCCGCCAGGGACTCAGATCCTGTAGTGCCAGACGTGTCCCCCTGCTTAAGCCAGTACATGTCCGGGCCTGTCTGAAATTTGCTAGAGAGCATTTGGATGATCCAGAAGGATTGGGAGAATGTCATATGCTCAGATGAAACCAAAGTAGAACTGTTTGGTAGAAACACAACTCGTGTTTGGAGGAGAGAGAATGCTGAGTTGCAACCAAAGAACACCATACCTACTGTGAAGCATGGGGATGGCAACATCATGCTTTGGGACTGTTTCTCTGCAAAGGGAACAGGACGACTGACCCGTGTACATGAAAGAATGAATGGGGCCATGTACCGTGAGATTTTGAGTGCAAATCTCCTCCCATCAGCAAGGGCATTGAAGATGAAACGTGGCTGGGTCTTTCAGCATGACAATGATCCCAAACACACCGCCCGGGCAACGAAGGAGTGGCTTCGTAAGAAGCATTTCAAGGTCCTGGAGTGGCCTATCAAGTCTCCAGATCTCAACCCCATAGAAAACCTTTGGAGGGAGTTGAAAGTCTGTGTTGCCCAGCGACAGCCCCAAAACATCACTGCTCTAGAGGAGATCTGCATGGAGGAATGGGCCAACATACCAGTGTGTGACAACTTTGTGAAGACTTACAGAAAACGTTTGACCTCTGTCATTGCCAACAAAGGATATATAACAAAGTATTGAGATGAACTTTTGATATTGACCAAATACTTATTTTCCACCATAATTTGCAAATAAATTCTTTCCAAATCAGACAATGTGATTGTCTGGATTTGTTTCCACATTTTGTCTCTCATAGTTGAGGTCTACCTATGATGACAATTACAGGCCTCTCTCATCTTTTTAAGTGGGAGAACTTGCACAATTGGTGGCTGACTAAATACCTTTTTGACCCACTGTACGTTGGGGTGTTTGCTTTCCAAACTGGGGTCATTTTGTGGATAATTCCATTGTCCTGGTGCTCCAGGGATTTCAAAAGTTTAATAGGTCGTTAAGGAAATTTTCTGTGTAATAAATTTATGCTCCTAGAATGTGGCCAGTCTGTGAAAAAGTCTCACACATGTGGTATCGCCATACTTGAGAGGAGTAGCAGAATGTATTTTGGGGTGTAATTTTTTCTATGTACATGCTATGTGTTAGAAAAATCTTATAAATTGACAAGCTTGTGTAAAAAAAAAAAAAATATATGTTTTGATTTTCTTTCCACACAGCAGAATGTATTTTGGGGTGTAATTAGAAGTATGCATATGCTACGCTTTCTCCCAAAACCACTACATACCATCTCTGATCTGACACCGATAGAATCTGCCCTTGCAGACGACCAACTGATTGAGAAACCCATCTCTTACTTTTATCAAGCTTTGCTAACATTGTCTTCCAAAGGACGGCTGACCTTCCTAAACAACTGGAAGAAAGACCTCCAAAAAGATCTGTCAGAGGCTCAACGATCTACAATTCTTCAACTGACGCACACCTCCTCGATGTCCTCCAAAATGGCAGAAGTGAAGTATAAACTGCTGACGAGGTGGCACTACACCTCAGTGGTGCTCCACAAGGCTTTCCCGCAGGTTTACCACTCTGCTGGCGGGGTTGCAGAGCACGGGTGACGCATGCTCATGTGTGGTAATACTGCCCGCTTATCCACCCATACTGGCTGACTATTCTCCACTGGATCAAAGAGATCCAAGGATATGAGATTCCTGATGATCTGTGGGTCATATTGCTTCATTGCACAGGCAAACCAGTGGGAACGTAGAAGAAATCTGTAACACCCCATCTGCTCAATGCAGCAAAAGCACTTATCCCCCGATACTGGAAACAACCAACTATACCTACTTTACGCCAATGGCTACTGTAAGTAGATCACATATACCATATGGAAGACCTCACCCACTCCCTTAGAAATAAAGCTGATCTGTCTAAGAAAATATGGTCCTGCTGGTTAGCCTTCAAATTTTCAACCGTCTATGTGGAACTTATGTCTCAACCTACATAAAGTGTAATTTGTTAGTTTACTGTGTATGTGGGATCTGACTGAGGCAGAACCCGCCCCCCCCCCCCCCCCCCCACCTCACCTCTCCCAATCCTCCCCCTTTCCTTTCTCCTTTCTTCTTTTTCTCTTTGTCACTTTCAATGTTTTTATTTTGAGATACGGGCTTTCCTAGAGAGGCTACTTGTGCCTTTGCCCTGTATTTTTTGAAATGTCCCTATATCTGACAAGATGGTGATCATTGTGCGACCCTGGGCCTCTATAAATGCTGCATATAGGTTTAAGAATATGCGGTTTACTGAACACACCTGGTGCACACAGGTAACCGAATGTTATGTCATTACGAGGCCTACTCGTTGTCTTGTCAACACTTCTTTGTTTCTTGTATCTTGTTCCTCAAATAAAAATGTATTAAACAAAAAAAATATATATATGCATATGCTGTGTGTGAGAAATAACCTATTATGACAATTACTATGACAATTTTGTGTAAAAAAAAATAAAAATAATAATTTCTTTATTTTTCCAAGAATTGTGGGAAAAACTTCAAAAAACTCACCATGCCTCTTACTAAATACCTTGGACTATCTACTTTTCAAAAAGGGGTCATTTGGGGGGTATTTGTACTGTCCTACTAATGGCATTTCAGGGCCTCAAGAAATGAGAGGCCATCAGTGCATCAGGTGTGATCAATTTTCAGTAATTGGCACCATAGCTTGTAGACTCTATAACTTTTACACAGAAATAATATCCACTAATTTGGGTTATTTTTAAAGCCGAAATTTTTTTTTTTTAAAAGCCAGCAGCTACAAATACTGCAGCTGCTGACTTTTAAAATATGGACACTTACCTGTCCAGCGCGCCCGCAATGTCGGCAGCCGAGGTCGAGCAATCGCTCGTCCCTCCGCTGCACCCGCCGCCATCCTCGGTGAGGGAAGCGGGAAGTGAAGCGTCACTGGTCCCCGCACTCTCCTGGTAACAGTGAATTTCACAGGAGACAGCGGGGGGGGGGGGGGGTGATGGAAGGGGCATGACCCCTGCATGAGTCTATTCCTGGAAGTTGGTTCAAATACCTGTCTTAGACAGGTATATGAACCCCCCTCCCCCCTGAAAGGTGCCAAATATGACACCGGAGGGGGGGGAGGGTTCCGAAAAGCGGAAGTTCCATTTTTGGATGGAACTCCGCTTTAACCAAAGATATGTAGCTGTATAAATTTTGGCCCAAATTTATGAACAAAAATTACTTATTTGCAAAATTTTATAATAGAAACTAAAAAAAAAGTGTTTGTTTTTTTTTCAAAATTTTTGCCCTTTCTTCACTTATGTCCCTGGCTGGACCTCCTGGTCCCTCCCTCCTGACAAGTGCTCCCACAGCAAGCAGCTTGCTCTGAGGGCACCCGAGCCTGAGCGGTAGCTCCGTCTATCCATTCAGACACGGATCCGCTGGAAGGAGGGAGGACAGGGGTCACCGCTGGTAGGAGAGAAGATGGGGGTCACCGCTAGCAGGAGATAGGACAGGGGTCACCGCTAGCAGGAGAGAGGACAGGGGTCACCGCTAGCAGGAGAGAGGACAGGGGTCACCGCTAGCAGGAGAGGGGACAGGGGTCACCGCTGGCATGAGAATGGACAGGGCTCACCACTGGCAGGAGAAAGAACAGGGGTAACCGCTGGTAGGAGAGAAGACGGGGGTCACCGCTAGCAGGAGAGAGGACAGGGGTCACCTCTGGCAGGAGAGAGGACAGGGGTCACCACTGGCAGGAGAGAGGACAGGGGTCACCACTGGCAGGAGAAAGGACAGGGGTCACCGCTTGCAGAAGAGAGAACGGGGTCACCGCTGGCAGAGGAGAGGACGGGGGTCACTGCTGGCAGGACAAAGGAGAGGGGTCACCTCTAAAAGGAGAGAGGACGGGGTCACCGCTGGCAGGAGAGAGGACAGGGGTCACAGTTGGTAGGAGAAAGGACAGGGGTCACCGCTGGCAGGAGAGAGAACAGGGTCACCGCGGGCAGGAGAGAGAACAGGGTCACCGCTGGCAGGAGAGAGGATGGGAGTCATATTGTGTGGCTGTTAAAGCCCACTATCTTTGGTACCACACATATGGTTATGTCGGCAGCAGCAAGTTAATACATTTTTCAATGTGTTTTCATGCACTGCTATCATGCTATGTGCACTGTGGGACCAAAGACACCCAGGTGTGTGGGGCCCCATAGACAGTAATGTCAGTCATGTGGTGAAGGTGTGAGGGGAGCCCTATGCTGGGAGTAGTATTAGTAGTAGATGATCCTCGTATGATGAGGTGGAGTGACATCCGGGATCTCCCCTCACACACACCTAGGACAGACTCCGGAGGGAGTGTATGCGTGGCAGTCTCCCCCTCATCGCCGTACAGAGGGGCCGTCCTGGGTGTGATGGGGGAGGAGAAGGAGGAGGAGGGAGGACACTTTTCATACACTCCCCACAACTTCACCAACTCTTTCTGGACTCGGCATCTCGCTCGGCGGGGAACCCAGAGCTCAGCCCTCCATTCATCATGACCGGTGCCCGGCATAGGAAGGCCAATTCCACGGACAGCCAGCCGCCGGCTGTAGCCAATGATGTGCCCAAGAAGAACCCCAAACCCAGCAAAGCGGGGGGTTCCCCCCCGGGGGGCTCAGGGCTCCTCCACACTCTGCTCTCCGTTGTCCGATATGGACTGCTGCTCGCTACGGCTGCCTGTATAGGGTGGCTGCTCTACTCCCTGCTAGAGGAGGTCTCCACCATCAATAGTAAGCTACTACACCTCTCCCAACAGAAGGGGGAGCTCGCTGACACTGTCCACAACCTCAACAAGCAGGTAAGTCTGCCACACCTACCTACCTACCTACCTACTCTGTGGGGGAGAGGAGAAGGGTGCTCCCTGCACGGCAGTATATGGGACCGGCGAGGGTCGGGTATATGGGACCGGCAAAGGGTCGGGTATATGGGACCGGCAAAGGGTCGGGTATATGGGACCGGCAAAGGGTCGGGTATATGGGACCGGCAAAGGGTCGGGTATATGGGACCGGCAAAGGGTCGGGTATATGGGACCGGCAAAGGGTCGGGTATATGGGACCGGCAAAGGGTCGGGTATATGGGACCGGCGAGGGTCGGGTATTTGGGACCGGCGAGGGTCGGGTATTTGGGACCGGCGAGGGTCGGGTATTTGGGACCGGCGAGGGTCGGGTATTTGGGACCGGCGAGGGTCGGTATATGGGACTGCCGGTCATGGACAGCTTACTGCTCAGTGTCAAGCTGGCCATTCAATTCCTTCCAAAAAAAAAGAAACTGATTCTCCCTCCACAGAATGAGGAGAATAGAGGAACCACCCCTCCATCCTGCTGGTAGTGTAATGTAATCAGAATTGAAATTGAACCTCCACAGCACTGCTAGGAGGTCCACATACAACTTTATTCCAATAAAAATCAGGTGTACAATCCGAAAAAGTAGCCAACGTGTTTCGAGGGTCCAAGCTCCCCCTTCATCAGGGCTAGAAAGAACATAAGCAGATTTTCATATCAATCTGATATCCATACAGTATCTCCTCCATTGAGTCATAATTAAAAACAATCAGTCATAAAGGGGAATGTGCAAAATCACGAAAGTTCCTTCAGCATACAAAAATGTATGTGGCTAATGTCTGTGCTCCACGACACCATTCTTAAAGCTGAACTCTAGGCATATCTTTTTTTATTGCATAGTTCCATTGAACCAGTATTGTAAGTATGTATAATTCATACCCAATGGGCTGCTGGAAATTGCTGTAATAGTCCGCACTACTACTGTATTCATTGACTTCTGCATAGTAACCACAGGGAGTTAATTGCCTGGCACTGCCCTCATTCACAGAACTCCTCGTATTCTTCCAATGAACACAAGGCATTCTCTGATTGGATGAGGCGGAGTTTGTGTGTGATGTCACCTTTGCCTCTCCACCTTCTCCCTACTATTAATAGTTTTGGGAATTACAATGGCGATTGTACGATTAGACCAGGGTTCCTCCAGAGGTTGCTAGGAGTTCCTAGCCTTTTAGCTAGCTGTAAAGGGGTAATTCTTTCCAATGACCACAAGTGTAAGAAGCATTCTTCCCACTGACCATCACACTAATATGTGTCATGAGTTGTAGATATAGTCATTTTTAGCAAGGGTTCCCAGAGATCGGAAAATTATTTAAAGGTTTCCTCTGTTTAAAAGTTTGAGAAAGTCTGGATTGGACTATAAGTTGTGGTCAGCTGGAAATCCATTCATTGCATGACTGAGCTTACCATGATCTGAGATATAACTTTTGCAGATCAGAAATCAGATATGGGGGACTCATGGGGGCAGTAAAATTGGTCCGTAGTGGCCTTGTACTCTAATCTTAGTGTTGATTCATATTGAGAATGATGGGCTGTAGGGATCTGCTTGTCTTTACCTAAGTTGGTCTGCACTGTGCTGTACTCCTTGACTTGGCGATTGGATGTAAATAAAATATCTGTTTAGCACCTGCCTAGTGATCCTCACCAGTGTTGCCAACCTACCAGATTGAAATTTACTGGCACGACACCCGAAATTTACTGGCACAGCCACGTTTTTACTGGCATTCCACAAAACTTACTAAATTACATTTTTAGGTGCAAATTTCAGTATTTAGGCTACACATAAGTACGCTAGGCAAATAGCAATGTGATTTAAGGTAGATATTAGGATAAAAAAAAACATATTTTTGTTATTTTCAATATAATAAGCGAAAATGATTTAGTCACATCACCCCCTGCCTCCATCCCCCTCTGCCATCAACACCCCCTGCCTTCACCCCCCTCTGCGGTGCCACATCCTCCCCCTGCCTCCATGCCCCTCTGCGGTGTCACCATCAACCCCTGTCTCCATCCCCCACCCTCTGCAGTGCCACCATCCCCCTCTGCGGTGCCTCCAATCACCCCCAGCCTCCAATCTCCCCCAGGACACCTGCCTCCAATCACCCCCTGCCTCCATCGTCCCCTGCCTCCATCCCCCTCTGCGGTGCCACCAACATCCCCTGTCTCCATCCCCCACCCTCTGTGGTGCCTCCAATAACCCCCTGCCTCCAATCACCCCCTGCCTCCATCCCCCTCTGCGGTGCCACAATCAACCCCCTGCCTCGAATCTCCCCCTGCCTCCATTAACCCCCTGCCTCCATCGTCCCCCTCTGCGGTGCCACCATCACCCTCTGCCACCATCACCTGATGTCACTGTCGGCTGGGCTGTCTGTCTATCTGTCCCCGACTCCCCTGTGAACTTTGTATTGTCTGAATGCAGCAGCAGGCTCCTCCATTTCGCCACCGCCGTGTTCTGCTCAGCCTCCGCTCCAAGTCCTGACTCCTGCTCCAGTGCTGTGCTCCTCCGACCTCCTGGTTAGTTACAGATCTAAAATTCTGGCACGCGCGCGCCTGGCGGGATGTCCTAATACATCACTCGCCGGCACCGCGCAGCACATCTTCTGTGAAATCCGCTCCCCGCCGGCCTAATACAGGATATGCTCGGCTCGGCAAGCTCTGGAACTGCGCATACGCAGCTCCAAGCTGAACCGATCTCGCCTATTTTTACTGGCACATTCCCGCAACTACGGACATTTACGCACAGGGGTTAAAGGTGGCCGTTTTTACGGACTGTCCGTAAAAATACGGACGGTTGGCAGCACTGATCCTCACTACTGGGCTTCAAGGTGTGTACAGAGCTGAGCATCTCAGTATATAGTGCTGGGTGACAGACAGGTCACTCTACATTGGCTACCCTAGAAATACGGTTCCGCAGAGGCTAAAACTCTGTGGGTGCTGGATGGGTGCTTTGCCAGTGCTCCGGCACCTAATGTTTGAGGTTTCCTCTGTCAATGGCCCAGCCCCTAAAAATCCGTCTGGCTCCCGAATTCCATATTAGCTTGTCCAACTATGGTTTATGTAGATCACATGTGGCTGCACCTGGGGAGCCCAGTGACCCCTATTAGAGGTCCTTACAAGCACCAGAAAAAATATGTAAAGTTCTATATTCAATTCATCCTGCCCAAGGATGCTGTGGCTGCACCCCCTCCCCCATATACACAGCAGGTTGTCCCATCTATACATCTAGCTTTCTATCCTATTCAATATCGATGCTCAACATAACCTTTCAGCAAAGACATTTTTTTCAGGTGTATTTTTGGATCCTACGTAAATAATTTTAAGTGGACAGCAGGATGTATAAGGTATTTCTGTACATGCACCAATGCTTGGAATGAATGAAGGGCTGAACTGCCATTAGTACAGCTGACATTCGTGTAGCAGATGTCTGTGTCACTTACAGGAGGGGAACAAACATACTTCCATCCACCTTCAAGATTGCAGGCAATGTATTGGAACCTGATCTTGTATATGTAATTGAAGGCAGTTTACTGGATCTGTGCTAATATAGTAAGTTCTGCAAATATAGGATGACCCCCCTGCTATTTAAACCTGTTCTACAGGAAGTTGGGGTGAGCAGTGTCTGCTTCTTTGTGAAAAAAAGCTACAACAAATGTCTTCTAGAAATGTAGATGTGTAGTGTGAGGGGGTTAACTCGGTAGCGGGTGTGTGTGACCCCCTGGTTGGGCTCCCCACACAAAAACAGGGCCAGCAGACGGAGGTTGTGGTTTTCAAAATCAAAAGGTGCGGTTTATTTCTCTATGTACAGTGACAAAAACACAGCAAAGCCAAAAAGAAACAAACAAAATAAATCCTGGTCAGTTTGACCTCTGACTAAACATGCAGGTTTCCTAAACTAACAACTGGGATCAGCCTAGTGCTGTCCTAGTCCCTAAGTCCCTGGTTTAGTAAAAGTCCAAACAAATAGCCACACAGGCTTTGCCTCACCGCACAGGGGTTCACTCTCCCTAGACAGTCCACACAGGTCTGGTTCCAGGCATGAGCTAACATCTAATGAAGCTGGGAGTTTTTATAGAGGCCTTAAACGAACTGACAGGCTTCAGCTGGTCTCATCAACTCCCTGCCTCACGACGCCCAGCACTCTCCCTAGAGGTATGAGTCATTCATGAGCCCACTAGCCTCAGCTGGGCTTCATCAACTCCCTAGTTGTATAAGTCGGCATAAAGCCTGAATCTGGGAGAAATATATCTACCCCCCTGGATGCAACCAGGTGACTTTACCTTCCTGCTGTCACATACCCCCCCCTCTTGTTTTAACCTTGGGGTTGGAACACCAGCAATCAGGCATTCATGTACTCGAGACAAAGCATCCACATTCCCCATTTGAACGCCAGGGCGATGCTTTACTGTGAAGTTGAATTCCTGTAGGGCCAGGAACCACCTATTCACTCTTCTATTTGTCTCCTTGTTTTGAGCCATCCACTTTAACGGAGCGTGATCCGTAACCATGTCAAAGTGCCTACCTAGCAGATAGTACCGAAGGGAATCTAGAGCCCACTTCACCGCTAAACACTCCTTTTCAACCGTGGCGTAATTTACCTCATGGGACTTCAACTTCCTGCTGAGGTAAATGACTGGGTGCTCTTCCCCGTTCCAGACCTGGGACAATACTGCTCCTAACCCCACATCTGACGCATCACTTTGTACGACAAAGTCTTTAGAGAAGTCGGGTGAGTACAACACTGGCTGGCTACATAAGGCTTGTTTCAAGAATTGGAATGCTGCCTCAGCCTCGGGGGTCCATTTAATCATGACCGACCCTTTCCCTTTCGTCAGGTTGGTTAGGGGCACAGCCTTAGAAGCAAAGTGGGGAATGAAGCGCCGATAATAACCCGCGATTCCCAGAAAGGCTCGTACCTGCTTCTTGCTGTTGGGACGTGGCCAACTCTGGATGGCCTCGACTTTGTTGAGTTGGGGTTTTATTACTCCCCTGCCAATGGTGTACCCAAGATATTTGGCCTCCTCCTGCCCAATGGTACACTTCTTGGGGTTAGCCGTAAACCCCGCTTCCCGAACAGAGTCCAGGACTGCTTGCACTTTTGGCAGATGTGAGGCCCAATCTGTGCTATGGACAATTACGTCATCCAGGTAAGCCGCAGCATACTTCCGATGGGGCCTCAGCATCTGGTCCATTTTCCGCTGGAATGTGGCCGGCGCATTCTGTAACCCGAACGGCATTCTCTTATATTGGAACGCCCCGTCTGGGGTTACAAATGCGGTTTTCTCTTTGGCCGACTTGGCCAGGGGAATTTGCCAATACCCTTTTGTGAGGTCAAGAGTCGTCATGTATCGGGCTGTTCCCAGCCGGTCGATCAACTCATCTATACGTGGCATGGGGTAGGTGTCAAATTTTGTAACTTTGTTCAACTGACGAAAATCGTTACAAAATCGCCAGCTCCCATCCGGTTTAGGCACCAACACAATGGGACTAGACCAATCACTTTGGGACTCCTCTATCACCCCTAAGTTCAGCATTTTCTGTACTTCCTCCCGTATTGCCTCCCGTCGGGCCTCTGGGATCCGATAGGGTTTTAACTTCACCCTTTCACCGGGCGGGGTAATAATATCATGCTCTACCCCAGATGTTTGTCCCGGCAGCTCAGAGAACACCTCCTTGTTGCGAAGCACAAACTCCTTAACCTCCTGTTGTTGGGGTTGTGACAAGGTGGCTGCTATTCCAACCTCCGGAATCACGCAACCAGTTTGAGCTGGTGACCAAGTTTCTGCGACTAGGGACTCTCTATCCCTCCAGGCTTTCAACAGATTAACGTGATATATCTGTTCGGGCTTTCGCCTTCCTGGTTGTCTGACCTTGTAATTCACTTCGCTCACTTTTTCCATTATCTCGTAGGGGCCTTGCCATTTGGCAAGGAATTTACTTTCAACCGTAGGGACAAGTACCAATATCCTATCCCCCGGGGAAAAGGTACGGGTCTTTGCTCCACGGTTGTACACTCTCTGCTGTGCCAACTGCGCTTGGGCCAAATGTTCCTTCACGATGGGCATTACCTGTGCAATTCGATCTTGCATCAGGGCGACATGCTCAATCACACTCCTGTGGGGAGAACTCTCACTTTCCCAAGTTTCCTTGGCAATATCCAACAGCCCTCTTGGGTGTCTCCCATACAGTAACTCAAAGGGGGAGAATCCCGTAGAGGATTGGGGCACCTCCCTAATAGCAAACATCAAATAAGGAAGTAGACAGTCCCAATCCTTTCCATCTCTATCCACCACTTTCTTCAACATTTGTTTTAGGGTTTTGTTGAATCTTTCAACCAGCCCATCGGTTTGGGGGTGATACACAGATGTACGCAATTGCGTCACTTTGAACAATTTACACAGCTCTTTCATAACCCGGGACATAAAGGGTGTACCTTGGTCCGTAAGCAGTTCTTTACAAATACCCACCCGGCTAAAAACAAGAGATAGCTCTTTGGCTATGGTTTTGGCCGAGGTATTTCTGAGAGGGATCGCTTCTGGATAACGGGTGGCATAGTCCATTATAACCAATATGTACTGGTGCCCCCTAGCGGACTTGATTATAGGACCTACCAAATCCATTGCGATTCTCTCAAACGGGACCTCAATGATGGGTAGAGGGACCAGCGGGCTACGGAAATGTGGCATCGGGGCCGACCTCTGACACACAGGGCAGGAGGAACAATAATTTTCTATGTCCTTCATCACCCCAGGCCAATAGAATCTCTGTAATACCCTCTCTCGGGTTTTCTCTGTCCCCAGATGACCTCCAAGAATGTGCCCATGGGCCAACTCCAACACCAACTTCCTGTAAGGTTTGGGCACCACCAGCTGCTCAACGGTTTCTTCTGCCCTTTTTGCCACCCGATACAGTAGGTCCTTCTCTACGCTGAAGTATGGGTAAGTGCAGGTATTATCTGGGTTCACTAACTCGCCATCTATTTCCACTACGTTTTCCCGTGCCTTTATTAGGGCGGGGTCTTTTAACTGTTCTGTGGCAAAATTTTCCCTGTGAACCTCCAGATCAGAAAACTCCACAGACGGTAGGTTTTCGTCTGAGGAGGTGGGCTCCTCTCCAGTTTCTTGAGTCTCCCCTGCCAATACTGACAAGGGAAATTCTGGAGAGTCCTCACCACTCTCAGAGGAGTTCTGGCTATCACATTCCTGGTACATAGGGGCACCAGTGGGGGGCTCAGGATCATCCCACAGTTCCCAGAACTTCGGAAAATCCCTTCCCACAATGGCGTCATGCGGTAACTGAGATACTAAGCCCACTGGATGAGAGAGGGTACCTTTGGGGGTCTCGAAACACACTGTAGTCACTGGATACTCTCGGGTGTCCCCATGCACACAAATAACAGCTACCTTGCTATTCCCAGAGACCTCTGTTTTAACTAACTCAGCCTTTATCAGGGTCACAAGGCTACCTGAATCCAACAATACCACAACATTTCTACCATTAACACACATTTTGCATAAATGTTTCTCAGTTCCTCGAATGGCAGTGCATGCGACTGTCGCACACAGCGACTGACGTCTGCCCGTCAGAAAGTCACACTGCATGGGTTCCTCCACAACCGGGCAATTGGCTGCAATATGTCCCGCTTGCCGGCAGCGGTAGCAAACGATCCTTCTTGCGGCCTCTTGAGCCGCTGATTTCCCAGGCTGTTCTCGCCAAACTTGGGGTAGAGCTCCCACCCTCTCACTCTCTCCACCCTCACCCCTTGGAATCCTCTTATCCGCCCCTGGGGATGGTCTGGTCTTAGGGTGGAAAGTCCGAGAGTCTCTGGAAGAGGCCGTCAGGTTCTCTGTAGCCAAGTATCTCTCTACACGATCCACAAGTTTACCGGCCGTTTCTGGGTCTCCGTGGCTTACCCACTTTTGAATGGCGGTAGGAAGAGCTCTCAAGAAACGATCCATCACAACACGTTCCACAATCTCCGGTGCGGACAAAGTCTCTGGCTGTAGCCACTTCCTGCTCAGGTGAATGAGATCATACATTTGAGACCTGGGGGGTTTTCCAAGCTGGAAAGTCCAGTTATGCACACGCTGAGCCCGGACAGCCAGGGTGACACCCAGCCTTGCCAATATTTCAGCTTTTAGCATCACATAGTCTTTTGCTTGGTCAGGCTCTAGGTCATAGTAAGCCTTCTGCGATTCACCAGTTAACAGAGGAGCCACCAGTCCAGCCCACTGCTCCTCAGGCCACTTTTCTCTTTCAGCAGTCCTTTCAAATGTGGTCAAAAATACCTCTGGATCATCCTCTCCAGTCATTTTTGTCAATAAACGACTCACCCCAAAGGACGCGGTATTAGTGGGACGGCTTTCCTCACTGGTCTGCGGACGTTGCTGCATTACTGCTTCCATTTGTTGTAGTCTCTGCTCTTGCTTCTGTAACAGGTCTATGAAGCGGGCCTCAGATTGCTGCTGGGCTTGTTGATGAGCTTGCTGCTGGGCTGCAAGGCTCCTTTGCAAACCTGCATTTGTCTGCTGTTGATTGGCATTTGCTAGAGCCAGCTGTTTCAGTATCTCCTCCATGCTGGCTTAAAAAAAACTGCCACTGGTTCTCCACCAACTGTGAGGGGGTTAACTCGGTAGCGGGTGTGTGTGACCCCCTGGTTGGGCTCCCCACACAAAAACAGGGCCAGCAGACGGAGGTTGTGGTTTTCAAAATCAAAAGGTGCGGTTTATTTCTCTATGTACAGTGACAAAAACACAGCAAAGCCAAAAAGAAACAAACAAAATAAATCCTGGTCAGTTTGACCTCTGACTAAACATGCAGGTTTCCTAAACTAACAACTGGGATCAGCCTAGTGCTGTCCTAGTCCCTAAGTCCCTGGTTTAGTAAAAGTCCAAACAAATAGCCACACAGGCTTTGCCTCACCGCACAGGGGTTCACTCTCCCTAGACAGTCCACACAGGTCTGGTTCCAGGCATGAGCTAACATCTAATGAAGCTGGGAGTTTTTATAGAGGCCTTAAACGAACTGACAGGCTTCAGCTGGTCTCATCAACTCCCTGCCTCACGACGCCCAGCACTCTCCCTAGAGGTATGAGTCATTCATGAGCCCACTAGCCTCAGCTGGGCTTCATCAACTCCCTAGTTGTATAAGTCGGCATAAAGCCTGAATCTGGGAGAAATATATCTACCCCCCTGGATGCAACCAGGTGACTTTACCTTCCTGCTGTCACAGTAGCTATGTGGTATAGAACCGCTGGGCTGGCCTGGACTGAGCTACTGGGTTTCAGCAACAATTTTAAAGTGGTTGTAAATGCTAAAGGTTTTTTTTATCTTCATGCATTCTGTGCATGAAGATAAAAAAACCTTCTGTGTGCAACAGCAGCCCCCCCATACTTACCTGAACCCCCATCTCGATCCAGCGATGTGCAAGAGAGCAGCAGTCCCTCTGGGTCTCTTCCCCCTCATTGGCTCCTGCTGCTGTCAATCACAGCCAGTGAGCCAATAAGGAGAGAGAGAGGGGGGGCAGGGCCCAGCTGCACTCTGTGTGTGAATAGACACACAGAGCATCGGGTCAGGAGCCCCATAGCAAGCTGTTTGAAGGAGGGGCCAGGAGCTCCGGCAGGGAACCTGAGAAGAGGAGGTTTGGGGCTGCTCTGTGCAAAACCATTGCACAGAGCAGGTAAGTATGACATGTTTGTTTATTTTTTATTTAAAAAAAATTGTGCCTTTTTAATATCACTTTAATCTCTTGCTACTGGGAGGTTTATATCTGAACTCCAGACAGTTATAAAGGAATGCAGCCATATAGGGCCGAAACAACTAATCGATTAATCGACAACTAATCGATTATGAAATTAATCGATTACAATTTTCATAATCGATTAATCGGTCAGTAACATAATGGGGTTAAAAAATAACTAATATTAGCCCTTTCTAGTACAAAAAGAGCAAATCCCTACTGTAAATATTACTTTCACTGTCCCACAGTAAAAAATTAACCCCTTACAGTAGCGATTATTTGCTCTTTTTGTACTCATTTTTTATTTTTTTAACCCCATTATGTTACTAAACCTCTCAGGCCTGGGTCACTCCTCTGTTTTTTGGTGCTTTTTGCAGAAACACACTACAGGTCATTTACATGGTTTCCTATGGGACACGTTCACATCCATGATTTTTTCAGCTGCTGCGTATTTGGAAAGGGCAAGGACTTTTTTTAATGCAAAACGGTGCCATTTTGTTTTTTTTGGTTTAATATACTTTAATGGAGACGCTGCAGAAAAGCATGCAATAATGTGTTTTTGCGGCAATTTGTGTTTTGTAATCTGCCCAACAACAAATTGGGCAAAAAAAATTAAAAAATGCAAATCGCAGCAAAATTACCTTCTTTTTTTTTTTTTTTTTTACGTTTATTAACCGATTAGTCGATTAATCGAAACAATAATCGGCCAACTAATCGATTATGAAAATAATCGTTAGTTGCAGCCCTACAGCCATATAATCATTGACACCTCATTACATGTATATTTTGAAATGCAAGCAGTCTAGGTACCCGAAGATGATTTGGTATTGGCCTGTACAGCAGGGCTGGAGTGCGGTAAGAAGAAGCAGCACACGGAGCAAATTAGTTCATGTGTTTACAAGAAATGTGCTGATAGGAGAGAGAGAGAGAGAGATGAGCGCTACCTTTTATGTTGCTTTCTCTTTCACTATCCAGTCAGTCTGGGGCTTAGAGGAAGTAGGTTGAATAATTCTGGCCATCAGACATAGATTTGCAGAGAAAAATTTAGGGGAAATCTCTGGAATTAATATTGCAGCAAAAGCTAGGTGTGTTACATTGTCTTTTAATGGTATTTTTTGACTGGAGTTCTGTTTTAAACCCAAACTCCACTTTTCTTGCCACCCTCCACTACACAAGTAGCATCTGGTACCGATCAACCACACATGGTTGGAGCTATGTGCAATCATGCAAGATTGATCACTGCTACCTGCTACTTCACATCCGTGTGCTCCAGTTCAACACGTTTTGTGCATTTTACGTATTATATCTTTTTTTTTTATCTGCACCACAAAATGATCTACTGTATATCCTGCAATTTTAAACTTCACATTGCTTAATGAGACACTGTTGCACTGCATTCATTTCAACAACATTCTTCCTGTAAGATTATACAGGTATGTTCGTTGATAGTATATAATGCATGTTATTTACATGTAAAAACTTCCCTTGTGTAGACATGCAAAAGCCCTGAGTCTGCTGCGTGCCACCATCTTTCATGTGAACTCTTCAGGCTCAGAGCTGTTACTTAAAGCAAAGCTCCACCCAAAAAGGTAAGTTCCGCCTGTCTGTACCCCACTGCCCCATTTGCCATGTTTTGGGGGGAGGGGCCATGACAATCTGAGCCGGAAGTTTGCCCTCCCCCAGTCTTTTGGGACACATAATGGGTCTCAGAAGACTACGGGACCATTCACAAGGTGCAGCACAGCTTGCGCATGCGCAGTAGGAGACCGTCTGTGAGGCCGCAAGGCTTCACTTCCTGTTTCCCTTACTTGCTATGTCGGGGCCTGCAGCCAAAGCCGATTTGAAGAATTGGTTCAGGTGAGGACATCACTGGATCCCTGGACAGGTAAGTATCCTTATATTAAAAGTTAGCAGCTACAGTAATTGTAGCTGCTGACTTAAAAAATTTTGGGCGGAGCCTGGAGCTCCTCTTTAAGCAACACTCTGTATTACAGGCATACCCCACTTTTAAGTACACAATGGGTTTTATTTACTAAAGCTGGAAAGCGCATAATCTGTCTCACTTCTGCATAAAAACCAATGAGCTTCCAGGTTTTATTAGCAGGTTTAATTGAACAAGCTGAGGTTAGAAGCTCATTGGTTTCTATGCAGAAATGAGCCTGATTTTGGGCTTTCCAGCTTTAGTAAATAAAACCCATTGTGTACTTAAAAGTGGGGTATGCCTGTATTCCCCTTCACTGCTCCCCAGCAGCTACATAAAAGTTTATGTTGGGAGGTTTAGAGGAGGGCAAAGAAGCAGGGCAAGCGCAGACCGTAATTGGACACTCCCAGAAGAGGAAAGGGCTCTGCAAGATGAGAGGGACTGTGCTAGGAAATTGACTCTTCTTGCAGTTTGTAAATTTTCTATCAAATTCATAGGAATTTTGCAAATGAATGAAAATACATGGAAAGTATAAACTGCAAATAAGCATTTAGAAATTAGATTTTTTTTTTTTTTTCTATGCATTTCCTGCAATTTTGTCAATTTTTACCTGCAGTTGGTATCTGGGTCTCCTTCGTTCTCCATTGTATGTAGGAATTTTGCCACTTTTTTTTTTTTTTTGCTCCTCCCGAGGTGTACAAGGATTGGTAGTATGGGATTGGTAGTGTGGTATGGTACCATTGTATGTAGGACAGTTGTCAGCCACTCTTGCTCACTTCCTAGATGGACTAGGGACTATGCATTATGAGACTTGTAGTGTTCATAGAGCAGTGCACATGACTGCAACTAACACTGCTTGTTCCACGTGAATAGCAGTGAGGAGGAAAAGGAGAGGTTCCAGAAAAAGACAGTAGAAAGCAATTTCATGAAAAATAGGCTACAGGGCCGTTAAGTAGTGGATGTGTTTCGTTTTTATTTTTTGGAGAACAAAGATATTGTTTAGTGTCATTTTCATTAATCACAACACTGTGCACCATAAACAATCCCATTTATTTCACAAAATATTTCAAGTGTTTTCACAAGATACTGTTTTTAACTTTTTTTTATTTATTTAAATTTTTTTCTCTTTATTTTTTTTATTTTTTTGCATCTTGCTGATCTCTTCCAGCCTTATCAAGCTGCTTCTACATGCACTCGGTTTAGGCCGGGTTCACACTATTGCAAATTGGATGTGGAATCCCTGCATCCAATTCGCAATAGCAGGAGGTTGTGACCGGCTCTCTATCTCCGATGCGGCTTCGGTACTAATTTGCACAGGAGCCCTGTGCGTCTTTTGGTCAGTTTCCGGTCCGAATTCAGCCCAAAAATCAGACCTGAAATGGTGAGCCAGGACGCACCGGACCCCTGCTGGAAGCCACATCGGCATTAGGTGTAAACCGAGCCTCAATGTTGGCCGCACATCAATGCTTTTTTTTTTTTTTTTTTTAAAGGTTTACTTTTGTTTTGTATTGTTTTTTTTATTTTTATAAACCTAACACGTAAGGCCTCATGCCCACTGGCGTTTTTACAGCTGCGTTTTTTGCAGCTTAAAAACGCCTGTCCATGTTGTTGTAAATATTTTTTTTTTTTATTTTTTTTTTTTGACAAAAAAAAAACAAAAGAAAACGTCGGAGCTAAAAACGCGGCCGCGCGTTAGTGCGCGTTTTTTGCGCGTTAGTGCGTGTTTTTGCGCGTTTTTTTCTGCCTAATTCTGACGCTGAGGAACGCACTGGCCCTGGGTTTTTTTTACAGCTTACAAACGCCTATGCTCTTTACAGCTCAAAAACGCCTAGGTGGGCATGAAGCTATAGACTAACATGGACAGGCGTTTTTAAGCTGTAAAAAACGCTCAAAAACGAGGCTGAAAAAACGCCCGTGGGCATGAGGCCTAATAGTTACACAGGCATATAATCATAGCGAACATCGCTGCAAACATAGTGCAATACATTAATCAGGTATACAGGTGAAACGGTACACAGAAAAATTCAGCGCACAGCACACAACTTTATAGTTGTTGAGGATTGGGATTTCCAGTGCATGGTTATCGTTTTTTTTTTTTGCGTAAAACAGCACTATGCGTATAAAGGATTGCACATTTTTGGACAATGCTTCATCAACGTATCCCAGCAGACTTCTAAGGATTACAAATGTTTGGTATCTCAGCTACAGAGCTGATGAAGGTTGTAACATCCGACTAAAACTTCCTGATTGGAGCACATTCCCACATCAGATGGAAGAACGTGCCATCGGCCATTCCACATCGAGTGCACACAGGAGTGGATAATCTCTTTAGGCCCCTTTCACACTGAGGCGTTGCAATAACGCGCTAAAAACTATTAGCGCTATTTTTAACGCTAACGTAGTAAAAATGCTAACGCCTATGCGTTTTTACCGCGTTAGCGCTATTTTTAGCGCTAACGTGGTAAAATCGCTGTAAAAACACATAGGCGGTTTAAAAATGGCGCTAACGCCTATGCGTTTTTACTGCAATTTTTACAGCGGTACTCATTCATTTCAATGGGGATAGGCGTTTTTACAGCGCTATTTTATACAACCCAAAGATGCTCCAAAAAAGTCTCAGGGCTTTCACATTGAGAATGCTGGGGCAGGATTATTTCGGGCGTTTTTACAGCGCTGTTTTTAGCGCTAAAACGCCTCAGTGTGAAAGGGGCCTTAGTCTATATATCAAATATGGTGTAAAATACGATCTATACAGCAGTTTGGTCTGCACCATCTTGTTCCTTGAGATGACGGAGGGCACCTGGAGCGGAAGAATTTCACCCCAGATCTCCTCCGTCAGCTCAGGTATGTCTGTGCGCCATCTTTGTTCAATGGTGGTAAGCCTAGTGGTTGTGGAGTGTAGTAGAGTCTTATAGTAAGAGTAAACTAGTTTTGGTGTGGGAGGGATCAGTCAGTAAGTTTTCAGGTGGAGACGTACGCATCTCTATATTTCGCAGCCCGAATTGTGCGCACATCAATGCTTAGGGCCAGCTTCCTGATGTTGACACATCTACTGATTTTTTATTTTTTTCTATTTTTTTTTTATTTTTTTATTCTGTATAACATTCAGGATTGGTTCACACTGGAACTGGCTGCGGATCGCACAGGAATGCTGTGCGTCTCTGTTCTCTGTTTTCAGGGCCGAATCTGAATTCGGCCCTGAAATGGAGCCAAAGAAGTACAGCGTTTCTGTGCAGTGCACTCCGCAGTCGCCCCAGAGATATGTGAACCAGCTCCATAGAGAGCTGGTCACATTCTCCTGCTATGTGAATTGGATGTGGAGAAACCCACATCCAATTTGCATAGGTGTAAACCCAGCCTAAAGTGCATCAAAACCAAAGGCGTGCAAAGTTTTCAGATTGTTTCCATTGGAAAGCACCCACCATCTGAGTAGAAAGGCCTTTCCTTTGCCAGTATGCTATAGAGAAGTACCCTTGCGCACTGTTTGGAAGAAGAGGTCTCTATGCAGAGGTCTGACACACACCCTGCTGAGTCAGAGCTAAAGCTTTCCAATCAGCAGTGAACATGAGCTTTGCAAATTGCATAACTATATAGGTTTCAGCTACAAAGTCTCTGCAGACTGCAGCCTCAACACAGAGCAATGATAATTTCAGGCAGGAAGCAGTCTTTTCTAATTGGGCTTTCTAAAGAAAAAACAACTCAGACGTTGCGCAACTTTGGTTTTGATGCACCTGGAATGTATTGTCAGTGTTTCTATAACAATGAAAGTGTTATCACCTTTATGTTTGTGCTGTATGAATCAAAAAATTAGCTGGATAGAGTTATAAATCTGTTGGCAGATCAGTTCACATATGTGTATTTTAGCTCTTTGCCCGAGGCCATTTTTGTAAAGCTAGGACAATGGCTGTGGTGAAGCCTGTATATGTAATTTTGCATGGAAAAGAATATATAACTATAGGGGTTATTTATGGAAGGCAAATCCACTTTGAAAGTGCACTTGTAAGTGCAGTCGCTGTAGATCTGAGGGGGGAAGCTCTGCTGATTTTATCATCCAATCATGTGCAAGCTAAAATTATGTTTTTTATTTTCCTTGCATGTCCCTCTCAGATTTACAGCGACTGCACTTGAAAGTGCACTTTTTAGTGCACTTGTAGTGCAAAGTAGATTTGCCTTTCGTAAATAACCCCCAAAGTGTCACTTACAACAAAGAAAATTAATTATGTGTGGACAGGGCATGGGGAGAGTTAAAAATAGCATCTGGCTTTTGACTTTCATGCACATTGCTAGAAACACAGCTGACTGCTTGTTAACATGCCTCCTGCACCCTTTATGTTGTCAGAAGAAATACCAATGAGAACAAAGCCCTTCTATTTACCAAGAAATTGTTTTTGAGTCGAAAATGGAGTCTGAGATTTTATAAAATGAGTCTGTATGAATGGCTCTTAATTATAGACTCTCTTTAGCTTACAGATATCGGTGAGTTGTAAGGTCTAAGGCAGGGCTAAGCAATTAGCGGACCTCCAGCTGTTGCAAAACTACAAGTCCCATCATGCCTCTGCCTCTGGGTGTCATGCTTGTGGCTGTCAGAGTCTTGCTATGCCTCATGGGACTTGTAGTTCTGCAACAGCTGGAGGACCGCTAATTGCAAATCCCTGGTCTAAGGTAACCTGCATGTCCATAAAAATTTGAAGGGTACTTTCACACTGCTCTGTAGCAAAATCGCAGTACAAATGCAACTGCGTTTGTACCGTGATTCTGCTGTGTTACAGATGCGTTTGCTGTGTGTCTCTTCACAAAAAATGCAAAATCAAGGTGCGTTTTTACCACGATTTTTGCTGTAATTTCTTTTCATTTTAATGGGAAGCTGTGTTTTTGGTGCGGGTTTCAAAACCGCACCAAAGATGCAGCATGTGGGACTTTTCAAAATGCACTGCACCAGTAAGGCAGTGGTATGAAAAGTCCCATAGGATTAAGGGAAACATTTGTTTTTGCGTTTTTATCTTGCAAGGAAAAAAAACGCAGGAAAAAAATGTATCAGTTTGAAAGGGCCCTAAAGCTTTCATTTACTCTTTAACCCTTTTCGCTGCCAGAGCGTTTTTGCAAACGCGTTAAATAATTTTAGGCCTGAAGATTTCATAAAATCCCCAAAACGTTCAAATACTCCGGCTTGTGTGGCGATATGTAATGTGTATCGCAATCAATGTTTCTATGCGTAGGCACCCTGATACATGCGTTTATGTTCGTATGTGGGGATAAGGGTCTAACATTTTTGGGGAGGAATTTTATGTGCTTGGGTGTGACTTTTTAATTTCTTACAATTTAAAAGTTTTTTTTTTTACTTTTTTTTTGTCACATAACTGACAAATTCCCCAATGTGATGATTTTTTGGGTGACTGGTTCTCTTTAATGAGATACCCTAAATGTCTCCCCTGTGCTTCACTGAATGTAATGCAATGCAAATCTAATTGCATTTCATTCTGTCAAGGCCATGTAGGCCCAGGGGATACTGACAAGGTGATGCATCAAACACGTCGCTTCCGGGTCACCAACAAGAAGTAGGGCAAAGCGGGCGTGTGTTTGCTCAGCTCCCCCCCCCCCCCCCCGGCAACACCTACTATGCCAGCCCTGGGCCTGCAGATGGGCGGGCGGAGCCAGGGATACATGGTGGGAGCCGGGGGGGGGGCGACTTACTAGGGGGTGTCCTTTACATGGGGCTGATCTGTTTTGACAGACTCGCTCCGCTGATTCCCCGCTGATGACAGGACCGTCTCCGCTCACTTTGCAGAGACAGACCTGTCAGAATCCCACTCTCCTCTATAGAGAGATCGAAAGAAAACAGACAGCCTGTCCGTTTTCATCCAATCTGACCCGCTGGACGAATGGCGAACGTATCGCCATCTGTCTGTTTTCAGCAGATTTTGTTGGATCGGATGTCAGCGGACACATGTCCAGTGACATCCGCCTCCCCATGGAGAAGTGGTTCTCGTCCTCAAATACCCTCAACAGGCCATGTTTGCAGGTTTTCCTTTTTATCTTGCACAAGTGCTTTAAATCCGAGTCAATGGCTTGGTATTGTGGACAGCTATTTTATCTAAGAGAAATTCCCAAAACATGGCCTGTTGGGGGGGTACTTGAGGACAGGGTTGAGAACAACTGCCAGGACAATTTGTGGCCTGACAACGGGTCCGCCTGAGAAACGGATCGGTCCAATCATGTGAAAGGGGCCTAACGCACAATTCCAGTGGCTGCCAATGGGAATGTGTGTATAACCCCCTGCTGTCAGGTCGTACGACGTATAGACCATTAAGCAAAAGGGTTACCGCATACTTATGCTTTGCTATAGAGAAGCTGCATGATCAGTCAAATGCCCCCCTCTCTAGCAGTACATACTTGCCTTTCCTTTATTCCCCTTCCTGCTCCGTTCGGCTTCTGGGACTCAAGAATATACTCAGTACTTCAGGGTTCGACAAATCCCAGGTCGCCATGGCGACTACAGATTGCATCCTAGCGCCTGCCATTTTATCAGCCCATTTCCAGGCGTGAGCAATTCCAATGCCCCAGACACGCAGTTACGGGCGCCGGGCAGCTGGTTGTCGACCGCACAGTCGGCTAGTTCTGGGAGGGCTATTGACGTCCTTCCAGAACCCCACGCATCGGGCGTGCTCTGTGATTGCCGTGTCTTTAGGAAACGGCTGATCACAGATCGAGGTAAAGGGCCAATCACAGTAGCCCTTTACCTTGTGATCAGCTTTGCTTGATCACATTGTAAATAGACTTGCCGGTTATCAGCAGTACTTTACTCACAGGCTGTTAGGCCCCATTCACACCTGAGCGTAGTGTTTTTAGGCAGAAAGTTGCGCTATTTTGCCACGATTTTGAACAGGTCAAAAAGTCACCAATGTAAAAAGCAGGAATTTTTTTTTTTCCCCTCCAGCGTTTTGTAGCCTGAGGCTTCAAGCTACAAAACGCTCAGGTGTGAATGGGGCCTAGAAATGTACTGCATAGAAATACAGTACAATTAATATCATGTAACTTTAAAAAGTACAGCTTGTATTAAGGCACATAGTGCTACAAATTACAAAATACGTAACTTGGCACATAATACCAATTTGTAAAGAGATTCCACAACTTCAGAGGATGGTATTATTTGCTTAGTGGTTCAGATATTTTCTCATGTCTGGAAGGAATCTTCATTGTCCTATATCCCTGTGGAGGGGGGAGCCAGAGACACTACGATAAATGGGGGTGAGCCGGTATGGTACCTTCTCCTTGCCCATCTATTGTCTCGTTTGGATGTTCTATCAAATTTACCAGGTCAATAGTTCTTAACCCATTTTTTAGGACCTTTACAACTCGTATATGTAAGTTTTTGTAGTGTGGTAGGGTGGAATCAATCAGAGCTCTCAATTGAGAAACCGTGGGAGGATCAGGCTGTTTCCATTTAGTTAAGATAACCTTTCTGGCATAAAAAGAGGCATAAATTATAAACAGTCATTTGTGTGTGTTAGGCGTAACATTATCACAAATACCCAAAAATAGGATAAGGGGGTCTACGCCTATATTTCTTCTTCACTGACGCTAAAGTTTTTGTTTATTTTTTTCTTCTTCACACACTGGTACCTCCCTGTATTCTCCGTGTTTAAACCTGTGTCGTGCATCTATGGATACATAAAAGAAGGGGCTTTGTCGTTGAAAATAAAGCTTTGTTTTAAAGGGGGGGGGGACCTTTTTTTTTAGCTGGCTCTTAGATTCAAAGCAAATTGTCAAGCCCTGCTTGATACGGCAGGGAATTTGAATGATTGATTTAAAGGGGTTGTAAAGTCAGAAGGTTTTTTTATCTTAATGCATTCTTTGCATTAAGATAAAAAGCCTTCTGTGTTCAGCAGTCCACCTCAGCCCACCTAATACTTACCTGAGCCCCATCTTTGTCCAGCGATGTCTACGAGTGTCACGGCCGTCCGAGACTCTCCATCCTGATTTGCTGAGACAAAGCAACAGTGCCATTGATTCCTGCTGCTGTCAATCAAAGTCAGTCAGCCAATCAGGAAAGAGAGGGGGTTGGGCCTGGCCGCAACTCCTGTTTCTGAATGGACACTGGGAGCTGTGACTCGGCTTGGGTGCCCCCATAGCAAGTTGCTTGCTGTGGGGGCACTCGACAGGAGGGAGGGGCCAGGAACACAGACGAGGGACCTGAGAAGAGGAGGATTCAGGCTGCTCTGTGCAAAGCCACTGCACATGGAAGGTATGTTTATTATTTTTATAGAAAAAAAACAAAACAAAGATTTTACAATCCCTTAATCTTCCATGTGACCTCGGTAATGCTTGATGATTGGCTCAGTGCTGTGGGGAAGAACAGACAGCTATAACCTTGTGTAAGCTCCTACTCAATCAACTTGGAGCTTTAAACCGGGCTTTCTTCCTTGCTTTCTGTGGCTAAATGGTGCAAAGAAAAAATAAGGGTGCAGCTGGGCAGGAGAGCAGAAAGCAAATCTATTGCTGTTGCCCTGCAAAATGGGGTGAATTAACTGTAACCTCTGGATATCTACATTACATCATATCTGCAGTTATTTGACATTACACTCTCAGGCGATCTGACATTTAAGAAAAAAATATAAATATATAAGCAAAATGATATTAATTTTGGTGCTAAAACGATATAGACTCTGGGCTGTTTTACACTGTTTGTTTGACTTTGTTACGTTCTGTGTTTCACTTAGATGGATATACTTCAAAAAACAGTCGGAAGAGTTGAATTCATCTCTAAAGATATCCAGGAAAAGCAACAGAGTCATGACAATTCCATCAAAAACAGCGAAAAGGAGCTTGATGTTGTTGGTGTTATTCTTAAGAAACTTCAGAAAGACCTGTCACATGTCATTCAAGATGTAAAGGACCAAGGGGAAAGAGATCTGGTCCTCTTTGACAAAACCATGAAGGAAAAATTCACAGAATTAAATAAATCAATCAATGACGACATAGTTGACCTTGCTGAAGTACAGAAGTCAAGCCAGGAAGAGATAAACAATGTGAAAGCTGAAATAGCTTCTTTGGGAGATGTCAATTCAATCACCGATGAACTCAAGAGGTTAAAAGAACTTTTCTCTGAGTTACAAGCTTCATTTAGGTCCAAGGAAGAGTCTGTTGACTGGCTGATGGGCAATGCAATTAACATTGATACTGTCAACACGAATAGCAATGAAATTTCAGTTCTCAAAAGTCAGCATGACCTTCTGAAAATAAATGTTGAGGAGCACTTGGCCACAGTAGTGGAGCTGAAGGACAAAATCTTAGCAGAAAAGTCCACCATGAAAACTGAGCTGGACAGAGTTCTTAAAGACTTTGAACAACTTTCATCTTCTGTTAGAGAAATAGAAAATAATTATGTATCAACAAACAACGATTTGCTTAAGGAAATTGAAAATAATAAAGATAGTGTTGAGTTGAGGCTCAAACCTCTTGAAAGTACAATTGAGGCTTTGAATGCTGAAAAATCTTCTTTGGAATCGAGTTTCGAAGAATACAACAGGAGGTTGAACGCTGTTGAAGAAGCTTTTGCTGGTTTGAAACACTTAACTTCTGGAACCTCTGAAGCATCTGAGACCCTGTCAATGCTAAATGAGGCTCAAGAAGCTTTGTCCCAACAGGTCCAAGAATTGAGATCTGCCATTGTTGACCTTCCAAATGCTTCCCCAGATATTCAGAAATTACAAGTGGAGGTCACAAGTGCTCTTGAAGGCCTTAAATATGACTACGACCAGTGGAAGAGTAACCTAGGCAATGCTGGGCAATCTGACCAAGTATATGAGGGTGGCTTGAAAACTTCTATTACAAAATTGGAATCTGACTTGAAGAGGTTAAGGGAGGCAGTAGATAGTTTGATAGCATATTCTGTGAAAATAGAAACCCATGACAAAGATTTGGAATCTATTAAAGAGTCTGTAGAAGACCTTAAAGAAAGTACAGATAAACTGCAAGTAAAATTTGAACAGATACATGAAAACGTATAGCTGTGTTCTCTTTGTAAGGAAGAAAAATGTAGGATTTTCAAAGTCTAGTTTTTAACTTGTTCTCATTAAAATGTTTTTCTGTATTGTTTTTTATTGGGGTTGTATTTCCTTCTTTTATATATTTTACTGGGAATGCAAGCAATGTGAAAACGTTTAATGGCTGTTTTAAAACTGCCCATAAACAATTTTGTATAAGTTATGAAATATTTATAAAGTTTTTACAGAATAACTGCTTTATAGTAAGTTATTTCTAGATTGGCCATGTGCAATTTGTTTGCTTTGTACTTTTAAAGAGGAAGTAAAGGTAAAATTCAAGAAAAAAAAAAAAAACCCTGCAAAGAAAGGCATAATGAGCTCATACTAGCTCATTATGAATGACTTACCTGAGATCGAAGCCCCTGCAGCGGTCCTCGGTCACCTCCGCCATCTTGCCTCGATGTCCCGTCACTGCCCTCAGTGTATCGGTGCTGTGATTGGCCGGAGCTGCGATGACGTCGGAAGCATGCGCGGGCCGGCAAGATCCCATTCAGAAAACCGGCAAAGTTGCCGGCCCGCTAGTGTGCATGCGTTTACTTTTTAATAGTAAATATCTCCTTAACCGCCTTAATCTAGGCTTACCTGTAGGTGCAAGTTGTCTAAGTGGGTTTACAACCACTTTAACCACAGTGTTGGCCATATCTAGCTGAAAGCCATTATTAGAACTTGGAATAAGGTCACCGCTGTTTTTTTTTTTTGGGTTATCTTTCGAATAAATTGAACATAGCCAACCTAGATAAAGTTATCAGTAATAAGTCCACAGAACAAGAGGGAGAGAGTATTCATTCTTATGTATTTGACGAGGGTGTACTTAAATCTCAGGGTTTACATGTGTCACATTTACCTTTTAAATACAGTCTGTGTTTGTCTACATTAGAATCCTGAGTAAAATGTATCTTGCCTGGAATCAACCACCTAACTAAGGAACTCAGAAGATGCTATGTTTGTGTCTGCTATATAACGAATGGGTCTGTTTGACTGCACGATTAGTTCAACAAAATGCACAACCATTGGGCAGAATAGATTTATTTATAAAGCAGAGATAAATACATTGATAAAGAATGCAAGAGCTAGTCCAATGCTAACAAGGAGCACACTGATAGAAGCAGAGAGCTGAAGATGCTGCTTTTCCTTTCAATGTCCAGTCACAGGCTGAGGGAGGGACAAGAGTGTTAATTAACTAAAGGTCTCCCACCTTGGTAGAGAGCGCTTTGCTGTGAAAATATCAGAACTAGATGCACAGAGCTATAGATTTTGCATGCTTCACAGTGAACTGACCTAAGGCATCCCATTTACTTTGCATGGGCTTTCAACACGACTAAATTATTTTTACTTTATATGTGCATTGGATTGCCATTCTGAATGAATGAAAACACGCGATAATGAGTACAAACCTGCACATTACTGTGCATTGAGCCACGCACAAGTGTATATCTGATAACTCAAATAACCCATAAAAAGGGTACACATAAACTGCATATGTTAAATAAGGAAGAAAAGGAGGTGAAAAAGTACACCGTAAAAGGTGTTCATTCTTATTGGTATTTGATTCTTCGCGTCCCAAAATTTTCTGTATTTGGTATGTGTCTTGTTAAATGTACACATTATTAAAACTTTAATAACTCAAACAGAACAGGGACAGAGGAAGCTCCTTCTAATGGCCACAGCAGCTGTGCAGATCTCACCAACAGAGTCCCAGAGGAATAGATGAAACCGTTTGTGGTTTAACTCTGTTTTGGTCGGTCCTAAATCATATTGGTACTCTAGAACAAAAATGTAATATATTGCAGCTTACCAGTTCTTAAATGTGATGGTTGCATTAGTCTTTTTCAGCCACTATTCCTGCTTACCCTGCCAATAAGGCTACATTCACACTGGCGCTTTAAAGAGGAAGTAAACCCTCTGTCACTTTTTCTTAAAAAAAGAAAAAGGCATAATAAGCTAGTATGCTATGCGTACTAGCTCATTATGTGGCACTTAACTGAAATCGAAGTCGTCCTCGTTCCCTGCCGCCATGTCCTCTCGAACCTTCTTCCTGGTATCGCCGCTCCGACGCTGTGATTGGCCTGGGCGGCGATGACGCGGGGCCGGCATTTGCCCATTCAGAAAACCGGCATGTCCCATTCATTATGCAGGGACGCTCAGTTCGCCTATGGCGCGCATGTGCCGTAGACATCGGTGCAGTGTTATCTGCAAATATCTCCTTAACCGTGTAGGTTAAGGAGATATTTCATGCACCTACAGGTAAGCCTTAATCTAGGCCTACCTGTAGGTGCAAGTTGTCGAAGTGGGTTTACAACCACTTTAAGCTGGGTACACCCTAACAGTTTTTTCAGGTTGAAAAAAAAAACTGACAGCTCCGGTCAGAGACGCTGTACTAACCATGTAATGTTCAGCAATCTCCCCCTGCTACGCTGTTGTGTTCTGAAAGGGGGGTGCCCCCCCGCCAGAACACTCCGATCAAGTGCTCTCTGCCATTGGCTGGGAGCACTGATCAGGCTCAGGGAGGAGGCATAGTGGCAAATCTACCTACATCAGGTATTCCTTAATCTGACCAAAAACTACCTTAGTGTCTCTAGATACCTTTGCCTAAGAGGAATTATCTTTTTTCTTGTAATACATTCGGTTGCAGAGATTCTTCAGGGTGCTGGGAAATTTTATTTACCATTTATTATCAATTGCTGTGTGTCCTTTACATTTTTCAGGTCACTTGGAATAATCACATTGATTCCAAATATCTGGAACGTCATGGCTAATATTCGCAAAGAAATATACTTCCATCCAAGAAGTCGTTGCAAATTCGTTATTAGTTTTGTGGGTGGCTGACTCAGCATTTTAGAATATGACTCACTTGCCCAACTGCCAACTATCATCAGAAATCACTTTAAGGTGTTTAATACAAGCATCGCTGAACTAGTTTTACTACATTTTCTAATCAGGTTAGTTACAAAACAACGAGCAACACAAAATAAGTGAAGGTTGAATAGTCTTTTTGCAAGTCTACCTTGTTATTTTCATTATGGTACAGTCAATACATTTTACATATTACAGGTATTTAGAAAGCTGACAGTTACATTCTGTACATTCATATCAGCCCTTGCCCTTAAGGAGCTTAGCATCTAATGTCCCTATCTCGCATGAAAAAATGCAGACATAATAGGGCCAATTTAGATAGAAATCCGGAGAGAGCATGCAAACGCTAGGCAGAAAGTGTCCTGACTGAGATTCATAGAAAAGTGAGAGCAGACAAAAGATCGAGTGGTTCATCAAGGAGACCCATGTGTTTTGTTTTTTTTTTTGCTTAACTTTTTTTTTTTTTTCAACAGAAACGTTTTTCTTTATTTTTAAGACAAACACACATACACTGCAATGACAGTACAGTAAGGGTAACAATTGTATCTTAACACAAATCACCTCAGCAGGCTGCACAGCACATAGAAATAACAGCAAGTGGGTAAAAACACATGGAAGCAGAACCAGTGAAAGAGAGTAATTAAGCAAGGGAGAACATCAGTGAGCATCCATACAAATGATCACCCCCCCCCCCAACAGAGGCATAAGGAAAGACCAAGGGAAATCCAGAGGATAGTAGGCGGGGGAGGGGAGGGGGGGAGAAGGGCAGGAAAAGGGGGGGGCAAGGCAGCCCCACCCATGCAGACAGGGGTCCCCGCCCTTAAGCATGGGAGGATCTCATCCAGACGTGTCGGCCCAGCCCGACCAGACCTTTTCAAATTTAGCAGGACAGTTCCTACTCTCATAAATTAAACTGTATAGAGGGAGTATTCTACCAATAGCCTCAAGCCACGATGATTTAGTAGGGAGCTCTGGTCTCCTCCAACGGAGCAGGACCTCCCTCCTAGCATAGAACAGGGCAAAGGTAATACATAGTTTAACATACCGGTCACCCAGGTAGCTGAGGAGGCACAGCCTCGGATCCAGTGGGATCTCAACACCGCAGCGATCCGAGAGTACCTCCGCCACCTCTCACCAGTAAGGATCCAGCTTAGGACAGGTCCAGACCATATGGAAGAAAGAACCCAGCGACACCAAACACCTGGTGCACAACGGGCTCTTGGAGGGATAAATCCTGGCCAGCCTAACCGGGGTATAATACGCTCTATGGAGGAACTTCAACTGTATGAACCTATCTCTAGAGGCGATCATAGAGGGTAGGTATGAAGAGACGAAGTCCTCCCAGGTCTCCTCGTCAAGGTCGGGAATGTCAGAACTCCATTTCGCCAGTACGTCAGTCGTGTCCGTGTCATAGGCCGCGGTGAGACGGAGATAAAGGGACGAGAGGGGCTTCCCCATCACTCCCAAGATCAGCAGTCGCTCGATCGAGTCTGAGTCGAGGGCCACTGGGTTCGGGAACTGGAACGTGAGGGCATGCCGCAGCTGGCAATATCTAAAGCTCAGGGAGGCGGTATGACCTGGCCAGGTCCTGGAAAGACTGAATCCTGCCCCCCGGCATCACATGCCGGAGGGTAAGGATGCCCCGCCGAACTCACACCACAGGGTCAGGGACCGAATCAAGATGGGGGAGGAGAGGATTCCCCCACAGGGGGGTATATGGGGAAAAGGTATCAGGTTTAGCATATTTCGCCCTAGAGGACATCCAGACTCGGAGGACGGTGGACATAGGCTGCGTGACCGAGGAGTGCGCTCTAGTTCCCCGTTGCTTAACTTTTTTGTCTGAGTACCAAGGACCCCAGTGCTGCAAGGCAGGGTATTAAAATATAAAGATGCAGTCACTGTTTGGTTATCCTGACAGCCAAGGGTGCCAGCTGTCTAAATACAATAGCGTGGGTGAGGAAAACTGTGTATGACTAGCCTTGTTGATTAGATCAAGAGCTGGGGATTCTAGCATAGGAAGCTGGTGTAAGCCAGTGGTGTCTACTTGCCCTTATATATATATATTTTTTTTTAAACTTTTTTTTTTGTATGTACAGTATGTTCGTTTTTATGAGTTTCCTTCCACAGTTCCACATCGAAGTAGATTAAAGTGTATGTAATGGCAAACATTTTACATTAATTGGACAGTACAGGACACAGGAAAAATATTCATAGACCCTGGGTTATAGGTTCATACCTTCAGGTGATTGGACACTGTCAAGCTTTTGAGGCTACACCCACATGGTGCCTCCATTATAACTCTACCCCACTCCATGAGCCTTCAGTTTTTTCCTAGTGGCCTAAGATGATGGACCTCTTCTCCTTCGCAGAGAAATCACTCTTAGCGTAACTAGTTCTCTTATTATTCTTTCTTATTTTTCTTTTTTTCCTTCAATCAATGCCGCATTGTCTTTTAATCCAACAAATAGAAGCAGTGCATCTGTATCGGTGAAACCGAAGTAAACTTTGGGAACCAGAACCCACGCTGTGGGTATGGCCTGAAATGTTGCTCTGAGCATTGGATCCTGCATGGGCGCATACCTACCACTGTAGTCATCCACAAGGTATTATACAGGTCCAGGGCTGTGGTCCATCCCTCTCGAACCCAGTCCCTAAAGACCCCTTTGGGGGTATGCCCACTGAAAGGGGCGAAGTCTTTACTTTATATACAGTCCAGTGTTGGAGACAGGGTTAGCCTGTATGCTTCTGACTGAGACTGTAAAAGACCTAGGCGGTATTTAAATTGTATTTGCTACAGTGTAAACTTTTCAAATTTGGCACTAAAACTCAACCACTAAAGCCCCATACACACTATCAGTTTTCTTGCAGGTTTTTCTCTTCAGGTTTACCAAAACCATCTAATATGAGGTCAAACCTTAAGAGTTTCAATTCGTATGCAATCAGGCAGGCCCTTGCACTACATGGTTTTGGTAAACCTGAAGAGAAAAACCTGCAAGAAAACTGATAGTGTGTATGGGGCTTCAGAGTTTAGTCTCAGGTGGATAATCTCACACCACAGGGCACACTTTTTACCACCACTTTCGCCTAAAGTCTTTATATAGTAATCATGCGCTTGCTTTTGCCACGAGAATTTGTTGCAGGACAGTCTATACCTGGGTTGTTTTGTTCTTATGGACACACTTACCCTATACCCCGAACCCTACTCCATGAATACCGTCACATGTAGCTATGACAGAGGCTAGGTAAACATATACTCTGTCTAAGGCCCACATAAAACTCAATCTTGAGTGAAGATGTGACTCTTGCAGCCGAGTAGGAGCCAGCTAACACCAGTCTCTGTCTCTGCACTCTATTTCACAAAAGCAGAATTTACTGCATCTATATCACAATTCCTTACACAAATAACAGCCTTAAATCTGTATCAAACCTTAAAATATGTAATATATTGCAGCTTAGCAATCAATTGTAGCTGCAATAATTTATTTATTTTTTCGTTTTCTCCCCCCCTCTGTTTTCACCCTGAGATCTTGCCAGTAACACATCTACTGTTTTAGAGTGTCTCCACGCTGCATGAAGGAGCATAGGGGACACATTTGGACAGCATTGCCAGTCTGGGGGGAGGGGACTGTTAGATGTACTAGCAGATTTAAATACACTAACAAACTGAAGCCAGCAAACATTTTTTTACTGTAGGGATAAAGGATTTACATTAATTTTTATAATCCTTGTAAGCACCCTTGCCAGTGTTGAATAGTTTGTCTCAACCCTGTAACTGATACATCTGCAAGAGAAGCTTGTTCTTTTGAAAAACAACAGATCATCAGAAAATTATAGAAGATAGCATAAAAAAGAAAATTAAGGCAGCCATCGTATTTAAGACTTGCTAAGTTGTAATATAATAAACGTTTGCTTTTGAGTTTACTACTACTTTAATACAGACATCTTTGCCCCGGGCTCAAAAAGACCATGGGGGTTATTTACGAAAGGCAAATCCACTTTGCACTACAAGTGCACTTGAAAGTGCAGTCGCTGTAGATCTGTGGGGGGCATGCAAGGAGAATATTTTTTTTTTTTTTTAGCTTGCACATGATTGGATGATAAAATCAGCAGAGCTTCCCCTCATTTCAGATCTTCCCCTCAGTTCTACAGCGACTGCACTACCAAGTGCACTTGTAGTGTAAAGTAGATTTGCCTTTCGTAAATAACTCCACATGCCTCTTCTCTCTACTACCTGAGTTGGATGTCCATATGCCTGCCCTAGATGAGGCAGACACAGAAAGGAATAAAGAGGACATAAAGACAGTACTGGAGAAAGCTGCAAAAGATTTTCCTTCCCTAGATTTTTGAGAGGGAGCTTCATGCAACATGCTTGCTAATGCGGAAAAGCTTACTGTTTTACTGCGCAGAAACCTTGACATTGTACAGCTTAATTCTCCATCTCGTCATGCCCCTTTGGGTACCAATAGACCTGCAAAATCCTTAAATACATTTCCTGTTCATGAACAGATAAAATGTGCGATCTACAGTATGATTATTGGATCACTCCAGAAAGGATTTTCACTCTTCCCCAAATCCTTTCCTCTACCTCTGCAAAAAACAGAGCATCTAATCGCTCCACCATGTCTTTAAATTCCAAACCTAAGTTCAGCCCTTTCTTTTGATGCAACACTTGGGCCACAAACCCAGAAGGTCTTCCCCAAAGACCTCTGCCTAATGAAGGGGTGCCCTCAGGACATCAGTTACAGTTTGCCTCTCTTTGGGTCACAGACACACCAGACCTGTGGGCTCAATCGGTGGTTTCAGGGGGGTTACAAAGGTATAACCCCAAAATTTAAAAAAAAATTGCCTTTAGTTCTACTCTAAGAGGAACTTTGACTTGCCCGTAAATTCCATTATTGAAAATCTTCAAGTACAGTACAGGACACCCTCCATTTCATTCCTTGGTTATACTGCATTGCTTGTTACAAAATTGAGGACTCATTCAAAGTGGAGTAGGGGTATAGGGGAGGCACCCAGTGAGTGTGTCCTCAAAGGCTTGCCAGTGTCCAATCACCTGAAGGCGCAAGCCTATAACCCAGGGTCTATTAACACTTTGCTTGTGTCCTGTGATTTATTCCAAGATATAGAATTTTACAGGTAAGTCATAAATCTTACCCTCTTTCAAGCTTTTATTGCTGTTTGTGTCTTATTCAGGAAGACTCGCCCTTTCAATTTGTTCTCAAGGAGCATTGTCATTGAGAAGTAAAGTGAGGCAAAAAAGGGATTTTTATAACAGCTTACCTGTAAAATCCTTTTCTTGGAGTACATCACGGGACACAGAGCGACTTAGTCATTACTAATGGGTTATATAGATTACCTTCAGGTGTTGGCACTGGCCAATTCCAAACCGGAAGTACCCTCCCCTATATAAGCCCCTCCCATCCGGGAGCACCTCAGTTTTGTAGCCAAGCAATAAGTGTCCCAAAAAGAGGGGTGGGAGCTCTGTGTCCCGTGATGTACTCCAAGAAAAGGATTTTACAGGTAAGCTGTTATAAAAATCCATTTTTCTTTTTCGTACATCACGGGACACAGAGCGACTTAGTCATTACTAATGGGACGTCCCAAAGCAATGCCAAATGAGGGGAGGGATACATAAGCTGGGCGCCATCAGGCTTGAGGATCTTTTGCGGCCTGCAACACACTGCGCCCAAAGGCGACATCCTCCTGACTTCTAACGTCTACCTGGTAGAATCTAGTAAACGTGTGTACCGAAGACCATGTTGGGGCCTTACATACTTGAGCCAGGGAGGCCTGGTGATGCACTGCCCATGAAGTTCCAACTGCTCTTGTGGAGTGCGCCCTAACTTTAAACGGAGGCGGTTTCTTTCTCAAGCCATAGGCTTGTATTATGACCTGTCGAATCCACTTGGCTAAAGTGGATTTTGATGCTGCCTGACCCTTTTTAGGGCCTTCCGGAAGAATAAACAAAGTATCCGTTCTGCGAATCTGAGCAGTGGCTTTTAGATAAGCTTTAACTGCTCTTACTACATCCAAGGAATGTAATAACTTTTCCTCTACCGAGCTAGGTTTGGGGAAAAAAGAAGGAAGAACCACATCTTGGTTCAAATGAAACCTCGATACCACCTTAGGAAGAAAGGCTGGATGAGGACGTAATACTACTCTGTCCTTATGGACAACCAGATATGGCTCCTTACAGGACAAGGCGGCTAATTCCGATACTCTTTTAGCCGAACAAACGGCTACTAAGAAAATCAATTTCCTGGTGAGAAGAACCAAGGAATTGTGTTGCAATGGTTCAAACGGTTGTTTCTGTAGAACTGACAGAACCAGGTTTAAGTCCCAAGGACATATGGGAATACTAACCGGAGGGCTAATACGCATCACTCCTTGTATGAAAGCTTTGACTAGTGAATGCGAAGCCAAGGGCCTTTGAAAAAATATTGACAAGGCCGAAATCTGACCCTTGATAGTACTCAAGGCCAGCTTCCTATCTACAGCCCACTGTAGGAAGTCCAAAATCCTCCCTATCACGTACTTACGTGGATGCCATTTCCTGGCCTCACACCACTTAATGTACGCTTTCCAGATCCTATAATAGATCTGCCTGGATACCGGCTTCCTGGCATTGATCATGGTAGATACCACAGAATTAGAGAGCCCTCTCTTTTTCAGAATGTGGGCTTCAATAGCCAGGCCGTCAAACCTAGGGCTGGTAAGGAAGGGTGATATATCGGTCCCTGCGACAGCAGGTCCGGACGATGTGGGAGGGTCCAAGGACTCCTCACTGACATTTTTACAATCTCCGCGTACCATGCCCTTCGGGGCCACGCTGGAGCCACCAGAATCACTGGTTTCTTTTCTACCCTGATTCTGCGGAGTAATCGCGGTAACAATTGTAGCGGTGGGAATGCATATATCAGCTTGAACCGATCCCAAGGGAACACTAGGGCATCCGAGCCGCAAGCTAGAGGATCCCTTGTGCGAGACACAAATCTGTCCACCTTTGCGTTGAATCTGGATGCTAGCAGATCTACATCCGGTGTTCCCCACCGCTGGCATATTGCCTGGAAAACCTCGGGGTGAAGAGACCATTCCCCCGGGCATAATTGTTGGCGACTTAAAAAGTCCGCTCCCCAATTTTCCACTCCTGGGATGAAAACCGCGGATATGGCTGGGACATATTTTTCTGCCCACTCCAGGATGCAATTTGCTTCCCTCTGGGCTGCACGACTCCTGGTGCCACCCTGGTGATTGATATATGCCACTGCTGTGGCATTGTCTGATTGAATTCTGACAGGGGACCCTTGGAGTTTGGATGTCCATGCTACTAGGGCATACCGGGCTGCTCGTATCTCTAAGAGATTGATGGGCAGGGCCTTTTCTGCTTTTGACCACTTGCCCTGGAGAGACCATTGCTCCAGTACTGCCCCCCAGCCTATGAGGCTGGCATCTGTAGTGACTACCTTCCAAGAAACCGGACTGAAGGGTTTCCCTTTTTCCAGATTCTGGGGCACCAACCACCAATGGAGGCTCTTTGCGAACGGAAGGGGACAGGGACATTGGTAAGTCTAAAGCCTGAACTTTTTTGTTCCAGGCTGACAGTATGGCCCTTTGCAAATACCTTGAATGGAATTGACCGTAGGGTACCGCTTCGAATGAAGCCACCATTTTTCCCAGCAGCCTCATGCAGAGGCGTATGGATGGTTTTCTTTTTGTACCCACTAAGTGGGTCAAATCTTTTAAAGACGACACCTTCTCTGGAGGTAAGAAAATCTTTCTCTGATTTGAATCCAGCCTTAGCCCTAAGTATTCCAGACTTTTGACTGGTCTTAGAGCTGACTTGTCCCGGTTGCTAATCCAACCGTGATATTCCAGATACTTGATTGTCTTGTGAATAGCTACTTCCAGCTTTTCCACTGAGTGGTCTATTAGTAGCAGGTCGTCTAGATATGCCATTATCGTTACACCCTGTGTTCTTAGATTGGCCAATAATGGGGCCAGAATTTTTGTGAACACTCGTGGTGCTGTGGCCAGACCGAAAGGTAAGGCTCTGAACTGAAAATGGCGCCCTTCTACTGCAAAGCGTAGAAATTTCTGGTGGGCCGGAAAGATGGGAATATGCAGATAAGCATCCTTTATGTCGATCGAGGCTAACCATTCCTGCCCTTGTAGGGCGGTGGCCACCGATCGGATCGACTCCATCCGAAAAGTCCTGATATTTAGGAACTTGTTTAGCCCTTTTAGATTTAATATGGGCCTCACGTCCCCATTTGGTTTGGGGACTGTGAAAAGGTTCGAGTAAAACCCGAATCCGCTTTCTTCCAGGGGAACCTTCATGATTACACCTTGGAGCAATAGTTGTTCTAGTGCCAGAAGGAGGGATCCTCTCTTCTGGGGATCTCTTGGCACGTTTGACCTCATAAATTGGGCAGGAGGAGTGCCTTTTAACTCCAGCTTGTATCCCAGACTTACTGCGGAGAGCACCCATCTGTCTCTGATGGTGTCCCGCCAGGTCTCTGTGAACAACTGAAGTCTTCCCCCCACCCGATTGAGTGGGGGCAACGCTTCATGCCTTGGGGGGAGGTTTTGTACCTCTCTTGATCCAGGGCTTCTTGTTACCCTGTGATTGTCCCTGATTTCTGCCCCCTGAATTTGACCGCGGAGGCCGTCGGAACTGCTTCACAGCCGATGTGCCCGGGACTGGAGAAGTAGGCCTCTTAAAAGAAGGACTTCTACCCTTGTTCTTAACCGGTAAGTGTGAACTTTTACCGGCAGAAATTTTCTGGATATATTTGTCCAGATCTTCTCCAAATAAGCGTTCTCCATGAAATGGGAAGCTAACCAGCAGTTTTTTACAGGGAGCTTCAGCAGACCAGTTTTTGAGCCACAGAAGCCTACGCATATGTACTATAGACAGCGTAAAGCGGGAGGCCTGTTGGATTGTATCCTTTATGGCGTCCACCGCAAAACACAAGGCTCTAGGCAGGTCAGCTAGGGCAAGAGCCTGCTGATCTGGTAAGTCCCTTAAGACTTGTTTCAACTGATCTTTCACTGCTTGGCAGACTCCAATCGCTGCTACCGCAGGTTGTGTCACCATGCTTGCTGTAGAGAAAGCAGATTTTAGTAAAGACTCCAATTTTTTATCTATTGGGTCTTTGAACATTGGAACATTATCTACTGGACATGTCAGTGATTTGTTAACAGAAGAGATGGCTGCGTCCACTATAGGGACCCTCCATTTTTTTATGAACTTATCCTCCATGGGATAGATCACCGGAAATCTCTTGGGGGGAGCAAATATTTTATCAGGATGCTCCCAATCCTAGTAAATAAGCCCCTCTAATAAAGGGTGGATTGGGAAGGAACAGACAGCCTGGGGAGCTTTTAGCGACCCCAGCGAGGAAACCGTAGTGGATGGTGGTTCCGCCAGAGGCATTTTAAATGCTGATCGGACCATGTTAGTCAGAGACTGAACCCATAATCTTTCAGCCTGAGATGCTGAGAAAGGTTCTTCCACTGTTGATTCCTGCATAACTGAATCAACCTCATCCTGATCCCCTTCAGGTAGGTCGATCTCTGTGTGGGGCTGTTCCTCCACTAACAGGCACTCTGAAGGAGGAGACGGAGATCGGACGCGCTTTTCCTGTGACAGGGAAGCAGCGATCAATGCTGTTAATCTCTCTTCCAATCCTCCCAGAGTTGAGGATAAAACCTCCTCTGTTATATATACAGGAGCAGGTGGACTGGGGACAGCCGCAGCACCAGGCATTCCTGCGGGGTTTCTACGGCTACTGACCTCTGAATTCTCAGGGGAGATTGGTGCAGTACAAGCATGCCCAATATCCTCAGAGCCCGATGGAGACCCCTTTGGCTTCCTGGAAGACCTATTTCCGGAGCGTCTGGACGACATATCCTTTAAGCACAAAGCTGAGGTATTCCCGTCGTCATACACCAATTTTTGCTGGTAATAGTCTAACACAGTTGCTGCTATATACCAGCTGGTGTCCACTAAAGTGCCTTTCTATGGGGATGCCTGCATCAACCGCCTCTGTGTGCCACTGTTTGTTGCTAGCTCTGTTTGCATCCAGCTGACACTTGTACTGTGTCTTTTAACCATGCTGGGACGCCTGCACATGCGCAGAAGCGCCGCGGAGCGCATCAAAGCGTCATCCACCCGCCCCGCCCCTTTTTTTTTCATAGGAGGCGCGTGCACGCGCCCGCGCCCGCGCGCGCGCCCGTGCGCCATTGGCGCCCTTTTCGAAATCAAACAGGGACTAGGAGCCAGGGCCCTTTTTGCCGGAGGGCCTGTGCGGTGGATGAGCGCAGCAACAGGGCAGAGGAAGTGGATTCCCACAGAGAAACTTACCAACTGCCTGGATCTTTTGACTTGAAAAAACCAAAGATCCACATGACAAGAAAAATGGACTACAGCGGCCTCTAGTGGTTTAACACAGGTACCGCGGTCCCCCCTTTTTTTTTTTCTTGACTACTATTAAAATTTTACATTTTCAGTAGTTACAGGCAAACACAGATATTTAGCGGGAATACCGTTAGGTAACAGACAGAAAGACAAATTAGGCTTGGGGGTCCCCCAATAGAACCAAGTTCCTGGGGGCCCCCACTTACCTGATCCCCACCGCAGGACTTTGTTTGGTCCACAGAAGTCCAAACTTCACCTATCACGGCAGGCATTGTAATTAAACCTTCAGGGACCGGGTTCCCAAGGATTCCACTCCCCTGGACCTGTATAGCACCCTGCACAGACAACATCTTGGTCGTGGGTATGACCAGAGCTCTGGATCCCAGGGTCCAGCCCTCCTAAGAGAGGCATTACAGGCAAAACCTTGCTCTTCTGCTGCAAGGCCCGGGTACCGACCGTTTAGCTATGAAGCTTTTTTGGTGGGATCCGGAACAGCTTACTAAGGCCCAAAAGAACCTGTACGCAAGCCCAGTGAAAACACATGTTACTCTTTGGCCAACACCTTAGACACTGGCAAAAAACTGAGGTGCTCCCGGATGGGAGGGGCTTATATAGGGGAGGGTACTTCCGGTTTTGAATTGGCCAGTGCCAACACCTGAAGGTAATCTATATAACCCATTAGTAATGACTAAGTCGCTCTGTGTCCCGTGATGTACGAAAAAGAAATCCAAAACTTTCAGAGCACCAGAATAAGTGGTAAGGGGTAATTTTCCAACAGGGACACTTATTCTGGTGACAACTGTCATCAGAATTCTCCTCATTTTTAGGCGTGCTGTGTGATGGATTCATTGTGCACGATGTGACAGCAAAAAATTATCTGCAGGGATTCTGACCTTTCCAAAACTAAAGAAAACATTTTGGCTATACATACACTCGTGCATTCCTGAAAGTCTCCACAGTTTATTTGGGTGTGGTAGAAATTTTAGATCAGCCATTTTCAACCAGGGTGCCCAGGCACCCTGGAGTGCCTTGAGGTTTCTTCAGCGGTGCCTTGGCAAAATGCCTAAAAATTGATCAAAAACTGTATACAAGCCAGCAAATGGATCAAGCCTGCCTTTTAGTGACACAGCCACAGGTTTTCATTATGCACCATTACAACTTTCTAGACACTGGCATCCTAACACACAATAACACAGTTAAAAAGGAGGATGTCTGTTGCCTCCACAGCATCCTTGTTGGACCCTTCTGTGTGTCTCCCCATCAGCACTGAGGTGGCATTAGCTGACTGATGGAGCGAAATTGAGGGAGAAGAGAAACATTGGAATACTAGTCAGTACCAGCGTGAAAAAGTGTATTTGCTTTGGAAGAATAAATCACCTCTAACTTTGGGTGTGCTATGTGTGGATGTTGCTGCAATATGTAAAGCTATTAGAATATTTTTTTACATTTTAGAATTGGGTGCCTCGAGACTGTCCATAATTTTAAAGGGTGCTTCGACTGAAAAAAGGTTGAGAAACACTACATTAGATTGTTAGCTCTTAGATAGCAGAGATGGGTGTGCATGGTTCCATGCGTGCTGGGGATATATATTGCTGTTATATAAAGATGGGGAATGAAGAATATTATCTCACCACTTTAGGTGAATATTTCATTGATATGCACACTGTGTCTGACGCCAACAAAAGTTTTACATTGGAATGAAATGGTATTTAACAGTTTTTAGTCTGTTATAAAAGCATTCGATGAAGAAAAGCAAGAGACAAATGATTGCCTGTACAATGATCTTTGTATGTCAGCTGGAGCCCCATGTTATATTGTATTGCTTTCATGAACAGTCCTGGATGTGGATTAAACCTCCATGCACAGCACAGACTCTCTCATAACAAAAAGTGACACAAAATAGGCAGAATACAAAAAGTCCATTTGATTATGTTCCTAGATATTACAGTTACGCCAGCTGTGCTTCCAACATATTGATTTTCTCCTGAGAATCTGTACATCCTCATTAATTTAATGAGAATCTCATACAGTTCGGTAGAACACAAGAAAAGAGAGCACAGCAGGGAGTTATTCCATTGATTGTACATCATTTAAACATATGCTTTGAGTATATTGAAGACTTGTCATTGTGTGGACTGAAACCAAACAAGCTATTACTTCAGCAGAGAAAAACGTTATTTTGTGTAGTTCTGGTTCTTAAACCTATCCTTTCCTTAGAATATGAAATTGTGAGTCTTCTAGTATAATGATGTATGCCTTTAGCATAAATCCATAGATGTGTCAGACTCTGAAGCTAGTGAATTTTTAGGGGAGCTGTGTGATGGATTCATTGTGCATGATGTGGTTTCTTCAGTTCATGCAAACATTTCCTAAGGAGATATGGGTGATCCCATTACTTACCTACTTCTAAAATTTCTAGTTGCTTGGCTCTTACTCTGACCAACCGACTTTTACATTTTGAGCCATTACATAAAACACTAAACGTCTATGCATATCAGTAAAATCAGAAGTGCTAATCTGCATAGGTTAGTGTCACTCAAAGTTTTGAAGCAAGAGGGTCAGCAAAGAGAGACAAACATCTAGCAAAATGAAAAGTCAACAATGGGAATCCTCATGCTAGTCTCTGGAAAACAGAAAATTTCCTATCAAATACTTACCGTAATTTTCCTTTCCTGATAGACTCCATGGCAGCATACATATGGGTTAACCCCGCCTCCACTCCTCCCCTATAGGACCCCACTCTTATAAATCTTTGCTCTGAGCCAGAGGCCGCGTTCCGTAACTAGCCTCCTCAAGACACTGGGGGGGGGGGGGGGGGCTCCTGCTGCCATAGAGTCCATCAGGAAAGGAAAATTACAGTAAGAATTTGATAGGAAATTTTCAGTTTTCCTGACCGACTCCATGGCAGCATACGTATGGGAACTAACTCGCCATACACCCAATAGGCGGGCAAATCTAACCCAAAGGCTCTAATTTGTACCGTCAACAACCAGGACCTGCAAGCCAAAATTAACAGAGGATAAGGAAGCAGACTCTACACAATAATGAGCCATAAACATAGTGATTGGGGACCACAAGGCCATCCTACAGACTACTTTGGGAACCACATGCTGCACAGCTGCCCAAGGTGTAGACCCACTCCTGGTCGAGTGAGCAGACACTACCTCCAAAGGAGCCAAGCCCTTGGCTCTGTGAGCCTGTTGGATGGCATAGGCAATCTGTGCCACAATCATCCTAAATGAGGCACATTTCTCTGTCCTTTGTGGCAAAAGAATGAACAGGCGTTCTGAAGCCTGAAGAAAGTTGTAGCTTTGTAGATATAACTTCACAATATCTGAGGGATTCCTAGAACTGAAGGAAGGCACTGCTGGGAGTCAATTCAGGATTCCCTGTCTACTAGACATGCGCTATAACCAACTAAGCCACAGCGCGCCCTCTCCCACATCTAAAGGATGCAAGTTAGAACTTTAAGGTTGGCAGAACAATTTCCTGGCTCACATGAAAGACATGCACCCTTGGGACTTGAGTCAAGCATAGGTAACCGCACCGCTCGAACTGGAAAGGACGCTAAGAAAAGTTCTCCATGACCAGTGATTCAATCTATGAGGCTTTTTATGCCAACGTGATAGCCAGGAAAAATACGAACTTGACAGAGAGGCCTTTAATGGAGACAGCCCTAGAACACTCCGCTCCAATTCCCGAGGGGGAGTTGAGAACAAGAGGGAGACTCCATTTGGAAAACCTTCGCTTACTCCGAGGTCTGAGCCTAGCTGCTCCCTTGAAGAATTGTTGGACAGGAAAAGATGCTTAGACCGGGATACACCCGTGAAGGTCGATAAAGCTGACACTTGAACTCCGAGGGAGCTGACCGATAGAGCCAGATCTAAAGCCGACTGGAGGAAGCTTCGAATATTTAGAACTTCTACGTCACTACATGATCTGTCAGCAGCAGACATGTATTTGAATCAACTTTGACCAGATTCTCCTGTAAACTTTGTTTGCGTTCATTCTAGTATTCAAGGGAGTGGAGATGACTCTGGAGCAGCAACCGAGGACTTCCAATCTCCAGAACCAGGCCGTCAGACGCAGCTGTGCTGGACATGGATGTAAAATTTCACCCAGTGACAGAGGGTCTGGCCTGAGGAGAATGTGCACTGGGTTCCAGAAGCTGAACTGTGCTAGCAAGGAGAACCATGGCCTAATTGGCCAACAAGGCATCACTCCCGCTATCTCCACGACCTCTGTTCGGAGTCTTCTTAGAAACCCAAGGTTGACCAGGACTAGAAAAATGCACAGGTCCTACTGCATTTCCAATGATCCATCAGGGCATCTGTGCCTGAAAACCCCCACATGTAGAGACCATTCGTTGTTGTCCAATCGGATTCTGGAAAGAAAGTCTGCTAGAATATTTTAGACTCTGGGGACATAAGCCGCTGAGGTGTAGGCTCGAATCTTCTGAGCCCAAGACATAATTGGCTCCGCTTCCTGTAATAGAGACCAGGCTGTGAGTCCCCCTTTGTCTTTTAACATAGGAGACCGCCGTAGTGCTGACTAACCTAAGAGCACTGATGCTCCCTTTCCTTATATGGTGAAAGGCCTGTAGGGATCAGAAGGCTGCCCATAGTTTCAGAATCTTCAACACAATGTGTGAAATTGACAGCCTGCCTTGAGCTATCCCCGACAGGCAGCAAGCCTCCCCATTCCTTATTGCTAGCATCGGACGTGATTGTGAACCAGGAAAATGGGGCAATGGGATGGCAAATTAGCCAGTTTCTCCATTGCAGCCACCAGGGGACTCACTCTCATGACTGAGGTTATGTAGATGACCTTAATTCTGCAAGGTCCAAAACCAGCCTCTGCAAGCTGTTCCTCTTCATGTTCATAAAGAGGGGTGAGAACCTGCCCTGAAATTTCTTGCATTCAGAGACTGGCACGGAAGCACTTTGTGTGACACCAGTGACTTACGTAAAGCATGAGTATATGCTTCCTTTATCTCAGACTGAGGTAAAATCCATTGAAATGAATCCGAGATGAAGAGGAATTCTGATGGACCATGCATATCCCGAAAACTTTGATGTCCCTATAGTCTGAGGCCCAAACTCAGTAGCTTCTTGGATACCCGAGTTCAAGCTTTTAGCATACTTCTGAGGGGCTATCTGGTCTCCTCACCAGTTCTTCCTAAAAACCCGACCTGGTCTGTAAAAACTTGCGACCCTCGCACACTCTGAACTTTGTTCTCTAGACTGTTGTCTTCTGGCCTATCATTCACCGGTCCTGAGGCAGGACCCCAAATTGCCAACTGTGGCCCAGGTTGCGGTGCTATGCAGCTTGCCAAAAGATGAAGATCCCTCAAAGGGAATGCTATATTACACCTGTTAGAGGCAGGATCAGCAAGCCCAGGCCCTAGCCATAGCACTTGCCGTAACTGATGAGAGCATAACCTGGGCCACTGTGCTGATGATGTCAATTGGAGCCTCACCATAGAAACCAACACCAGCTCAGGTTCCTGAACTACAGAGTTTCTGAAATCTCTCTTGAATACTGTGTCCACATTTTCCATCCACATTTTCATCCTTTTCAACATGGCCACAGGAGCCCAGGCCGACTTTCGGGCTATTCACTGCATCTACCAAAGAAAAGCGGCATGTTGTTTAGAAGGGAGGTCTATCTCGTGACCTTGCTCCACTCATCCAAAATGATGTCCCCTACTTCCGTTAGGAATAGGGAACAATAGAACACTCTCTCTAAGGCTACGTCTCCACTATTGCGACCCCAAAGTCATACGATTTAGAGTGTGACTTTGGAGTGCGACCTTAATACGATTCTGAGTGCAGCCCCAAACCAAATTTACAGTCTCTGGAACAAAGCTGCATCAAAAGTCGCACCAAAGTAGTGCAGGAACCATTCCAGAGTCCCTGCAAGTTTAAGTTGCATAGATTGGAACAAGTGCCATTAAAATCAATGGGCTGTGACTCGTCATGTGACCCTATGTGTCCAAAGTCACATGCCAAGTTGCACTAGAGGAAACGGAACCCAAGGTGCTTACAGAAATTCCTCTTGCTTTGCAGGCGACTCTACAGGTTCTATTCATGTAAATGCACCCATCATTGCCTTAACCAAAAGGCGTTATAAGGTTAAAGAGACTTATCGCCCTCTGCCTCACTGTCTGAGGTCTTCATGGATGGATGGCTTGTTGGAACAGTTCCAGTTCTTCTGCCCGCGAGTCCCGCAAACTTTATGTTCATCGGCAGCCCGCGATTGCGGTGAGGAGAGGCAGAACGGGGAGATGCCTATGTAAACAAGGCATTTCCCTGTTCTGCCTAGTGACATGACAGGGATCTACTGCTCCCTGTCATCGGGAGCAGTGATCGCTGTCATGTCAGTGGTAGCCCACCCCCCCCCCCCAGTTAGAAATTACTCCCTAGGACACACTTAACACCTGATCGCCCCCTAGTGTTTAACCCCTTCCCTGCCAGCGTCATTTGTACAGTAATCAGTGGCTATTTGTAGCTCTGATCGCTGTATTAATGACAATGGTCCCAAAATAGTGTCCGATGTGTCCGCCATAATGTCGCAGTCCCAATAATAATTGCAGATTGCCGCCATTACTAGTAAAAAAATAAATTAATAATAAAAATGCCATAAAACTATCCCCTATTTTGTAGACGCTATAACTTTTGCACAAACCAATCAAAATATGTGGAAGAATACATATCGGCCTAAACTGAGGAAAAAAATAGTTTTTTTGAAAAAAAATGTGGGATATTTATTATAGCAAGAAGTAAAAGATATTGTGTTTTTTTCAAAATTGACACTCTTTTTTTGTTTATAGCGCAAAAAATAAAAACCGCAGAGGTGATCAAATACCACCAAAAGAAAGCTCTATTTGTAGAACGTCAATTTTGTTTGGGTACAGCGTCGCACGAATGCGCAATTGTCACTTAAAGCGACGCAGTGCCGTATCGCAAAAAAATGGCCTGGTCATTGAGCAGCCAATTCTTTCGGGGCTGAAGTGGTTAAGGGATTCTTGCACCACGTGCCTCAACAGAGGTTCCATTTGCTGGAAATCACCACCCCCTTTTCCAACTGCCTAGGCTTAGCATAGCTCACTCAGAGACTTGCCCGCTGGGACCGGAGTCCCGTAACCCCAGCAGGATCAAAACCGCTGGTGAGACACGTTTTTGAGTGTTTATCGACATTTATCAGCGTTTATCAGCGTTTGGTGTTTTTTGTGGTCAGAAAAACGACTCCTGAACGCGATTTTAGGGCGTTCAGAAAACAGCCCATAAACTCTACTGCTGATAAACGTCCATGTATGCATGAACACATAGGTTAACATAGAGGGGAGTTTATGGGCTGTGTGACAGCAGGAAGGTAAAGTCACCTGGTTGCATCCAGGGGGGTAGATATATTTCTCCCAGATTCAGGCTTTATGCCGACTTATACAACTAGGGAGGGAGTTGATGAAGCCCAGCTGAGGCTAGTGGGCTCATGGATGACTCATACCTCTAGGGAGAGTGCTGGGCGTCGTGCAGGCAGGGAGTTGATGAGACCAGCTGAAGCTTGTCAGCTCGTTTAAGGCCTCTATAAAAACTCCCAGCTTCATTAGGTGTTTGCTCATGCCTGGACCCAGACCTGTGTGGACTGTCTAGGGAGAGTGAACCCCTGTGCGGTGAGGCAAAGCCTGTGTGGCTATTTGTTTGGACTTTTACTAAACCAGGGACTTAGGGACTAGGACAGCACCAGGCTGATCCCAGTTGTTAGTTAGGAAACCTGCATGTTTAGTCAGAGGTCAAGTTGACCAGGGTTTATTTTGTTTATGTTTCTTTTTGCTTTGCTGTGTTTTTTTTGTCACTGTAAATAGAGAAATAAACCGCACCTTTTGATTTTGAAAACCACAACCTCCGTCTGCTGGCCCTGTTTTTGTGTGGGGAGCCCAACCAGGGGGTCACACACACCCGCTACCGAGTTAACCCCCTCACAGTTGGTGGAGAACCAGTGGCAGTTTTTTTTTAAGCCAGCATGGAGGAGATACTGAAACAGCTGGCTCTAGCAAATGCCAATCAACAGCAGACAAATGCAGGTTTGCAAAGGAGCCTTGCAGCCCAGCAGCAAGCTCATCAACAAGCCCAGCAGCAATCTGAGGCCCGCTTCATAGACCTGTTACAGAAGCAAGAGCAGAGACTACAACAAATGGAAGCAGTAATGCAGCACGTCCGCAGACCAGTGAGGAAAGCCGTCCCACTAATACCGCGTCCTTTGGGGTGAGTCGTTTATTGACAAAAATGACTGGAGAGGATGATCCAGAGGTATTTTTGACCACATTTGAAAGGACTGCTGAAAGAGAAAAGTGGCCTGAGGAGCAGTGGGCTGGACTGGTGGCTCCTCTGTTAACTGGTGAATCGCAGAAGGCTTACTATGACCTAGAGCCTGACCAAGCAAAAGACTATGTGATGCTAAAAGCTGAAATATTGGCAAGGCTGGGTGTCACCCTGGCTGTCCGGGCTCAGCGTGTGCATAACTGGACTTTCCAGCTTGGAAAACCCCCCAGGTCTCAAATGTATGATCTCATTCACCTGAGCAGGAAGTGGCTACAGCCAGAGACTTTGTCCGCACCAGAGATTGTGGAACGTGTTGTAATGGATCGGTTTTTGAGAGCTCTTCCTACTGCCATCCAAAAGTGGGTAAGCCATGGAGACCCAGAGACGGCCGGTGGTCTTGTGGATCATGTAGAGAAATACTTGGCTACAGAGAACCTGACGGCCTCTTCCAGAGACTCTCGGACTTTCCACCCTAAGACCAGACCATCCCCAGGGGCGGATAAGAGGATTCCAAGGGGTGAAGGTGGAGAGAGTGAGAGGGTGGGAGCTCTACCCAAAGTTTGGCGAGAACAGCCTGGGAAGTCAGGGGCTCAAGAGGCAGCCAAAAGGATTGTTTGCTACCGCTGCCGGCAAGCGGGACATATTGCAGCAAATTGCCCGGTTGTGGAGGAACCCATGCAATGTGACTTTCTGACGGACCGACGTCAGTCGCTGTGTGCGACAGTCGCATGCACTGCCATTCGGGGAACTGAGAAACATTTATGCAAAATGTGTATTAATGGTAGAAATGTTGTGGTATTGCTGGATTCAGGTAGCCTTGTGACCCTGATAAAGGCTGAATTAGTTAAAACAGAGGTCTCTGGGAATAGCAAGGTAGCTGTTATTTGTGTGCATGGGGACACCCGAGAGTATCCAGTGACTACAGTGTGTTTCAAGACCCCCAAAGGTACCCTCTCTCATCCAGTGGGGTTAGTATCTCAATTACCGCATGATGCCATTGTGGGAAGGGATTTTCCGAAGTTCTGGGAACTGTGGGATGATCCTGAGCCCCCCACTGGTGCCCCTATGTACCAGGAAGGTGATAGCCAGAACTCCTCTGAGAGTGGTGAGGACTCTCCAGAATTTCCCTTGTCAGTATTGGCAGGCGAGACTCAAGAAACTGGAGAGGAGCCCACCTCCTCAGACGAAAACCTACCGTCTGTGGAGTTTTCTGATCTTGAGGTTCACAGGGAAAACTTTGCCACAGAACAGTTGAAAGACCCCGCCCTAATAAAGGCACGGGAAAACGTAGTGAAAATAGATGGCGAGTTAGTGAACCCAGATAATACCTGCACTTACCCATACTTCAGCGTAGAGAAGGACCTACTGTATCGGGTGGCAAAAAGGGCAGAAGAAACCGTTGAGCAGCTTGTGGTGCCCAAACCTTACAGGAAGTTGGTGTTGGAGTTGGCCCATGGGCACATTCTTGGAGGTCATCTGGGGACAGAGAAAACCCGAGAGAGGGTATTACAGAGATTCTATTGGCCTGGGGTGATGAAGGACATAGAAAATTATTGTTCCTCCTGCCCTGTGTGTCAGAGGTCGGCCCCGATGCCACATTTCCGTAGCCCGCTGGTCCCTCTACCCATCATTGAGGTCCCGTTTGAGAGAATCGCAATGGATTTGGTAGGTCCTATAATCAAGTCCGCTAGGGGGCACCAGTACATATTGGTTATAATGGACTATGCCACCCGTTATCCAGAAGCGATCCCTCTCAGAAATACCTCGGCCAAAACCATAGCCAAAGAGCTATCTCTTGTTTTTAGCCGGGTGGGTATTTGTAAAGAACTGCTTACGGACCAAGGTACACCCTTTATGTCCCGGGTTATGAAAGAGCTGTGTAAATTGTTCAAAGTGACGCAATTGCGTACATCCGTGTATCACCCCCAAACCGATGGGCTGGTTGAAAGATTCAACAAAACCCTAAAACAAATGTTGAAGAAAGTGGTGGATAGAGATGGAAAGGATTGGGACTGTCTACTTCCTTATTTGATGTTTGCTATTAGGGAGGTGCCCCAATCCTCTACGGGATTCTCCCCCTTTGAGTTACTGTATGGGAGACACCCAAGAGGGCTGTTGGATATTGCCAAGGAAACTTGGGAAAGTGAGAGTTCTCCCCACAGGAGTGTGATTGAGCATGTCGCCCTGATGCAAGATCGAATTGCACAGGTAATGCCCATCGTGAAGGAACATTTGGCCCAAGCGCAGTTGGCACAGCAGAGAGTGTACAACCGTGGAGCCAAGACCCGTACCTTTTCCCCGGGGGATAGGATATTGGTACTTGTCCCTACGGTTGAAAGTAAATTCCTTGCCAAATGGCAAGGCCCCTACGAGATAATGGAAAAAGTGAGCGAAGTGAATTACAAGGTCAGACAACCAGGAAGGCGAAAGCCCGAACAGATCTATCACGTTAATCTGTTGAAAGCCTGGAGGGATAGAGAGTCCCTAGTCGCAGATACTTGGTCACCAGCTCAAACTGGTTGCGTGATTCCGGAGGTTGGAATAGCAGCCACCTTGTCACAACCCCAACAACAGGAGGTTAAGGAGTTTGTGCTTCGCAACAAGGAGGTGTTCTCTGAGCTGCCGGGACAAACATCTGGGGTAGAGCATGATATTATTACCCCGCCCGGTGAAAGGGTGAAGTTAAAACCCTATCGGATCCCAGAGGCCCGACGGGAGGCAATACGGGAGGAAGTACAGAAAATGCTGAACTTAGGGGTGATAGAGGAGTCCCAAAGTGATTGGTCTAGTCCCATTGTGTTGGTGCCTAAACCGGATGGGAGCTGGCGATTTTGTAACGATTTTCGTCAGTTGAACAAAGTTACAAAATTTGACACCTACCCCATGCCACGTATAGATGAGTTGATCGACCGGCTGGGAACAGCCCGATACATGACGACTCTTGACCTCACAAAAGGGTATTGGCAAATTCCCCTGGCCAAGTCGGCCAAAGAGAAAACCGCATTTGTAACCCCAGACGGGGCGTTCCAATATAAGAGAATGCCGTTTGGGTTACAGAATGCGCCGGCCACATTCCAGCGGAAAATGGACCAGATACTGAGGCCCCATCGGAAGTATGCTGCGGCTTACCTGGATGACGTAATTGTCCATAGCACAGATTGGGCCTCACATCTGCCAAAAGTGCAAGCAGTCCTAGACTCTATCCGGGAAGCGGGGTTTACGGCTAACCCCAAGAAGTGTACCATTGGGCAGGAGGAGGCCAAATATCTTGGGTACACCATTGGGAGGGGAGTAATAAAACCCCAACTAAACAAAGTCGAGGCCATCCAGAGTTGGCCACGTCCCAACAGCAAGAAGCAGGTACGGGCCTTTCTGGGAATCGCGGGTTATTATCGGCGCTTCATTCCCCACTTTGCTTCTAAGGCTGTGCCCCTAACCAACCTGACGAAAGGGAAAGGGTCGGTCATGATTAAATGGACCCCCGAGGCTGAGGCAGCATTCCAATTCTTGAAACAAGCCTTATGTAGCCAGCCAGTGTTGTACTCACCCGACTTCTCTAAAGACTTTGTCGTACAAAGTGATGCGTCAGATGTGGGGTTAGGAGCAGTATTGTCCCAGGTCTGGAACGGGGAAGAGCACCCAGTCATTTACCTCAGCAGGAAGTTGAAGTCCCATGAGGTAAATTACGCCACGGTTGAAAAGGAGTGTTTAGCGGTGAAGTGGGCTCTAGATTCCCTTCGGTACTATCTGCTAGGTAGGCACTTTGACATGGTTACGGATCACGCTCCGTTAAAGTGGATGGCTCAAAACAAGGAGACAAATAGAAGAGTGAATAGGTGGTTCCTGGCCCTACAGGAATTCAACTTCACAGTAAAGCATCGCCCTGGCGTTCAAATGGGGAATGTGGATGCTTTGTCTCGAGTACATGAATGCCTGATTGCTGGTGTTCCAACCCCAAGGTTAAAACAAGAGGGGGGGTATGTGACAGCAGGAAGGTAAAGTCACCTGGTTGCATCCAGGGGGGTAGATATATTTCTCCCAGATTCAGGCTTTATGCCGACTTATACAACTAGGGAGGGAGTTGATGAAGCCCAGCTGAGGCTAGTGGGCTCATGGATGACTCATACCTCTAGGGAGAGTGCTGGGCGTCGTGCAGGCAGGGAGTTGATGAGACCAGCTGAAGCTTGTCAGCTCGTTTAAGGCCTCTATAAAAACTCCCAGCTTCATTAGGTGTTTGCTCATGCCTGGACCCAGACCTGTGTGGACTGTCTAGGGAGAGTGAACCCCTGTGCGGTGAGGCAAAGCCTGTGTGGCTATTTGTTTGGACTTTTACTAAACCAGGGACTTAGGGACTAGGACAGCACCAGGCTGATCCCAGTTGTTAGTTAGGAAACCTGCATGTTTAGTCAGAGGTCAAGTTGACCAGGGTTTATTTTGTTTATGTTTCTTTTTGCTTTGCTGTGTTTTTTTGTCACTGTAAATAGAGAAATAAACCGCACCTTTTGATTTTGAAAACCACAACCTCCGTCTGCTGGCCCTGTTTTTGTGTGGGGAGCCCAACCAGGGGGTCACACACACCCGCTACCGAGTTAACCCCCTCACAGCTGTTAAAAAAAACGCCCAAACTCCCAAAAACGGACGGTTATGAGCTTCAGTGTGCATGGAGCCTTAGAGAAACTGCTGCAAGCTTCCCACAGAGAAATACCAATATCAAAAGTACTGACCGCTGATTGAATTTCTCCACTGAAATTACGCCACCACCGCTCACAGCGTGCATGCGCTGAGCCCCTTTGGTGGGAGTAACTCAGGAATGCCCAGCTAGAAGAGAAAGCAGTGGCTTGTAACGCCAATGCGCTCCAGCTGCCATAGACTGGAAGACACTAGAGCCAGGGACAAACAGAAAAACACACAAACTGCTGCAGTGGAATATGTAACATAAAAGTATACATCACCGCACACGGCATGAACACAGATATCAGGGAAATAGACGCCTTGATGCGCATGCGCGCACAAGAATGCGCGGCACCATGGTTAGGCGAACGCGTGGCGCCGTGACGATGCGCACGCACATGCGCAATGGCGCACACATATGCGCAATGGCGCACGCACGGCGTAATGATGCCCGGCCTATTTAAACCCACTGCTGACAGTGGTGCATCGCTGGTGTATCTTCAGCTTGTCTGTGTTCCTGTGTCCTGTGAATCTGCTGTTCCTGATCCGTGTACCGACTCGGCTATCCTGACCTGATCCTTCTGACCCCCTGGCTTGATCCTTGGCTTTGCATCTGACTTCTCTCTGCCTGCTTCCTGCATCTGACCCTGGCTTGGCTACTGGACTTGTTTATCTTACTCCCTGAACTTGACTCTGATCCTGGACTGACTTCCTGTGTTGATCCCTGGCCTGGCTCCTGGCTCTGCTATCAAGTCTGTCCGCCGGTCCCTGCTTCCTGGACCATCCAAGCACGCCTGTCTCCAGTTCCAGCTACCAGGCACCCGTGCTTCTGTGGACACCACACCTGCTGTGTCACCCTCAGTGGTGTGCTGCGCTCGGCCGCAAGGGGAGCCCTCCTAGCATCTCGGCCTTCTACCAAGTTCCTGACAACAGATCTGCAATTCAATCCTGCTTCCACGATCAAACCAGACCAGGTAGGCTGATCACGCCGTACTTTGGGCAGAAAGGGCCACCCGCTAAAAGCTGGGCTATCTAGCCATTGTGTCACTTGCCTGTCAATGGCCAGGCTTCAGTTTGCCCACTCCATACTCTGCTAATAGCTAAGGCTTATCTGAGTATTGCAACCTGTCTTCCCAGTGGTCGCCATTGGCCGGTCTTGATCGCATAGAGGAAAAACTTTGGGTAGTTGAATACCAAACCGGTCCTTAGGAATAGGACAAAAAAGGAACGTGGCCTCTGGCTCAGAGCAAAAATTAATGGGAGTGGGGTCCTATAGGGGAGGAGTGGAGGCGGGGGTTAACCCGTAGGTATGCTGCCATGGAGTCAGTCCTGGTTGGAAAGAATATTGTGACTTCACCACGCACAGCTGGCAGTTTGAAAGCTTGTGGCTGTGTCTGTATCGTATTTCTTCGCTGTGCTTATGCAAAATTTGGAATAAACTACCACTTTTTACTGCACTATGAAGTTCCTTCTTTTTCTGAATCTTTCACATATACTGGAGGAGTACAAGGCAATTTGACTGGAAGGTTGGAAAGTTACCAATCATTTTGTTGTCTTTGACGGAGGAGAGTAGCTAACACTTGGAACAGAACCGGGTGGAACATCACAGCTGATCACTGTGCATATTAAGCGAGTTTGATCCCTATAATTTGGGGTTCATCTTGTCTGGTAAGAGGCCATCTGGCTTTAGTTTTTTCATTCACTGGGATATAAAGTACCTACCAGTTGCCATCGTAGATATCCAAGTGCTGCATCAGAAGTTGTATTTGGATATTTCATCATCACTTGACTGAAAGTTTTTTGTGTTTGGGGCGTTTATTCAACACAATATTTAACATTTATTAATCGATCTACATTGATTGATTCACCTTTATGGTTTTATGTATTTTTGTATGAATATTTAACATTGTATGTGGCTTAGGTTTGCGCAATTTATTTTTATTTAATTTATTACTGTGACTAAAAGGAATGGGATCTTGAACCGGATATCTTCTACTTGATCTGTCAGAAATGGAGGATTCCAAACATAGATATCCTGGCCACCAGATTCAACCATACCTCTGTTTGTGGCAAAGACCATGAAACCTCCAGCACTGACATCGGATGCTCTGATAATTCCTTAAGACCCAGACTAATCTATACTTTTCCTCCAGTGTGCATTCTGCCTCAGCTGCTTCACAAAATAGAGCAAGAGAAGCCCATGATTCTCATTGCACCAGACTAGCCCAGAAGACCATGGTTCACAGACAAATTCAGACTGCTAGGAGATGACCTGTTTTTTTCAAACAGGCCAGACAGGCTAGTGTCTCCCCTAATCACGCCTCCCTTATAGCACCTTGTGCTTCCTTGGGACCTCAAATAGGTTCTCTCTGCCCTGCACATGCCCTGCCTTGTACTTGCTGTAAATACTGAAAAGAAAAAAACTAACTTTTTCTACGTATTTATTTGTACGTAATCCCCGTCCAGGTTTGTTCCCTTTTCCCCCTCTAATTTATCTTATGGGATGCCCTTGCTCCTGAGCCCAGGAGCCATTTTTCCAAATCTTCCCAGTCAAGGTCTGATCTGGGCTGGGAGTGGCTCGGGGTAGCAGCTGGTGACTCACAGGCAGCATCACTGAGAACTCCCTCTTCTTTCTAGAGTTTGCTGGAAAGTTCTGGAAAGAAAGGAGGAGATGAGAGGTGGAGCCGCCTTGGGTGTCTTAGGGACTCCTGACCAATCCCTGACCTGGATTGTCAGGGGACAGGCCTCCTTGGATACACAGAGTCGGCCCAGCTGGAGCGGAGTTATTCGGGTGGAAGAGCTGGAGATGGAGTGCTAAGCTGTTGGGGCCTTGGAGGAAGCTCCCCAGTCTGGGGGGGGGCGTGACCTTGGGCCTGGGCTCGGGTGCAGACGGGACCCTCGTACAAACCACAGGAGTGTCCTGGACAGGAGGCACAGGAGGAGCAGGAGAGAGCACGCCCGGGCAAGTCACCAGGGAGAGGAACAGCTTGTTGCAGCCAAGAGGGCTTGTGAGTGACATGCACAGGCCTGAGAGGACTGGGAGGATGCGATCTGGGATGGGTGCAGAATCAGCAGAGTGGACTATGGTGTCATGGGCAGTGGAGAAGGTCAGCTGCAGCCAGGAGGGCTGGCAGGGCCTGGGTTAATGGGCTCAGTAGTCGCATGTAGGCAGGGCCGGCCCAAGACATTGTGCTGCCTGGGACCAAGAATGAAATTCTGCCCCCCCCCCCCAAAAAAAAAAATCACGCCCACCAAAAGGCCCCCACATTCATTATTTTATATCATGATAACTAAAGGGGACCCGTCGTGGCTCTATACATGTATAGGAGTAAAAAGAGGACCTGTCGTGGCTCTATACATGTATAAAGAGGACCTGTCATGGCTCTATACATGTATAAAGGATAATAAAGAGGACCTGTCGTGGCTCTATACATGTATAAATGAGTATAAAGAGGACCTGTCATGGCTCTATACGTGCATATAGGTGTATAAAAGGACCTGTCAGGGCTCTATACATGTATATAGGAGTATAAAGGGACCTGTGCATGGCGGGCGGCCGCAATGTCTTTTGCGCAAACTAATCAATGTACGCTAATTATGTTTTTTTTGGTACCAAAAATATGTAGAAGAATACATATTGGCCTAAACTGATGAAGAAATTATTTTTTTATACATTTTTTGGATATTTATTATAGCAAAAAGTAAAAAATATTGTTTGTTTTTTTTTTTTAATTGTTGCTCGTTTGTTGTTTATAGTGCAATAAATAAAAACCGCAGAGGTGATCAAATATCACCAAAAGAAAGCTCTATTTGTGGGAAAAAAAGGACGCCAATTTTATTTGGGTACAGTGTCGCATTACCGCGCAATTGTCAGTTAAAGCGACACAGTGCCGTATCGCAAAAAATGGCCTGGTTATTAAAGGGTTTGTAAAGGTTCGTGATTTTTCACCTTAATGCATCCTATGCATTAAGGTGAAAAAACACCTGGCAATGACTGCCCCCCAGGCCCCCTGTTTTACTTACCTGAGCCCGTTCACTTGCTGTGCGCGTCCCCCGGCGTCCTCTTCTCCACGGACTCTGGCCGTTAATTGGCTAGATTGATAGCAGTGCAGCCATTGGCTCGCGCTGCTGTCAATCACATCCAATGACCCGGGCCCTGGGGGGGGCGGGAATGAGTCATACATGTTGTGTCTATGGACGCAGCGTGTATAACAGGGAGCGCGCCCGCAAGCTAACCCCCTTGGGAGAGTGCTTCCCAGAAGGGGGTTAGCTGATGCAGGGAGGAGCCAAGACAGCCGCCGAGGAACCAGAGAATCGGGGCCACTCTTTTCCAAACGCACTGCACAGTGGAGGTAAGTATAACATGTTTGTTATTTAAAAAAACAAAGCCATACAACCGCTTTAAGTGGGCAAATCTTTCCGGTCCTTAAGTGGTTAATCAGGGCTGGGCAAGGCAAGTCCCTCTCAGAGGCTCTCATGTCTCATACAACTTGTGATGTGTGTTTGTACTTACAGTTTTGCTTCGGACTCCACCACCAGATGCGGGTTGTCACCTGCCACTCGTTGCGGATTGTCGGCTGCCACATGTTGCGCATGGTCACTTATGTCACCTGCCACACGTTGCGGGTTGCCACTTGCCACACGTTGCGGATTGTCACTTGCCACGTCACCTGCCACATGTTGCGGATTGTCATCTGCCACACGTTGCGGGTTGTCTCTTGCCACGTCACATGCCACAACATCACCTGCCACACGTTGCACATTGTCACTTGCCACAACGTCACCTGCCACACGTTGCGGATAGTCCCGTGCCACACGTTGTGGATAGTCCCGTGCCACACGTTGCGGATTGTCACTTGCCAAGCGTCACCTGCCACACGTTGCATATTGTCACTTGCCACACGTTGCGGATTGTCACTTGCCAAGCGTCACCTGCCACACGTTGCGTATTGTCACTTGCCACACGTTGCGGATTGTCACGACATCACCTGTCACACGTTGCGGGTTGTCACTTGCTGTGTCCCAGAGTGAAGGCAGGCAGCAGAGAGATGATATAATCTCTCTGCTGCCCATGGCTGCACAGTGAGGGTGAAACTGTGGTGATGTAGGGCGGCGGGGAGAGATGACATCATCACTCTGCTCCGCTGCCCGCTCACTTGCTGACTGCTCCCAAACCCCCCCCCGGCTGCAAGTGCTCTGCCCGCCCCTGTCACCAACAGCAGCGGCGCCGGGCTCCTCACAGGGAGCGGTGCCTGCAGTGCTCACTCGCTGACTGCCCCCTCCCCCCGCCTGTGAGTGTCCTCACAGGCAGCGGCGCCGGTACACCGGGCTCCTCACAGGGAGCGGCGCCTGCCCATGCCTGCTCACTCGCTGACTGCCCCCCCCCGCCTGTGAGTGTCCTCAGCGGCGCCGGGCTCCTCACAGGCAGCGGAGCTGGCTGGCGGGCGTCAGTTTGCCGCCCCCCTAACAGTGCCGCCTGGTACCATGGTACCACCCGGTCCCATCATAGGGCCGGCCCTGCATGTAGGACAGCTAGCACCAGAGACTTTCTATTTTGCTACACTAATGCCCCATACACACGATCGTTTTTCTTGCCATTTTTTTTCTTGCCGTTTTTCACGTCGTTTTTTTTTTCATGTTTCCTCTCAAGCCTGTCTTGCGTACACACGATCATTTTAAAAACGATCAAGCAAAGCGCAGTGACGTATACCACGTACGACGGCACTATAAAGGGGAAGTTCCGCTCGAATGGCGCCACCCTTCATGTTAGTAAAGTTTGTTGAGCAACGATTCGCGCTTTTCAGCCTCGTGCTTTTCAGTCCGTTACTGCGTGACGAATGTGCTATCTCCATTACGAATGCTAGTTTTACCAGAATGAGCGCTCCCGTCTCATACTTGATTCTGAGCATGCGCGTTTTTTTTCACGTCGTTAAAGCATACACACTATTGTTTTTCACGTCGTTAAAAAAAACGACATGAAAAACGACGTGAAAAAAGAGAGCATGTTCGAAATTTTTAATGGCCGTTTTTCACGTCGTTAAAAATGCTCTGGAGCATACACACGATCATTTTTAATGGCCATTTTTAAAAATGGCATTTTTAACGGCATGAAAAATGATTGTGTGTATGGGGCATTAGTCGCTTGCGGTCCCTGCCTGCAAAGAGCAATTTCTAAGGCTTGGCTGAGCCAGTTTCAGTCCTAAACACTTTGTGCTAGCTGTGCCTGAAGATTAGAGAGGAAGCGATGTGCTGGAGAAGAAAGACGTGAAGATTAGAGAGGAAGTGATGTGCAGGAGGAGAAATGGAGTGAATATACAGGACTGTATACAATTGTCCCCTTACCCCATCCAAGTTCAATCACCTCAATGAAATATTTAAAAAAATGAAGCGCATGGACTGTTCTATATCTCTGAGTGTCTGAGAGGTGAATGCTGAGCTGGGCAGGGTGTCAGGTGAACCATAATACTCAGCGGCTCCTACAGGGGTATGGCTACAAATATCTCTCTCATCATTCCTCTCTCTCTCTCTATCACCATCATATCTTTCTCTCTATCACCGTCCTCTCTGTTTACCTATTGTCTCTCTCCATCGCTATCTCACTCTACATACAGTATGCTCCCTCTATCTGTATCTAGCTCGCTCTCTCGCTCTCTCTCTACACAGTATATATGTGTCCCATACCTGGGACCTTCAATAGTTTATAGTTAGGGACTGCACTTATCAGCGGTTGCCTTGAGTGTAGCTTTCATGGGTATTTTCAAAATGATGCAGTGAAAATCTCAGCGACTTTGCCCTTGTCTACCAACCGCATGGGGGAGGGGAAAACAACAGAGGATATCTAGAAAGTTAATTGATCCTAAACATCACTCTGAAAATGCACTATTTGTCATCAATTCCTTCAGAAAGTATTACACTTGTGGTATGTGTGGGTGCCTAGGTGCTCATGTGATCACAGCCTCCTAGCTCTTGTAGTGTGAAAGCTGCAAATGACACTATACAATCCTATTACACAAGTTCCTTTTCCAAATTATGTAATAGTAGGACACACCCAAACAACCTGTTAAATTTTTATCAAATCCAAAAGACTACTACTGTATATAGTTGATGGTAAATCTAAAGAATACTGTACTATCAGATTGTATAGTGCATAGTCACCTTAAAGTGGTTGGAAACCTCAGACATGAAATATGAACAAAGCATATCCCTCTATAGTGTGTACTTGTAGTGTGTACTTGTCTCATTCCGTGCCACCTATCAGTGTCACCCATAAGTACACATCAGTGCAGCCTATCAGTGCCACCTATGAGTGCCCATCAGTGCTGCATACCAGTGCCACCTATCAGTGCCCATCGGTACCACCTCATTGGTGCCAGAATGATAAATATAAAATGATAAAAATTTGTTTGGGTACAGTGTAGCATGACTGCGCAATTGTCATTCAAAGTGTGACAGCGCTGAAAGCTAAAAAGTGTCCTGATGAGGGCACACACCAGGCCTCCCACTTTAGTACCAATGGTTGTTGGCCCACGATAACAGAACTTTCAGACACCACAGGACCATTTCGGCTGGACTTCTTGAGAGCCAGCCAACTGAGCCACTTCTTACACTCCCTGACAACCCCCCCGACAACACCCCTTCCCCTCACAACACTAGAAGAACTCTGCAACACATTGGGTACCATAACGCACAAACTCTCACAAACCTACAGCCTGCTAAATGTACCACAAACAGACTTTACCCCGCCAGGGCTGACTAAATGGGAAACGGAACTGAATTGCCACTTCAGCACAACTAAGAAACAACAAATAATTAAATACACTCACAAATCCTCGATATGCGCCAAAATCCAGGAGACTAACTATAAGCTACTGTCAAGATGGTACAGAACTCCAGACCTGCTCCACAGATTCTTCCAAGACAACGCCGGACCTTTGCTGGCGGTGTCGAGCAGAAAAGGGAACACTGCTGCACATATTCTGGTCCTGTCCTTTACTACACCACTTTTGGAAAGTGGTTCGAGAAGTTATACAAAAATTTACAGACAACCCCATACCAGTAGACCCCGCTTTCTTCCTGCTCCACGCATCAGACACTACGGAAAAAACATACAAAAAAAAAAAAAAAAAAAAATCGGTAATCAGACACTTGCTAGATGCAGCCAAGGCCTGCATACCGATAAGGTGGAAATCCACAAGCCCACCTACCATAGCATCATGGATAGCGAGAGTGGAGGAAATAAGATATATGGAGGACCTCGTCCTCACAGCCCAGCATAGACAAGAAACATTCTCCAACACCTGGCAGTTGTGGATTATCTTCATCTACTCGGCAGAGGGCCAGGCGCTGAAGGGAACCTCACCAGACTCAGGGAGTTGCACTCCGTCACCGCCAATCCCATCTGACACGCATGTTTGAATTACTGATGACCCATGTTCGTGGGTCCCAGTACCCCCATACCACCCCCCTATCCACCACCCAACCCACCTTCCCACTACAGCTCCCCCTCCCCTTTTCTTTTTCTCTTTTCATACTTTTCTCTACTCTAATATTCTACCTTTAACCAATCCCACCCTAAACTGGGGGATCTACTTTACTCTCTATTTTCCACCTTTTTTCTAACATAAACAGGAAAAACCGAGGAACTGGGCCCATGTCCCCGGTACTGCACAACACGACAACCTCAAGCACAAACACCCTAACGGAGCAAAGGGAACCAACAGGCAGAACTAGATACCTAGGAAGGAACAAGTTGCTAAAACAAAATTAAAGACATCAGAGGTCACGAATAAAACTAACAATAGCTCAGACACACTAAGTGACACTACACCATGGAGCGTAATCTCCACCAATTTGTCCACACTCAGATATGTTTAAACCCTGTTTTTCTTTTCCTTCCTACATTAAGACTGTGTGATGTAATGTATTCTGACTGTTTTGAATAAGTTGTTTGTCTTGATACCCGTACTACTTTGTAATGTATCGACCCGACAGGGTCCCTTTCCTTGTTATAAATAAAAAATAAATAAATAAAAAAAGTGTCCTGATTATCAGTGCAGTCCCAACGATGCCCAACAGTGCCCACCAGCGCTGCCAATCAATGCTCATTAGTGCTACCAATCATAGCCACCTACCAGTGCTGCCTACCAGTGCCACCTATCATTGCTGCCTATCAGTGCAGTCTCATCAAAGCCTCCTCATCTGTTCTGCCTCATAAGTGCAGCCTAGTCAGTGCACATCAGTGAAGGAGAAAAATTATTTTATAACAAACTATTCAAAATTTTCGGTCTTTTTTAGTTTGTTTGGCAAAAACTAAAAAAAAACCCAGTGAGGATAAAATACCACCGAAAGAAAGCTCTATTTGTGTGAAAAAAATTATAAAAATTTCATGTGGGTAAAGTGTAGCAATTGTCAGTGTGACAGTGCTGAAAGCTAAAAATTGGCCTGGGCAGGAAGGGGTTAAAAATGCCCAGTAGTCAAGTGGTTAAAGAAGTTTTGGGGTTGGCAAAAAAAACACACATATACTCACTCGGAACCGAGCGACCACGTGACTGCTGATTATGCAGTTCTCAGTCTGCTTGAAGCGGAGAACATTGACTGTCAGTCTGCGCTCTGCTCCTGCAGCGTTTACTGGAGTGCTAGGCAGGGAAAGGAGTGAGCGCAGAAGACTCTAGTTTTCAGCCGTATGCCGAGAGGCAGAGACAGCTGTCAATCAGGCAGCTAAGTGGATTCCGACAAACTTGCCGGGATCATTTCTGATCCTAAAGCGGCTCCACTGCATCAGCCGATAGAAACTATATCCTACTGTCAACTGATTCTGGGTCACAGGAGAGCAAAAAATGAAGTGCACGTCTGTGACCCACAAGACAAGTATGGCCAAAACAGCTTTCTTTTAAAGTGGTTGTAAAGGTTCCCGTTTAAAAAAATAAAACAACAAACATGTCATACTTACCTCCACTGTGCAGTTAGTTTTGCACAGAGTGGCCCCGATCCTCCTGTTCTGGGGTCCCACGGCGGCTCTCTCGGCTCCTCCCTGCAATAGATAAACCCCTCTGGGAAGCTCTCTCCCGAGGGGCTTACCTTGCAGGCGCGCTCCCGTGTCATATACACTCGGCGGCTATGGACACGGAGTGTATGACTCGGCCCCCGCCCCCCGGGTCATTGGATTTGATTGACAGCAGCGGGAGCCAGTGGCTGCGCTGCTATCAATCTATCCAATGAAGAGCCGAGAAGCCGTGGAGAGAGCGACATGGGAAATTCAGGGCTCAGGTTAGTAAAACGGGGGGCTGGGGGGCCGGACCCATAACAGTGAACACGCCCTTGGTATTAGCCGTGCGTGCCGCTCTATATTCAAATACATCCATCGTTAAAAAATGTGAAACAAGTGTTGAAACTATAAAGTGATTGCAGCAGTATAAACAAATCAAAATAACAACACCGTGAACTATAAATGCACATATACCGCGCTGTCGAAAAATAAGAAAAAATAGCAGCCAGCACAGCAGTAGATCAATTGCAATTTACCAGAAGTTTTGGTGTGCTTGAGCATATTTGTAGAAAAGTGAGTTTCCTTGGATTATACTTTAATCAATAAAAAAGTAAAATTTTTGCAGCCCACCTGTAGTACTAATTGGATACACATTGTTGCTTCTCTGGGCCCTGTAAAAACAGAGCACATACAAAAGTTGGAGCGATTTTTTTTTCCTTGTATGTAAAGGCGGCCATCTTGGGTAGAGCTGCCCCCCTAAAGACTAAATGATCTAATGACTGGTGGAAAAATATTCAAGAAGCAGCTAGAGAGATACACAGAATGAATGAAGCAAAAGAAGGGAGATTTTTGCACTGTCCTCAAGTATAGATTTCTCTTCAGCAAGCAGCAGAAGAATCGTACAAAATCTGACTCCATATTTTGCAAGTCTAGATTTTAGAGGCATGGTGTCTTAGATCTCACACTGCAGATAAACAGCTCTGAGGCTCAAAAGAACAGAAAGCGAACAGCTAAATTTGAAAGAATTAAGATTCCCGATATTGATCCAGGGATGTGCGCGAGAACAAAAGGTTCCCTCTGCTCTCTTCCTTCTTATTGGCTCAGAGACAGCAGCAGGAGCTCTTGGTTTCTGCTGCTTTCAATCACAGCCAGTGACGAAGGGGCAGGGCCGAGTCCCCATCTCAATAGACACAGACTTGGGAGTGAGCCTGCACAAGTGCCCCAATCAGCTTGCTATGGGGGCATTCAGCGCGGGGGGGGAGGAGCCAGGAGCACCAGCGGGGGACCCAGAAAGAGAAGAATTAGGACTGCTCTGTTCTAAACCATTGCACAGAGCAGGTAAGTATGACATGTTTATTATTTTAAAGAAAGAGAAAATGTACATTTAAAATTACTTTAAAAGGAGCACTAAACCTTTTTTTTTTTTTGCTTAAAAATAACAAACATGTTATACTTACCTCCACTGTGCAGCTCATTTTGCACACAGTGGCCCTGATCCTGGTCTTCTGGGGTCCCTCGGCGGCTGTCTTGGCTCCTCCCCGCAAGGACTCCACACCTTAATGCGAGTGAGCTCGCATGGTGTGGAGTGATTGCGGGCGCGCTCCCGTGATACAGCGGCGGCCATAGCCGCCGACTGTATCACTCGGCCCCGCCCCCCGGCGTGCCGCGTCATTGGATGTGATTGACAGCAGCGCCAGCCAATGGCTGCGCTGCTTTCAATCTATCCAGTGTAGCCAATCGGCGGCCAGGCAGAAAAACGAAGAGGATGACGGGGACGAGCATGGGACTTTCGAGGGGCCAGGTAAGAAAAACGGGGGCTCGGGGGGGGGCGGTATTGTCGAATGTTTTTTCACCTTAATGCATAGGATGCATTAAGGTGAAAAAACATGTAACTTTACTACTCCTTTAAAGCTAAACTCTGGGCAAAATTCAAACCTTCCCCTGCAGTAGGGTCAAACTGCACTGTAAGGGTTGAATGCACAATTTTGTATAGAGTTCCATTAAAAAGCAACTTTACTTACTTTATCCCTTGTTCCTCCAAACTGTGGCGCTCTCCTTTTCCCCTGATGCTCTGGGTTGTAGGTTGGCCCATGGCATTGTCACTTACAGTGCAGAACGACTAGTTCTATATTGTACATAGTGATGTCAGAGTGCGGCCAACAGAATGCAGTAGAAGAAGCGGCCTCATGGGACAGATCACACAGAAAGAAGGAAGCATGTTGGTGCAAGGGATATAAATTTGTAAAAATTTGAAGGTACCCTAGATAGAAATTACAATTTAATATGTGCAATGCGAGGGAAGCCACACTGCAAGGGTAGTTTTGAATTTTCCAGAGTTCAGCATAATAAGGTTATATTAGACTGCTGTGCTGACTGTGGGCTGGTGCAAAAAGTGTAATTTACAAGGAAAATTCGTACAAATCAATAAACACTTAAACTAAAAAAAGCTTATTTTAATTTTCTATAAAACATTACATAAATTGAACACAAGGCTCCAAAGCTATTCTTCACACATGATTTTTTGTTAATGACCTATACATTGCTTATTTTATCATTTAGAGCCAGAATTTCAGACTTAATCACAGTTAAGTTGTACATTTTGTCACTTAGCATATTAATATCGTTCTCTCTGTTCAGTAGATCAGCCGCCAATCTGCCAATTCTTAGCGACAGGTCGTTCAACAAAGCTTCTAAGCGAGCAAAGTCGTTCCTCAGAGTGAATACCTTGGGCTTTAACTCATTGGCAAAGTTAACTGCCTGCAAGACTTTTAGCCGGTCACTCTCTAGATTTAAGAGTTTATCTGAGTTGCTAGTAAAGTTTCCTCTAATCTCAGTTAATCTCAGTTTGATGAGGTCTATTCGGTTGGAATTTGTAGCCACTGTGTCCTTGAGTGAAGTGATTCGGTCAATGCTGTGTGCTAAAGCATCTCCGATAATCTGTGCTGTGTTTTTCTCTACCTTCTCCAATTTTTTCTCCAGTTCACTGACTGAGTTTGTCAATAAGGCAACATCATCCTCCATGCCAGATACTCTCCTGACGTCTGTCTTCACAGTGGCGAGCTTGCCAGATATATCTTTGGCAATAGCTGCCGTGCTCTTTTCTATTTGGGAAACAACCAGTTCAAGGTTGGTTAAGTTGCCCTCTAGATGTCCCCTATTTCCAGAAATAGTGTTTTTCCATTGTTTCATATTGGCTATGTCATATTGAAGCTGCTCTAAACGTTGTTGGAGCTGGAGGTCCTTCAGCTTTGTCACAGCCTGTGTGCTTTCTTCCAACTATGAGAAACAGAAAGATGTAATGTCAAATACACATATTAAAAATGTTACAAAGAACCCATATATTTAACATCAAATAAAATACACATACTATATAGCAAAAAGCACGTGAACACTCCTTGAAACTAAAAATTGTGTGCTTCCAACTTATACAATAGTTTAGAGGAGGCCCTCTTCTATTCCAAAATAAATAAGTAATTTGCTGCACTAACTTTGATAATGTGCAAAATGAACATTCAATTAAATGTGAAATTTAAAAAAATTATAAAGTCTGCTTTATATAGGTGCAAAAAATTGTATATCTATCTATCCCAATCGAATACCAAAGCACCAATGTGCTGTTATAAATAACGTGTTCAATCAAATCTTGTGATCATCATGTGGACCATCACCACCATAAGAAATGGACTCGTAAGGAATGGAAACACTCCATATTACAGAGTCAAATCAGCCTGTAAATGATAGTCTCATCATGGAGGGGTTTGACCCAGCCTGCTTCGCTGGACTCTTACAGTGTCTCCCACTCTTCAGTGTATATTAAAATGAACGGCAACCATATATTTCACGAGATCCACCATAAAATCAAAAAATGGGAGAGCCCACATAGTGTAAATCTGTATAAAACTTTTCATGCATTCAGAAGCACATAAAACTACTCATATATTGACCACAGAACAGCGCTTTTGTATAAAAAAAATCCTAGGCAATATTGCAAATACTCTAAACAGTTACCAATCCAGACAGGCATGGCAACGTTACATACGTTCGCTCCGTCCTACACTTTTCGCATAACTGATGTCATGATTTATGAACATGATGACATCAGTTATGACGAAATATGTAGGGAGTTTCTAAACTGTGTGATGGTCAGGTGTTTAAATATACTTTATATGGACAAACGTTTGTAAAGTGCATCTACAGCCTAAACCTTTTTTTCTAATTTTGAAAAAAGTAGGAAATGTTTAGAACTCCGTGTCAGGTTTTTATTTATGTCTTAGCCCTGGCTGAGAAAATTCACTTGCTCGATTCGTCTTGATAGCCGTTGGAAGGAAAGCGATAGGTAATCCACATTTTTAGATTTTGCATTTTGCAGCATGAAATGTATTTCAAGTACAAATTCCATTTATTCCTCTGTGGCCAGTTCACACCAATGTGCTGCACCTTAGCGTGTTTTTAAACTATAGGACATGCTGTACTGCTGCGTGACTCTGTTGTTAGAATCAAACTCTGAATAAAATGTCTCCCTAAAAACATAATAGTAAATAACTTTTTGCCACCTCTCTAAGGAAAAAAATAAATAAAAAATTTAAAACAAAAAATCGCCTTAGAAGACTCTGTAGAAACCATCACTTCTGGGGTGTCAGGTTTTTGGTCCTTGGTGGTTCCTCACCCAGAATCCAAAATCATACAGCTTCCATCATTTGAGCTGTGTTCAGCGACAAAGGTAGTAGGAGAGGTAAGCATTTAAAATCTTTGCAAGGATACCATTTGATTTTAGATGTTTTACATTCAGTTTGAATTTGTATTCAGTGTTTGATTCCAGTGACAAAGTTGCTTGAAGCAGGCTTGCTAAAATGAACGATACATAAGCACATATACCATTTTTTTTTTTTTTTTTGTGGATTTCTATGCATTTGCATCATATACATTTTTCTCCCTCACTTTGCATATTAAATAAAAGCACCCATACTGTATGAAATGCTGAAATGTACAAAAATTCGGGACTAAACACACAAAAGAACAATGCAACAAAAATGCGTTAATGAATATGTATAATTTTGCAAAAGACTTTAAAAATATAATAAAAATATAATCAGAACAAAAGCAGTAATATTGTATGGTACGAAGAAAATGCTCACAGTGCAAAATGTAAGACTTTTCCAGGGATATTTATTCAAACCTATAAACTGGTTTCAAAATCGTGCAAAGGATGAAGATTAAAATACCCCCAACCACAACCTTGACCACAACTGTATAGTGTTATTTAGAAAAGAAATGCATTATGAAAAGCCCACAACAACCAAATGTCAGCTTGCATATTCTGATCTGGACGAGAAAAATTAAACCTAGAATCGAAGTGGTTGTTGTAACAAACATTTTGTTTGCAATAGTTAATAAGATGCTTTATCCTTGTTGAGACAGCAGTCTGGTATACACCACACCTATGATTCAAGTATAATTCTGTGCTTGGGCTCCACCTTTTTTAAAACACTTGCCTTACAACTGCTTAATAATATAGAGTAATACAGCAGTACTAGAATCACTCTGTTATGCTCTGTTTAATAACCAAAGTAATTAGGAGAATATTTTGTGTATTTTTGTGGAGTACAGATTTTTAGCTATTGCACCGTTTAAGTTTAGGCTAATCTAAGGGGTTCACTCCAAGTTTAGAGCTTTAAAAAGGACATCACCACTTTCTTTTCCTTCGTTTAAGGGCTGGTTTTGCCCATTTTTATTCAAAAGAAAGTTCAACAAATACAGTCGATTCCCTCACAGAGGAATTTAGCATTTAAGTTCTGCTACAGAAATAAACAACATTCAGCCCACTTGGATAATAACCGCAGCTCTCCTGCTCAGGCCTTACGCTTTAGGCCATGGTCTGTCTCCCACAGACCGGACGCTCTGCAACTCCATGCTTATTGCTAGCAGCCTCGTGCTGCACTGGCTGCCATCTCTCCTCTAGGTGGATCCCTCCTGACTAGTGGGCCAGACATCTTATCTGCCGAGGTGGAGCTCAGAACCTGGGTCTGGTCATTACTTAAAGCCCAGAACACAGCTGACCAATTGGTGTACTGGCTGTTCATTAGACCTGGACCCTGGCAGGGTACCGCCCTACTACACTAAATACAATATTACCTTTACTTTCCAGAATATAAGGTCTGGTGTCACCCCAACATCACCTCCATCCCTATTACAATACATATATACATGGGGTTCGCCCTGGGACTTTAAATTAGGTGAATATGGCAAGCCAATCACCACATCTAAAGATTGGTAAGCTGCAATATATAAAAAAAAATTTGGGGATTTACATTCTCCCATTTTTTGGGGAATATATTTTTACTAAACCTAATGCCTAGTATACACGATGACTTTTTCCATCGGAAATTCCTACCGTGTGTGTGCACCATCAGAGAAATTCCGAGGTCCCACCTGAGTTTTCTCTGCATTAGGCTGCAAAGAACATCTGTGATTGGAGTAAAGGCCAGTCAAATGGTTAAAGTGGAGGTCCACCCTGAAAAAATCTTCACACTAAAAATTCTAAAAAAAAAAAAAAAAAAATTAATAGAATTTTTTTTTCTTTTTTATACTCACCCTAAATGCCTGTTGCTATGCGGAAGTCCCCTAATCTGCCGCTAATGTTCCTCTTCTCCGTCCGCGGTGGCTCTCCTTCCACTTCCTCTTCTTGTGAATTGGCCGCGCTGCCTTCTGGGAAGTGTGTTTCCCAGGAGGCAAGCCGCCCATTCACAAAGCGCCGTGCTAGTGGCGCATGCGCAGTAGGAAACGGGCAGTGAAGCCGTACGGCTTCACAGCCTGTTTCCCCTACTCAGAATGGAGGAGCCGGGAGCCTGCCAGCAGCGATCGATCGCCGCGGCAGGACCGTCATCGCGGGAGAGTAGGACAGGTAAGTGTCCTTATTAAAAGTCAGCAGCTACACTGTTAGTAGCTGCTGACTTTTTTTTTTTCCTGCACCACCGCTTTAAGTGACTGAGCACTTCTCCTCAGTGGTGCAGTAGGGCCATGTCACAAAATTTACAAATGGGACCCTTGTTTACAAAAGGAAGTGTTGAACAAATTAAATATGTTACATAATTTTTTTTTATTAAAAAAGGTATAATAAAAAAGGTAGTATATACAGTGGGTACGGAAAGTATTCAGACCCCCTTAAATTTTTCACTCTGTTATATTGCAGCCATTTGCTAAAATCATTTAAGTTCATTTTTTTTCCTCATTAATGTACACACAGCACCCCATATTGACAGAAAAACACAGAATTGTTGACGTTTTTGCAGATTTATTAAAAAAGAAAAACTGAAATATCCCATGGTCCTAAGTATTCAGACCCTTTGCTCAGTATTTAGTATTTGCACCCTTTTGATCTAATACAGCCATGAGTCTTTTTGGGAAAAGTTCTGTCAGGTTGGATGGTAAACATTGGTGGACAGACATTTTTAGGTCTCTCCAGAGATGTTCAATTGGGTTTAAGTCAGGGCTCTGGCTGGGCCATTCAAGAACCGTCACGGAGTTGTTGTGAAGCCACTCCATTATTTTAGCTGTGTGCTTAGGGTCATTGTCTTGTTGGAAGGAAAACCTTCGGCCCAGTCTGAGGTCCTGAGCACTCTGGAGAAGGTTTTCGTCCAGGATATCCCTGTACTTGGCTGCATTCATCTTTCCCTCGATTGCAACCAGTCGACCTGTCCCTGCAGCTGAAAAACACCCCCACAGCATGATGTTGCCACCACCATGCTTCACTGTTGGGACTGTATTGGACAGGTGATGAGCAGTGTCTGGTTTTCTCCACACATACCGCTTAGAATTAAGGCCAAAAAGTTCTACCTTGGTCTCATCAGACCAGAGAATCTTATTTCTTACCATCTTGGAGTCCTTTAGGTGTTTTTTTAGCAAACTCCATGCAGGCTTTCATGTGTCTTGCACTGAGGAGAGGCTTCCGTCGGGCCACTCTGCCATAAAGCCCCGACTGGTGGAGGGCTGCAGTGATGGTGGACTTTCTAGAACTCTCTCCCATCTCCCGACTGCATCTCTGGAGCTCAGCCACAGTGATCTTTGGGTTCTTCTTTACCTCTCTCACCAAGGCTCTTCTCCCCCGATAGCTCAGTTTGGCCGGACGGCCAGCTCTAGGAAAGGGTTCTGGTCGTCCCAAACGTCTTCCATTTAAGGATTATGGAGGCCACTGTGCTCTTAGGAACCTTAAGTGCAGCAGAATTGTTTTGTAACCTTAGCCAGATCTGTGCCTTGTCACAATTCTGTCTCTGAGCTCTTCAGGCAGTTCCTTTGACCTCATGATTCTCATTTGCTCTGACATGCACTGTGAGCTGTAAGGTCTTATAGACAGGTGTGTGGCTTTCCTAATCAAGTCCAATCAGTATAATCAAACACAGTTGGACTCAAATGAAGGTGTAGAACCATCTCAAGGATGATCAGAAGAAATTGACAGCACCTAAGTTAAATATATGAGTGTCACAGCAAAGGGTCTGAATACTTAGGACCATGTGATATTTCAGTTTTTCTTTTTTAATAAATCTGCAAAAATGTCAACAATTCTGTGTTTTTCTTTCAATATAGGGTGCTGTGTGTACATTAATGGAGGAGAAAAAATGAACTTAAATTATTTTAGCAAATGGCAATATAACAAAGAGTGAAAAATTTAAGGGGGTCTGAATACTTTCCGTACCCACTGTATAGTAGTAGACTAGAAGGTAGTTTTTCATGTGACTTTCACATTTGTACATGCTTTCTCTTTCATACATCTCTGTTGTAATTCAGCCACCAAAGACAGTGGCTCAGTTTTTGTTTTTTTTTGCGTATAAGTGTTGCTGATCTCCTACTCAGAAAACCTTTTGCAGCTGCTTCCTGTCTATATCACACTCCAGCGATGGCTGCATGGCATTTATCAGGGTGGGTTTCCAGATGGAGATATGAGTAGACTGTTTGCATCATGTGTGTTAAAGTGTCTGTAGTCTTCATCAGAAGTCCATGTGATAAGGCAACTCTTACAGGAGCACAACTGGGAGATAGGGACACCCTATATCAGGAAAAGCCTAAACAAACACCTTCATGGTGTGATCCCTAGGGAACATGTTGAAGAAAGTGGCCGATTTAAAAATATTGAAAATGACTTTTGACAAAATGTCAGCATGCTAAAGCCTATATGATAGGGTGACCAGACGTCCCCGGATTGAGGACACTGTCCCCGGAACAAGTCTGTCCCCGATTTTGTCCCCGGATTGGATTTGAACAGGCGCTGGGGCAATTTCAAAGACAGTCAGTGCAGAATTAAAAAAAAAAAAAAAAAAAAAAATCTGCCGCTCCTACTAGCTTAGGGGGGGGGGGGGTGTATTTCTTTTCATTATCCGTGTCCCTTTCTGATGATCAAGTGCTGGTCGGAGCGGAGGGAATATTTCTTCAGTTTCGGGTGCATGCCCGTTCCGCTCCGCTCGCATGTTCTTCTGCCTTAGCTCAAGTCCCGGCCAGCCACCAGCCTATCTCCTTGCCTTCCCTGGCGGACTGATCTTCCTCCTCTCCCCACCCAGTAATAGCCGGGGGGCCCAGAGAGTAAGACTTGACAGGGTGCGAGGTGGGCGGCTGCGGCGACGGGCAGAGAGTCGCTGATTGCCGCCATTACTACCGTAGTAAATAAAATATGTCTCCGGATTTAATTAAAAAAATCTGGTCACCTTACTATATGAGATTTTATTTTTTAGCTTAACTATACTTTAACACGTGTTGAATTGAGATATCAGCTACTCAGGAAGTGTACTGCTTCTGGTATTTTGGGATAGAGCAGTAAAGACCATTGTGTAGCATTGTAAAAAGAAAGCAGACTGTGTATTTAATTACAATAATGACTCATCTCATGTATATAGTTGCAAATTAAAAAGAAAAAAAATAATAAAATTAAAAAAAACTTTCCTAAAACATGAACACCAATAAAATTATTTACATCAAACTTTAACATGTTAGGAAAGTAAAAAAAAAAACAAAAAAAAGCTATACTGTAGTAGTAGTAGTACTGCTACAGTAGAGGGCTATAGTATGGCAATCGCACAATTGCCTGCATGGTTTTATTTTACCACTGTGGAGCAGTAACTTTATATCCAATTTCTCTTGGTTTGTCTTTTAGGATAGAGAAATATGTCAGATCATTATAAAAGATATTTTGGCCTATGGAAAAAAAGTTTACAATTTACAGTATAATAGTAAAATAAGTAACGTTACAGTAGTGGTGACAGATATAGAAAAGTAACAGTAGAAAAAGACAACTTTTTTTTTTTTTTTTTTTAATTTACAGCAGGATTTCGGGCACAATTTTTTTATTTTATTTTAAATGATGTGGTGGGGTACCTAAACAACAAAGAAAAAAAATCCTAGCGTTCTACTTTCTTCTTTTATGAAATCCTGGCGGCACCTTTGTTATATGACAACTTTTTTCATGGGTGTTATTAAATACAGGAAATAGGAGGACCTTACAGACACTTTCATTCTGACAGGGAGAGAACACAAGAAATCAATAAAAATATTACATGACCAGATCATAACAAACCATACGCTAATTAACCAATCAGTTTCTAACTTCAGCCTGTTCAATAAAGCTTTGACAATAAAATCAAAAAATTGTTTTTGCACCAGTTTTAGTAAATCTCCAGCGCTTGAAAAGATTCCCCATAGAGATACAAAAAGGCAGCGAGTATTTTAGTTTGCCAACATCCACCTACTGTATTAATAAACTATATCTGTTTAGGTGGAATGGGAGACCCTCCAAGAAATGACATTTTAAAGATCACCACTTCTCACATTGAGCCCTGGTTCACACTGGTGCGATTTGACATGCGTTTTGACATGTCAAATCGGCGGCATTTGCCGCCAATGACACCATCCTAATCGGTGCGACCCCGCATCTGCGGCGCTGCACCGATTTCAAAAAGTCGTTTCTGTACTACTTTTTTGCAATTTCGGGCCGTGATTTACATTGACATCTGTGCACAGATGTCTCTGTAATCGCGGCCGAAATCAGGACTGACAAGCGGGAGTGAAATCATGCGAGTTCAGCTGAACTCGCACCGCTTCACTCCCGCAGCCCGGTGTAAACCTGGGCTAAAACAATTTGAAACTGTTGTTGGTTTATAGTGCAATAGCGCACTCTACTGTTGCTAACCAAATGATGCAATTTTGGGATACTTGCCCAAATGTTTCAAGAGTTAACTTAGAAATAGGTCATATGTAGTTATAGGTCTGACTGGGAAGAATTTCTAATATGTTTCATAATGAATTATTTGGACAAAGGCATGACAATGACCCCCCTAGCTCAACCCCAGCTAAATGTTGTTTTTTTACAGATAGTGTAGTGGAGGTTTTTACTGTTACGTTTCTGTCTGTCAGGATCTCCTGCGGTGTTACTCCCTCCCTTGTCAGTGCTTTAGGTCGGGTTCACATATGTGCGGATTGGATGTGGGTTTTCTCCGCATCCAATTCGCATGGACATGCGAGTGTGACCGGCTCTCAATGGAGCCGGTTCACACATGTCCTGGGCAGCCGCAGTCTGGAATGAAAAAGGGTCCCGTGCGCGTTTGGGTCTGGTTACGGTGCAAATTCAGGCAAAAATTCAGCCCTGAATCGGTGAACAGACCCGCACCGGACACCAGGCATGAACCCGTGGCCACAAATATGTGAACCCGGCCTCAATCAATATTGCTCAAGCTTCCTGAATGGCACAGCTGATTGGAGCACTGAGCAGGGGGTGTTTCACAATGATGGAGATCAAGGTCAATAAACATTGTATTTAGCAGCAGTCTGGTTCTCTAGCGTGCTGCTTGCACAGAGAATTAAAACACTTGCAGCAAAGAGTAGCTTAAAAAAAAGGTCTTTACTTATTACCATTTTTTGCAGCCTGACTGCACTAGAACAATAATATAAAAAATTATTGTTTGAATACATAGAAAGACGATATTTCAGGGCTGTGAAGCAACTCCTCATTAATCATTTGATAATGACCACAACATACAAAGCCATTCACAACTCTGCCCTGAGCAACATCACCAATCTCGTCTCCAAATATCACCCAAACCTTCCTCTCCGCTCCTCCTAAGACCTCCTACTCCCAAGCTTCCCCGTCTCCTCCTCCTATGCTCGTCTCTAGGATTTCTCCAGAGCTTCTTCCATCCTCTGGAACTCGCTACCTCAACCTGTCCGGATATCCCCAACTCTAGCTACCTTCAGGCGATCCCTGAAAACTCATCTCTTCAGGGAAGCCTATCACGCCTCCGACTAATCTTTTACCACTTCTATCAGCTCATTCCCCAGAGTTACAACTTTTTGTACCACCTGCCCCACCCTATTAGATTGTAAGCTCTTCTGAGCAGGGCCCTCTTAATCCTCTTGTATTGTAAAGTGTTGCGTAAACTGTTGGTGCTATATAAATCCTGTATAATAATAATAATAATAATAATAATTATTAAAAAGTTTTAGTTGTGCTTTAGACCCCTTTCACACTGGAGGCGTTTTTCAGGCGCTTTACCGCTAAAAAATAGCGCCTGAAATAAGCCTCAGCTGCAATCCCAGTGTGAAAACCTGAGTGCTTTCACACTGGGGTGCTGTGCTGGCAGCGCGTCAAAAAAAGTCCTGCAAGCAGCTTCTTTGCAGCGCTTTAGGAGCGGTGTATACACCGCTCCTAAAGCACCCCTGCCCATTGAAATCAATGGGCAGCGCTGCCGAACCACCGACAAAGCGCAGCTGCGCTTTTAACCCTTTTTCAGCCTCAAGCGGGGGTTAAAAATTGCCCCGCTAACGGCCAAAAAACGTTGCAAAAAAGACAGTAAAGCGCCGCTAAAAATAGCGGCGTTTTACCGCCGACGCCCGGGCGTTTTCAGTGTGAAAGCACACTTGGTCATCAACCCTGTCCTCAGAGCCCACTAACAGGCAGATTTGCAAGATAACTGAAATACATCACAGGTGATATTATTTGCTGCTCAGTGATTGTAGTATTCTAGTCTGCATCTGCCCAAGGTAATACATAAAACCTGACCTGTTAGTGGGCCCTGAGGACAGGGTTGATGTCCACTGTTTTAGAGGATGGGTACATATAAAAAGCGCACACTGATTTTAGTCAGTCAATAATACCATAAATGTGGACAGCCAACCCTGCCAAGGGTGCATCCTTATTTTTCAGAAGCTGGAAAACAATCAGGTGATTTTAGAAAAGTCAGCACTTCCCTTAATATGTTCAGAACAGAAACAGGTAAGAATTTCCACTTCTGGTATTAGCCTTGCAAAGTACATAGCCGACATGGCGGGGATTACTTTTCTCTCAAAAAAAAACAAAAAAAAAAACACAAACAACAACAACACACACAACGGCCTTGTAAATCAAATAATAATAATAATAATAATAATAATAATAAAGCAATGGTGATACAACAATTGTGACAATCAAGCAGTTTTCTGCTTACATGCCTTTAGAGCCATCAGAACAATGAAAGGAGATGGCGGATTGGTGAAGCTGTACTCTGCACAGGACTCTTGGTCTGATAAATATGTTCATATGTGTCAGGTTGAGTTTGAAAACGTTGGCAAGGTTGAGTGTTAGAGTTACCCACTTGTCCTCAGCTGTGTTTCCTATGAGAAGAATGGGATGTTTTTCTTAGTAATTCTGCCTGTCTGTCATTTTGCCCTTGAGCTATTTTTATGATGAGAGTTTGTTCGTTTGGAGACGGGCCAGAAAACCAGTGTATGACCAGAGGGATTATCTCAAACAACAATCAGATAAAAACAGCTTCTGGTGCAGATCTGTGTATTTCTGGGGACAATCCTACCCCTGGATCTGACGCAGATTCTCCTTTGTGTGAGACTAGAATCATACTCCTGCACTTTGAAATTAAATGCAAAGTGCATGTCCTCCTATTTTGCATGCCCATGACCTTTTCTTCAAACTCCGCAAATCATTCTTCACGCTCCAGCCCTACCTTTCACATCATCCTCCAATCCTGGCTGATGCTCCTCTTCCAGGGTGAATGACAGCCAATGTTTAACCCATTTCCTGTGATCCCAAGGCATCATTGACATACCCTCTGGGGTTGTGTCATCACAATGACCTGGGCTTGCAGGAGAATGTGGCAGAAGGCACGTGAGCGCCATTCTTTGCAGAGTTGAGGGCTGCGCACTTGCCCACCACAACCCAATACATTCCTATGGTTAAACCACATTCTGCTCAACAGGTCATGCATCGAAATGGATGGAGTCATGCCGATCAGTTGGAAGAGGAGCCAGCAGGGCTATTTTAACTTGAAAGACTGTGCAGCGCTGGGGCAGGGCCGCACAGAAAGATTGCATTAATAGGGAGACAGGCAAGTATTTAACATGGCAGACTACCAATTTAACTTGGTAACTGTAAAAAAAATGCCAATACTTAAGTAGACAATGCCTGAGACAAACTGGAGTGATGTGATGCAGAGATTAACAGTAAGTGCTATTAAAATATTTACTTATATAGACTTTAATAATAATTTCCCCTATCGACCTGAAAAACACAGCAAATACACAAGTGAATGTAATTTATTGAAAACATAAAATTGTTTTACCTTATACATAAAATGTTCAATTACGTATCTAGGCATGTGAATACAATTACAATTGTGCACATAGATTCTTAAAGTGGTTGTAAATCCACTTTTCGAAAAAAAAAAAAAAAAAAATTGTGACACCTGCAAGAAAAAAGATATAATGAGCTAGTATGCTTTGCATACTAGCTCATTATGTGGCACTTACCTCAGATCAAAGCCTCCGAAGCGCTCCTCGTCCCCCTCTGCCATGTCCGCTCCAACCGTCTTCCTGTTATCGCCGCTCCGGCGCTGTGATTGGCCGGAGCGGCGATGACGTCACACGCATGCGCGCGGTGCCGGCTTTCTCCATTGAGAAAACCGGCAGTCTCCATTGAGAAAACCGGCAACGCTCAGTGCGCCTGCGCCGTTGTCAACGGCGCGCATGCGCCGTACACATCGGTGCAGGGTTTTCTGAAAATATCTCCTTAACCGTGTAGGTTAAGGAGATATTTTTTGCACCTACAGGTAAGCCTTAATCTAGGCTTACCTGTAGGTGCAAGTTGTGTGGTTGGGTTTACAACCACTTTATTAATACAGTGGTGTTCTCTACAGCAGCCAGCCAGGTCTTGGCTTTCAACTTTTAACCAACAATTTGCTTTTGGGGAATCAAATATTGGGTGTACATTTAAGGTATTACCTAGGTCTGCAGTAGCCTTTATTTGCTAATTTTCTCTCTTTGTATGGTGACTGTAACGTTACTATTTGGCTTTCTAAAGGGTGTGGCTGTACTGGGAATCTCTCATCAGTGCCATCCCTGACACCTAAAACACAGATTATGATATAACTTACCAGTAATGAAGTAAAACTAACTGCTTAACAACAGAATCGGTGCTTACGCCGCCATCTATTAATTTATTCAACTTCGCAGAATCAACAAGACCATGCATCATAGAACACTGAACCATTCACATCCTTATCTGATTATGAAGTATTTTGAACATAATATCCTTAAAGCTTTACTAAGCCCAGTAATATGAAAATAGTTTATCCCCGCCCACAGCTTATAAATCATCTTTTTAGATTAAAATACTGCCACTATATGCCTTTTTTGGATGATCTGTATACCACGGTTACATAATAAACTGCACAGTTTGTCCAGTGCTGAGAGTTCAGGTAGGAGGAGATTTCCACTACAGCCTGTATGATGTCAATATCATGTGACCTGGCTAGCTCTGAGAACAAGTAAATGTTCGCTCTAACATAAAAGACAACCAAGCATCTGCAGATCGGCTTCCCCGCCTGTGTTAGCTGGCCTTCCCCAAATAGACAGTGCAGGAGGGGAAGGATCTGTGCATACAGGATAAAACATCCTATTTACACAATGCAGAGGATTAACCCCTTAAGTTCCACAGGGAGTAAAACAAGCATGCTGTGCTGCATATACAGACTGATTTTACTGTTGTGGGTTTAGTAACACTTTAATTTAGTCAAGGAAACTAGGGCCACAAATAAATCAAAAGCCAAAATACTCTTTTATGTGGACCTGAACGAAAAAAGTAAAGATTTGCTATGGTATAGAGAACATTTAGAAATTATAATTGTGTCTAGGCAGTATCTTGAAAAAACTAAAAATACTTTTTTTAATTGCTGTTGAAAAAATAGCAGTTACTAGACCCTCCTGTGCCTCTCATAGCTGCATGCCTGCAGTGTGAGCTCCTCTCAGGCTACTGCTGCCAATGACTCCTAATCTCACTATTTTTGGAGTGAGATTTGGTGATGTCAATACTGTGCTGCTGTTTTGCTTGCTGGAGAGGAAGCTTCACCTCAGGACCTACAGTAGAAGGACCTTCCTGCTTCTGCTTTTTCCATTTTGTGAATCTTACATCTTTCTTGACAATTTCTGATTATTACCTTACCAATCATCAGATGAGCAGTCATTAGCTGACAGCTCTGATATAAAAAAGCAAAGCCCTGCCTCTATCAAAATGTTCCTCTGCACACAGAGACATAGTACGGAACCATGCTGGATAGTCAGTATTAAGGAAAATATCAGCTGACCACAGAAAATAATGGAGTCAGTTCTTTGACACCTACCTGCCTTTTTTATGCAAACATTCTACAGTTTTGGTTCTTTTTTTACTATGTTTTCAGGCTTCAAAAGGGGAATAAACATACAAACTCCAAGCATATATAGTTGCTGAATTTACCCAAGCTCTGACTAGACCCAAGGGAAACTAGCTCCTTCCCTGTAAAAGCAAAGACGTCTGTCTTTCTTCAGCACCCTGCAATACGATGCTAGTGTAAAAAAAAAAAAAAAAAAAAAAAAAAGGATTTGCTCCTCGCCACCCCCCACCCCCCCCAAACACACAAACCAAGGTTCCAATGGAACAGTGAACATTATATGTCTGTACAATGCAGTGACTGCTATAATCTATAAGCAACTATATTGCTGTAGTATGTGACTCACTAAGGCATCTGGATAATTACTTGCTATGCCCTCTGTGGACAGGTGTGTCATTAAAAGCATATTAACACTGTATATTGTACTTTGGTAATGGGTACTATTTACGTAGTACTAGGCCAGTACCATCTATGTCATACATAAAAGTGTGTACACTGCCTAAATATGATATTGATAAATGTGCAAAAATGGAGACTAAGGGCTTGTTTACACTTTACGTTGCCATCTGTAATGCGTTCTTTTGCTACCTCACTGTGTGTCTTAACCTTGTGAAGACCACACCACTGCATTGAAGCCACATACATTGCATGCGGTTGCAAAGCAGTTGCTGCATGGCCCCGTTTTCTTAAATGGGTTGTTTTTTTTGGCAATGGTACGAACTGCCGAACGTGACAGGGATTTAATTTCGCAGCCATGCCAGTGTGTACAACCTCATCTGGCTTCCTTTGCAGCTTAAGGGGGGGGAGGTAAAACTGTGGCTCATCATCTTTTTTACCACCTCATGGACCGCAAACAGGACCATAATGCAAAACAATAGTTTTCCTTGTACTTAATTTGAAACATCCAAAATATTTTATTTTGTGCCCTAAAATAACATCTCCAGGGCAGATGTATAACGAAGAATGGGCAGCAGAGGCCATTACCCAGGGTACAAAGGGTAAAGTATTTTAGTATTAAATGCCTGATGTCTAGGAATATGGCTGACAATTAAATTAAACTCTTAGAACTATTACTGTATATACTCGAGTATAAGCTGACCCGAATATAAGCCGAGGCACCTAATTTTACCACAAAAAACTGGGAAAACGTATTGACTCGAGTATAAGCCTAGGGTGTCCATCTGCGTGCCTCACTTTGCCTCACTGTGTCCATGTGCATGCCTCACTGTGTCCATGCCACACTGTGCCCATGACTAGACTGACGTTTAACATGGGAGTCTATGGAAGGGGTGCCCGGCTTTGAAAAATCGGTGCTCCCCGGCCGTAGGTCCCCCGGACAACAATCTTTGTACACTTGTAGAGGAAGAGTGGGGCTACATGTGTGCCAAGTTTGGGGCCCAGAGGACCTACGGCCGGCTGGCCGGTACTGACTCCCCAAAGTCTGGGCGATCAGGCGCAAAAAGGTGACTCGAGTATAAGCCAAAAGGGGGCATTTTCAGCACACAAAAAAAAAGTGCTGAAAAACTCGGCTTATACTCTAGTATATACGGTATATATTTATCATAGCTGCAGATGCCTTGGGTATTTGAAAAAGAAAATTAGGCACAGAAAAATTCAAATGGTCTCAACATTATTAAAATTGGGTGTACCTAAAAAGTTTGGAATGTAGGAGGTATTATTAAAATCTATCCATAGACAACTCCCTGCTTACCCCCGTACCAGGTCTAAGCAAATGTAAACCACCATTTGCCGTACTTTACCCATAAAATAGGTATGCGTCAAAAAGTGGCCATGTAAAAGCTGTCCTATTAGAAAAAGTTCAGTCACTTGATTGTTTCTCCGACACCAGCTCTTTATTCGCTGAAGATACAGTTTCTGTTTTCTCTTTCAAAACTGAGATTTCATTTTGCAGTTTTAGGATACTGTTGTCATACTGCATACTCTCCAGAGCATGTTGGATCTCTAAAGTCTCTGAGATTATTTTCAACAATGTGTCCTCTGTATTAAACACCTGTACAGTCAACTCGTTAATCCTTTTGTCAAAGTCAAGCATCTCGTTGGAGACCTTTAGTAGAGTGCGCACAGCGTTGTCAATAACCGGCAAATTATCAATGCACTCTGTTAGTTTTGGCTCAAACTGCATTATGTTCTTCTGAACTTCTTGGTTCATGTTGGCCAACTCGTTCTGCCGCTTTATCAGATCCTCAATAGCCTTGGCATCATAGTCCAAAACGTCAGAGATACGTTGAAGATCTTCATCTTCTTGTTTTCTTACAGTTCTAAAATTCCTAGGTGTACTATCTTCAAACTCTTTAAGCTTCTCGGACAGAACTTTTAGGGTCTGGTCAGCCAAGTTAATCTTTGAAGTCATCTGCTGATGGAATGACTTGGTCTCAGATTTTACAGAGTTAGTTTCCAGGTTCATTTCATCCAGGTTTCTCTTCCATGTATCTGTGACATTTTGGAACTTAATATTGGCATTCTGCATCATTTTAGAAAGTGCCTGCTCATTGGTTTGAATGTGATCAATGTCATTATGGAGGCTAGATATTTGTTGCTGTAAGTGGTTTACTAGGAAAGATGATGCTGTAGCTTCTGCTAGGGAGTTGCCTGTGGATGCGAGCTGCAAGAGAATGCTCATGTGCTTTAGTGGATACAAATGACTGTTTAAAAAGAATTCAAAAGCTAAAGAGTGTTGTTGAAAGAAAGTGAAATGTAAATACAAGTGGGATATATTACAGTTAGTAATATAATTGTGGCCAAGTTATGAAATAGTAAGTTCCAGCTTAATGTGGGTTTGCAAACAATTAAAGCCTTCCTCACGTACTTAAAGTGACACGAAGGCCCCTTTCACACGATCCGTGTCCGTGTGCGGGGTCCGCTTTGCTCAGCGGGGATCGCTCCGTCGATCCCCGCTGAGCAGGCAGATGACAGGTCTGTCTCCGCACACTGTGCAGGGACCGACCTGTCAGAGCGCCGCTCTCCCCTATGGGGAATCGGATGAAGACGGACCGTAGAGTCCGTTGTCATCCGATCCGATGACAGATGGAAAAATAGGGTTTTCCTCCATCACACTTTGGCGGATCGGAGCGGGTCGGATGTCAGCGGACATGTCACCGCTGACATCCGTGGCTCCATAGGGTTACATGGAGCATCCGTTCAGGTCCGCCTAAAAAAACTGACAGGCGGACCTGAATGGTCCGTCCGTGTGAAAAAAGCCCTAAAGTCTTGTTTTTCTTTTTTTTGTTTAAAAATAACAAACATATCATATTTACCTGCTGTGTGCAGTGGTTTTGCACAAAGCAGTCCAGATCCTCCTCTTCTCTGGTCCCTCACCGGCGCTCCTGGCCCCTCCCCAATGCCGAGTGCCCCCACAGCAAGCAGCTTGCTATGGAGGCACCTAAGCCGAGCCACTGCTGTGTGTCCATTCTCTCATTGGCGCCCGCTATGTGTCTCAACCAATTAGGAGGGAGAGTCTCGGACAGCCGCATCTCTCGTGCAACATCGCTGGATCAAGATGGGGTTCAGGTAAGTATTAGGGGGGCTGCTGCACACAGAAGGTTTTTTATCCTAAGGCATAGAATGCATTAAGATTAAAACCGTCTGCCTTTAGAACCACTTTAAGTGTACGCCAATGCAAGAGCTGTGTTTACCCACACAGGGATGCACAGGTATTCCATGCATCATTGTGCAGGCAGTCCCATTCATGTCAATTGAGATGCAGTGACTGCACAGACAAAGCCGCTGCTCTAAATTTGACACCATGTGGGTGTGGGAGCAGGTCCCCAGACAGTGTGAGCTCAGGAACACACGGCTGTCAGATTAGGAGCAGTAGCTGTGCCCATGTAACTGCTGCATCGCAAAAGAACATCTGTGGGACTACCTGCGTGGAGGTGTATGGAACACTGTGCGAGCAAACATTGTTCTTGCATGGGCTTACGTTTAAGGCCATGCATGGTGGTGGGGGTGCTCGAGTTAATTCACACAGCGTGCAGTGACAAAGGTTATACTGCAATGTAAAACGCCTGTCATCACAAGGACACACAGGAGACAATTTTCTTCTATGTGTCCCATTCACACTGCAACACAGCCAATTATTGAGTTGCAGCATGCTACGGTAAAATGCAGATATGCTGCATTTCATTGCAGTGTACTGTGCCAAATAAAGGGTACATTTTATACATTTCAAATAAAGTTTGTACAAAACTACTAGTTACATTTTAGCACTGCTGATCTCTTGCAGTTTCTTTGCAGCCACTTGTAGAGGGAGAGAGGAGTGGCAATCAGACTGGTGGCAGAATGGCCAACAGGTATAATCTCCCTGTAGCTGATTTTTTATTTTTTCCCCCTGTAGCGCCCATACCAATTTATGGGACGCTATATGTGCAAATTTAAGGGTGGTCTGAGCTAATAGATCGGCTCAGACCTGTTTATATATCTGCTCTGGGTGCGGTGCTGCCTGGCAGTATTGTTCCCTGTTGCCTGGAGATGGTGCGGTCGTCTTCAGCTCAGGTTGAACCACAGGGGGTATAGCAGCGCCATTGGGTGTCCTCTCTCGGGAACAGCCGTGCAGTGGGTGTGGTCTACCCGCTGTGCATGCTGGGAGAGGGTACAAAAGGGGCAGACGCCATGAGGCGTGAGGCAATTCCAGGGGGACCCCAAGGAGTTCGGGGGGGACCTCTGGTGCAGGGAGTGTGTCTCGTGGCCCTCATGGCAAGGGACGCGTGTGATTGGTCTCGGGCACCTTTAGCTCAAGGCTTTACTGCTGTATAGTAGGCCCAGCTCTCCTATCGAGGGCCTACGCTTCGGAGAGGGATCCCAGGCTGCCCGGTTGAAGGGAGCTCATCTTTAGGGAAGGAGTTCCAGGGGAAGATCAGTCCAGACGGAGATAGCGATGGTACTGCTATCTCGAGGAGAGGCCTGGAGGTCTACCTAAAGGGGGATCTATCATCTCCGACATCCGTGCTCCACTCCGGCTAGTAGGACTGCTCGGTCTCATAGGGACTATCCGGGTGAGCAATACCCAGTCAGGCTTGAGTGGCGACGAAAGTGTTCTCTAAGCGTTGCGTGCCTGAACCTTCCCCTACTTGTCGTTTCTACTCTCTCTCTCTCACTCTCCCAAGTTTTACCTCAAGAAAATAATAAAACCTTGCTGCTTAGGTTTTACACCTGTGTTGACATTGGCCTTATTACAAAAAGGGACTTTCGCCCAGACAACGGAGACCAGGGATCCACTCTGGAGAGGTAACTCGCCGCAAGGCCCAAAAATCTAACACTGCTCGCCTCTCCATATCTGGAGTTGGACAACAGGCAAGTAGCAGGTGTGCCTTACTGCAAAAATGGATGGAGCGGAAGGGTCTGTGTGCTACACCCCTTTTACCATGCCTAGTTCTGCACTGTGTCTCTGTAGACATCTCTCTCTTAGGCAGGGCCGATCCGCCCTATACGCTTGCTACGCAAGCTGCGTAGGGCCCCGAGTAATTACTAGGGGCCCCCGAATCTTCTTCGCCGCCGCTAGAGGTCCGCGGGCCGGGCGGAGACAATGTCATTTTTGCCATTTTCTTGTAGACCAAGAGGGGGGTCAGGGTGGCTGCCAATAGGAATTGAGCTGCGGCACCGCCCACCTCCTGCCCCGCTGATGTCTGTCTGTGAGTGAAATGTGGGAAGGGGCGGGGGTGGGCGGCGCCGCAGCTTAATTCCTATTGGCAGCCACCCGGCCGGCTCCTCCACTGTCCCCTCTGCATAATGGCGGCGGAGAGAGTCTCGGAGCATCACACCTGATGTAAGGGGGGGGACTCCGCTGGGAAGGCCTGGTGTAAGGGGGGACTCCGCTGGGAAGGCCTGGTGTAAGGGGGGGGGGGGACTCCGCTGGGAACGCCTGGTGTAAGGGGGGGGGGGACTCCGCTGGGAACGCCTGATGTAAGGGGGGGGGGGGACTCCGCTGGGAACGCCTGATGTAAGGGGGGGGGGACTCCGCTGGGAACGCCTGATGTAAGGGGGGGGGGGACTCCGCTGGGAACGCCTGATGTAAGGGGGGGGGGGGACTCCGCTGGGAACGCCTGATGTAAGGGGGGGGGACTCCGCTGGGAACGCCTGATGTAAGGGGGGGGGGACTCCGCTGGGAACGCCTGATGTAAGGGGGGGGGGGACTCCGCTGGGAACGCCTGATGTAAGGGGGGGGGGGGGACTCCGCTGGGAACGCCTGATGTAAGGGGGGGGGGGACTCCGCTGGGAACGCCTGATGTAAGGGGGGGGGACTCCGCTGGGAACGCCTGATGTAAGGGGGGGGGGGACTCCGCTGGGAACGCCTGATGTAAGGGGGGGGGGGACTCCGCTGGGAACGCCTGATGTAAGGGGGGGGGGACTCCGCTGGGAACGCCTGATGTAAGGGGGGGGGGGACTCCGCTGGGAACGCCTGATGTAAGGGGGGGGGGGGGACTCCGCTGGGAACGCCTGATGTAAGGGGGGGGGGGGGGACTCCGCTGGGAACGCCTGATGTAAGGGGGGGGGGGGGACTCCACTGGGAACGCCTGATGTAAGGGGGGGGGGACTCCGCTGGGAACGCCTGATGTAAGGGGGGGGGGGGACTCCGCTGGGAACGCCTGATGTAGGGGGGGGGGGGACTCCGCTGGGAACGCCTGATGTAAGGGGGGGGGACTCCGCTGGGAACGCCTGATGTAAGGGGGGGGGACTCCGCTGGGAACGCCTGATGTAAGGGGGGGGGACTCCGCTGGGAACGCCTGATGTAAGGGGGGGGGACTCCGCTGGGAACGCCTGATGTAAGGGGGGGGGACTCCGCTGGGAACGCCTGGTGTAAGGGGGGACTCCGCTGGGAACGCCTGGTGTAAGGGGGGACTCCGCTGGGAACGCCTGGTGTAAGGGGGGACTCCGCTGGGAACGCCTGGTGTAAGGGGGGACTCCGCTGGGAACGCCTGGTGTAAGGGGGGACTCCGCTGGGAACGCCTGGTGTAAGGGGGGACTCCGCTGGGAACGCCTGGTGTAAGGGGGGACTCCGCTGGGAACGCCTGGTGTAAGGGGGGACTCCGCTGGGAACGCCTGGTGTAAGGGGGGACTCCGCTGGGAACGCCTGGTGTAAGGGGGGACTCCGCTGGGAACGCCTGGTGTAAGGGGGGACTCCGCTGGGAACGCCTGGTGTAAGGGGGGACTCCGCTGGGAACGCCTGGTGTAAGGGGGGACTCCGCTGGGAACGCCTGGTGTAAGGGGGGACTCCGCTGGGAACGCCTGGTGTAAGGGGGGACTCCGCTGGGAACGCCTGGTGTAAGGGGGGACTCCGCTGGGAACGCCTGGTGTAAGGGGGGACTCCGCTGGGAACGCCTGGTGTAAGGGGGGACTCCGCTGGGAACGCCTGGTGTAAGGGGGGACTCCGCTGGGAACGCCTGGTGTAAGGGGGGACTCCGCTGGGAACGCCTGGTGTAAGGGGGGACTCCGCTGGGAACGCCTGGTGTAAGGGGGGACTCCGCTGGGAACGCCTGGTGTAAGGGGGGACTCCGCTGGGAACGCCTGGTGTAAGGGGGGACTCCGCTGGGAATGCCTGGTGTAAGGGGGGACTCCGCTGGGAATGCCTGGTGTAAGGAGGGACTCAGGGCTTCCACTGATTCTGCATTATGGTGAGTTGAATAATTTCATTCTATATTACAATGTAATAATAGAAATAATGCGCTTCAGTCATCCTGACACCATAACAACCATGGTGCCGGGATGATTGAAGCGCTAACACCAGGTGTTTGAAGTATCTTTATCTGCTGATTTGTTAAACTTTCTGGAATACACACATTTCTATTGTGGTGTAGGATCTGGGCCTGCTGTCCCTCCACCCTTCTTTCTTCCTTTCACTCTTTCTTTCTCTCTTTCTCCCTCCATCCCTCATTCATCTCAGACTCTAACCACACCCCCTCCGAGCCACACCCACTATTCCGCGTAAACCACACCCATTTTTTGCTACCGTAGAGGGCCCCTTAGCAGAATTTTGCTTAGGGCCCCAGGGAGGTCAGGATCGGCACTGCTCTTAGGCACTAGGCAGGGCTTTGCTTCCTTATGTCTGAGCCTCCAGCAAAGAAAATAGTGATCAGCACAGTAGCAACATCCCCAAACCTAACTCCCAATAGCCTGGAACTAGTGTTTAGAGGCAGCAGTGTCTTAGATCTCACACAGCATATGTACAGGAGTGCCTAGAATGCACCATCACATACAAGGAAGTGCATTACTATTTTTAAGAAGAATTCAATAATTAAAAAAAAAAAAAACTGGATTCTTCAGGGCTCCGTTTAGCCCGGGGTCTCCGGACTTTCTAAGCAAAGGGCCAGTTTACTGTCCTTCAGGATTTAGGGGGGCCAGACTGCGGCCAGTGGAAGTAAAAAATGCCCCGGCATCAGTGCTTCACCATTTGTTTTAACAGGAGGAATAGTGCCCCATTGTTGTATCAATGGGAAGAATAGTGCCCCAATGATGGTGTCAGTAGAAGGAATGATGCCTAATTATTGGTGTCAGTTGGTGGAATGGAGCCCCGTGGGCCAGATAAAGGCAAGCAAAGGGCCACATCATTGGAGACCACTGGTTTAGACAGAAGTTTCCTATAGCATAGCAAATCTTCACTTTTTGAGTTTAGGTCCACTTTAAGCAATGAAAAACCACAACAAAGTGATATCTGCAGAATTACATTATAAGACAGATGGTTTCAGCATTACTACAAGATAAGCTGCAAAGAGTAAGCAAAGGGCAGGAAAGGACGAGGCAGGTAATCTCCTTATAAAAGTCAGTCTCTTTAATTTATAGGTTATCATGGGCTTTGTACGGCATTGGGGAAATGGGATGCAATGGGAAACATTTATAAAGCAAGACAAAATTGGGTTCCGAGTGGAGCTGGATCTCAATATTATCTAGATTCTTGAACTAGCGAAGATATTATGAATTTCACATTTTTGGTTTTGGTCCATGCGTTTGTCCTAATAAATGTAAATTATATTTTTGTGGCATCTGTTAGTCTTGAAAAAAAGCGAGATATAAACCAAGTTAACTATCAACCTTTCAGGCCCATTTAGATCAATGTGTGTGCATAAAAGTGCATTTATTATAGTTTTAGGCAGGTGCATTGTCATGTGGCAATATGCACTTCTTTTGTGTGTTGGCATGCGTTTTGACGCACATTTTCATTTTGCGTTTTTGAATTTAGTATTTGGAATGGATAGGGTTAACCACCATCAGCCAAGGCTTGTTAATACTTGTTCCCAACATAGCAAAACACATTTTATGTGCATTTTGATATGCTGCCATTGACTTCTAGGGGCCTCTCAATGCATTAAAATACAGAAATGCATTTGTCGTAATTTTCAAAACACACTGCAGTGAGATGGTAACAGACACTATCTATTATGGAGAACCATAACATGTGTTTTAGCAGAGGCGTAACTAGAACCTTATGACCCCGGTGCAAGAAACCATGATGGACCCCCCCTGCCCCCCCCCCCACTTCCATCCGAGCCCAATTTTGGGAGGGTGTCCATGTACATCCTCCCAGAACCCTGCCTCCCGCATGTCCCCTGGGACATGCATGCAGCGCAATCACAGTGCCCTGTTACCATGTGATCAGCTGATCACATGTAAACAAAATTGGCAGTTATCCACAGCACTTTTCTCCCACGCTGTGCTTGTGTGAGGAAAGGAGAGCCGTTAACCATCAAGAATATCAGTAAATAGTTTACACTGATAATCAGTGCCCCAATCCTCCGTTCCACCTCATGTGCTCATCAATGCTGCCTATCAGTGCCCATCAATTCCGCCCATCAATTCCGCTTATCAGTGCCCATCAATTCCGCCTATCAGTGCCCATCAATTCCGCCTATCAGCGTCTAGTATTGCCACCTATCATCGCACATCAGTGCCGCCCATTAGTGCCACCTATCAGTGCTGATCAATGCTGCCTATCAGCACCCATCAGTGCTACCCATCAGTGCTCATTAATGCCGCCTATCAGTATATTAGTGCCACCCATCAGTGCTCAATGCCCATCAATGCTGCCTATGAGTTCTGTCTATCAGTGCTCAGTGCCATCTATCAGTGCTGCCTACAGCTCAACGGGGGGAAAATCTGTGAACTAACTTTGCATGGTTAGTACAGCAGCTCCGACCAGTTTTTTTTATTTTTTCGTTCAACTAATAGTGTGTACCCGGCTTAACCAAATGTGAACATTTAGAGCCAATCAAAGCTTGTAAAATTTTGTACAGGGTTACAACCTCTTTCATTTTTGCATTTCTGTCTCTGTCCCTCCATAGAGGTTCATTCTCCCTATCTGTCCTTGTGATTGGTGACAGTTGGACAGACAGAGGGAATTTTTTTATTTATTTTTCCCAGTTCCAGAGGCGATTCCTCTAAAGCAGGCCATAGGCAAGTCGAAAACCAAACAAAAATTCTTGGTCATTCGTTTTTGGTATCATTAGTATGCCAGCTGCGACACACAATTTTCATGTCGCAATCAAAAGTGCCTGATCCAGCATGCTGGATTTTGTTTTAAAAATGAAGAAAATTATGGTACAATCGTATGCGCCATTTACATTTTTTCGATCGACAGAACCTTTCGTTTTCGACTCGTCTATTGTCTGCCCTACTGTGGAGCATTTTCTTCCCATTTGTTGTTGGGTCTCTGGGACAAAAAACAATGGCAGCATAAAAAATAATTGACAGGGGTTCCTCAATTAATCAAAACCTTGGCTTTAAATACACTTAAATAAAGATAGTGAGCATGCTTTTGTCAGTATATGGTAAGAAAATGAAAATTAAACCCCAATAACCACAAAATTGTACTCAATAACTTTTAAAAAAAACTATTAATTACTTTTGTGAAAAACTCATATGACATATAATTGCTATATAAGCCCTTTAGTAATTTAATGTTAATAAAATACCACCTTATCTGTCCCAGAATTTCCACCCCCTTCTTACATGGGCAGCCCAGTGGTGTAGTGGTTAGCACTATCGCCTAGCAGCAAAAAGGGTCGCCGATTCTAATCCCAACCATGGCACTACCTGCCTGGAGTTTGCATGTACCTTCCTGTGCCTGCGTGGGTTTCCTCCGGGTTCTCCGGTTTCCTCTCACACCAGACATCCTGGTAGGTTAATTGGATTCTGTCTAAATTGTCCCTAGTATGTGAGTTAGGGACCTTAGATTGTAAGCTCCTTGAGGGCAGGGACTGATGTGAATGTACAATGTATATATAGAGTACTGCGTAAATTGACAGCGCTATATCTATAAGTACCTGAAATAAATAAAATATTTGGCAGACTGACATCTGCAAAGAGCTTAATGTCCACTCACAGGAATCCCCTGCAACAGACAGCATCTTTGCAGAGATACTTTTTGATACACTTGCAGACATAAAAAAGGGATGCCAAAGCTGCAGCATTTTCATTGCAATGCAGTGAATATCGAAGTGGCAGAACCCTCCCCCATGCCCACACACATTGCGGACAAACTTTGGAAAAGTCACATTAAAGCCTCCATTAATATTTCCAAAACAAGAGCAGGTACGGAGCTTCAAAAAAGTTTTCTAAAATCTTTGCAATGTAGGTTAGGAGATTTAATTTAAAATATGCAAATTACCTTCCCAAAAATGTCTCCAACTTTAGCTTCCAGGTCTTCTAGTGCAGACGATCGGGACTGCAGAGTCTGGTACTTCTGTTCAAGAAGGGTAAAGTTTTGGGATTGCTGAAATACAGCCCTAAAAAAATTGAAGAAAATGTTATTTTCATGTAACAAAGAAAAATTATTAACCACATTGTAAATTCAGTAAAATAAAAGTGCTTTATCCTTATGGGTGTATTTATATGGCTCAAACAGACATACACATGTGGAAAAACTCTAAATACGTGCAGTGTATGGCTCCTACTCCTCCTTAGCATGTTGTAGTTCATTTTAGTTTCTGGCATTGGGCTGAGAAGGAGCAATAAATCAGAAAGATCTCCAAAAGGAGACTTCCTACATTGCGACTCCGCCCAAGGACCTACATTTTATAGCCCATTCATAAAATGCAGGCAGTGGTGTGAGAGCTGCAGGAGGTAACTGAGTATTCTCTGCTTAGCAAAGTGGACAGAAAATCAGTGATTGGGGGAGAGAATGGTAACCACAGGTCATGTGATCAGGCCCTCCCTCCAGCAAATTTTTTTTTTTTTTTAAATCATTCATTAAATAGTGCTCCCCTGGCTTTGAAAGCACTGTGTTTTATAAATGTGCCATTTTTTTAAAGTAGGGGTTTATAAAGGGATCTCAAAGCCCCCTCTAATAATACTGGAAGCAAGACTGTATGATTCAAACCTTCTCTACCCAAAACCTTAGGGGCTGGTTCACACCACAAAAAACGCACTCCAGATCTGTTACAGGTGCGTTTCTGCATGCGCATGTTTAATGCGATTTTGACGCATTCCGGTGATTCTTTGATGTGTTTCCATATGCTTTTTTTCCTTCTTTCTTCCTGTTTTTTTTCCCCACTGGAGTCCACCGTGTATTTTAAGTGTTCCAGTGCATGCTGGTGCATTTTTGATGCGTTTGACCGCGTTCCAGTACAGTGCAGTGCAGGAAAAATGCAGCACGTTCTATTTTTTCTGCCACTGGAATGCCCTGGAACTGACCGCACTGGTATGAACTATGGCGATGGAAGCCATATAACCAACTTTACATGCGTTTTTGATGCAGAAAAAAAAAAACGCTGGACTGCATGTGGTGTGAAATGGCCCTGACACTTAGAGCCCATTCACACAGGGGCGACTTTGGATCCAACTTCAAGTCGGCCCTAGTCGCGCTGCATGAGAAAATCAATGTAAGTGAATGAGAGCCGTCTTAATGCACACTACTGAAGTTGCTCAGACTTCAGAAAAGGTTCCTGTACGACTTCAATCCGACTTCTAGGCGACTTGTACCCATTGATTTCAATGGAAGTTGGATCCCCTGTTTTAACTGAAGCAACTTTACAGGAAATAAAAATAGTTTTCTCGGCAAACCCCTCCCTACTCTTTGATTGTCCACTGGCAAAGTCCCCTGTCCTGGAGGCGACATCAGTCGCGCTGAAGTTGCCCCAAGTTGCGCTGAAGTCGCCCCAAGTCGCGATGTGATTCAAACTCAAGTCGTGTCCAAGTTGCCTGCCAAAGTCGCACTGGAAGTCGTGTTGCCCCTGTGTGAATGGGGTTTATTTATAAATTAAAATAAATAAACAGAATACTAGTCCTTAGATGAGGTTGCTTCATTATTTTTTTTATGTTTTTTTTTTTTTTTTACTTGGCAATCCTGCCAGTAACAGACTTCCTGTCCTGAGGTAAGAACCCTCACTCGCTGGGCATACTATATCTATTGAGAAGCAGGACTGTCATCCTAGGACAGGTCTACAGATCACCTCCTCTCCTCATCTAAATAACATTGGTGTAGTCTGCAGAGATAGCTGAGAACAATCTAACTGGTAACAGTCAGCACGGGAAATTATCCGCTTGTGAGTAAGGATGAGCTCCGGTGTGTTCGCATCGAACATGTGCAGAGCCCGCCAGGCAGTCGGCACCGCACTGCGCTAATCACTGTCAGGGAGACATTGTCCCGATGCTCGGCTGCAGAGATCGGGAAATGTCTCCCTGCCTGTGATTAGCGCAGCGTGGTGCCGACTTCCTGGCGGGCTCTGCACGTGTTCAATGTGAACACGCCGGAGCTCATCCTTACTTGTGAGATTTCTGGCAAAGATATTTTTTTCCACTTATCGAATGTCCAAAACAAAATACTTCCAATGGTATATTTAACAGGCCAAAGGGAAAAAATAGGAGATCATGGCCAGAGTTCACATGTGTGGCTATACTGCGATATGTTGCGATACTTTAACCTTCATAATGCTGAACCACGGCGCAATCGTGTACATTGCATGTGGTATGACCCTATTTGTTTGAAAGGGTTTTATTCTGCAACTGTACTGCCTGCCCGATGCGACAAGCAAAGCAGTACGGCCGCAGCATGGGTTCAACTCTAAGCAACTGCACTAGTTTGCTAAGGTGGGTGGGGGGTTGAATCCCCTGCTTTTACTGCTCCCTGGCCACCCATATGAATGAAACCTTTCAGTTTTAATTGGATCACAAAAAAAATAAGGATTATGAAACACTCACCATGTCAAAGTCGCACAGAGCGCCAGACACAAGCAGCACAGCAGGGTCCTGACATCAGGGCACATTGACTGGCGTCCAGTCCCTAAGGAGGTGGCTGCCAGCTTTCCAGAATTGTCGCCATTTGCCCGCTGTCCTGCAGCAGCGTCGCTCCGCTGAGCATCCTTCGCTTCCTTGGAGGACGGCGAGCCCCCTTTCTTCCTCTGCTTCACTTCGCCAGACATCGTAAAACACCCCAACTGCTAACTATGCATAGAAAGTTATTAAATGTAATTAGATATAAAAATAATTAAGATCTGTCCAGTGCTATGACAGCATTTTTACTAAATGCATTGTTTACATGCTCAGATGGTATGCTCTTAAAGGGGAAAGTATAGAAATTCCCAACAATGCTACAATTTTTTTTTCCAAAGTGAAGAAACCTGAATCTTTTCTGGTAAAATGTAGCAGATTTGGGCTGGAAGCCTGCGATTCCCCTGCCAGGATAATTAACCCCTGATCTGCTCTCAGCCCCAGAGGCAGCAACCCCCTCCCTGTCTATGTGGCAGCCAGAATGATCCTCACACTACACTGAGCAGCTGGATTTTGGGATAAGCCTGCTACGGTGCCAGGGAGGGGACAATCTTTCTGCATTGCAAAGCTCACTCTAGATTTCAAAGTATAGATCTGCGTCTTCCTACAAATCGCGCTAATGGAAGCAGCCATGCTTTTTATCTAACGGATAATAAAAATATGTGAAAATACTCCATAAACTAACCTAATAATAATAATAATAATAGCAATAAAAATAATAACCCTCCTAAACTAATCTAAAACATATATATCAAATAACATGTGAAAATATATATATAGCAAAATCAATCATCATATTGCAGTTGTTCTCATATGTGCATAAAACATGGACAACAGACATGCAGAGATATAGATCATGTATCATGGGGGGGGGGCAGTGAAAACAGGCGGTTGATCTGCATTTTTACTACCTCCCCACTGGCCAACTACAAACAGACACAGTGGCTCTTACAGCGGTGTTCCGCCCCAAATTTTTTTTTTTTAAAACAGCAGCTATACATACTGCAGCTGCTGGCTTTTAATAAATGGACACTTACCTGTCCTGGAGTCCAGCGAGGTCGGCACCGCAGCTGATGTTTCCATTAGCTGTCGGGTGCGGCCGCCGACATTGCGGGTAAGGGTACCCGGCAGTGTAGCCTTTCGGCTTCACGCTAGGAAACCCTACTGCACATGCGCGAGGCCCGGTGGTCGTGGGAGGGAGCCCCGCGCCGCGGCCCGGACTCCCGGAAGTGGAAAAGGATACCTGTCAAAGACAGGTATCCCCCCCCTCTCCCCCGAAAGGTGCCAATTGTGGCACCTGAGGGGGGGGGGAGTAATCTGATGAGCAGAAGTTCCATTTTTGGGTGGAACTCTGCTTTAAGGATGGGTTCACACTATTGCGAATTGGATGCATCCGATTCCCAATAGCAGGAGATTGTGGCCGACTCTCTATGGAGCCGGTTCACATATCTCCGATGCTGCTCTGGTGCAAATTTGCACAGGAGCCCTGTGCATCTTTTGGTCTGTTTCAGGTCCCAAGTCAGCCCAAAATTCAGGCTGAAATCGGATCTGAAACGATGAACCAGAACGCACAGGACCCCTGCTGGGAGCCACATTGGCATTAGGTGTGAACCGAGTAGGGTTGCCACTTTTTCTTCAAGTCAAACCCGAATACTTTAGCGGTGCACAGCAATTTTTTTTTTTTAGCCTACAATATAGGATTGTGTCAGAACTTGGACACCTTTGGGAGCTCCAAAGAGAATAATAATGTGATGTGCATAGTGCCCACTTACCCACCTGTCAGGCCCTGTTCCAAGCCACATTCATGTCTGAATATTGTGTCCGGGTTTCAGGTGGACTGAAACCTGGACATATGATTTAAAACCTGGACTGGCAAGGTGAATCCCGGACAAGTGGCAACCCTAGAACCAAGCCTAATGCACATTGCTAGGATGAGCGCAGGTGTGTTTGCAACTCCAGGTGCCCACGCCCGCCAGGAAGCTGACACTCTGCAGCAATAATCACAGGTAGTGAGACATTTTCCGATCTGTGCAGCCATGGATCGGGAAATGTCTCACTGCCTGTGTGGAGTGTCAGCTTCCTGGTAGGCGCGGGCAAGTCATCCTTACTCTGCAGCGTGACAATTTTAACGCAACACGCCGAGTACTGAGGCATCGCCTGTCAAACTCTCCCATGTAAATGAACGGGACTGCGCTGCAACCACGAGCCTTGCTGTTGGGGTGCACTCTCGCAATGCATAATCGCCATTTAGCAGTGAAAAAAAGCCCCCCCCCCCAAAAAAAAAAAACAGGCATCAGGAGGCAGCAGTGTCACCTCCTGATTGTCTGCAAACCTCCTTTAAGGGCTAGTAGACGCTAGGAATGTGCTCGAGTTCCTGTGCGATTCCTGTGCAATTTGAGTGCGATGCGTTATTAGACCATTTATTTGAATGGACTGAAATTGCACTGCATCACACCAAAAGTAGTGTATGCACTACTTTAAAAGACGCACTGCGTTGGTGACCTGCGTTTGGGGTGTCATTAGCATTGCATTAACACATACTATAGCTGCAGACTTTTTTAAAAGGACACTTACCTGTCGAGGGATCTTGGGCTGTACTCACCCAGGCCAGTTATTTTCCAGTCTTCAGATCCCTAGCGCCACCATGCTAACTGTGGAAAGCTGGCTGTGACTCATTGCGGCTTTAAAGCTGGCTGCCCACTAGGCATGAGCGAGCCGCGGTGTATCCTGTGAATGATATCTCAGCCTTCTGTATACCTCCCAACTTTTTTGAGATGGGAATGAGGCTACTAGCCCAACTCCAAAGTCACGTGACTTTCAGTGCAACTTTGGAGTCTCACTATGATACAACTTTGATGTGACTTTTACACTCTCTGGCAATGATGTTGTATCAAAGTCAGACCAAAGTAGTGCAGGAACCTTTTCTAAAGTCAGATAGACTTGTGTAGCATCAGTTAAGACAGCTCTCATAGGGAAACATTGAATTTTTTATATAGCATCCGACTTGGGGGTCTCACAAGATGGATCCCATGTCACATCAGTGTGTCCTCAAGGACACCAATCATCAAAAGTATATAAGGTATAGGGCACACCCCCTTAAAGAGAATAATAAAAAAAAAAAAAAAAAAAAGATTAAAGAGGTTGTAAAGTCTCAAGGTTTTTCACCTTAAAGCGGAGTTCCACCCAAAAGTGGAACTTCCGCTCATTTGTCCCCTCTCCCCCTTCAGGGCCACATTTGGCACCTTTCGGGGTGGGGGTGCAAGGGGTTTAGCGAATACGTTTTTGACAGGTACCCTTCCCCACTTCCGGGAGACCGGGCCCACGTCAGCAGCTCGGCTCCCTCCTCCTTCCCACGCTGCCAGTCCAATAGAAGAGTGCAGCGTTGCCTAGCGCATGTGCAGTAGGGACCAAGCGTAAAGCCGTAATGCTTTAATGCAGCACCCGACAGCTGATGGAAACATCAGCTGCAGTGCGGACATTGCAGGACTCCAGGACAGTTAAGTGTCTGATTTATTTAAAGTCATTAGCTGCAGTATGTGTAGCTGCTGGCTTTAAATTTTTGCAGGGGTAGGCAGACCTACCCTTTAATGCATTCTTTACATTAAGGTGAAACACCTTCTGTGCTGCAGTTGCCCCCAGAGACCCCCTTTTTCTTAACTGAACCCGGTCGTTCCAGTAACGAGCACGAGCACGAGCCCAGCAGCTCCAGCCGCTGTCTCAGGTCCTCATTGGATAGATTGATCGCAGCAGGAGCCATTAGCTCCCGCTGCTGTCAATCAAATCCAGTGACAAGGGAGTCGGGGGCGGGGCTGAGTCCTGCTGTCTGTGTCAATGGACGCAACAGCAGGACTCAGGAGCGCGCCTGCACGAGTGCCCCCATGGAAAGCGGCTCTCCGTGGGGGCACTCATTGAAGAGGAGGAGCGCCGCCGGGGGGGAGGGGGACCCCAGAAAAGGAGGATCAGGCCGCTCTGTGCAAAACCCTTGCAAGGGGTGTAAAAAAAAACAACCTTTTTCAACCACTTTAAACCCAAACAAGTGCTTTTTTTTACCACTAATATTCCTTTATATTGGCTTTTGAAATTTACAAAGGCAGCAATTTAGAAATTGGATGAAAGGTTTACCACTGGGAAACACTTTTTGAAAGATAAAATTATCATTTTATACACAACTATAAGTAGCGACCCTCTCTCCCTCTTGCTTTATCGGTTATGTGGCTGTTGTCTAGGGGTCCCTGCTAGGGAGGGATGAGATACACCACGGCCCATGTCCTCCATAGCTAAGAGGTGAAGGCCAGAAAATTGGGCCCTGTGCAGGTGTCCTAGAGTCAAGCCCAGTACTTCGTTCCTGACTCCTTTGCTCCTAGTAACCAGAGTTCCACACAGCGAATAGGTCCAACACAGTTTTATTCTTCTTGGCAAACAACAAACAGTTTCTTCTACTGAGTTATAATGGGGAATAGATCGAGGCACAATCCTTTCCCTTCCGATGCTAACCACTGTGATATCACCAGTGGCGGATAGTCACTGATGTTGAGTAGAAAGTGAAATACCTTCGCTTACACGGCCCCTGTCAGGGGAAGGAGATCCGTCCAAGGGAGAAACAGGAGGCCTCTCTGTCACCAGCGATGCTGCGCCGGACTCTTCAGAGAAGTTCCGCACACCAGTCCTCACGAACTCAGACACGGAAGTAGGGCCCCCCTTGGATTCCTCCACCCTCGCGGCCTCCACCATAGTACCTCACCCCAGGCTAAAGGTGCCTGAGATGGACTCCATCCTCGCTCCGGCCAGGTCAAGGGCACCTGGGCCCGGAACACTGGAACGCCAGCACCCAGGCCGAAGGTGCCTGGGTGCGGCCGCGTCCTCCAACTCTGAACTCTGAACTCTGTGGTAAGGGCGTCCGCCCCTTTTATCCCCTCTCCCTTTGCGTCACAGCGGGTTCCCCGCCCCGCTGTACCAGCTCCAGGGGAGGACAAAAAGGTACAGTCTTGCTGTGTGAGCTCAGCCCTGGCCCAGGGCAACAGTGCCACCTGTCCTCCAAGAACCAGAGAAAGGTTTCGGATACCCTAGCAATCTGTACATCTGGGTTACACTACCACCCAGATGCCTCCCTTAAATTCAAGTACCAGCTACATATATAAATCAGACCAAAATGAGGGACAAATGAGGAGGAAAGAGGGACTTGGTTCCAAATCAGGGACAGTCCCTCGAAATCAGGGACAGTTGGGACTTGGGAGCTATGCTTCTGGGACCTGTGATGTGTGGTGGAGAGGAGACCATCTGGGCGGAAGTGGGAGTGAGTACCTATCAAAACCAGGTACCTGCACTCCCCCCAAATAAAATAGTTGAAGGGGGGGGGGGAGGGAGCTGGCAGAATAGAGGAACTTCCCTTTTGGGTGAAGTTCCACTTTTAGCTGCAAATATAGAGGACAGGAGTGAACATGCTGCGGCCGCAATGCTTTGCATAGCGGTATGGCAAACATAATCCCCCCCTGTTGTGTTCAGTGGGCAGTACTGGGGGCTGCGCCACAGCCATGTGCTGTGGACATGATTGCAGTGCAGTGGTGCAGGTTTTAGGGGTTAAAACAGATCGTGAGGAGGTGTTATGTCAAATGCCCTCTGAAAAACAATCCACCACGGATCACTCTTCACCACACTTAAACTACACTTACACCAGTGTAATAAGCCTTTTAATATATCATCAAAATGTCTGCATGTGTATGCACAAATGACAACTGCAATATCATGAATACTTTCAGGCTGGCGTCACACCTCTGACGGATGGGGCTTGCAGCAGGGGTATGGTGCGTTCCGGTTCTTCGTTTCAGGGACGAAACAGGGGCCAGATTTTTGCCTGAATTTGGCCCTGAAACGGAGCCAGAGACGCACAGCTCCGTAGCTATATTGGAGATATGTGAACTGGCTCCATAGAGAGCCGGTCACATCTCCTGTCCTGTCATGCAAATTGGATGTGGTGAAATCTACATCCAATTCCCATAGGTGTGAACCCAGCCTTAGAGCCAGTTCACACCACATGCAGTCCAGTGCGTTTTTTTCTGCATCAAAAGCGCAAGCAGGTTATATGGTTTCCAATGGCATAGCTCACACCAGTGCGGTCAGTTCCAGATCAACCCCTTTCTCTTTTGAGCAGGATCATGCAGGTATCAAAAACGAGTTAAAACCGTGCATGCAGAATTTCATATTTTGTAATATGAAGATCTTTGTACACGCTCTTCCGATTCTTTCTTTCTCATTTGTATGGATATATTGCTTGTACTCAAATTTTTTGGTCCAATAAACTGAGATTGAACTAAAACCACGCATGCAGAATTTCATATTTTGTAATATGAAGATCCGTGCTGCATTTCTGTGGTGTGAACTGCCCTTAATACATATATGTTTGCAAATTTTATGCATGTGTTGATATATTTGTAGATGAGTTTATGGTGGTTGTTATATTTCTTAGAATTTGTTGCACATGTATGCAAATGTGATATCTACGCTTTAGATTCGTTTAGGAGGATTGTTGTTATTGTTATAAAATTCGTTTATTTACAGCACAGAGAACTCTCACTTATATACAAAGTTAGCTGCAAACGCTATCCGAAGAAAAGCTAGGCAGGGGGGGAATTCGTTTTGATGAACTTCTATAGTCTGAAGTAAAGATAGAAATGCTGAAGCAGAAGCAGACATATTTATTCCGGGCAAGACAAGTAGACAAGTTTAACAATCCAAGATTCTAGTTCAAATAAAGCTTATGTATATAGTTAGGGACTGCCTAGATGTAGACTGGCATTGAATAGGTTTTTTTTATTATCGTTTAGCGTGAACATGTAGGGAATCTACCCTCATCAAACATGGCCGCCTAGAGCGTTCTATGGGACTAGAGAGAGGCGGAACGTTCGCTGCTCGGCTCCTGAGCTGGTGGGTAGGTTTTAGGCGGCGCACTGCTCAGGTCTTCCATGTGTTGGGGCTGTAGGAGAAGCTGACATGGAGGTATTAGAAGAAGAGTTTGGCGATCTCAACCAGAAGCAGCTCCTAGCTCCTGTGGACACAGTGGAGGTGAGACCACAGACTGCTTCCCTTCTACCTGCATCTGCCATATTATTGTATGGACATGTTCTTATTAATGCATTATTTTACTGTATTCATATGCTGTCAGCCAGCAAGTAAATTGTTTTTGTAGTAATGATATTATGACCCACAACTTCTTTATGCTCTGTGTTACAATGTCACATGTTACAATGTGGTTGTGCAATCTCCTTTAGATCTATCAACAAGTAGGTAATGTATGGGCCTGCCTGATTGGCTACTTTAGGTAGGTTGTCTTATTATTGTTTTTACTACAATCTGGCTACTTTTAGGTAGGTTGTCATATTATATTGTTTTGGCTACAATCTGATTGGATACTTTTAGGTAGGTTGTCATTATTTTGACAGATCTAAAGTTAATTGTACTGTCAGATTGTAAGGTTCACCATACATTCAACAATCTATCTAAAGCACAAATTGTAAATATCATTTTTGTTTGAGTGTGATAGGGTTAAACCCTATTAAAGAGTTTTATTTCTGTCTTCCATTGGGGAGATTTGCCTTCACTTCCTGTCTGAGAGACACAACAGGAAGTGAGAGTAAATCTTTCCAAAGTGAGCCCATTTAGCTGTTACTGGAACTGATGCCCCCATAGGAAGATTTCACTCGCCTCTTCTTTTGATGACAACTGTAAAATGTTGGACTTTCCATCAATTGGGTCCCATTTTCACCTGTGTGTTGTGGCGTGAAACACTTAACAAGAAGAATTCCGTGGTTTTTAGTGGTTCCTGTTCTCATCTGAGTGCTGTGTATCTTGATGACTGTCACTACTTTTACTTTTTTTTTTTTTTTTTTTTTTTTTTTATCCAGGCAAAATTGCATGTTTTTGGCCCCATAGACTGTAATAGTACCACCAAAAAAAAAAAATGAAACTGTCAAAATGTGCGCCTGCATTTTTTAGACGTTTCCATAATAAAAGTCTATGGAGCCAGAAAATGCATGTGCCTCTTAAAAACTCATAAAAAAAAAAAAAAAATTGCCTAAATACGTTAAATGTGCGTGACGCTTTACTGTCCCAATGGCCATGGTATCCCAGACAGGTAGAGAAGGTAAATCCAAGACAATAAAAAAAAAAAAACTGGCAGGGCTTCTAACCAGTCTTTACTAAAGCAAAGTTTTGGCTTTATATGCATATTATTAAATATCTCTCTCGCCACACTTCACCCCTTCTCCCCCCCCCCCCCCCCCTTCTTCTTTTTTTTTTTTTTTTACTTTTAAGCCTCTTGCATAGGGGGCAGTGTATCCCTCCTTGTGTTTTATTGCACTTGGGAGGGAAAGGTGCAGCTCCCTGCAGCCTATCAATGTCTATGCCAGGATGTGGCTGGATGGGGCTAAGCACTGTACTGAGTGGTACTTGCATTTAGGGCTCTATGCATTCAGGAACCAATGCCCGTAGCACAGAAGACCTGAGTCCCTTGCATTTGTCCCTAAACACACAGGGCTATAAACGTGGTTACCACTCAGTACAGCGTTTAGCTCTATCCAGCCACAGCCTGGCATGGACTAGGCTTTCAAAGGCTGCAGGCAGTGGGGCTGGACGCTGCATCTAGATCAGGGTTCCTCCAGAGGTAGGATGACCACATGTCCCGGATTGCCCAGGTCTGTCCCGGATTGCCCGGGACAGTCCCGGGCACATTAATTCCAGGACAATACAGTGTCCCGGAATAAAACTGACACAGCCACCCCCCCGGGCCAATCTGATGCCCCCAAAAAAAGGCCGCCGCATCATTACTTTACTCACTGAAAGTACTTGTCCTGGCCGGGAATGCCTGGAGGAGCACAATCCCACACCCTGCTTGTGATTGGAGAAATCATAAATCCCGTGCTGTGATTCGTTACAGCACAAGCTGATTTTTGGGAAGAGAGGGTGTCCCTGAATGGGAGTTTGGAAATGTGGTCACCCTATCCAGAGGTTGTTAGGGGTTCTTTGAGCAATGACTGCCTCTCGGATACATTCTCACAGACACCAATGATCTTTTTAGCTATCTGTACGGGGGTAATTCATTCCAATGACCATCGCACTAATGTATCATGAGTTGTAGATATAGTCATTTTTACCCTAAGACCGGAAAGTTATTTCAAGGGTTCCGCAGTGTTAAAAAGGTTGAGAAAGTCTGGTCTAGATGTCCTCGTGTGCAAGAGACCTTAAAGTGTTATTAAACCGTCATTAAAAAGTGTATGTAGCACCATACCTCTTGTACATCTGTTGTTGCTATCCCCTTTTGTCTCTGCGGCTATTATTCATGTCTGCCAGTAGGGTGGCTACACTTCCATGCCAAGTCTCCCTGGAGCCACCCTGACATACACGTTCCCAGCCAGGTTGATAAAGGTGTGGGAGGAGGGACCAGCTAAAGCTTTATTACTGTGAGCGAGTATGTGTGCACATTATGGGCAGCGATAGTATTTGCGTTTGCACACATGCTCATTATTGACTGGACGCAGGAGACCAGCTAATAGTATTACAGGGGGCGCACATGCATATTATGCACAGGAGTACACCTGATTGTATTAGAGCAGGCATACATGCATATTATTAACTGGACAAAGGAGGTCACCTGATAGTAATTGGGCACATGTGCATTATCAACTGGGGCCACCTTATAGCATTAGAGCGGACATACATGCACATTAGGAGCTGGATTCAGCAGGCCACCTGATAATATTAGAGTGGGTACACATGAAAATTATAGGCTGACTGCGAGGAATTATCGGACAGAGAGTCTCAAAGCAGGAGGTCACATGATCCAACAGTGAGGACATCCCAATCCAAAAGTTTGGGGAAGTGCAGCAAGAATTGAACCAGACGCACAACTTTTAAGTGGGCAAACTTATGTTTTTGGGTCAAAATACTGCTACATAGCCTGGTGTCTGGATTTACAGGGATCCTCTTGCCCTGTAAAGTGGATGGCAAATACTCGCCTCTCATGCCCATACCATCAAATGCTAATGTAATGCAGAAAGTGTCAGTTCACATCAGAATCGCACAGGAACACATTCCACGCTCCTATGCAATTTTCAGCCTATTCATTGGAATTGGCTGAAATTTCCCCGGATCACAGCAAAAGTAATGCATGCACTACTTTTAGACCCCTTTCACACAGGAAGTTTTCAGGTGTTTTGGCACTAAAAATGGCACCTGAAAACTGCCTGTCATGCCTCCCGAGTGCTTTCACACTGGGGCGGTGCGCTTGGGGGATGGGAAAAAAAGTCCTGCAAGCAGCATCTTTGGGGCGGTTTGGGATGAATGGGAAGCGCCACAACACGGGTGCTTTTAACCCCTTCTTGGGGGTTTAAAGCATCCCGCTAGCGGCTGAAAAGCCTCTACCCAGATAGCAAGAACAACTTGCCACAAATTTGTGGCAGTGTTTAATTGTAAGTCTTGTTAACTTGCTGCACATTTTTACTGGTAAGTTGTACACTTGCAGAGCACTTGAAGCACAAGGTCTAGTTGACACTTCAAATTCAGGCACAGTGTGTCCCCCTGTGGTGGGATGACTATTGCACAACATAACTGAACTAGAACTTGCAGCAGTCTTGCAGAATGCTTGCAAAGAAAGTTGATCTGGAGTCATGCAATGCATACTTGCAATTGTGCAACAAACTTGTGAAACCTGCCAAGTCTGGCAATGGCTTAGCAAGTCATTTTCAAACTTGCAGCTCAGTTGCTTGCTATCTGGGTACCTAAAGACTTTTCAGAAAGCGTAATGTCAGGAGTATTAGATGCTCGGTCCTCCACGGAGCGCAGCGCTTCCCAACCCCGATGTCACTACTGTTTCTTGTACAAAGGGTTTTATTGAAAACACATTAACAGAAAAGTAAAAAAAATAACAGTGGTGGACACATCATGGGTTAACAAGTCTAAAACCGGAGGCGTCAGAAAAGGTAGTCCTGAGATTTAGCCTTAGAAATCCAAGGGCGGGCATAGAAGACCAGCAAGAGGATGTCCATCCCTCATACGTCCTGCTAAAGTGACATAATGCTGGTCTAGATGACATACCGGCTATCACACCGGAGTATATGCAGAACTTAAAAGCGAAATTGCTATTCAATATGCAACATTACAAATGGAAAAAAGAATAACCTTGAAAGGCACATAACGGAGAATAACATTTGCCAATTGGCAAAATAAACAGCGGCACATCATGTGTCCAAGACCAACAGGACCGAGCCTGTGGGCCCGAGCCACAGAGAGAGAGAGAGAGAGAGAGAGAGAGAACCAGCTAGAAGAATAGCGTGGGCATATAATACTAAAGAGAAAAGAAAAGGGGGGAAAAAAAAAGAGAAATAAGGAAGAGCGGGATAGAAGAAGAGGGGAAGGTGGAGGGAACAGAGGCTCATTAAAGGGAAAGTAATGTAGGATAAAAACGTGAAGGGTGGTTTAGAGCCACCCAGGGTTGCCATACCCGGAGGGATTTATCGTGGGTGTCCAATAAAACGGCAGTACGTTTTTTTTGTTGTAATTATATGGGAGTCAGTGGGAGGAACAATTGAGTGCAGTGGATGAGGGGAATTGCAGGAAAATGACAGCTTTCAAACATTCTTCAGGTGGCAATGTCTCTGCTCTAGAGGAGCATTTGGCAACACAAGCAACCGTAGAGATTAGCATTTACTATCTTCTTCAGGTTGGGTTCACACTGCTGTGCAAAGCGGCTCACAGCAGGAGTCCGGTGCTTCCTCGTTCTTCATTTTCAGGGACGAATCTGGCCTAAATTTTTGGCTGGATTCGGACCTGAAACAAACCAGAAGACACACAGGACTCTTCTGCAAACTGCTCCGGAGCCGTGTGAACAGGCTCCATTGAGAGCCAGTTACAGTCTCCTGACATGCGAATTGGATGCGGGGAAACCTGCATCCAATTTGCACTAGTGTTAACCCAGCCTTAAATAAAACTTAACTTTTTTTCTTCTTTATAGTTGTAGTCCATTTTAAAGGCCATTATCTGCTGTACTTTGCAAAATAATAAACAGAGGAGGGAAGCTTCTATACATGTTGGAAATGCTCTGCATATTTCTTTTAACTCTGTAGGTAAACTACAATCAGGATGTCGGCACTAGAAGATACACCTTTTAAAAGAGAGTCAACAATCGCAGCTCCAACTTTTCTATCCATACAGTTTCAGCTTCTTACCTGTGGATGTCTTTTGCAGTTTAATAATAAAGCTCTTGTAATAAATATATATTTTTTTGTATTGCAGGAAAAATGGAAACTGCTTCCAGCATTTCTCAAGGTAAAAAAGACTAATTACACAAGTACAGATTTGTTACTTTCAACTAAAGAGTATTACCCGATACCTCGTAATTTAATCATAGATTCCTGCAAGGTCCTAAGCCTAGCCATACACACATATAGATGTCTTTCATTCAGCATGTGGAAAATCAGTAGATTCCTCCATCTACACTGAAAAGTGTGGAAGAAGGAATTTCCTCTGATAGCTATTTAGGCAACTGCAGCACCTGTGGCTGCCTACATACCTGAATGGTGACTGCATCTGATAGGATGCAGTTGCTTTTCAGCCAATAATTTTTCACCCGGCTCAGTTCATTTTTAAATTGACATTTTGTTGACCCAATGGGGCTAACAACTGCTCAAGCTTTGGCCGATTCAGCAATTTTAAATTTTTTATTACTTTTTTTTTTTTGCTGCTTGTGTCCTTGAGAAGTTTCCTATATTTTTCCGTGCTGTCACTAAAACAAAAAACAAATTAAATTTCATCCAATGGGGATGCAGATTACAGTAAAAGTCTTACAGATGTTCTAACCTTTATTAATGTTCAACAAAACAACATGAACAGTTCAGCTCCGTGAAACTTGAAAGTTCTACCTTGGAGTGAAGCTGCACCCATACTGCAAGGAATAACTGTACGTTTAGGTCTAGGGGAGAGTAAAAGCACTTTTACTTCGCTGATCCCACTCCCCTGGCAGGCAGCGCTTCCCCATGCTTCGAATGTAGACTGTCCTTTTGGCATCTCCATTTCTAGTGCAGGGGCATTGGACTCTGCATTGGTCTTGTTGACGTCAAGACTTTAGACCTCTGGAGTACAGAGGAGAAGAGACTATAGGGACAGGTCTAGCAGTGCAGGGGAGCGGAGGTACGAGTGAGTAAATCCACTATAGCCAGTCCCCTAGACCTAAACGAGCTGTTACCCTTGCAGGTTGGGGTCAGCTTTACTGCAAAGTAGAACTTTATTTCCTGGAGTGGGACTAAAAAAAAAAAAAACATTTTGTTTTTGATATGCAAATCTTTTTATTTATTCTGGTGTATTGAAGGAAGATATGATTGTTATTTCCTCTTCTGCCATTGTTTGCTCCTGACAGGTGAAAGGTCTTGTGAAGCAACACATAGATTCTTTCAATTATTTCATCAATGTGGAGGTAAGTTTATTTTTTTATTTTTTTTATCTTCATCATTTGAACTAGAGTCATTTAGTGGCGCAAATGTACTCAACAGCCATTTTGGATTCAGAGACGATGAGTTTAGTCGGCTCCGCCCTAAAGGCTTGTTCGCACCATGTAGGCTTGATGCAGGGGCACATGAAAAACCATGTGCACAGCTTTCATGCACTTTAGTGCTGGTGTGAACGAGCCCTAAATTTGTCTTGATGTTCATTAGGCATTGCTCAATAGAGCAGCAGTATGTGAAAATACTCATCTTTTATAATTTTATATGATCTATTTCCCTGAAAAGTGTGTGTTTTATACATATTGTGTGATAGTAAAAGCCTTTTTATTAGAATACAGAATTGTAATATGATTACGTACTTGTAATAAGGTGATTAGTAGGATGATATGGTTAAAGAAAGCGTACAGTATTTATAAAGGAAGCCTGTACTAAGAGAATATAATTGCTTTCCTTAGGAAAAGGCTAATTGCTTGCTTCTCATGCTGATCCAGTGGCTTCAGTACTTTGGTACAATGCCCCAGAACAAATATACAAATCAGGAATTCTGTCTTTCTAATCTAAGTAGTTCTTAGAGGTCAGTGACTTTGAAAGCATCAAAGCCATAGACAGCCAGAGAACTTGCATTGTTTGCCCTGGTAACCCTTGTTCAGCATCAGTAGCCCAAATATTTCTCTCCGTTCAGGTTTCTTTGAGCTTGGTCCTTGACCTAACCCATAAGTTTACCCCTTAATACTTAATGCAAAACCAAAGGATAAGTGTATAATTTCTCTTCTCTGTGTCCAGTTGTGTATATTTTCCCGCTCTTCCTTACCTTGGACAAGGGAAGTGTGATGATCTCTCTAAACTGAGGGGAAATCTCCCCCTAAACAACCATTGGAAGATGGGGACCACACTTTTCAGAGGTGCTTTTGACTCTGTATTGTTGCTTTACATCTTTTTACAAGTGTATGTAACAAAAACTTGAGTAAGTGAGCAGTTAAATTTTATTTGCTGGCCAGTTGGAAAGTGTACTTCGGAACTTTTTGTTTTGTCCCATTGGAAGATTTCTTCCACCTCCCTGTCCTGGAGAAAATTTGTGAATTTCTATCATTTTTCTTTACCTGTGACAATGGTCACCAGGACAACTAGAAATATAGTGTATTTCAGCTGGATAGAGGCACACAGGGTATTACTGTTCTGGTATTGATATCCCTCGGTATGTAACTGAGGGTTATCTATTGTACCTTGTGTATGGTACCCTACCTACCCGCACTACTCCTTTCCCACCGTCTTCCCTCCTCTTCATCCTCCCTTCCCTCCCCTTTCTCCCCTTCTCCCTTTGCCCCTTACTTACTATAGCCCTCCATTCTTTGTCCCTCTTCTTTAACCTTTGGCCGAATCCATTGTAATGTCGGAATTTTTGGTTGCCACATTTCCTTAGGCTGTTTCTTAGACTAATTGAGGGATTGTTTTGGATTCATGCTTGTATGAATCCTATGATCATTTATCTATGGTGTTTATTTTGTTTATTAACCGCTTGATTTTGTTTGTGTACCTTTTTACTTGTTCATGCTGCTGAACACGTTTTAATAAACGCAACTGTTACACAATTTTTTTCTTTTTACTTCTCCAATGTCACTTTGTGACATTTTAATTAAAGTGACTGTAAAGGCAGAATGTTTTTTTATCCTTATGCATTAAGATAAAAACCTTCTGTGTGTAGTAGCCCCCCCCCCCCAATACTTGAGCCCCATCTCTATCCAGCGATGTGAACGAATGCCTCGGCCGCCTGGGACTCTCCTTTCTGATTGGCTGAGACACAGCAATGGTGCCATTGGCTCCCGCTGCTGTCAAACTCAGCAGACAGAGGGGGCAGGGCCAAGCTGCAGGCTCCGTGTCTGAATGGACACACAGAGCTGCGGCTCGGCTCTGGTGCCCCCATAGCAAGCTGCTTGCTGTGGGGGCACTCAAGAGGAGGGAGGGGCCAGGAGTGCCGATGAGGGACTTGAGGTGTATCTGGGCTGCTCTGTGCAAAACAACTGCACAGAGCAGGTAAGTATGACATGTTTGTTATTTTTAAAGGGAAAAAAAATACGAGACTTTAGTATCACTTTAAGTCAAGAAAAAAATAAAACAATGTCTTTCTGTACAGTGGGCTGCACATGAAAACCTTATTACTCTTTCGTCCATGGACCGACACAGCTCTATTGACAAAGTGGGTATTATCCGTTAATTAGGAGTGACTAGGCAGAAAACTTGTAAAAAGTGTTGCATCACACCTTCTACAGTACCGCCCAGGGGGCGGACCCTCTGGGTATATCCCCTCAGTCTGCATCTCGCAGATCAGTTTTTTTCTGTCTAGCAAGGAGTAGGACATGGCTCCCTTCGGGCCCATTGGTCCGGGGGGAAAAGATATTTTTTAGCTACATTTTTTTTGTTTCCTGAAATCTTCGATCAATTGCTGACTGGGTGACAGGCTGGATCCCCAGTTTCAGCCATCGAGCGTGTGCCGACCCTAGCTATGTGCTGGGTTTTCCAGGACATGCCCGTCGCTCCATGGGTGGCCGGTGAGCCTACGCTCCAGGGCCTGCATCGGACCGGTCAGCTTCGGCTGACCTTACGGCTGAGTCGCAGCAGCCTGGCCGGTGAGCTTACGCTCCAAGGCTTGCATCGGACCGCTCAGCTTCGGCTGACCTTACGGCCGAGTTGCAGCAGCCTGTCCGATGAGCATCGCGCTCCAGGGCATACGTATGATCGTCCCCTTGGGTCCAATCACAGCATGCCTGGCCAACAGTCACCTTCCGTGCGCGGACGATGATCTGTTTGGAATGTCTTCCAGCATGATACATGCAGGATAGGTAAGTAAACTCCCCTGCCTCGGTTGGGTGAGTGGGCTGGACATTCCTGGAGAGACCAAGTAAGTGGTTGTGGCCCCTTTCTTCCCTCTCTCCCTGCCTTTCCCTCCTCCCTGGGCTTCTAGCTAAAGGTTGCTGGGGGTCACCTAAGGGGTTCCACTGGAGCGGGGCTGGCTGTAACTAACATTTAAAAGAAATGTAATTTCTGCTTACCTGTTTGTGCTTCCTCCTCCATGCTGTCGGCGGCCATTTTGCGGTGGTCCATGCCTGGTTCGGCCTCTGGTGACTGCCCGGCGGCCATCTTCCTGTGGTTTCGGCGCCATTTTCTTGTAGTTCCACACCCACTGGCCTCTATCGACTGATCGGCGGCCATGTTTGTAATTATCCACGCTGTATGTATATATTGCCGTTTGGCGGCCATCTTTTTGTGGTCTTCGGCTGCTTTGTCCGCCATCTTCGGCTCGGCGGCCATTTTCTTAGAGCCCACATTATCTTCCATACAGATGTTTAGCGGCCATTTTGCTAGAGTCTCCGGCCTCTAGGGTGCATTACACTGGCGCAAGAAATTTACACAGGAAGCACTGATAAAAGAAGCAGACTGACACAGCAGCGGTGGGACAGCATCACAGGCGCAGCACGGCAGCATAGCGGTACCGATCCAAGGGTGGTGAGTCCTCTGGGTGACCCAGCATCTCTGCAGCACAGGAGGGTGGCCTATTGATATCTTGCCTGGAGCCCTGTGGGTGTCAGCGCGTGGTCAGCATGGCATCTGAGCCAGATGTCTTCTCCCCTGAAACACCAGATTTAGCAGCCCCTGAGGTGTCTATGAATGCTATGACGGCAATCCTAGAGGCGTTTGCTGCCAGGGTGGAAGCAGCACACGGAAATACAGGGGGTAGCAAACACCCCCGTCCCCTGCAAGCTTCTGGGGATAATTCTGATGCAGAACCAGGTCTAGCTACGGCTCATGGCCCAGATTCTGATGCATCAGAGACTTCAGACCGTGACCGGACAGTGAGGAAGACTCCAAGTCCAGGTCAGTACGCGAGACGGCTTTGGTATCTGACCTTATTACTGCAGTGCGGGATACGCTAAAGTTGGAAAATACTGCAGAAGCAGCAGACACTCCGGTCCACTTTGGGTTTCATAAACCTGCCCGCACTGCTAAGGTGCTCCCTTGTGTGTCTTATTTTGATAAACTCTTATACAAGGAATGGGAGAACCCACTGAGGGTCTTTACAGCCCCAAAGAGGTTTGCGGTACGGTACCCCTTTGAGGAGAGTTTTCTGAAGAAATGGACCTCTCCCCCTATAGTGGACCCTCCGGTGTCCAGACTTGATAGAACCACCATAATTCCAGTAGAAGGGGTTCCTGTTTTCAAGGACCCTGTGGATAAGAAGGCTGAAGCACTCGCTCGCTACCTATACTCAGTGGTAGGCTCGGCAGTACGGCCGGCATTGGCGGGGGCCCTAGTGTCTCACACACTTACTGAATGGGCAAGATTGCTACTCCAGGGGTTAAGGAGCGAGATGCTCCTCCTGATGAGATAACATTGGCCGACCAGTTGGTCCAGGGCCTTAGGTTTGTCTGCGAGTCAGACATGGATACTATTCCCCTGCTGTCAAAAGCTTTGGTTTATGCAGTAGCAATACGCCGCCTGATCTGGCTAAAGGGCTGGTCTGCGGACCAGACCTCCAAGAAAGCCCTGTAGGATCTGCCTTTTAAGGGCGACAGACTTTTTGGGGCCTCTATGGATGACATCATCAAGGATGCCACAGGAGGTAAAAGCACTTTGCTTCCTCAAATTAGCAAGGATAGGGGCCACGCCAAGGGCAAGGGCCCTCATTTACTGCACGCAAGCGTTTTTTTTCGTCCCCCTAGGGCGACAGGGAAAAGACCCCAGGCCGACAAGGCACCTTCCCAAGGACAAAAGCGTCCTTGGTCCCGCAAACCCAACAAGCCTGCGGACAAATCTGCGTCCGCATGAAGGTCCGCCCCCACCCAGCTCTCGGTGGGGGGACTTCTTCGCAAATTTGCGACTCAGTGGACAGCGCTAGTCTCTGACAGGTGGGTTTGCAAAGTAATCTCCTCAGGCTACAAGATAGAATTTCTCTCTTGTCCACCTTACAGATTCATCTCCTCCAATCTCCAGCTACTACCGACCCGTTGAGAGGCCCTGTATGGGGCGGTCCAGGGTCTACTGGAACGCGGGGTAGTTGTTCCAGAACAGAAACGGGGTCAGGGTTTTTACTCAAATCTGTTCATTGTGCCGAAGAATGATGGGGTTCATCCAATCTTGGATCTCAGAGCCCTTAATTGGTTTGTGAAGGTACAAAGATTTCGGATGGAGTATCGATCTGTAGTCACGGCTATCCATCCGGGGGACTTTCTTGCCTCCTTGGACATCAAGGGCGCATACCTGCATATCCCCATATACTCCAGACACCAGAAGTTTCTGTGATTTGCTATCGGAAAGAACCACTGCCAGTTTGTGGCCCTCCCGTTTGGCCTTGCCTCAGCACCCAGGATGTTCACCAAGGTGCTCGCTCCGATTCTGGCACTTCTAAGACAGCGGGGTATTGCTATCATGGGCTACTTGGACGACCTTCTACTGAAGGCCCCGTCAAGCTCAGAATTAGAGGTAAGCGTGTCTATTACCTGTCAGACTCTTCGAGACTGTGGTTGGATACTAAACACGCAAAAGTCAGTATTGGTGCCCACTCAACGCCTAGTGTACCTGGGGTTGATTCTGGATTCCTCAGAGGCAAAGGTATTCCTCCCTTTGGAGAATTTGCAGACCCTCCGGGCTGCAGTACGGCAGCTGACTTCCAGGAATTGGTCGTCACTCCGTTTTTGCATGCGAGTGTTGGGCCTCATGGTAGCCTCCTTTGGGGCGGTCCCATATGCTCAATACCACACTCGAGTGTTACAGAAGGAAGTTCTGTCCAGATGGAACAGATGTCCATCATCTCTGGATTATCAAATCCGAGTGAGCCACCTAGTCAGGAGATCCCTGGTATGGTGGCTGACAGCACCGACTCTAATGGCCGGGAAGTCATTTCTTCCGGTTTACTGGATAGTGATCATGACGGACGCCAGCCTTACAGGTTGGGGGGGGGTGGGGGGAGTCTGGGGTGTTCAGCCGGCGCAAGGTTGCTGGACCCCAGAGGAAGCCCTCCTGCCGATCAATGTCCTGGAAATCCGGGCGATCAGGCTGTGCTTCTTCAAATGATCTCAGAGGCTGCAAGGGCGTCCAGTCAGGATCCAGTCAGACAACGCCACAGAAGTGGCATATGTCAATCATCAAATAGGAACAAGAAGCTCAGCTGCAGCATCGGAGGTCGCTCGCATCCTGAAGTGGGCAGAGAGGAGCGTACCGGCACTGTCGGTCGTGTACATTCCGGGTGTGGAAAACTGGCAGGCGGACTACCTGAGCCACCAGATGCTGGACCAGGGAGAATGGTCCTTACACCCGGAGGTGTTCCAACTCCTCTCCCAAAGATGGGGCACACCAGACGTAGATCTTCTGGCTTCCCGACTCGGAAGGTATTGAGGTTTGTGGCCCGGTCAAGAGACCCATGGGCAGACGCAACGGACGTGTTTGTGGCATCGTGGGGTCAGTATCGGCTAATCTATGCCTTCCCTCCCTTAAGGCTTCTTCCTCTTCTGCTCCGCAGAGAGGAGGCAAGGGGAATCCAATGATCCTAATCGCTCCAGATTGGCCTCAGCGTCCTTGGTACGCCGATCTAGTACGTCTGGTAGCAGATGTTCCCTGGCGCCTACCACTACGGAAGGACCTGCTATCGCAAGGTCCCATACTCCATCCTGCTTTACGGTCACTGGCTTTAACGGCATGGCTGTTGAGAACCAGGTACTGAGAGACCGGGGCCTGTCAGATTCAGTGATCTCTATTATAAGAAGTGCTCGGAAACCGTCCTCTAGGAAGGTTTATCACCGCACTTGGAAGGACTACATCTCCATGTGTGAGGAAATGAAATGGCATCCGCGTACTTATTTGGTTTCCAGAATCCTGCTGTTTTTACAGCATGGGGTGGACCTAAGGCTTGCCCTAAGTACGATTCAGGGACAGATATCTGCCCTGGCTGTCTTTTTTCAGCGACTCACTCTCTCGTGAGTACATTTGTGCAGGGGGTTCGACATGTGGCCCCTCCGGTCCGTCCCCCGCTACCTCCGCGGGACTTGAACCTGGTCCTCTCGGTACTTCAGAAGGCACCGTTTTTGAGAATATTATTATTCTCAGAAAGTGGTCTTTTTGGGGGCTGTTACATCAGTTAGACGAGTCTCTGAGCTGGCAGCCTTGTCCTGCAAGGCTCCCTATTTGATTTTCCACAAGGATAATGTGATGCTGCGGCCGCAGCCTTCATTTCTTCCGAAAAGTCGTTTCGGCTTTTCATCTCAATGAAGACATTGTACTTCCATCCTTTGTGTTCTCATCCGTCGAATCCTAAGGAGTCGGCGTTGCATTCCTTGGACGTTGTCCGAGCTTATACCGAGAGTATACCTATCTGCTACTGCCCTGTTCTGGAAGTCAGGCTCACTGTTTGTTTCGGTGGCTGGTCCCAAGAAGGGCCAAGCAGTCTCGTCGGCCACCATCTCTAGGTGGATCCGACAGACAGTAATCCAGTCTTGCGCCTTAAAGGGTCAAGCACCCCCTTCCCGGTCACGGCGCATTCAACAAGGGCAATAGTTCTTTCTCTTGGGCTTTCCGACATCAAGCGTCTGTTTCCCAATTATGTAAAGCGGCGACTTGGTCGTCCGCTCACACTTTCACAAAATTCTACAAAATTGATGTAGGTGCATCTTCGGATGCCTCTTTTGGCCGCAAGGTTTTGCAAGCGGCTGTTTAGAGTTGCAACTCCTCCGTTGGAGTGCTGTTTTGTGTTTGGGGTGAAGTTTATTTTTATGCTGTTACCACCCCTCGTTTTTTCTCTGACACTGCTTTGGGATGTCCCACTTTGTCAATAGAGAAGCTGTGTCGGTCCCTGGACGAAAGAGTAAATAGGATTTTTTACTCACCGTAAAATCCTTTTCTCTGAGTCCATGGACCGACACAGCACCCACCCCTCCTTTTTAAGTTTGTACTGCTTTTTGACGAACTGATCTGCGAGATGCAGACTGAGGGGGTATACCCAGAGGGTCCGCCCCCTGGGTGGTACTGTAGAAGGTGTGATGCAACACTTTTTACAACTTTTCTGCCTAGTCACTCCTAATTAACGGATAATACCCACTTTGTCAATAGAGAAGCTGTGTCGGTCCATGGACTCAGAGAAAAGGATTTTACGGTGAGTAAAAAATCCTATTTTTCTGATCGGGTAGTATAAAGAAGCCTTTAAAGTGGGTGCATGGCCTGAAGCTATAACTTGCTCCAATTGGATACAGAAAATGTGCAGTATGCTGGAAGTCCAGATTCAATTTTATTGAAATTTTATGCAGCAAAGGAGATAAACTTCACCAATGTTTTAGGGACCACCTTAAAGTGGTTGTACACCCTCACATATACCCAGTGAAGGCACCATCCTTAGGTGATGCGCAGAGATTAAACAAATCCTCCTTCATAAGTTACATAGTTAGTCAGGTTAAAAGTCACAAGTCCATCTATTCCAACCAATGTGGGGGGGGGGGGGAATCATACAATCCTATACTCATCTGATCCAGAGGAAGGCAAAAACCCCAAAAAAGCATGAACAAATATGCTCCAGCAGGGCAAAAATTCCTTCCTGATCCCCCAAGAGGCAATTGGATATTCCCTGGATCAACTTTACCTATAAATGTTAGTATCCAGTTATATTATGTACATTTAGGAAAGAACCCAGGCTTTTATTATTTTTTTTTATTAACCACTTAAGCCCCGGACCATTTGGTAGCTAGAGGACCAGAGGTGAATTCAGAATTTTGCACTGCGCTGCTTTAACTGTAAATTGTGCGGACATGCAATGTTGTACCCAAACGAAATTTGCGTCCTTTTCTTCCCACAAATAGAGCTTTCTTTTAATGGTATTTGATTGCCTCTGCGATTTTTTTTTTTTTTTTGCGATATAAACGGAAAAAGACCGAAATTTTTGAAAAAAAATGATATTTTCTACTTTTTGTTATAAGAAAAATCGAATAAACTCAATTGTAGTCATACATTTAGGCCAAAATGTATTCAGCCACATGTTTTTAGTAAAAAAAATGTCAATAAGCGTATATTTATTGGTTTGCGCAAAAGTTATAGAGTTTACAAACTAGGGTACATTTTCTGAAATTTACACAGCTTTAAATTTATGACTGCCTATCTCATTTCTTGAGGTGCTAAAATGACAGGGCAGTACAAAACCCCCCCAAATGACCCCATTTTAGAAAGTAGACACCCCAAGGAAATTGCTGAGAGGCATGTTGAGCCCATTGAATTTTTTATTTTTTTGTCCCAAGTGATTGAATAATGACTAAAAAAAAAAAAAAAAAAAAAAAAAAAATTACAAAAAGTTGTCACTAAATGATATATTGCTCACACATGCCATGGTTATATGTGGAATTTCACCCCAAAATACATTTTGCTGCTTCTCCTGAGTACGGGGATACCACATGTGTGGGACTTTTTGGGAGCCTAGCCGCGTACGGGACCCCGGAAACCAAGCACCGCCTTCAGGATTTCTAAGGGCGCAAATTTTTGATTTCACTCCTCACTACCTATCACAGTTTCGAAGGCCATAAAATGCCAAAATAGCACAAAACCCCCCCAAATGACCCCATTTTGGAATATAGACACCCCAAGCTATTTGCTGAGAGAAATGGCGAGTATTTTACAGCTCTCATTTGTTTTTGAAAATGAAGAAAGAAAAAAAAAAAAAATATATATATATATATATATATATATATATATATATATATATATATATATATATATATATATATATATATATATATATATATATATATATATATATATAATATTTTTTTTTTTTTTTTTTTCAAAACTTTGTGACAAAAAGCGAGATCTGCAAAATACTCACAATACCTCTCAGCAAATAGCTTGGGGTGTCTACTTTCCAAAATGGGGTCATTTGGGGGGGTTTTGGTGCCATCTGGGCATTCCATGGCCTCCGAAACTGTGATAGGCAGTGAGAAGTGAAATCAAAAATTTACACCCTTAGAAAGCCTGAAGGCGGTGCTTGGTTTTTGGGGTCCCGTACATGGCTAGGCTCCCAAAAAGTCTCACACATGTGGTATCCCCGTACTCAGGAGAAGCAACAGAATGTATTTTGGGGTGTAATTCCACATATGCCCATGGCATGTTTGAGCAATATATCATTTAGTGACAACTTTGTGCAAAAAATAAATAAAAAATTGTCGTTTTTCCGCAACTTGTGTCAACATATAAAATATTCCATGGACTCGACATGCCTCTCAGTATATAGCTTGGGGTGTCTACTTTCCAAAATGGGGTCATTTGGGGGGGTTTTGAACTGTTCTGGCATTTTATACACAACATTAGGAAGCTTACATCCACTCTTCTAACCACTTGAAGACAAAGCCCTTTTTGACACTTTTTGTTTACATGAAAACATATTTTTTTTTTTTGCAAGAAAATTATGTTGAACCCCCAAACATTATATATATTTTTAAAGCAAAGGCCCTACAGATTAAAATGGTGGGTGTTGCATTTTTTTTTTCTACACAGTATTTGCGCAGCGATTTTTTCAAACGCATTTTTTGGGTTAAAAAATACACTTTTTTTAATTTTAATGCACTAAAACACACTATATTGCCCAAATGTTTGATGAAATAAAAAAGATGATCTTAGGCCGAGTACATAGATACCAAACACGACATGCTTTAAAATTTCGCACAAACGCGCATTGGCGACAAACTACATACATTTTTCAAAGCCTTTACAGGTTACCCCAGTAGATTTACAGAGGAGGTCTACTGCTAAAATGATTGCCCTCGATCTGACCTTCGCGGTGATACCTCACATGCATGGTGCAATTGCTGTTTACATATGACGCCAGACCGACGCTTGCGTTCGCCATTGGGCAAGAGCAGGGCAGGACAGGGGTGCTTTTTTTTTTTTTTTTATTATTATTAATTTTGCTATTTTATTTTTAAATTGTTCCTTCCAAGTATTTTTTATTATTTTTATTGTTATCTCAGGGAATGTAAATATCCCCTATGATAGCAATAGGTAGTGACAGGTACTCTTTTTTTGAAAAAACTGGGGTCTTCTAGACCCTAAATTTTTCCTCTGCCCTTAAAGCATCTGACCACACCAAGATCGGTGTGATAAAATGCTTTCCCAATTTCCCAATTGCGCTTTTTATATCCGGGGGGGAGGGGCATTCCCTCCCACTGCTTGTAAAAGCAGTCCAGAGGCTAATTAGCCGCTAGGATTGCTTTTACATGAAAGCCGGCCGCAGGCTGAAAAGAATGATACCAAGATGATACCTAAACCCGCAGGCATCATTCTGGTATAAACATTCAAAGTCCAGCAACATACCAGTACGTTGCTGGTCCTTGTTGGACATGTATTGTAATCTTTTTATTTCATGCAGCCAGTTGGCTGAATGAAAAAAGAGATTGATCGGTGGGTATGCCCACCATTAGAATACCGCCCTTCATCCACCCACTTCCAATGATGGGCATACACGCACCATTTATATATGCCGAAGCATGGGGGCATCCTCCCGCAAAAAAGTTATGCCGCACACACATGGTCGGACTTTTCCACGGGCAAGCCTCCGTCGGAATTTTGACCGTATGTACGCGGCATTAGGAGCAAAATCGCTCCTCCGCTCCTGCTGCCCCAATGCTTCGGCATATTTGCTTTTTTTTTTTAACTGTGGTGGTGAAATCACCTCCTACAGCACTGGAGTTGCAGGGATCAGGCCTGTCTCTGCGAACGCTGCAGTTATGTGTGTTGTGTTTTGCAAGTGACAGTGATCGATCGATACTGCACTTGGGTGACCTGGGCTGGACGGAGGGGCAAAACGCAGGTGCTAGCAGGTATCTGGGCTGATCCCGCTAACACTGCGTTTTTGGGAACCCTAAACTGCTGGGGACGCTAGTATAGATCTGATCAGATCAGATATTGATCTGTTCAGATACTATACCACTAAGGGGGGGTGTATGCTTCACGCGTGGGTGTTAGCGTTACTGGCACTAACCTGACGCTGCCTGGGGTGTGACGCAGACCCTCTCTGACGCTAAAACCTAATTGATATCACCCGCCGGGCGATCAGGGGGTTAAACCTTTATTGGGTTATATACACGGCGGGTGCCCTGACACTATAAAAAGCAAACTAACTAACCAGCGTCACCCGTAACACTTATATGGTGATCACTGGTGAAAGGGTTAACTAGGGGCAATCAGGGGGTTAAAACCTTTATTAGATAATATATGGGGGTACCTGACGCTATAAAAACATGCGGCGAACCTAAAAAAAATTACTGGCTACGATCTGCATCACTGACACTAAGACAGCGTTTAGAAAAACAATTGCTTAGTGACAGTGGTGATAGGGGGTGAAAGGGTTACCTGGGGGGCGATCAAGGGGGTTAAACCTTTATTAGATAATATATTGGGGTACCTGACGCTATAAAAACCTGCGGCGAACCTAAAAAAAATTACTGGCTACGATCTGCATCACTGACACTAAGACAGCGTTTAGAAAAACAATTGCTTAGTGACAGTGGTGATAGGGGGTGAAAGGGTTACCTGGGGGGCGATCAAGGGGGTTAAACCTTTATTAGATAATATATTGGGGTACCTGACGCTATAAAAACCTGCGGCGAACCTAAAAAAAATTACTGGCTACGATCTGCATCACTGACACTAAGACAGCGTTTAGAAAAACAATTGCTTAGTGACAGTGGTGATAGGGGGTGAAAGGGTTACCTGGGGGGCGATCAAGGGGGTTAAACCTTTATTAGATAATATATGGGGGTACCTGACGCTATAAAAACATGCGGCGAACCTAAAAAAAATTACTGGCTACGATCTGCATCACTGACACTAAGACAGCGTTTAGAAAAACAATTGCTTAGTGACAGTGGTGATAGGGGGTGAAAGGGTTACCTGGGGGGTGATCAAGGGGGTTAAACCTTTATTAGATAATATATTGGGGTACCTGACGCTATAAAAACCTGCGGCGAACCTAAAAAAAATTACTGGCTGCCGATCGGCATCACTGACGCTAAGACAGCGATCAGAAAAATGATCGCTAAGCGACAGTGGTGATAGGCGGTGAAAGGGTTATCTGGGGGGTGATTAGGGGGTTAAACCTTTATTAGGGGGGGTTAGGGGGCTACACTGGACCTAAGACTAAACTTTGGTGACACTTTTACAGTCACAAATGTCACTGATTGCAGTGATCACTAAATAAATGGTCACTGCAATCAGTGACACTGTGGCTGGGGGGGTGATCTGGGGGGGCCTGGGGGGGCGATTTATGTCCCTATGTGTCCTGGTGTCAGTGTAGTGTTGTGTGCACTGACCTGATATCTTCTCTTGTACGGCGCTCGGTATATGTGAGCGCCGCACCAGAGATGACATCACTTCCTCCTGCTCCCTCTGTCTGACACAGACAGAGGGGGCATTTCTATTCGCCGGGAGCGATCGCGAGGGGGTGGCCAGAAATGAATGGCTGCCCCCTCATCCCGGAACGCTCCCGGACACTTAGCCACCGCTCACTGTATAGAAGGGGGGTCCGATTGGACCCCCCAACTGTACAAAGGCAATCACGTATGCTCTACGTGATTGTGCCTGTCGGTGCCATTCTGCCGACGTGTATATATACAGTGAGCGGTCGTTAAGTGGTTAAGCAAACCACTGATCTGGAGTCTATTCCACATTTCATTTTCACAACTCTTTTTTCCTCTAGACATAGAGAGTGCCCCCTTGTCCTCTGTGATGACCTTAAAGTGAATACCTTGACACCAAGTTCACTATATGGACCATGTTGATCATATTCCCCCCCCCCCCCGAGAGAGGGAGAATAAATTTCAGATCCTGTAATCTTTCCTCATAGCCTCCATGCTTATCAGTTTGGTTGCCCTTCTCTGCACTTTCTCCAGTTCCCCGATATCCTTTTTGAGAACTGGTGCCCAAAACTGAACTGTATTTTCCAGATGAGGTCTTACTAATGATTTGTACAGGGGGTAAAATATCTCTTAGGGGTCCATACCTCTTAATACAAGAAAGGACTTAGCTTGTTTTGGAAACTGCAGCTTGGCATTGCATGCTATTATTAAGCTTATAGTCTTTCAAAACCCCCAGATCCTTCTTCACCATTGATCCCCACCAGTTGTACTCCCCTAGTATGTATGGTGCATGCATATTCTTAGCCCCCAAGTGCATAACTTTACATTTACATATAAGGGACACCCCCCCCCCCCCCCTTCACTCAGCTCACATGAACAGAGCTGAGGCTGTCAATTTGCTGGATGCCCCTCCCCTGTCACATTTTTCTCTTAGTGTCAGGAAAACTTGTCAGAAGTGACTCATGCTGATAGCAAAGGAATAAAGCAGCAGACAGGATGGACACTCAGTGCTTTTAATTGAGACAAGTACACACTATAGAAGGACTTGCTTTGTTCATATTTAATGTCTGAGGTTTCCAACCACTTTAAGGTAACAGACCTACGTGTCCTTAAAGTGGTTGTAAACCCTTTTTGACTACTTCTACCTATAGGTAAGCCTAGAATAAGTGCAACGTTTAGGAGATATTTCACTTGTAGTCTGCGGGGAAGATACGAAACTAAGTGACGTTTCTTCCCCAGCCTGTGTGTCGTGAATCGCGGCTCCTGTGCGCATGCGCGGGAGTGACGTCACGTGGCTCCGGCGAATCAGAGTGATGCATACTAGCCCATTATGCTTTTCATTTGCAGCGGGCTAAAGAGGAAGTAAAACCCATCACGGTTTACTTCCTCTTTAACCACTTAACGACCGCCCACTGTAAATATACGTCGGCAGAATGGCACCGACAGGCAGAATCACGTATATGTACGTGATTGCCTTTGTATAGTTGGGGGGTCCGATCGGACCCCCCTTCTTTACAGTGAGCGGTCGTTTTACCTTCGGGAGCGATCCGGCATGAGGGGACGGCCGTTCGATTCCGGCCACCCCCTCTCGATCGCTCCCGGCGAATGAGAGCTTCCCTTGCCTGTGTGCTTGTTTACACAGGCTGGAGGAAGTGATGTCATCTCTCCTGCGGCGCTCACATATACCGAGCGCCGTACAGGAGAAGATGCAGGTTAGTGCACACAACACTACACTGACACCAGGATACATAGGTACATAAATCGCCCCCCCAGATCACCCCCCAGCCCCCAGTCACAGTGTCACTGATTGCAGTGACCATTTATTTAGTGATCACTGCAATCAGTGACATTTGTGACTGTAAAAGTGTCAGTACATTTAGTTTTAGGTCCAGTGTAGCCCCCTAACCCCCCCCCCCTAATAAAGGTTTAACCCCCTGATCACCCCCCAGATAACCCCTTTCACCCCCTAGTACCGCCGTCGCTAAGCGATCATTTTTCTGATCGATGTCTTAGCGTCGGTGATGCTGATCGGTAGCCAGTAATTTTTTTTAGGTTCGCCGCAGGTTTTTATAGCGTCGGGTACCCCCATATATTACCTAATAAAGGTTTAACCCCCTTGATCGCCCCCCAGGTAACCCTTTCACCCCCTTTCACCCCCTATCACCACTGTCACTAAGCGATAATTTTTCTGATCAATGTTTTAGCGTCGGCGATGCTGATCGGTAGCCAGTAATTTTTTTTAGGTTCGCCGCAGGTTTTTATAGCGTCAGGTACCCCAATATATTATCTAATAAAGGTTTAACCCCCTGATCGCCCCCCAGGTAACCCTTTCACCCCCTATCACCACTGTCGCAAAGCGATCGTTTTTATGATCGTTGTCTTAGTGTCGGTGATGCAGATCGGTAGCCAGTAATTTTTTTTTTAGGTTCGCCGTCAGGTTTTTATATAGCATCAGGTACCCCCATATATTACCTAATTAAGGTTTTAACCCCCTAATTGCCCCTAGTTAACCCTTTCACCAGTAATCACCATATAAGTGTTACGGGTGACGCTGGTTAGTTAGTTTGCTTTTTATAGTGTCAGGGCACCCGCCGTGTATATAACCCAATAAAGGTTTAACCCCCTGATCGCCCGGCGGGTGATATCAATTAGGTTTTAGCGTCAGAGAGGGTCTGCGTCACACCCCAGGCAGCGTCAGGTTAGTGCCAGTAACGCTAACACCCACGCGTGAAGCATACACCCCCCTTAGTGGTATAGTATCTGAACAGATCAATATCTGATCTGATCTATACTAGCGTCCCCAGCAGTTTAGGGTTCCCAAAAACGCAGTGTTAGCGGAATCAGCCCAGATACCTGCTAGCACCTGCGTTTTGCCCCTCCGTCCAGCCCAGGCCACCCAAGTGCAGTATCGATCGATCACTGTCACTTGCAAAACACAACACACATAACTGCAGCGTTCGCAGAGACAGGCCTGATCCCTGCGACTCCAGTGCTGTAGGAGGTAATTTCACCACCACAGTTAAAAAAAAAAAAAAGCATATATGCCGAAGCATTGGGGCAGCAGGGGCGGAGGAGCGATTTTGCTCCTAATGCCGCGTACATACGGTCGAAATTCCGACGGAGGCTTGCCCGTGGAAAAGTCTGACCATGTGTACGCGGCATAACTTTTGCGAGAAGATGCCCCCATGCTTCGGCATATATAAATGGTGCATGTATGCCCATCATTAGAAGTGGGTGGATGAAAGGCGGTATTCTAATGGTGGGCATACCCACCGATCAATCTTTTTTTTTCGTTCAGCCAACAGGCTGCATGAAAAAAAAAGATTACAATACATGTCCAACAAGGACCAGCAACGTACTGGTATGTTTATACCAGAATGATGCCTGCGGGTTTAGGTATCATCTTGGTATCATTCTTTTCAGCCAGCGGCCGGCTTTCATGTAAAAGCAATCCTAGTGGCTAATTAGCCTCTGGACTGCTTTTACAAGCAGTGGGAGGGAATGACCCCCCCCGGATATAAAAAGCGCCATTGGGGAATTGGGAAAGCATTTTATCACACCGATCTTGGTGTGGTCAGATGCTTTGAGGGCAGAGGAAAGATCTAGGGTCCAATAGACCCCAGTTTTTTCAAAAAAGAGTACCTGTCATTACCTATAGCTATCATAGGGGATATTTACATTCCCTGAGATAACAATAAAAATGATAAAAAAAATAAAAAAAAAATATGGAAGCAACAGTTTAAAAATAAAATAAAAAAGCAAAATTAATAATAAAAAAAAAATAAAATAAAAAAAGCACCCCTGTCCTGCCCTGCTCTTGCCCAATGGCGAACGCAAGCGTCGGTCTGGCGTCATATGTAAACAGCAATTGCACCATGCATGTGAGGTATCACCGCGAAGGTCAGATCAAGGGCAGTAATTTTAGCAGTAGACCTCCTCTGTAAATCTAACGGGGGTAACCTGTAAAGGCTTTTAAAGGCTTTTAAAAATGTATGTAGTTTGTCGCCAATGCGCGTTTGTGCGAAATTTTAAAGCATGTCGTGTTTTTGGTATCTATGTACTCTGCCTAAGATCATCTTTTTTTATTTCATCAAACATTTGGGCAATATAGTGTGTTTTAGTGCATTAAAATTAAAAAAAGTGTATTTTTTCCCAAAAAAATGCGTTTGAAAAATCGCTGCGCAAATACTGTGTAGAAAAAAAAAATGCAACACCCACCATTTTATTCTGTAGGGCCTTTGCTTTAAAAATATATATAATGTTTGGGGGTTCAACATAATTTTCTCGCAAAAAAAAATATGTTTTCATGTAAACAAAAAGTGTCAAAAAGGGCTTTGTCTTCAAGTGGTTAGAAGAGTGGATGTAAGCTTCCTAATGTTGTGTATAAAATGCCAGAACAGTTCAAAACCCCCCCCAAATGACCCCATTTTGGAGAGTAGACACCCCAAGCTATATACTGAGAGGCATGTCGAGTCCATGGAATATTTTATATGTTGACACAAGTTGCGGAAAAAAGACAATTTTTTTTTTTTTTTTTGCACAAAGTTGTCACTAAATGATATATTGCTCAAACATGCCATGGGCATATGTGGAATTACACCCCAAAATACATTCTGTTGCTTCTCCTGAGTACGGGGATACCACATGTGTGAGACTTTTTGGGAGCCTAGCCGCGTACGGGACCCCAAAAACCAAGCACCGCCTTCAGGCTTTCTAAAGGGTGTAAATTTTTGATTTCACTTCTCACTGCCTATCACAGTTTCGGAGGCCATGGAATGCCCAGATGGCACAAAACCCCCCCAAATGACCCCATTTTGGAAAGTAGACACCCCAAGCTATTTGCTGAGAGGTATTGTGAGTATTTTGCAGATCTCGCTTTTTGTCACAAAGTTTTGAAAATTAAAAAAAAAAAAATGTTCTTTCTTCATTTTCAAAAACAAATGAGAGCTGTAAAATACTCACCATGCCTCTCAGCAAATAGCTTGGGGTGTCTACTTTCCAAAATGGGGTCATTTGGGGGGGGTTTTGTGCTATTTTGGCATTTTATGGCCTTCGAAACTGTGATAGGTAGTGAGGAGTCAAATCAAAAATTTGTGCCTAGAAATCCTGAAGGCGGTGATTGGTTTTCGGGGTCCCGTACGAGGCTAGGCTCCTAAAAAGTCCCACATGTGGTATCCCCGTACTCAGGAGAAGCAGCAAAATTTATTTTGGGGTGCAATTCCACATATAACCATGGCATGTGTGAGCAATATATCATTTAGTGACAACTTTTTGTAATTTTTTTTTTTTTTTTGTCATTATTCAATCACTTGGGACAAAAAAAAAAAATATTCAATGGGCTCAACATGCCTCTCAGCAATTTCCTTGGGGTGTCTACTTTCTAAAATGGGGTCATTTGGGGGGGGGTTTGTACTGCCCTGCCATTTTAGCACCTCAAGAAATGAGATAGGCAGTCATAAATTTAAAGCTGTGTAAATTCCAGAAAATGTACCCTAGTTTGTAAACGCTATAACTTTTGCGCAAACCGATAAATATACGCTTATTGACATTTTTTTTACTAAAGACATGTGGCTGAATACATTTTGGCCTAAATGTATGACTAAAATTGAGTTTATTCGATTTTTCTTATAACAAAAAGTAGAAAATATCATTTTTTTTTCAAAATTTTCGGTCTTTTTTCGTTTATATCGCAAAAAAATTAAATCGCAGAGGCAATCAAATACCATTAAAAGAAAGCTCTATTTGTGGGAAGAAAAGGACGCAAATTTCGTTTGGGTACAACATTGCATGTCCGCACAATTTACAGTTAAAGCAGCGCAGTGCAAAATTCTGAATTCACCTCTGGTCCTTTTAGCTACCAAATGGTCCGGGGCTTAAGTGGTTAAAGTAGCACTAAAGCCTTATTCTTTTTACAGCCACAGTCTTATTGTTCCTCTGCGCACCTTTCTTGAACTTCGTGTTGGGGAATGCACCCATGTATTGTCATTACAAGTCACATGATCCCTCTCCTCAGGACTGCATGTCCCTTCATTCCTAGTGCCAGGGCCCAAGCATGCTCCACCATTCACCAGATTTGGAGCCATGTTCAATTTCAGGCTCCTTGTGTGTGTTGGCAAAGACAGCATCCTCGCAGCAGTATGTAAGTCCATTCCCAGAAGTGTGAACAGTCGGTCGCTTCAGAGGGGCTCCATGCAAGCCAAAGCAGCCCCACTAATTGGGGGACCAGGTGATACTGCCCAAAAATTAATCTTTAAAACCAGAAAGAGCGATATACAATGTAAGTCTTGGTCAGCTTCTGAAATTGCTCATTGTTTCCTTAAAAATGTTGGTGAAATTGTCTCCTTTTATTTCATGGGATTTCCGTAATGTTTTGAAGCATTTTAGCACTAGGGGAGACATGATTGAAACCTTTAAGTATATCAAGGGGGTGAATAAGGTTCAGGAGGGCAGTTTTTCAATATGAAACCAAAATCAAGAACACGGGGATATGACCTGAAACCAACTGGAAGAATGTTCAAAACTAATTTTAGTAAGTATTATTTTACTGAAAGGGTAGTTGATGCTTGGAATAAACGGTCAACAGTAAATAGCTTCAAACGTGCTTGGGACAAACCTAGATCTATACTCAGACAAAAAAGTTAAATTGATACTAAAGTCAAATCATTTTTTTCATTAAAAATAACAAACATGTTATGCTTGCCTGTTCTGTGCAGTGCTTTTGCATAGAGCAGCCCAGATACTCCTCTTCTCAAGTCCCTCTTTGGTGCTCCTGGCTCCTCCCTCCTGTTGAGTACCCACCCCCACAGCAAGCAGCTTGCTATGGGGGCACCCAAGACAAGCTGCAGCTCCCTGTGTGTCTTCAGATAGGGAGCTGCGGCCTGGCCCTGCCCCCTTCTTTCCTCATTGGCACACTGACTTTGACAGCAGCCAATGGCGCCACGCTGCTGTCTCAGCCAATGAGGAGAGGAGTTCCAGACAGCAGAGTCTTAAGTATTAGGGGGGCTGCTGCACACATGTTTTTTTACCTTAATGCATAGAATTCATGAAGATAAACCTTCTGCCGTTACAATTACTTTAACTAAAAAAACGAAAGAAATTTAATAAAAAATGGTCCATCTCCTGTCTTTTTCTGCCGTCACTATTATATGTGTTTTACGTTTCTAGCAATAAAAACCTGACAGGGGTTCTAACTGTCCCATACTTTGTCCAAACCTAAAAAAAAAGATTTTGGCTTTAGATGCACTTTAAGAATTTAAGACTTTTTTTTTGCTTTCTCAGGTGTCCCACTGATTATATTTTGTTTGTATTCTTAGATTAAGAAAATTATGAAGGCGAATGAGAAGGTGACAAGTGATGCAGACCCCATGTGGTACCTTAAGTGAGTAATGGTGATTGTGATGCAAGTAGCTTTAAGTGGCGGGGCTTCCATAGAAACACAATGTGCCCACAGGGAGCCAGCTGTTTCAGGAAGAAGGTTTAAAGAACAAAGATAAGAGGGGCCTATATTGAGTTTCTGCTGCTTTTTCTGCTGGTGGATCACAAATTATTATTATTTTTTTTAAGTTATCCTTGCTGCAAAAAGTCCACTGCAGATCAGATGTAAATAAAAAAAACGCTGTGATACAGAACACATCTCTAAACAGACCCTGTAGGTTATTTACGAAAGGCAAATCCACTTTGCACTGCAAGTGCACTTTCAAATGCAGTCGCTGTAGATCTGAGGGGGACATGGAAGGAAAATAAAAAACAGCATTTTTGCTTGCACATGATTGGATAATAAAATCAGCAGAGCTTCCCCCTCAGATTTACAGCGACTGCACTTACAAGTGCACTTGGAGTACACCTGTAGTGCAAAGTGGATTTGCCTTTCGTAAATCGCCCCCATTGACCGGCACCGAAAATAATATGTCCTAGAACAGTGATTCCCAAGTTGGGGTATACATACCACCAGGGGAATGTGCCAGGATGTATTTTAAGGGTACACAAAAAATGTACCGTATTCTTCGCTCTGTAAGACGCACCTAGGTTTTAAGCTGGATACACACTATACAATTCCAAATATATAAATATAGATATATATAGATATATATAGATATATATAATATTATTATTATTAATATTTTTTCTTCTTCTTTCAGTTTTACCAAAACCTTATAATATGAGGTCAAACCTTAAGAGTTTCCATTTGTATGCAATTAGGCAGGCCCTTGCACTACATGGTTTTGGTAAATCTAAAGGAAATCGGACAACAAATGTTGTATAGTGTGTATAGGGTCTTAGAGGAGGAAAACCAGAAAAAAAATATTCTGAACCAAATGGCCGTGGGTCCTGCCGGCTGCCGTCCATGGCCAGCTCCCAGCAGGACCTACAGGGCAGCGGGACACAGGCCATGACCAGCTCCCAGTGACCAGCAGGACCCACAGACCATGGCCAGCTCCCAGCAGGACCCACAGTGTTGAAGGCTATTATGAGGTTACTGGGTGGACACTGGGGCAGAGTAAATGGGGTATGTGGGGGTCAGCCAGCCCTTGGGGTGTCAGGTCGGGGTCTCTCACCTCAGTGATGGCGGCTGCTAGTACCAGCTCAGCAGGTCCTTGCACGGCCTCCTCCAGCCCTGGGGGGAGGGGAGTTTGATGCTCCTGTCCTGGGGTCAAGCAAAGTTGTAGCCCGAGCCAGTCACGTTGGTCCCACGTCCCGACTCCCTGGCGCACCCTGCAAACCAAGATCCTGGTTGAGTTGTAGTTCCCTGGCTGTGCTGCGCTGCTTCTCCACCCACAGGGAGCTTAAGTGTGCTCGGAGAGGACTACAACTCCCGGAATGCAACAGCGTCAGCTAGTTGCTGCAGCCGTGCCCCCAGCCCAACTATTCTAACGGGGGGGGAGGCACAGCTATGCCCCATGATCACTAAAATCCAGTCAAAACCCAGGAAAGTCACCACATGACTTCAGCATGCCCAATCATGCTGAGGTGTGGAGCAGCCAATCCTGGGAGAGCTGGAGAAGAAAGGAGTGGGGGGATGTAAAGTACACAGAATGACTTTCTCACCTAGTGTATGAGATAAGAAAATTGCCTGTCGGTTACAGCAAGGGGGAAGAACGGACACCTATTTCTCTGTGTCCATTTTTATCTTACCGAAAATAAATAAGAGGATTGCTCAGAGCTGGGTTAACTCATCGTGGCAAGACTGGGCACAGATGAAATTACATTCTCTTGTCTAACAGATACGAGTGTTTAATTAAAAAAATCGTTTTTGGGTTTACATCCACTTAATGTATCTTTTATTTTTTCTTTAAAGGTACCTCAATATATATGTTGGAGCTCCAGATGTTGAAGAAAGCTTCAATGTCACACGGCCAGTGTCTCCTCACGAGGTAAAGTCTTGTATGAATACTGTTTTTTTTTTTTTTTCTTTTTTTTTATATTTGCTTTAGGTTTTATTCTTAAATCTTCTAAACCGTTCTGCCTTTTGGTTTATCCTCCCAGTGTCGTCTGCGAGACATGACCTATTCCGCTCCTATCACAGTGGATATTGAGTATACCAGAGGCAGTCAGAGGATTATCCGCAATTCTCTACCAATTGGCAGGTGAAAAAAGGGAATGTGATTTCAAAATGTTGTACATCAATGTTTTTGGATAGGGTGGAGAAAGATATGAACACTTCCCTTTTTTATAGCTTCCTTCTTGGGGAGATTTCTTCTCACTTCCTGTTCTGCTGCCTGTGCTGGAAATGAATGGGAACTCTTTTTAAGTGTCAATAACTCAAAAACGATTCTTTACAGTTCCATTGTTTGTATATACTGTACATTGAATTCTGTTGGAAATACCTGCAAATGAAGAATCATTTGCAGATTTGCTTCCTAAATGGTCACCAGATCAGGATGTGAACAGAATTTCTCCAGTTGGAACACAACAGCAGTAAGCTGAAGCCCAGTGATTTCTGCAAGCAGTGTTATGGATACACCCACAATTTGCCGATCTTCTGAAAATAAACAAACAAATTGACCCACTTGCCTCGGACAAGTATACAGATCAGTAGTTAGAGAAAAGTCTAAACGTATCTGAATGCTTGTCCAGGGTCTCTGGCTCAAAATATTAAAGCCAGAATAACCAGGCAACTTGGATTTTCAGAAGGTCATCAGCAATGCCTCCATGTATCTCTCATGACCGGTTTCTTTTGAAGGTAGATCTCCAAGCAAATGGATTTTAGTCATTACTGCTGTGTAAAAATAAGTTTTCTTCTAATGAGGTGTATCCCATGGCCAATTTACAAGACTGGGCAGAAATCCTAGCCATGGATACGCCTCCTTATGCCGCGTACACACGATTGGAATTTCCGTCGGGAAAAACCTTGCATGATTTTTCCGAAGGAATTCCGCTCAAGCTTGACAAGCATACACAGGGTCACACAAAAGTTCTCTGAAATTTCGACCGTCAAGAACGTGGTGACGTACAACACTACGACGAGCTGAGAAAATGAAGTTCAATGCTTCCAAGAATGTGTCGAATTGTTTCCGAGCATGCGTAGAAATTTTGCGCGTTGGAATTGCTACAGACGATCGGAATTTCAGATAGGAACTTTTTCCGTCGGAAAAAATAGGATTTTTATAACAGCTTACCTGTAAAATCCTTTTCTTAGGAGTACATCACGGGACACAGAGCGACATAGTCATTACTAATGGGTTATATAGATACCGTCAGGTGCTGGCACTGGCAACTTCCAAAACCGGAAGTACCCTCCCCTATATAAGCCCCTCCCATCCGGGAGCACCTCAGTTTTGTAGCAAAGCAATAAGTGTCCCCAAAGAGGGGCGGGAGCTCTGTGTCCCGTGATGTACTCCTAAGAAAAGGATTTTACAGGTAAGCTGTTATAAAAATCCTATTTTCTTTCTCGTACATCACGGGACACAGAGCGACATAGTCATTACTAATGGGATGTCCTAAAGCAATGCCCAATGAGGGGGGGGGGATACACCATATATAAGCTGAGCGCTATCAGACATGAGGATCTTTTGCGGCCTGCAACACACTGCGCCCAAAGGCGACATCCTCCTGACTTCTAACGTCCACCTGGTAGAACCTAGTAAACGTGTGAACTGAAGACCACGTTGCGGCCTTACAGATTTGAGCCAGGGAGGCCTGGTGATGCACTGCCCATGAAGTTCCAACTGCTCTCGTGGAGTGCGCTCTAACTTTGAACGGAGGCGGTCTCCTTCTCAAGCCATAAGCTTGCATAATGACCTGTCGAATCCACTTGGCTAAAGTAGATTTTGACGCTGCCTGACCCTTTCTGGGGCCTTCCGGCAGAATAAACAAAGTATCCGTTCTGCGAATCTGAGCAGTGGCTTTTAGATAAGCTTTAACTGCTCTTACTACATCCAAAGAATGCAATAACTTTTCCTCTACCGAAGTAGGTTTGGGGAAAAAAGAAGGAAGAACCACATCTTGGTTCAAATGAAACCTCGATACCACCTTAGGAAGAAAGGCTGGATGAGGACGTAACACTACTCTGTCCTTATGGATAACCAGATATGGCTCCTTACAGGACATAGCTGCTAATTCCGACACTCTTTTAGCCGAACAAATGGCTACTAGAAAAATCAATTTCCTGGTGAGAAGCACCAAGGAAATATGCTGTAATGGTTCAAATGGTTGTTTCTGTAGAACCGACAGAACCAAGTTTAGATCCCATGGACATATGGGAATATTAACCGGAGGACTAATACGCATCACTCCTTGTATAAAGGCTTTGACTAGTGAATGCGAAGCCAAGGGCCTTTGAAAAAATATTGACAAGGCCGAAAACTGACCCTTGATAGTACTCAAGGCAAGCTTCCTATCTACAGCCCACTGTAGGAAGTCCAGAATCCTACCTATTACGTACTTATGTGGATGCCATTTCTTGGCCTCACACCACGCGATGTACGCCTTCCAGATTCTATAGTAGATCTGCCTGGATACCGGCTTCCTGGCATTGATCATGGTAGATACCACAGCATTAGAGAGCCCTCTCTTTTTTAGAATGTGGGCTTCAATAGCCAGGCCGTCAAACCTAGGGCTGGTAAGGAAGGGTGGTATATCGGTCCTTGCGAAAGCCGGACGACGTGGGAGAGTCCAAGGACTCCCCACTGAAATTTTACAATCTCCGCGTACCACGCTCTTCGGGGCCACGCTGGAGCCACCGGAATCACCGGTTTCTTTTCTACCCTGATTCTGCGGAGTAATCGAGGTAACCATTGTGGCGGTGTGAATGCATATATCAGCTTGAACTGATCCCAAGGGAACACTAGGGCATCCGAGCCGCAAGCTAGGGGATCCCTTGTCCGAGAGACAAACCTGTCCCCCTTTGCGTTGAATCTGGATGCTAGAAGATCTACATCCGATGTTCCCCACCGCTGACATATTGTCTAGAAAACCTCGGGGTGAAGGGACCCTTCCTCTGGGCCTAATTGCTGGCGACTTAGAAAGTCCGCCTTCCAATTCTCCACTCCTGGAATGAATACCGCAGATATGGCTGGGACATATTTTTCTGCCCATTTCAGGATGTAATTTACTTCCCTCTGGGCTGCACGACTCCTGGTGCCCCCCTGATGATTGATATATGCCACTGCTGTGGCATTGTCTGATTGCATTCTGACAGGGGACCCTTGGAGTTTGGATGTCCATGCTACTAGGGCATACCGGGCTGCTCGTATCTCTAAGAGATTGATGGGCAGGGCCTTTTCTGCATCCGACCATCTGCCCTGGAGAGACTATTGCTCCAGTACTGCTCCCCAGCCTATAAGGCTGGCATCTGTAGTGACCACCTTCCAAGAAATCGGACTGAAGGATTTCCTTTTTTCCAGATTCTGGGGAACCAACCACCAACGGAGGCTCTTGCGAACGGAAGGGGACAAGGACATTGTAAGTCTAGGGCCTGAACTTTTTTGTTCCAGGCTGACAGTATGGCCCCTTGCAAATTCCTTGAATGGAATTGACCGTAGGGTACTGCTTCGAATGATGCCACCATTTTTCCCAGCAGCCTCATATACAGGCGTATGGACGGCTGTCTTTTTTGTACCCACTAAGTGGATCAAATCTTTCAAAGACAACATCTTTCCTCGAGGCAAGAATATTTTTCTCTGGCCTGAATCCAACCTTAGCCCCAAGTATTCCAGACTTTTGACTGGTTTTTAGGGCTGACTTGTCTCGGTTGATAATCCAACCGTGAGATTCCAGATACTTGATCGTCTTGTGAACGACCACGTCTAGTTTTTTCACTGAGTGGTCTATCAGCAACAAGTCATCCAGATATGCCATTATCATTACACCTTGTGTTCTTAGATTGGCCAATAAAGGGCCAGAATTTTTGTAAACACTCGTGGTGCTGTGGCCAAACCGAAGGGTAAGGCTCTGAACTGAAAATGGCGCCCTTCTACTGCAAAGCGTAGAAATTTTTGGTGGACTGGAAAGATGGGAATGTGCAAATAAGCATCTTTGATGTCGATCGTGGCTAACCAATCCTCCCCTTGTAGGGCAGTGGCCACCGATCGGATCGACTCCATCGGAAAGTCCTGATATACAGGAATTTGTATAGCCCTTTTAGAATTAATATGGGCCTCCCGTCCGCGTTTGCTTCGGGACTGTAAAGAGGTTTGAGTAAAACCCGAACCCTCATTCTTCCAGGGGAACCTCCATAATTACTCCTTGGAGCAATAGTTGTTCTAGTGCCAACAGGAGGGACTCTCTCTTCCGGGGATCCCTTGGCACGTTTTGACCTCAAAAATGGGAAGGAGGAGAGTCTTTTAACTCCAAACTGTATCCCAAACCTACTGCGGAGAGCACCTATCTGTCTTGATCGTGTCCCGCCAGGTCTCTTGCGAACAACTGGAGTCCTCCCCCCACCCGACTGAGTGGGGGCTTCATGAATTTAACTTTGGGGGAGGTTTTGTACCTCCCCTAACCCAGGGTTTCTCATTACCCTGCTACTGTCCCTGTTTTTTACCCCCGGGATTTGACCGAGGAGGCCGTCGGAACTGTTACACAGCCGATGCCCCAGGGACTGGAGAAGCAGCCCTCTTAAAGAGGGACCTCTAACTCTGCTTTTAACCGGCAAGAGCGTATTTTTACCGCTGGAAATTTTCTGGATATATTTGTCCAGGTTTTCCCTGAATAAGCGTTCACCATGAAATGGGACGCTAACCAGCCATTCTTTACAGGGAGCTTCAGCAGACCAGTTTTTGAGCCATAGGAGCCTACGCATATGTACTATAGACAGCGTAAGGCGGGAGGCCTGATGGACTGAATCCTCTATGGCATCAACCGCAAAGCCTAAGGCTCTAGGTAGATCAGCTAGGGCAAAGCCTGCTGATCTGTCAAGTCCCTCAAGACCTGTTTCAACTGATCCTTCACTGCTTAGCAGACCCCAATAGCTGCTACTGCTGGTTGTATCACCAAGCAGATTTTCATAAGGACTCCAATCTTTTATCTATTGGGTTCTTGAACATTTGGACATTATCCACTGGACATGTCAGTGATTTATACATACAAGAGATGGCTGCGTCCATTGTAGGGACCTTCCATTTTTTTTTTTTTTTTTTTCTTGACCACCATTAAAAATTATTACATTTTTTTAGTAGTTACAGGCATGCACAGAATTTTGCGGGAATACCATTAGGTAACAGACAGAAAGACAAATTAGGCTTGGGGGTCCCCCAATAGAACCAAGTTCCTGGGGGCCCCCACTTACCTGTTCCCCGCCGCAGGACTTTGTTTGGTCCACAAAAGCCCAAACTTCACCTATCACGGCAGGCATTGTAATCAAACCTTCAGGGACCGGGTTCCCAAGGATTCCACTCCCCTGGACCTGTATAGCACCCTGCACAGAAAACATCTTGGTCGTGGGTATGACCAGAGCTCTGGATCCCAGGGTCCAGCTCTCCTAAGAGAAGCATTACAGGCAAAACCTTGCTCTTCTCTGCAAGGCCCGGGTACCGACCGTTTAGCTATGAAGCTTTTTTGGTCGGATCCGGAATAGCTTACTGAGGCCCAAAAGAACCTGTACGCAAGCTCAGTGAAAAACACATGTTTCTTCTTGGCCAACACCTTAGACACTGGCACAAAACTGAGGTGCTCCCGGATGGGAGGGGCTTATATAGGGGAGGGTACTTCCGGTTTTGGAAGTTGCCAGTGCCAGCACCTGACGGTATCTATATAACCCATTAGTAATGACTATGTCGCTCTGTGTCCCGTGATGTACGAGAAAGAAATAGAGAACCTGCTCTCAATCTTTTCTTGGCGGAAATTCCGACAGCAAAAGTCTGATGGAGCATACACACGGTCGGAATTTCCGACAAAAAGCTCACATCGGACTTTTCTTGTCGGAAATTCCGATCGTATGTACGCGGCATTAGAGGTAATTTTCTATATAAAAAAAAAACAGTAAAGAATGGATGTTTGCTTTGAGTTCTGTTTAGGAACCTTGATCTTGAGGTAGTACCACAATAAACCTGTGCCACCTCCTATGATCCAATAACACAACTATATAATCTGATGTCAGCAGTCCTTATAAGCTTACAGAACTCTTTACACATCTACATTTGTGAATTTCTATATATGTTTTTAGTTTTGTTGGATCTTCATTCTGGTTGAATTGCTTTCACTCAAATTTCCGTCTCTTTTCTTCGATGTAGGATGCCGATTATGCTTCGCAGTTCCAACTGTGTTCTTACAGGGAAGACTCCAGCTGAGTTTGCCAGATTAAATGAATGCCCTCTGGATCCAGGTTAGAGATAAGTTACTGTTCTGTAGGGAAATGTGTATCTAGATGCATTAGAGCAGTGGTGTCAGGAACGAGTATGGAGATCGAGATGCTAAGAGGGCTCCCCTTGCGGCTGAGTGCAGCGCGCCCCTGGAGTTGGGAACAGGGAGCGCGGTGCCCACAGAAGCACGGTTGGCCAGGTGCTTGCTTGCAGTCTGATGAGCTCAGCCACTGAGGGATGGCGGAGGCAGGCAGAACTGAGCTTGTTATATTCAGATGAACGGAGATATCGGAAGCCAGGCCGGGGGTCAAACACAGGAGATCAGTCCAGAGCATATACAGGGGCGAGCCAAGGTCATACACGTGCAGGGTCCAGGTACAAGCCGAGGGTCAAGCCGGGTGGTCAGGAAGCAGAAGCAGAGTCCAGAAGCAGGCCGAGGGTCAAACACAGGAAAACAGGAAGCGAGGTTAAGGCAAGCCGGGTCACAACGGATAAGCACGGATCAGGAGACAAGGTCAAGGTACACAGGAGACTGAAGAGATAATCCAGCAATGAGCAGCTCCAGCAGCAGGCTTAAATAGACCAGGAAGTTAGTCATGTGATCTGTTCAGGTTACAAGGAGGAAGTACCGCCCACCTTAGTCATGCTGTGCACCATGGCAGCCATGATTGTCTTGGGCAGAATTGCCAGTCCTTCTTCGGCTATTTCCCTGACAGTGCCCCCCCCCCCCCCCAGGGGCAGCCTCTGGATGCCCAACCTAGACCATCTTTCTGGGTACCTGTTGCGGATATTTTGCAAAAGTCTTGGAGCATGTAAATTATCCATTGGTTCCCAAGAATTTTCCTCTGAAGAATACCCCTTCCATTTTTTTTTAATTGGAAATCAACTTTATTGAAAAGTATGCACGGTACATAAATCGACATAAGCCAGTATGGCCAATATAATAGTACATACATGAACACAGTGAAGCATCTGTGTGACATAAAGATAATAACAGCAGTGAAAGTAGAGCCGGTACACAACAAAAATAAAAAATCGACATGTCAAGTACACGTTTCACCATCCGCCATCCATCTGTCCCAGACCTTCTCATACTTTAGCGGACACCCTCTATGTACATAAATCAGTTTTTTATATGGGAGAGCATCGTTAACCGCCTTTTCTTTATCGTACACCACGGGACACAGAGCTAGTCATTACATAATGGGTTAAGGGTCACCAGCGGTGATTGGACACTGGCACAACCAATGGAAGACAGTTCCCCTCCATATAACCCCTCCCATCAGGGAAGTACCTCAGTTTTTTCGCCAGTGTCGAAAGGTGTTGGACGCGTTAGGAGGTGCTAAAGGAAAGTTCTACCAAAGAGACCCTCTGGGGGTAAAAGAGCTATGCTTTCGGATCCATCCAAGACGCCTACAAATGAGCTGAATCTGGATGGGATCCGGGCCTCATCCATGAGGCGTCGCCTGTAATGTCTCTCTTCGGAGGACTGGGCTCTAAGATCCAGCACTTTCGCTATTTCGCTATAAAGTCCTGGTAAGAGTCTTGTACAAGGCCCAGGGGAGAGGTATCCTTTAAATAGGAACCCATATCCCTGAAGGTTGGCACACATAGCCCACCGTGAAGGGTGAAGTTTGGTATCTGTCTGAAATCTTTCAGCAGAAAAACCTGCGGCGTGGATAAGGTGAGATTAGAAGGTCCATAACTAGGTTGGGACCTTTTTCAAAAAGTGGATGTCTTCTTTTTTTCCACCACTGGGGGGAGTAAAGAGCTGAATATACTCACCTCACTCTGTTCAGTGTCGGCTTCAGCGAAGTACACTGCTCGTCACCTCCGCTGCTGAGCTTGCTGGGGCACCCCGATCCTCCTTTCGGTGGCCGACCAGACACCTGCAGATGCAGGTAAGTGGGAACAAGGGCTGATGAGAGTCCTCTCTCACTATGGCCACCGCCATAGCGCTAAGGGCCGCGCGCGCGCGCGCGCGCGGGAGCGCGCTTTATCGGAGGGGGGGGGGGGGGGCGAAGGCGTGCGCGGGCACGTGGCGCGCGCAGGCACAGAAACGGCGCCAATTTTAAAAGACTGTTAGTGTGAGAAGCACTGCAGCAGCAAGCAAGCTCGTTAGTTCTCTTATTCTTGGCAGAGAAACACAGCAGCTATACAGGGACGTAAGACTCCATGTGGTTGGATTGGGTACTTCCTAGAAGACATCCATGTTATGCATAGTTATGTGTTAAAAGTTGCATACTTAATGTATTTGCTAAACTGAACACGGTAGTATATGCATTTAGGTACCTTGTATTTTGTCTAAACGGTAAGCCTTCCAGGGGAAGTAATACGGACAAAAAGAGATAAGAAAGCACCACCGCCTGAGAGGAGGCTCTAACTGTGCTGACTCGGTACCTTTCTCTCCTGGGTTGCTAAATGCACCTGTTCAGGATGAGCCATTACCTCTGTCAGGTATGGCGGCTTCCCCAGTGGAGCCTGGGCCTGTATATGTCACTGAGGACACTTTATCAGCTGCCCTAAATAATCTGGAGGAAAAAATTGCTACCTTAATCGCTAAGTCCTCTAAAAAGGAACAATAAGCGAAGCAGGTCTCTTCCAGTATTGGACCTCCCTTCAGAAGTACCTGAGGGAGGAGGATGAGGAGGAGGAGGCTACATCAGCAGAGGATGAGGAGCCAGATTTTAAGGTCACAGGTACAATGCTATAGCAGTGCATTTAAGTTAACCTCTGCGGAGGTAACGGAATTACCTGTCTCCTCCCTAGGGTCATTAAGATCCCTGCAAGGTGCATGCTCCTTCCCGGTTCATCCGTTACTAGAGGATCTAATATACGCAAACTGGCAACATCCAGATAAGCGTTTCTCACCTCCAAAAAGGTTTAACATTCTTTATCCTATGGGGGAAAAAATTTTTTTTTTAAGAAATGGAGCCTGCCTGCGGTAGTTGCGGCTATTTCTTGTGTAAATAAAAACCTGACATGTCCGGTGGATAATGTACAAGGGTTTAAAAGATCCTTCTGAGAGGAAGTTGAAATCCTCCTTCCTTTTGGCCGGCTCAATTACCCAACCTGCAGTAGCAGCAGTCGGTATGGGTCAGGTCATCAGCCAACAGGTAAAGCAGGGGCTGAAGGAACTGCCTTCAGAGCAGGCTAGAAATTGGGAAAAATTTGCCTAAAAGCCTTATGCTTCACAGTGGATGCCATGAGAGATTCTATCATACAGGCATCACGCCTTACACTCCAGCTGGTACAGATGCGCAGAGTACTTTGGCTTGAGCATTGGTCAGCGGAGACCCCATGCAAAAAGCTGTTGGCAAGTTCCCGTTCCATGGCGAACGCCTATTTGGGGAAGATTTAGAAAAATATATACAGAAGATCAAGTGGTAAAATGACTTTTACCTGAGAGAAAGAAAAACAAGAGATCTTGTTTTAAACGCTCTCTCCCCAGCTCCCGGGAAATCTGACTCCAACCAGTGGCGGCGGCCTGTTTTAGCCGCCCACAAAAGCCAAGGGGCAAGCTCAGAAGAACAAGAAGCCGTGGGGTGCAAGAGCTAATAAGCAAGCCCCCAAAGCCTCTCAGTGAAGGGGCGCCCCCGCTCGGCCGAGTGGGAGGAAGGCTTTGTCAGTTCTGAGCAACTTGGTGGTCAGAAATCCAGGACAATTGGGTAGTATCCACAATATCCTCAGGGTACAAACTGGAATTTCGAGAGATCCCATCTTCTCAATTCCGAGGTTCAAGACTCTCCAAGGATCCACAAAAAAGAGAATCCTTCTTCAAAGGTTTGAATCACTTAATGGCTCAAGGGGTAGTTACAGACGTACCCCAAAAAGAGCGAGGTTCAGGTTTTTACTCAAACCTCTTTGTGATTCCAAAGCCAAATGGAGATGTCAGACCCATCCTGGATCTAAAATCCCTAAATCGGTTCCTGAACGATCGCCATTTTCGAATGGAAACGATCCGATCCGTGGCCGCCACTTTAAAGGGCGGAAGATTCATGGCGTCCATAGATATCAAGGACGCACATTTACACATACCCATCCTCCCCGCTCACCAAAGATTCCTAAGGTTTGCGGTAGAAGATCGCCACTTTCAATTTGTGGCTCTGCCGTTTGGTGTAGCCACCGCGCCCATAGTGTTCACAAAGGTGCTAGCTCCTCTGTTAGTAACCTAAGAACACGGGGCATTGCGGTAACAGCCTATCTGGACGATCTACTAGTAATAGATCAGTCAAAGGACGGCTTGGGTCACGCTGTACACACTACAGTAGGATACCTGGAGCATTTAGGATGGATTATAAATTTACAAAAATCCTCTCTCCAGGCCCAAAGAAGGATAGGGTACCTGGGCATGATCATAGATACAGCCCAAAACGAGGTATACCTGCCAGAACCGAAGATACAGTCTCTGAAAGACCTGATCCACAAGGTCAAAGCAAACAAGAGGCCGTCTATTCGCCTTTGCATGAGACTATTGGGAAAGATGGTAGCCTCCTTCGAGGCGGTCCCTTACGCCCAGTTTCATTCGAGACTACTTCAAGGCAATATTTTAGCTTCCTGGAACAGGAAGAGCCAAGCTCTGGATATACCCATGCGCCTGTCCTCACAAGTACGCCACAACTTCGATTGGTGGCTAGAAGCCAGGAATTTACGGAAGGGAAAGTCCTTCCTCCCAGTGGCCTGGAAGGTGGTATCTAGGAATACCAGCCTATCGGACTGGGGTGCAGTATTCGAGGAGGCTTCTACCCAGGGAACCTGGGCCAAGACTCAGGGGATCCTGCCCATCAATGTGCTAGAGATCCGGGCGGTATATCTAGCCCTCAAAACCTGGACATACAGGTTACAGGGCTACCCAGTTCGGGTTCAATCCGACAATGCTACTGCAGTAGCTTACATCAATCACCAAGGAGGCACCCGCAGTCGGGCAGCCCAAAGAGAGGTGAACCGGATCCTGGCATGGGCAGAAGAGCATGTACCTTGCCTTTCTGCAATCTTCATTCCAGGGATGGAAAATTGGCAAGCAGACTACCTGAGTCGTCAGCAGCTGCTACCAGGGAGTGGTCTCTTCACCCCGAGATCTTTCAGGCCATATGTCTGAGATGGGGAAACCCATATGTAGACCTGCTAGCTGCCAGGTTCAACAAGAAATTGGACAACTTTGTGTCCAGAACGAGGGATCCTCTAGCCTACGGGACAGACGCTCTAATAATACAGACGCTCTAATAACTCCATGGAATCAGTTCTCACTGATCTAGGCATTCCCTCCGATCCCTCTTCTACAAAGACTGCTTCGCAGGATCAAGGAGGAGGGAATACCAGTAATCCTAGTGGCCCCAAACTGGCCCAGGAGGCCTTGGTATGCCGAGATTGTAAAAACGGCGATAGGAAGGCCCTGGAAGTTTCCACTCCGACACGACCTGCTGTCACAGGGTCCAGTATTCCACCCTTCCTTACAAAGGCTAAAGTTGACGGCCTGGCTGCTGAGACCCACATTTTTAAAAAGAGAGGGGTCTCTGGTCTGGCTCTTTCTACGCTCATTAATGCTAGAAAGCCAGCCTCCAGACTCATCTATCAGAGAGTCTGGAGAGCATACGTTTCCTGGTGTGAATCCAGAAGTTGGAATCCTCAGAAATATGAAATAAGCAGGATTCTTGCTTTTTGCCAGTTAGGAGTGGATATGAATTTAGCCCTTAGCACCATCAAAGGGCAAATATCGGCTCTATCAGTCTTCTTTCAGAGACCATTGGCATCTCACTCCCTAGTTCGGACATTCATTAAGGGGGTACTGAGGATAAATCCTCCAGTTAGGACTCCCTTGTGTCCATGGGATTTGAATTTGGTATTGTCAGTGTTGCAAAAGCAACCTTTTGAACCTATTCGCCATATTCCTTTAATTATATTAAGTAGGAAGTTGGCTTTTCTGATTGCTATAGCTTCTGCTAGGAGAGTATCAGAGCTAGCAGCTCTTTCTTGTAAAGAGCCTTGTCTAATTTGTCACAAGGACAAAATCGTACTACGACCCCATCCGGCTTTTCTACCTAAGGTGGTGTCGGCTTTTCACTTGAATCAAGACATTGTTCTGCCTTCCTTTTTTCCAAACCCGCGGACGGCGGGGGAAAAATTATTACACTCTCTAGATCTAGGGAGAGCGGTAAAGGTGTATCTGCAAGCAACCGCTCAGATACGTAAAACAGATGTTTTGTTTATTTTACCAGATGGGCCCAAGAAGGGCCAAGCGGTATCAAGATCCACCATTTCCAGGTGGATTAGACAAGTAATTATTCAAGCTTATGGTTTAAAGAACAGGACTCCTCCTTTTCCTGTTAAGGCGCACTCTACCAGGGCGATAGGTGCTTCATGGGCAGTGCACCACCAGGCTTCGATGGCTCAGATCTGTAAAGCTGCAACTTGGTCTTCAGTCCATACATTTTCCAAATTCTATCAAATAGATGGGAAAGGACATGAGGATTCCGCCTTTGGGCGAAGTGTGCTGCAGGCAGCAGTATAGGGCTTCTGGTCCGCAAGCGGCCTGTTTTGATCTGTGTCTCCCCCCCTTCATATGAGCATTGCTCTGGGACGTCCCATTATGTAATGACTAGCTCTGTGTCCCGTGGTGTACGATAAAGAAAATAGGATTTTTATAACAGCTTACCTGTAAAATCCTTTTCTTGGAGTACACCACGGGACACAGAGGTCCCCCCCTTCTTATGGGAACCTTACTGCTTTGCTACAAAACTGAGGTACTTCCCTGATGGGAGGGGTTATATGGAGGGGAACTGTCTTCCATTGGTTGTGCCAGTGTCCAATCACCGCTGGTGACCCTTAACCCATTATGTAATGACTAGCTCTGTGTCCCGTGGTGTACTCCAAGAAAAGGATTTTACAGGTAAGCTGTTATAAAAATCCTATTTTTCCAGCACTGAATTGTAGGGGGCAGGGCCTGCATCCAATTACGGGCCACTACTTTTCTTGCCAAGAATAGCGTCTCATGTAAAAAGGTACGGAGGGGTTTGTCGGCATCCAAGTCTGGCAACAGGCCAAGTAGGCACATCTTTGGGTCAAGGGTAGCAGGGGAGCCCATCTGATCGTGTAGGAAGCGTATCACCTGTGTCCAGTATGCCTGAATGGTAGGGCAGAACCATATGAGGTGGTAGAAGGAGCCCGGGGTATGGTCACAGAGGCGGCATCCTGGATTGTACGTGGGCCTGAAACGTGCTACTCTCTGAGGGGTCAGATATGTTCTATGTATGATGTACAGCTGTGTGAGGCGGTCCGACAGCTTGGGGGAAACCTTTTTCACGTCCTCCAAAATCTCGCCCCAGTCCTCATCCTCTATAAGTCCAACATCCGCCTCCCATCTAGTCTTAGCAGTATAGGCCAATGCTGTGGTGCTAGGGAGACGAATGGCGGAGTACAAAGTGGAGATGAGCTTAGCAGGCACATTACCCGTGACTGTGTCCACTATGGAGGGAACTGCCAGGGACGGGTAAGAGCCAGAAAACTGGGCCTGTATGGCGTGACGGAGTTGCAAATACCTGAAGAAAAGGCAATTGGGGAGGCAAAATTCGTCCTTCAGCATTTGGAATGGTTTAAGGCCTGAAGCGGTCATGATCTGGTGTATGCATAAGATCCCACGCCGCGGGGTCCGGAATGGACAATAATTCTGGCAAGCATGTATTGTACCAGAGAGGGGTATGAGAGTGTACTTTTGGGGTCCCAGTTCTCTGCAGTGCCGTCCGCCATACCCTCCGGTGGTGAGTCAACATGTCTGCTGTGCGTTGGGGGGGGCGTCTTGTCAATGGAGCTCTTAGGACCGATTGAAGTGGGGTGTGGGCCGAGTCATCTGGGTGCTCACAGAGTAGTGTCTGGTATCTCGTTAGTTCATGTTTATCAAAATAATAGAAGTGGGACAGTTGGGAGGCAAAATAATAATCCTGAAAGTCAGGGAGAGCAGCTCCTCCCAACGTCACAGGGTTCTTCAGAATTCTCCAAGATAATTTGTGTCTGCCATGACCCCAAATAAATGAATTCAGGATGGATTCAATTGTCCTGAAAATTTTTTGTGGTATATAGAGGGGAGCATGCCAGACCAAATAGAGTATCTTGGGAAGGAGTATCATCTTAACTAAGCTGACGCGACCCATAACACCCAGGGGTAGTCTGGCCCAAGTCTGCGTCTTGTTCTTGATCAGAGCAAACAGGGGTTCAATGTTCAGTAGTTTATAATCTGAGAGCGATCTGGTGACCTGTACGCCAAGGTATTTAATCTGGGAGACCCTTGGAAGAGCCAGAGGAGGGGACGCGAACGAGGGGGGGAAATGGTCGATCGGAAGGATCTGGGACTTGGACCAATTAATACTCAGACCCGAATGGCCACCCATACGTTCTATGGACTGGAGGGCTGCTATAAGAGAAGGACCGGAGTCCGCCAGATACAAAAGTGTGTCGTCGGCATACATCCCAATCTTTTCTTCCAGGTTCCCCATCCTGAGGCCTCGGATGCAAGTGTCCGCACGGACCATTATGGCCAACGGCTCCACAGCCAATGCGTAAAGCATGGGGGAAAGGGGGCAGCCCTGCCGGGTCCCTCTCTCCAGCGGGAACTGGTCAGAAAGCCAACCATTCACAAATACTCTGGCCCTTGGGGACTGATAGAGGAGTTGGACCCAGCGAATAAAGCTGGGGCCAAATCCAAATCTTGAGAAGCACTCGCACAGGTAGTTCCACTCCACGGAGTCGAAGGCCTTGGCGGCATCCAGCGCCACCACGACCCTCGAGCCAATTTCATCATGGGACCCCTGAATATTCATAAATAGGCGGCGAATATTCATGGCCGTGTTCTTCCCTGGCATAAAGCCAGTTTGGTCAGGGTGTATCAATGACAGAATAACCTGGTTGAGGCGGGAGGCTAGAATCTTAGCTAATATTTTAATGTCTACCTGTAACGGGGAAATGGGCCTATACGACTCCGGGTATTTAGGGTCCTTTCCGGGTTTGGGAATTACGACTATTTGGGCTTCTCCCATAGATGGGGGTAGAACTCCTGAGTCAAATATGGATTTATACAGGTACTTAAGTTCAGGGATTAGGATTTCAGAGTAGGTGGCATAGAATTCAAGAGGTAGGCCATCCAATCCTGGGGCCTTGGATGAGGCCAGACAGGAAATGGCCTCGGAAATGTCCTCCTCAGTAATGGGGGCTTCCAGAATTTCAAGCTGGTCGTCTGTCAGTCTAGGGAATTGAACTCCCGCTAGGTATTCCCTGGTGTCTTGGGAAGTGTGGGTGACCCTGGAAGTGTAGAGTGCACGGTAGAATCTCCCAAATTCCTCCGCCACCAGTTGCGGATCGGTGATGTCGTTCCCCTGTGGGTCGGTCAAGGACACCACCACAGGGGGACGCATATCCAAGTGGGCGAGATATGCGAGCAGTTTGCCCGATCTCTCTCCATACTCAAACACCCTCTGTCTACAGAAGAAGATACGTTGTTTAGCCTTCTCTATGTGCAATTGGGAGACCTGGCGCGCCTGAATCTTTAGATTGTTGGCCGCGCTGGGCGAGGGGTCCCGGTGGAACGCCTCCTCCAGCACCTGCAGGTGCTCCGCAGCCTGCTGGACAATAAGTGTTGATGACCGTTTAAGCCTGTTAATACGTGTGGAAAGTAGGGAACGAGCGTGAAGTTTAAACATTTCCCACACCACATCATGCGTGGGAGTGTCCCTGTTGGCCGTAAAATAATATTGCAATTCTGTGGGGATGTCATCCTGGTCCCGCAGGGCAGTCAGCCAGAACGGGTTTAGCCGCCAAGAAGGAGCAGGGGAAGCCTTCAGGAGCTGGATCGTGACCCAGTAGGGGGCGTGATCCGAGAGTACTCTCGGAGCAAAGCCCACATCTCCTAGCTTAGGCAGCAGGGACATTGAGATAAAAACAAAATCAACTCGTGACATTGTGTTATGACTGGCTGAAAAGCATGAGAAGACTTTAGTGTGCGGGTGTTTGTGGCGCCAAGTGTCGACAAGAGCAAAGTCGGTCATTATGCGGTGCAGTCTGGTATGGGTCGGTGGGTTAAGGGGGGGATCCAGTGTGCCCAGACGGTCCAGAGCGGAGATCAGGGTCATATTGAAGTCCCCCATCCACACTGCCGGTACGGAGGGGTATTGTGTCATAAAGGCAAGGCCTTCCTGAATTACAGCTGAGTTGTACGGGGGGGGGGGGAATATAGCAGGCAAGTAGCAGGATAGGAGACCCATTAATGGTGGCGTGCATAAACACATATCTGCCCTGCTGATCCGTGCGGAGCAGTATTAGCTCAAAAGGTACCCGTTTGGCAACCAGGACCGATACTCCTCTGGAATATGAGGTGTGAGTGGCATGGTAAGCCCACCCCACCCAAGGTTTTTTAAGGGAGGACTGCAAGTGGCCCGTGACATGGGTCTCGACCAGTGTGATAATGTCAGCTCTCTGAGATTTGAGAAATGTCAGGACCGCTGTGCGTTTGATCTTATTGCGCAAGCCTCTAACATTCCACGTGAGGAACTTCAGGGAACTCATGGTGGGTATATGGTGTGTATAATAGACCGCCGCCAGACCAGAACCAGCAGAGCAGATAAGGACACATCAGACAGTACAGAACACATCAGCAACCAATATTGATAGTGCATGTATGACAATGACATAGTACCTTTAGCAGAAATAAAGGGATTTTTATAACAGCTTACCTGTAAAATCCTTTTCTTGGAGTACATCACGGGACACAGAGCGACTTAGTCATTACTAATGGGTTATATAGATTACCTTCAGGTGTTGGCACTGGCCAATTCCAAACCGGAAGTACCCTCCCCTATATAAGCCCCTCCCACCCGGGAGCACCTCAGTTTTGTAGCCAAGCAATAAGTGTCCCAAAAAGAGGGGTGGGAGCTCTGTGTCCCGTGATGTACTCCAAGAAAAGGATTTTACAGGTAAGCTGTTATAAAAATCCCTTTTTTCTTTTTCGTACATCACGGGACACAGAGCGACTTAGTCATTACTAATGGGACGTCCCAAAGCAATGCCAAATGAGGGGAGGGATACATAAGCTGGGCGCCATCAGGCATGAGGATCTTTTGCGGCCTGCAACACACTGCGCCCAAAGGCGACATCCTCCTGACTTCTAACGTCTACCTGGTAGAACCTAGTAAACGTGTGTACCGAAGACCATGTTGCGGCCTTACATACTTGAGCCAGGGAGGCCTGGTGATGCACTGCCCATGAAGTTCCAACTGCTCTTGTGGAGTGCGCCCTAACTTTGAACGGAGGCGGTCTCTTTCTCAAGCCATAGGCTTGTATTATGACCTGTCGAATCCACTTGGCTAAAGTAGATTTTGATGCTGCCTGACCCTTTCTGGGGCCTTCCGGCAGAACAAATAAAGAATCCGTTCTGCGAATCTGAGCAGTGGCTTTTAGATAAGCTTTAACTGCTCTTACTACATCCAAAGAATGTAATAACTTTTCCTCTACCGAGCTAGGTTTGGGGAAAAAAGAAGGAAGAACCACATCTTGGTTCAAATGAAACCTCGACACCACCTTAGGAAGAAAGGCTGGATGAGGACGTAATACTACTCTGTCCTTATGGACAACCAGATATGGCTCCTTACAGGACAAGGCGGCTAATTCCGATACTCTTTTTAGCCGAACAAACGGCTACTAAGAAAATCAATTTCCTGGTGAGAAGAACCAAGGAAATGTGTTGTAATGGTTCAAACGGTTGTTTCTGTAGAACCGACAGAACCAGGTTTAAGTCCCAAGGACATATGGGAATACTAACCGGAGGGCTAATACGCATCACTGCTTGTATAAAGGCTTTGACTAGTGAATGCGAAGCCAAGGGCCTTTGAAAAAATATTGACAAGGCCGAAATCTGACCCTTGATAGTACTCAAGGCAAGCTTCCTATCTACAGCCCACTGTAGGAAGTCCAAAATCCTCCCTATCACGTACTTACGTGGATGCCATTTCCTGGCCTCACACCACGTAATGTACGCTTTCCAGATCCTATAATAGATCTGCCTGGATACCGGTTTCCTGGCATTGATCATGGTGGATACCACAGAATTAGAGAGCCCTCTCTTTTTCAGAATGTGGGCTTCAATAGCCAGGCCGTCAAACCTAGGGCTGGTAAGGAAGGGTGGTATATCGGTCCCTGCGACAGCAGGTCCGGACGATGTGGGAGGGTCCAAGGACCCCTCACTGACATTTTTACAATCTCCGCGTACCATGCCCTTCGGGGCCACGCTGGAGCCACCAGAATCACTGGTTTCTTTTCTACCCTGATTCTGCGGAGTAATCGCGGTAACAATTGTGGCGGTGGGAATGCATATATCAGCTCGAACTGATCCCAAGGGAACACTAGGGCATCCGAGCCGCAAGCTAGGGGATCCCTTGTGCGAGACACAAATCTGTCCACTTTTGCGTTGAATCTGGATGCTAGCAGATCTACATCCGGTGTTCCCCACCGCTGGCATATTGCCTGGAAAACCTCGGGGTGAAGAGACCATTCCCCCGGGCATAATTGTTGGCGACTTAGAAAGTCCGCTCTCCAATTTTCCACTCCTGGGATGAAAACCGCGGATATGGCTGGGACATATTTTTCTGCCCACTCCAGGATGCAATTTGCTTCCCTCTGGGCTGCACGACTCTTGGTGCCACCCTGGTGATTGATATATGCCACTGCCGTGGCATTGTCTGATTGAATTCTGACAGGGGACCCTTGGAGTTTGGATGTCCATGCTACTAGGGCATACCGGGCTGCTCGTATCTCTAAGAGATTGAAGGGCAGGGCCTTTTCTGCTTCTGACCACTTGCCCTGGAGAGACCATTGCTCCAGTACTGCCCCCCAGCCTATGAGGCTGGCATCTGTAGTGACCACCTTCCAAGAAACCGGACTGAAGGGTTTCCCTCTTTCCAGATTCTGGGGCACCAACCACCAATGGAGGCTCTTGCGAACGGAAGGGGACAGGGACATTGGTAAGTCTAAAGCCTGAACTTTTTTGTTCCAGGCTGACAGTATGGCCCTTTGCAAATTCCTTGAATGGAATTGACCGTAGGGTACCGCTTCGAATGAAGCCACCATCTTTCCCAGCAGCCTCATGCAGAGGCGTATGGATGGTTTTCTTTTTGTACCCACTAAGTGGGTCAAATCTTTTAAAGACGACACCTTCTCTGGAGGTAAGAAAATCTTTCTCTGATTTGAATCCAGCCTTAGCCCTAAGTATTCCAGACTTTTGACTGGTCTTAGAGCTGACTTGTCCCGGTTGATAATCCAACCATGATATTCCAGATACTCGATTGTCTTGTGAATAGCTACTTCCAGCTTTTCCACTGAGTGGTCTATTAGTAGCAGGTCGTCTAGATATGCCATTATCGTTACACCCTGTGTTCTTAGATTGGCCAATAATGGGGCCAGAATTTTTGTGAACACTCGTGGTGCTGTGGCCAGACCGAAAGGTAAGGCTCTGAACTGAAAATGGCACCCTTCTACTGCAAAGCGTAGAAATTTCTGGTGGGCCGGAAAGATGGGAATATGCAGATAAGCATCCTTTATGTCGATCGAGGCTAGCCATTCCTGCCCTTGTAGGGCGGTGGCCACCGATCGGATCGACTCCATCCGAAAAGTCCTGATATTTAGGAACTTGTTTAGCCCTTTTAGATTTAATATGGGCCTCACGTCCCCATTTGGTTTGGGGACTGTGAAAAGGTTCGAGTAAAACCCGAATCCGCTTTCTTCCAGGGGAACCTTCATGATTACACCTTGGAGCAATAGTTGTTCTAGTGCCAGAAGGAGGGATCCTCTCTTCTGGGGATCTCTTGGCACGTTTGACCTCATAAATTGGGCAGGAGGAGTGCCTTTTAACTCCAGCTTGTATCCCAGACTTACTGCGGAGAGCACCCATCTGTCTCTGATGGTGTCCCGCCAGGTCTCTGTGAACAACTGAAGTCTTCCCCCCACCCGATTGAGTGGGGGCAACGCTTCATGCCTTGGGGGGAGGTTTTGTACCTCTCTTGATCCAGGGCTTCTTGTTACCCTGTGATTGTCCCTGATTTCTGCCCCCTGAATTTGACCGCGGAGGCCGTCGGAACTGCTTCACAGCCGATGTGCCCGGGACTGGAGAAGTAGGCCTCTTAAAAGAAGGACTTCTACCCTTGTTCTTAACCGGTAAGAGTGAACTTTTACCGGCAGAAATTTTCTGGATATATTTGTCCAGATCTTCTCCAAATAAGCGTTCTCCATGAAATGGGAAGCTAACCAGCAGTTTTTTACAGGGAGCTTCAGCAGACCAGTTTTTGAGCCACAGAAGCCTACGCATATGTACTATAGACAGCGTAAAGCGGGAGGCCTGTTGGATTGTATCCTTTATGGCGTCCACCGCAAAACACAAGGCTCTAGGCAGGTCAGCTAGGGCAAGAGCCTGCTGATCTGGTAAGTCCCTTAAGACTTGTTTCAACTGATCTTTCACTGCTTGGCAGACTCCAATCGCTGCTACCGCAGGTTGTGTCACCATACTTGCTGTAGAGAAAGCAGATTTTAGTAAAGACTCCAATTTTTTATCTATTGGGTCTTTGAACATTGGAACATTATCTACTGGACATGTCAGTGATTTGTTAACAGAAGAGATGGCTGCGTCCACTGTAGGGACCCTCCATTTTCTTATGAACTTATCCTCCATGGGATAGATCACCGGAAATCTCTTGGGGGGAGCAAATATTTTATCAGGATGCTCCCAATCCTGGTAAATAAGCCCTTCTAATAAAGGGTGGATTGGGAAGGAACAGACAGCCTGGGGAGCTTTTAGCGACCCCAGCGAGGAAACCGTAGTGGATGGTGGTTCCGCCAGAGGCATTTTAAATGCTGATCGGACCATATTAGTCAGAGACTGAACCCATAATCTTTCAGCCTGAGAAGCTGAGAAAGGTTCTTCCACTGTTGATTCCTCCATAACTGAATCAACCTCATCCTGATCCCCTTCAGGTAGGTCGATCTCTGTGTGGGGCTGTTCCTCCACTAACAGGCACTCTGAAGGAGGAGACGGAGATCGGACGCGCTTTTCCTGAGACAGGGAAGCAGCGATCAATGCTGTTAATCTCTCTTCCAATCCTCCCAGAGTTGAGGATAAAACCTCCTCTGTTATATATACAGGAGCAGGTGGACTGGGGACAGCCGCAGCACCAGGCATTCCTGTGGGGTTTCTACGGCTACTGACCTCTGAATTCTCAGGGGAGATTGGTGCAGTACAAGCATGCCCAATATCCTCAGAGCCCGATGGAGACCCCTTTGGCTTCCTGGAAGATCTATTTCCGGAGCGTCTGGACGACATATCCTTTAAGCACAAAGCTGAGGTATTCCCGTCGTCATACACCAATTTTGCTGGTAATAGTCTAACACAGGTGCTGCTATATACCAGCTGGTGTCCACTAAAGTGCCTTTCTATGGGGATGCCTGCATCAACCGCCTCTGTGTGCCACTGTTTGTTGCTAGCTCTGTTTGCATGCAGCTGACACTTGTACTGTGTCTTTTAACCATGCTGGGACGCCCGCACATGCGCAGAAGCGCCGCGGCGCGCATCGAGCGTCATCCACCCGCCCCTTTTTTTCATAGGAGGCGCGTGCACGCGCCCGCGCGCCATTGGCGCCCTTTTCGAAATCAAACAGGGGACTAGGAGCCAGGGCCCTTTTTGCCGGAGGGCCTGTGCGGTGGATGAGCGCAGCAACAGGGCAGAGGAAGTGGATTCCCACAGAGAAACTTACCAGCTGCCTGGATCTTTTGACTTGAGAAAACCAAAGATCCACATGACAAGAAAAATGGACTACAGCGGCCTCTAGTGGTTTAACACAGGTACCGCGGTCCCCCTTTTTTTTTTTTTTTTTTTCCTTGACTACTATTAAAATTTTACATTTTCAGTAGTTATAGGCAAACACAGATATTTAGCGGGAATACCGTTAGGTAACAGACAGAAAGACAAATTAGGCTTGGGGGTCCCCCAATAGAACCAAGTTCCTGGGGGCCCCCACTTACCTGATCCCCGCCGCAGGACTTTGTTTGGTCCACAGAAGTCCAAACTTCACCTATCACGGCAGGCATTGTAATTAAACCTTCAGGGACCGGGTTCCCAAGGATTCCACTCCCCTGGACCTGTATAGCACCCTGCACAGACAACATCTTGGTCGTGGGTATGACCAGAGCTCTGGATCCCAGGGTCCAGCCCTCCTAAGAGAGGCATTACAGGCAAAACCTTGCTCTTCTGCTGCAAGGCCCGGGTACCGACCGTTTAGCTATGAAGCTTTTTTGGTGGGATCCGGAACAGCTTACTAAGGCCCAAAAGAACCTGTACGCAAGCCCAGTGAAAACACATGTTACTCTTTGGCCAACACCTTAGACACTGGCAAAAAACTGAGGTGCTCCCGGGTGGGAGGGGCTTATATAGGGGAGGGTACTTCTGGTTTGGAATTGGCCAGTGCCAACACCTGAAGGTAATCTATATAACCCATTAGTAATGACTAAGTCGCTCTGTGTCCCGTGATGTACGAAAAAGAAAAACAATTGTGAACATAGTGGCAAATAAAAAACAGCCAAAACATTTCCCTTCCCTCCCAGTCCAGTGCCACCCCAACTCGGCATGAACATAGTATCCCAAAACCAGGTATCAACCGGGGACATCCAACGTGAAAAAAGCATTGGAGGCGAGGGACTTAATTTCAAAGGGACATAGATACCTGTGATGAATAGAAAACAAAAAAGGAGGAAAAAACAGTCAGGTAAACGGGGGGAGTGAAAAAAGTCCATAGAGAACCTAGGGGGGCGACTTCTTCTCTGAGAAGTGCATGGGGTGTAGGGGCCACAAAAGCACAACACCATTGCAGCCGTGCAGAAGGGAGCCCCGCCTGCCATCAGGGTGGTACGTAAAGTAGGATAGGAAGTTCCAGCAACGGTCGGTAAGCTGCCCTCTACAAGTATCTCCCATGTGTGGGGAGAACGGGGAATTAACAGTTAGGTCACCCGAAGGTGGCGAGCATGCTGTGAGATCCGAGGAGGGGCGGAAAAGGCTTTTAGGTCTGTCTCCCCCGTCCCGGCGGAGGGCACCCACTAGCAACAGAGCAACCGTGAGGCGAATCACCAGGGCACGAACAGGGAGTGCCACCGGCACAGGGGGCAGCAGGGGAGAGAAAAGAAAAGTACTCACAGCTCCCAGACAGCGCGGCATGCTCAATCTCGCCGATTTCTCCGGTCAATCCAAGTGGATGCCGACTCTGGGTCCTCGAAAAAGTGGGTCCGACCGTCGCATTCCACACGAAGCTTTGCAGGGTACAGCATGGCGTATTTGAGGTGTAGAGTGCGGAGGCGCTTCTTAACATCCTGGAACCTGGACCGCTGCCGTTGCACCTCATTGGAGAAGTTCGGGAAGACGGCAACATGTGCGTTGGTATGGGGGATATTCCCCTTCTCTCTGGTTAGGCGGAGGATCTTGTCGCGATCCCTGAAATTAAGGAACTTCGCTATCAGGGTACGCGGTGGCGCTCCTTGGGGAGGAGGACGGCCAGGGATTCGATGAGCTCTCTCCACTGCAAACATTACCGAAAATGCGTCTCTGCCGAAGGTTGAGGTTAGGAGGTTTTCAAGGAAGCTCTCCGGGTCGGTGCCCTCAGCAGACTCAGGAAGACCGATGAAGCGGAGGTTACATCTCCGAAGGCGATTTTCCATGTCATCCTGTTTTGCGCTAATCTGTTGTAACTGGCGGCGCACCTCATCAGTGGTATGTTGTAAAGGGTGCAAGATATCCTCTGCTCTGCTAATACGGGTCTCCGTCTCTGTCACGCGGTCCCTGAGGGTAGAAAGATCCTGCCGGATAAGGGACACATCAATTTTTACCTCCTCGATCTTGGTGGTAAGCGTGCTCTGGCACAGGGCGATGGCATCCAGTAATTTGTTAGTAGCCACCACAGAGTGATCCGCATCCAGGAAAGCAGCAGCGCCGTCTCTGACCTGCCGGTCCCCCTCCTCAAGCCGGCGGTATCTGGCCAGTTTATCGATGGCTTCAGAATTATTTTTAGACGGAGACATGCTGTAGGGCGGCAGGGAAGATCCCTGGGCGCACCAATATGGCCGCTGTTAAGGAGGCCGGGTCCTCCACAACCCCCCCCACCGCTGCCCAGGGGTGGCCCAACGCAAGCAGCAGGTCACCCTCAAGCAGCTGTATTGGCAACAGGCTGCATGCAGGGGAATCTGAGCTCAGGGGAGTCAGGGAGGCCTGTAATACTTGCCAAGGATGTCTCCGGGTGGAGCAAGATGGCCGCCGTTCCGGGAGTCAGGCCGAGACCGCGGTCCGCTCTCACAGCAGGTGCAGAGTGCAAAGGCACCCCAGCAGCTGCAGCAGGTAATCCGGGGGCCGATGTAGGAGAGGATGGAGCCCAGTGCGCCCAGGGAGGCAAGGAGAAGTGTCCAGGGCCGCCATCGGGAGGGCCAAGATGGCCGCCGAACCAGGAACTAGGCCGAAGCCGGGGCCTTTCCTGAAGCAGAGGACCGGGAAGCGCCGCGACGGCAGCGGCGGCAAACCAGCGGGCTAACAGGCTTCAGGAACCCCAGGGAGAGCAGGACATGTCCTCGGATGTAGGGGATGGCAGGAACCGAGCAGGATACAGACAGGATGGTAGGTTAGGAGTATGGGCAGACGGAGCTCACATCACATGCGACCTATCCCATTGCTATCCAGGCCACGCCCCCATACCCCTTCAATTTAACAAGAAATTGAGTCTGCCTACCTCTTTTCCGGCAATCTAGGATGGCTTCAACTTCATATTCGGTATCGTTACCTATGATAACTGGTGGAGGTGGCAACTCCTCTCTTCCTGGAAATGGACTTGGCACAGCTGGTTTCAGAAGGGAGACGTGGAACACCGGATGGATCTTGTAGGAGGCCGGTAAAGCGAGTTCAAAAGCCACAGGGTTCACTTCCTTCTTGATCTCGAATGGACCCACAAACCTTGGACCAAGCTTCCTGGAAGGGCAAGAAAGTCTGAGGTTAATAGGACAGCCATACCTTGTCACCCACCTTGTAGATGGGATTCCCTCTCTTTCTCCTGTCATGTTGTTTCTTGAAGTCTTCCTGAGCCTTTCGCATGGTCTCCTGAAGGATTCTGTAATTGGTTTGGAAGAAGTTTATCCTATCCTGAACGGCTGGTACCGGAGATTCAGGAATGGTGTTGGGAAGAAAGGATGGGTGAAAGCCATAGTTTGCCCAAAAGGGCGACTGATTGGTGGCCGTGTGTATGGTATTATTGTATGAAAATTCCGCACAAGGTAGCAAGGAGACCCAGTCATCTTGGGAGAAAGAGCAGAAGCACCGCAGGTATTGCTCTAAGGTCTGGTTCGTTCTTTCTGTTTGGCCATTACTTTGAGGGTGGTAAGCAGAAGAAAGACATAAGTCAATTGACAAGATCTTACAAAGATTCTTCCAGAAACCAGAGGTGAATTGAACCCCTCTATCGGAGACTATATTGTCGGGTAACCCATGAAGTCTGACTATCTCCTTAATGAAAACTTTTGCAGTGTCCATGGCTGAGGGGGTGCCAAGCATGGGCAGGAAGTGGGCCATCTTTGATAGTCGGTCCACTACTACCAAGATTGTTGTAAAGTTCTCTGATGGAGGGAGATCGACTATGAAGTCCATAGAGATGTTTTTCCAAGGCTGCTCCGGAACTGGTAAGGGTCTTAATAGACCCCCAAGACCTGGTCTTGGGACCCTTGTTACGCTGGCAAACCAAACAGGACTCAACATATTTTTTACAGTCTGATCTTAGGGAAGGCCACCATAGGTAACGTTGGACAAGGTCGATCGTCTTCCGGATCCCGAAATGCCCGGCCAGCTGGTGATCATGAAATCTTTTCAAGGCCTGCAGTCTGACTTCCTGGGGGACAAAGATTTTGTCCTGATGCCACAGAAATCCCTCGTGACTCCTTAAGGTAGAAATTTCCGACTCTGGGCAGTGAAGAGAGGCTTGTACAATGGATGCTTTTAGGTCTGGCTGAATCAGAAGGAAATTTTGTGTGGACAGGATTGTACCGGGAGTGGTTTCTTCAGGGGTGTCTGGGAACATCCGAGACAGAGCATCCGCCTTTCCATTTTTAGATCCGGGACGAAACGAGATGTGAAAATTGAATCTCGAAAAGAATAACGCCCACCGAGCTTGACGCGGTCTCAAACGTTTTGCAGTCCTCAGATATTCTAAATTTTTATGATCGGTAAAGATCATAATGGGATGTGCTGCACCTTCAAGTAAATATCTCCACTCTTCCAGGGCTGTTTTGATGGCCAAAAGCTCCCGATCTCCGACGTCGTAATTTCTTTCCGGTTGTGTCATTTTTCGAGAGGAAAAGGCTACAGGATGTAACAATGATTTGGGGCCCTGTCGTTGAGAAAGGATAGCTCCTGTGGCCACTTCGGAGGCATCGACTTCCAAAATGTAGGGCAATGCAGGGTCAGGATGCTGAAGAACTGGCGCTGAAACAAACACTGTTTTAAGTCTGTCGAAAGCTGCCTGAGCCTCCGGGGACCACTGGAATCTGGAATGCAAACGGGTTAGTTGGGTAATGGGTGATATAATGGCTGAAAAGTTCTTAATAAATCGTCTGTAAAAGTTTGAAAAGCCAATAAACCTTTGAACACCCTTCTTGTCGGAGGAGACAGGCCACTCCAGGATCGCTTTTACTTTCTGGGGATCCATGGCCACTCCTTTCGTAGATATGACAAGACCCAAAAACTGGATAGATTCTTTCTCAAAGTCACATTTTTCGGCTTTTACATATAGTCCATGCGTTCTTAGAATAGTTAGTACCTTTTTCATGTGCACTCGATGAATCTCCAGCGTGGCCGAGAAGACAAGGATGTCATCCAGGTATACAATGAGGAAGTTGTCAAGATGGTCTCGGAAAATGTCGTTCACAAAGTGCTGGAACGTGGCTGGAGCATTGCAGAGGCCAAAAGGCATCACCAAATATTCGAAATGTCCGAAACGAGTTCGGAAAGCTGTTTTCCACTCATCCCCCTCTCGAATGCGAACCAGATTATAAGCACCTCGTAAGTCCAGTTTGGAGAAAACTCGAGCAGAACGGAATCGTTGGAAGAGTTCCGGGATGAGAGGGAGTGGATAGCGATTTTTGATAGTGATCTTATTCAGATCTCGGTAGTCTATACAAGGCCTAAGCGTTTTATCCTTTTTTTCGACAAAAAATATGCCAGCACCTGCAGGGGAAGAAGAGGGACGAATGAATCCCTTTGCCAGGTTTTCATCGACATAGAGTCGTAATGTTTCGAGTTCAGTCTCTGATAAAGGGAAGATACGACCAAAGGGAATTTCGGAGCCTGGGAGCAAGTCAATAGGGCAGTCATAGGGACGATGAGGTGGAAGGGAGTCTGCTCCCTTCTTGTCGAATACATCCAGAAATTCTAGGTAGGCAAGAGGGTACATGAGGATTGGAACTAGAAACAGGTTGTATGGTCAGGCAGCTGGTAAAGTCCTTAGGGCCAGGGGGCAGACAATTCTGCTGACAGTAAACAGATGAAAACAGCACTTCATTCTTCAGCCAGTCAATGTGAGGGTTGTGTGCTCGTAACCAGGGAACTCCCAGAATGACCGGAAACGGAGGAGAGCACAAAACATCGAAACGTACCAGTTCCTTGTGGCCAGAGCTGGTTGTCATAGGGATTGGCAGGGTCTCATGGGTTATCAGTCCAGAACTGGGTAGAGATCCATCAGCCAAATGAACTGTTAACTGCTGCTTCTTGGTAACAAGGGGAATTCCAAGTCCTTTGGCCAAGTTGATGTCTAGGAAGCAGCTGCAGGCCCCAGAGTCGATGATGGCTGAAAGACGGATCTCTTCCCTGGCCACCGATAGGGAGATAGCGAGGACAGGGTGAGATGAGGTAAGTCCTGACACTTGACAATGTACTGGGGGTTTGAAGAATGGTTTCTTCGCCCTGAGGTGGCAATTTTGTAAGAAATGGCCATTGTCTCCACAGTAAAAGCAAAGGTTCGCCTTTCGACGGTAGAGTCTTTCCTCAGGTGATAGAGCAGGCCGAAACAGGCCCATCTGTCTGGGCTTGACTTCAGGTATGGGTGGACTGGAGGCGAGAGAAAAAGAGGATTCTGGCAGTCCTTGAGCTGATTGGAGAGTCTGAGACTTCTCGAATAGACGTTCACGTAGGCGTCTGTCCATTTGTATGGCTAACTGGATGAGGCCCTCCAAGGTATCCGGGATTGCTACCCTGGCCAGCTCGTCCTTGAGGGACTCCGATAGGCCCAGACGATATTGGTACTTCAGGGCAGCTTGATTCCAACATGTGTCTGCGGCCCATGTGCGGAAGTCCACAGTGTAATCCTCTGCGGGAAGTTGCCCCTGCTGCAGGGTGTGCAGGGCATTCTCGGCCGTAGTCATACGATGGGGATCATCGTACAACTGGGCCATAGCTGTGAAGAAAGTGTCAACAGAGTCAGTAATGGGGCTCTTCTGTTCCAGTAGCCCGTGGGCCCACACCTGGGGGTCGTCCAAGAGTAAGGAGATAATGAAACCAACTTTAATATTCTCCAAGGAGAAAGTTCTTGGTTGAAGAGCCAGTTATAGTAGGCAGGAATTTTTAAAAGTCCTAAACTTTCTTCGGTCCCCCGAGAACCGTTCAGGGGTCGGCACACGTGGTTCAGGAAGCGGGATCGGCACGGTGAGAGGAACCTCCTGAGACATTGCAGCAGAGGGAGTACAACTGGAGGTAGGTCTTGGATCAGGAGATATAGGATTGGAAGACAAGTGATGCAGGTGACCCTCTAATTGCTCATGGGCGTCTTGTAGTCTTTGCACTGTTTGGGTAAGTGTGGTGATTTGCTGGCACATAGCCTCTATAGGGGAAGCGCCTCTGTCGATCTCTGACATGGCTGGATTATACTGTCAGGAACGAGTATGGAGATCGAGATGCTAAGAGGGCTCCCCTTGCGGCTGAGTGCAGCGCGACCCTGGAGTTGGGAACAGGGAGCGCGGTGCCCACAGAAGCATGGTTGGCCAGGTGCTTGCAGTCTGATGAGCTCAGCCACTGAGGGATGGCGGAGGCAGGCAGAACTGAGCTTGTTATATTCAGATGAACGGAGATATCGGAAGCCAGGCCGGGGGTCAAACACAGGAGATCAGTCCAGAGCATATACAGGGGCGAGCCGGGGTCATACACGTGCAGGGTCCAGGTACAAGCCGAGGGTCAAGCCGGGTGGTCAGGAAGCAGAAGCAGAGTCCAGAAGCAGGCCGAGGGTCAAACACAGGAGAACAGGAAGCGAGGTTAAGGCAAGCCGGGTCACAACGGATAAGCACGGATCAGGAGACAAGGTCAAGGTACACAGGAGACTGAAGAGATAATCCAGCAATGAGCAGCTCCAGCAGCAGGCTTAAATAGACCGGAAGTTAGTCATGTGATCTGTTCAGGTTACAAGGAGGAAGTACCGCCCACCTTAGTCATGCTGTGCACCATGGCAGCCATGATTGTCTTGGGCAGAATTGCCAGTCCTTCGGCTATTTCCCTGACAAGTGGTCTCCAAACTGTGGCGTCGGGGGCCAGGTTTGGGGGGGCCTTTGCTTGCCTTTATCCGGCCCTTGGGACACTATTTCTTCCACTGATACGAGACACTATTCTGCCAACTAAAACCAACGGTGGGGCACCATTTCTCCCACAGGCGCCAACCGTGGGGAACCATTTATCCCTCTGATGCCAGGAAAATTTCCATTTCCACTGGCCACAGTTTGACCCCCCCCCCCCAAAGTCTGAACGACAATAAAATGGACCTTTGTTTAGAAAGTTTGCAGACCCCTGCTTTAGAGGATGCTGCTGTTAAGGGAAAAAAAGAATTTATTCACTTGTTGCATAACTAGCTGAATATTAGACTTCATTGAACTCCAACCTTGTCTTCAGTCTTGCAGTTGTATAGGCTTCTCTTTCCGTTAATGGAATTTTTTACTCCTTTTCTGCAGCCTTTGAGCTTCTTAGTGTGCATTAGATTCTGCCTGACTTTTGCAGCATCTTCTGTCTCCTTTACTGGATGGAGGACTTTATGCATAGCCTAGCTCATTCCTCCTCAGCCTGACTGTCCATGGACCTCCCCTTTCATTTATTGGATTTTAGTTCTTTCAGTCATGGAAGTTTAGCATCACATGTGCATGTTACCCAGGGTGGTCTGCATGGAAATGCAGCCTGCCTAGAATTGCCGACTCCTTTTAGACTACTTTTTTTATATATTACATTACGGTTTATATTCACCTAGGGTTGATTTTATAGCGCATGAATATTACTTTAATATTCACTTATATGTTATCAGACATTTTTGATTGCAGCTTTAATCATTTGGTTATCCGTTTTTTTCACACATTTATATCTGACACTTAATTGCGCACCATTTTAGCGCTTTAGTATTTTATTTTATTTTTGACTCCTTTAGACTGATATCCACCCATCAAGGTATTTTAATATTCTAGCTCCTCTCAAGACACAGCCTACTCCTTGCAGGGTGCTGTGATATCTTCAGGAAGCTATGTACTGCATCTTGGGATGGGGTAGAGAAGGCAAAATCTAATTGGATTTAACTTCAGCTTGAAAAGTCATGTCCTAAAACGGCCTCCTAGTGGTTTTTTAAACGTTCATGGAACAGCATCGCTCAATACAACCATTTCTCATTACTAAAATGAAAGGTGCACATGTTTTGTGCAAGAAAATAATTCAGCCAATTTTCCGTTCACATCTGAATGATTTGATATCGTGTGCAGATTTGGTGCGGTTCTGCCTGCATTTCCAAATTGCGCTAAAATGGCAAAAAAGCATGCAACACAGTGCGCTGTTCCTTTTTTTTTTTTTTTTTCTGCGCAACAAAAGATGCAAGGTTTATAGAGCCAAATCTTGGTCCTTCAGCTTCTTTGGTCCGACAAATGTGCATAGGGCAGCTTATTCAAGTGAATTAATGTGATAAATGTTGTTCTTATTTGCATAATTGTTAACCAAAAATGCTCTCTCTCTTATGGAGAGTACGGTATGTCGGTGTAAAAATGTTTTCCTATTTTTTCTTTTTTTTTGCAGGTGGTTACTTCATTGTTAAAGGTGTGGAAAAGGTAATTCTAATTCAAGAGCAGCTGTCTAAAAACAGAATTATTGTGGAAGCAGACAGGAAAGGAAATGTTGGAGCCTCTGTTACCAGGTATATGCGGATCTTTAATTTCTGATAGCTATTCAGAATACTAGTGTTATCCTGATCATGTGTACCACTCATCAGTTTGTTTAAGTCCTTGAAAAAATTGTATGGTAACCTAGGCTGACTAGGAACCAGAAATAGCATTTTGTCTGATTTGTGGTTCTCTGTGTCCTAAGTACTATGCTCTAATCATTTCCATAATAACTCATGGCCGAGAGGATTTTGTTCCTTCATACCGGTCCTGATTCCGGTTGAAGTGTGTGTGTGTGTGTGTGTGTGTATATGTGTGTGTGTGTGTGTGTGTATATATATATATATATATATATATATATATATATATAATATTGAATTCCATTCTTTTTTAGGTTCAATCTAAGATAACGGGTCTGAAAGAAAACTCAAACTGATGCATGAGCAAAACTTGAATATATATTGATCTCCTTATTTCCAAGTCACTGTGTACATAGAGAAAGTGCTCTAAGCATCTTTTATTAGCAATAAACCTAACAATGATCCTTATGCCTGGTACACACAATGAGATTATCAGACGAATGATTGTCCTATATTTTTTTTTTTTTTGCATGCTAATCTCAGTTTGAATCTAAGTTTACTAAAGTCCCGAAAATTCTCGGTACGACAATAAAAATTCGGACGTGATGTCATGTGTTGTAATGCATTTGTATTGCATTTTCGAACGACAGCTGTACTGATTAAATGAAAATTATGCGATCTGGCATCGTATGACTTTTTTTTTCATGCATGTCCAATCAAATAATATCAAATGAACTGCCCTGATCGGCTCTCGAAAGCCTACTAACAATCAGATTATCGTACGATCGCTCCGAAATATATATATATATATATATATATATATATATATATATATATATAAAAAATTTGTACGATTTTCTGGTCGTGTGTACCGGGCATAACCCTTTCACCTCTTCTCAAAGTTAGAACCATTTTATTCTAAATGTCTCCCCAACAAACCTGATGGATATGTGTTGCAGCGCAGAAATTCACTAACAAGTGCTGCAAAATAAATTAACTATTTTTTGGCAGGGCACAGCGATGACAGTTTGTGCATTGCTGTGTATTATGATGCTCTTCAAAGCACGTCCATCTGAAGGTGTGTTAGGGTGACATTCAGAATAGATTAAACCAATGTATTTAGTGTGCGTTTTTAGTAGGAACACGTGGTCCATCTCCCTCATTGCGACGGCAAATGGCAGGAGAATGTTTGTATACTAATAACTTGTATGTTAAAGACTATTAAAGTGAAGCTATTAAGATGATACCTAGGGCATCTTCTTTATACAGTGACAAGTTTTGCTCATCAGTTTTCATCAGTGCCCCACATATGCCATCTTAGATGCAACCTTTAAAAAGTCACTAAATACACAAAGAAAAAAAAAAGAAATAATTTTCTGTACCCTCAATGGCATTCATCTGCGTCCCTGGCATTATCAAGACAACCCATCTATAAAAATACTTTGCCATTCTCCTCAGCTCCACCTTCCATTATGAAGTGTTTGATCTACATGATCCTACTGTATGTGATAATGTGGTCATCCTCATGTGCTAGCTCCTGAAAGGACTATAGTAATATATCCCACATCCAGTGTCGGCATGTAATAGCACAGTAAAACACCAATTGATAAAATCCATGCTACCAGCCTAAATAACAAAGGGACATGTGTGTGGTACAATTGTCAGCTTCATAAATCATTGAGAAATGTTGATTAAGTGGACCAATTCAGGTTGTGAAGCAAGAGTTTACCACTCAACAAAACTGTATGTGAAAGATACTTTTGTAAACAGCGATGTATAGTACTCTATGCTGGGTTTGGAGATTAGTCAAACGTGGAGTGTTTAGAGAAACCTTAGAAAAAAAAAAGGAAGTTGCTTGAAGTATGCCCACACATGCTTTGATTTTTCATAGATGTAATTTGAACAATTGAGATTTGATTCGATTGCACACGGTGTGTGAACTTTATACATGAGGGGCTATATCCTCTAGTCACAATCTGTCAATGACCACCTTTTAGCCAAATCTCATTACTGGGTTTGTAAAGGCAATTTTTATTTTTATTAAAATGCTACTTGCCTGCTCTGTGCAATGGTATTGCACAGAACAGCCCCAAACCCCCTGTTTATGATTTCCTCGCCAGCGATCTTGGCTCCTCCTCTTGTTCTAGGCCATGAGGGCAAAAGTGCGAGCTTGATCCTGAGCTGGGCTGTGTGCATCTATTGACACATACAGCTTCGCTTGGCCCCGCCCCCCACTCTCTGCACACAGCATTTGACTGGCAGCAGCAGGAGAAACCAGTGGCACAGCAATAGGCAATCTGTGTTTTATCTTAATACCGGAAATGCATTAAGGTAAAAAAACATTTTACCTTTTAGAACCACTTTAAATTTAGATTTGAAAATCTATTTTGAGAAAAACATTTACAGTTAGAACAAAAAATAAGTTTGCTCTTTCAGACAGTTTAAGCACAGTTTCGTGATCAAGCAGCTGATGAAAAGTGAGAGAATGGTAGATGTGTTCTTTTGGCTACCAAATTTTTGGCAAACCAAAACTTTCTGGGTCAGGTTAGAGAAAGAACATAGGGGGTCTGATTGGTTTTTGCCATTTGGTGTAATTTTCATCTTGTGTGTTCCATACAGCTCTACTCATGAAAAGAAGAGCAGAACCAATCTGGTGGTAAAGCAGGGCAGATTCTACCTGAAGCACAACACACTGTCAGAAGATATTCCCATTGCCATTATTTTCAAGGTTAGTTGTATGCATCATGGGACACAAACATTTGTTGTGGGCCCACCAAGTCAAGGAATAACATGGGCATGCCTGCTTCCTTTTGGGGTGTGAATGCATTTGTTTCACCTCGCTGAATCTGATTGGGTTTCATAATTCAAAGTGTCTAAATTTTATGTTTCTTGTCATTAGCAACACTTTCTTTTCTAACGCTAATGCAGTTTAAGAGTATGAAAAGAGATGATCTGCTCTTGCTGTGGACAACCGTAAGAGCTCTTCACTTTGAATCACAAATACATACTTAAAAGGCATGGATGGTCTGTTGTAGAGTTTCTGCATGTCCTTTCCCAGCAGCTAAAGAACCATACTTTGCTTGCTTTTCTGATTTGATGCTTTATTCAGTTTTGCCACTAGAGGGAGCTGTAGTCACATTTCTTTGATTAAAGTGGAAGGCATATTATTTGGCATTTACATCCCCTGTTAGTAAAGTTTTCTTCCCTTTTTACATTCCAGTAGCAGACGTGTGGCCCTTGGAGAAAATACAAATTGAGCTGGAAAGCCTGTGTAATAGTTAATTGTGCTAAACTTTGTGCTTTCTCTGGTTTCTAGCTTCTCTAAGCAGACTCTAACGGTTAAAGTTAACCTTTTATATAAAAAATTTTTTTTAAAAATGCACATTTTTTTTGTAGGGGGAAAAAAAAAAGAACGTGTGTTTTTTGTGTTTTTTTTTTTTCCCCCACAGGAGCCTTCACAGCATTGCATTCACAATCAGCGGATCATGGGTGCATTGTCAGGCTCCTGCAATCTCTTCCTCCAGCTCCCTGCTTGTATCTCTGTACAGGCTTTCAGTTGCTGAGCAGGAAGAAGTGTCAATGGACTATGAGAGCAGTGATCCCTGCACTTGTGTTCCATTGAGAACTACAAGTCTGTCTTCCGTGGTGGAAGATGGAGCTTTTGGTTCATTCATTCACAGATCTATGATTTCTTCTTCTTTCGCTTCTCCTTGCTTAATTTGTACAACTCTGGTGACTTGCAGCTTACACATGGCTATGGACTGCTTCCAGCACTGAATGGAGTAGCAGAGAAAAGAAGGAAAAGTTTGTGTGGGTATTAAAGCAAACCTTTTGCTTGGGCCTGAATGGTTGGATTGCAGGTTTGCTTTGTTAAGCTGTGTAAAAGCGAATTATTAGTACAGTCTTTAATGGGACAAAGCAGTAAGTGGATAAATGTACCTTTTTAACATATTTCATAATTCGAAGCTACAGACCACTTTTGAACATGTGAAAGTGCGCAGAGACTGGGGGTTATTTACTAAAGGCAAATCCACTTTGCACTACAAGTGCAAAGTGCACTTGAAATTACACTGGAAGTGCAGTCGCTGTAGATCCGAGGGGGACATGCAAGGAAAATAAAAAAACAACATTTTAGCTTGCACATGATTGGATGATAAAATCAGCAGAGTTTCCCCTCATTTCAGATCTACCCCTCAGATTTACAATGACTGCACTTTCAAGTGAAATTTCAAAGCAATTTCAAGTGCACTTTGCACTTGTAGTACAAAGTGGATTTGCCTTTCGTAAAATCCAACTGTATTAGTGTCACAAGTGCTTGTCAGTGCTGTGACCAGTGTTAATTTTAACGTCAATTTTGGAGTCAGTCTTTTGACTAAAATGCCGTTTTAGTTGGGTTCAGTAGACTAAAATCTGCAGTACATTTAAGCCGACTAAAATGTCCTACATGTTGGTCAATTAAAATTTTATGGGTTTAGTTAAATTGAAATGCATTATTAAAGCATTTCTCTAAAATGATATACCCCTGGAGTAAAAATATCTAGTAAACTCCCATGGACGATTTTTACCTATAGGCAAGCCTTATTATAGGCTTACCTATAGGTACAGTCATTTTCTCCTAAACGTGCACCGTTTAGGAGAAATTTTCTTGTGAAGCTGCCGGTGACCTCAACGGGGCATGCGCACTAAAAGAATGGCATACCGCGCCGTTCCTTCAGAGCCCTGTACGATGAACAGTGGCTCTTGTGCGCATGCACGGGAGTGACCTCATCGCGGCTCGTCCAATGAAAGCACCGAAGCCTGGTGGTTTTACTACCGCTTTAAGGTTAAAACAAAATACACAGACACTCTTGGATCGTCATCTGAGGAGGCCTGTAATGCACACAGTGCTCTGGATCGTCATCTGAGGAGGCCTGTAATGCACACAGTGCTCTGGATCGTCATCTGAGGAGGCCTGTAATGCACACAGTGCTCTGGATCGTCATCTGAGGAGGCCTGTAATGCACACCGTGCTCTGATTGGTCATCTGAGGAGGCCTGTAATGCACACCGTGCTCTTATTGGTCATCTGAGGAGGCCTGTAATGCACACAGTGCTCTGGATGGTCTTCTGAGGAGGCCTGTAATGCACACAGTGCTCTGGATCGTCATTTGAGGAGGCCTGTAATGCATACAGTGCTCTGGATGGTCTTCTGAGGAGGCCTCTAATACTGCACAATGCTAAGCACACCATACTACTAAGCTTGCTACGGTCACTACCTTGCTTGCTGCGAGGGGAAGCACTCACTGGGGTTTAGAGGTGGAGCTCCAAGAAAACCAGAAGTTCACATGGATAAACATCCCTCCCTCACATTTTTGTTTGGTTTTCATTCATTGACTGAAATGGAATTCATTTTCGTCGATTTGATGAAAATGTGGGGTCATTTTCGTTTAGTTTTTGTCACTGGAAATATGCCGCTGGCAAATTTATGACAAATGTTTTCATCGACTAAATGACACTGGCTGTGATATTTTCAGAGGCATATTCTCTCCTATTTCCCTACTACAGCACCTCATTGAGTAAGCATTTAAATATTTTACAGAGCCTTTTTTTTTTTTTTTTTTTTACGTTTCCTTGCAATAATGTGGTCAGTGGAGATGCGGGGAAAAGGTGCAGAGTATTGTAAATCCGGCATATGATGTACAAGCCTTTTTTTCTGGTTTTGGAGGTATGCTGAATGTGTACGATTGTTAGGCAGAGTTCTTTTCCAATTGGTATAAAGCTCTTTGCTGCATTCTGAACTATACTGTACGTGCTCCCTTCACTTTAAGACCTCATCCTCCAGTAATCTGTTATTGATCTTTTGTGACTGTTTAATACCATTGGTAAAGACTTGGGCTCAGTTTTTCGTCTGCTGGAAATGTTCATAAACTTGACTTGGCATTTTTTTCTGGAAAAGGAAATGTTCTCTACAGGTCTGATTTCTGTTTATCATTTTTGTACTGTTTATGGATTTTTGCTGATTTAAGTCACCCATTTTAAAGTAAATCTAGTGTTTTTGCAGCCCAGGCTAATTTTTTGTTGATGGGACTGAAAATTAAATGTGTGAATATTTGATGTATTCTTTTAAATCTGGACTCTTTGTACAGAGAAAAAGACATACTAAACTGAATCCAAGATGTAAAACACCAGGTCCAGAGTCTGCTTTCTAATGGGAGGGTTCTTTTTGGGATTCCCATGTTGCTATCTGGTGACATGGTCACTACCCATTGGCTGTCTACTAGGATCGTGAAGACTCAGTCATTTGTATGATGACGTTACATAGAAGGGCAAAGAGGCATGGCCAGCAGGGGATCCAGACTGCAGTAGTTGATCATTGCTGGAGGAGGGGCTTTAGGGGATCACATGATGGAGACCTTGGGGAGATAAACTGCTTTGGCTGGAGTTTTGCCCAAAAAAATAATCAACACCTGAAAGGTGGGGGGGAGTGCAGGATTATAAAGTGGGGCATCGATTTCCTAAAGACAAAGAACCATACAGGTGGACAGGCACAGTTGCTTCACGTGCAGTTTTGTAATTTAGCTACAGCTTTATGCAGATGCATACATTTTATTTTTTTTCAGATTTTTGTTGAGGCGGGAGATGCACAGACTTTTCTTGATATAAGCCATTTTCCAGCTTTTAGTTTAAGTTGAAATAGTTTGTTTTGGATCAGGGTGGTCCAAGAAAACTTTTTACTTCACTAAGAGATTCAGCAGCTCTCAGCGCTGTATGAACTGTATGTAGCCTCTTTCACATACAGTATACAACACTGTGTATAGACGGGATGGGAACTTCCCATCCCACACAGAGCAAATTTGAGTCGGGCTGAGCACTAACATGACTGAGAGCTGCTGTATCTCTTAGTGAAGTTAATAGTTTGCTTAGGCCAGCTTCATCCAAACAGGCTACTTAAACTTCTCTACAAGCTGGAGATCAGTTTTAAATTGGGGGTGCACCGAAATTTCGGCCGCCGAATCATATCTGCCGAAAACTGTGTGTGTTTGTTTGTATATTCGGCCTGAAAGAAATAAAGGTGCAGATAATGGCACTGAAAAGGGGGTGGTCCGCCCCGGGTGCCGCACATTGCAGGGGTGTCATCCTGGCACACCCCAGTCCTCCCATCCCCTCCTCCTCTCCTTGTAACGCAGAGCGTCTATCTCCTTGTGTCACAGAGATGAATTGTTTATCACAGGAGGTGAGGCTTTGTTACTACGGCTGCCAGACGGCACACTGATCCAATGCCGGGAAATTAAATCCATGTGACGTGTGTAGCTCCCTGATGTTTAGGCAGGGTTTCTTGTAAATTTACCTGCCAGGTATAGTTGCCTTGACCAATTTGATGGATCAATTGATTCCACCCTAATTCTGGAATTGCTGTACTTCTCTCTTCTGTCACTAAATGGCCGGGTATCTGGTGACATTAGATAAGACAAGGGCATTGCAAGAACAGATTAGGAATAGAGGGGTATCTCGGCCAATGGGCAGGGATATACTTGGGTCCCTTGGCCTGCTGGGAGAGCCTATTTATTTGGGTGAGGTCAGGTGATCAGGGGTTCTGTGCCACCTGGACCGCTGTCTGGGTGAACGTGTGTTGTACTGCCCCGAGCTGCTAGGCCAGAGCCTAAGGCCTAACCCAGGGACATCTGGCTGCTAAGCTGTCTGAGAGCCTATCCAGCTACAAGAGAGCAGGGTTGGGACTGCAGCTTGCAGTTCAACCAGAAGTGACGGTTCTGCCAGCCGGAGAACCTGTCATGGTCAGGGGTAGAGGGGAAGCTGTCGCCACTAAGGGACCAACCACCTTATTACCAGGGACCATCGTTGGTAGCTGGACCAAGTACCAGAGCAGTATTCTCACCAACCGGGGACAGTGAAGAATTGGAAAACTTCAGGTGTCAAGCCAGGGACCCAGCCAGCGGAGGTGACTCTTGCAGAGCAGTCTTGTGTGCCAAGCCACGGACTGAGCAGGCCAGTGGGGAGACTCTTAAGGAGGATACTCTGGAGATCCAGCGGCAGTGGTTCAGCAGGTCTAGGTGATAGACTGGGAGCTCAGTTAAATGAAGATCGAAAGAGGAGATTGTGGAGGAAGTGAAACAGTTCATTGCAACCTTTGTTAGAAACTGTTAAAGATTGCCATTGGATACAGCGTGTCTACACATGCAGATGTGGTGGCCGGCTGGCTGCCTTTCCCTGCATGGCTGTCTACCTATAGAAGTCTCTGAGTCTGCCAATTAACATTGCATCTACTAAAAGGTGTCCTGGCCCTAACCCTCTCTCCCACAGTTCTGTTTAAGAGACAATAAATCTCTTGTCGGTCCTATATAGGGGAAGAAGTAGAGAGGAGACACACGAGATGTGTTCCCAACAGCAAAACAGACATGGCGACATCAATCCAAAATATCAAAAAAACAAAAAAGGGGTTTATAGCGAGCTCATCCACTATATTTTGTTAGAATGCTGGGATAGGCTTTCATTAGACAATAATTCTCCATTCATGTAATAACTGCAACAGACACTGGGGAGATTTATATGAAATAGATTTACCCCAGTGGTAGTTCCTCTGAATTGGGTAAGACCATATACAAAAAGGAAAGAGGGGAGGGTGTAACCTCCCGAAAGAATTCTTCAGTGAGGAACAGCTGTTGGAACTATAAACTTTAATCAGTTATCCGCAATTATAAACTTACAAAAAACATTATAGAACACACCCTCCTCCACCACATTATTTAAAATTAGAACTAGTCTAAACTGGGAACACGGGTGGCCACCATTTCAGCCATACACATCACAACCACTCATGACTCATCCATCCAATTTCAATCTCAAACCGTACGGCAATTCGAAATATGGGGTTCCCTCATTGCGGAACTGGATGTAGCTGACCATAGAATTTGAAAAAGAGGATTTGAACGCTCAGATGTTGTTTTTGTTCAGTCACTGAATTCTCCAGGTATGAGAGCAGGGACACGAACAATACTGTTCAAACACGTTTGGCCAATTCAAACACGCATTGCATGGTTAAGTACTGTATAGGTCCCAATCAAATTGGAAGTTGGAGGAAACAGGCGGTTACATAGAAATGTACATCCCCGTATTGGAACGGGGGGACAAAAAAAGGGGGAGATTGTAGCTCACCACCTTACGTCGTCTTTAGCCAGATAGCCCTTCAGATTGGCGTCCACAGGTGCTGAGACGCTTACTTCGTAGAGAGGGCAGTTCCAAGTCCTGGGACAAGAGTACTGATATCCAGCAAAGAGGTATTGGCGTGCGTTGGTCTATATCTGTTTAGAACAGCAGCGTTGGTGCCGCGTCAACCGGGCACTATCCAGAGATGGAGTTAGTGGTCATATTAGGAGTGGTCAGATGTTTGGCCACAAAGGTGGGACATCCATGTCCCGACTACCACAAGCGTAGTGGCGTAATGCTTACATGTTTCGCTTGTTTCCAAGCTTCTTCGGAGCATGCGCAGTAGTCTGATAGGAGTCCATATATACCCTACGTATCAGGTGATCACATCTCATCACCTGTGGCTTAAATGGATCATTCATACCGACAGTCATGCCAATTCGCTTTAAAAAGTTTACACGGACATAACAAATGGACGGTCTGCGGCGGTTCCCAGTCAGGGAAACGCACGAGAAGACGACGGAAACAAAAGAGAACTCAGATCCAGACCGCGCAGGACGTAATGACTGACCAACATTTACTGAGTAGTAATAGCAAACCTAATATTTCCCCTGACATGAGAGTAGTTAATCTAACTGACTTCCCATTAAATAAACATCATATATCACTCCTCCAGAAGGGACTCTCGTTCTCACCAAAATCGGTGATGAACGAATTTGAAGTCTTTAAAGACTTTAATCTCTTCTTAAGGAAAGTTGTATTTAGATACTGGCATAATGAACGCCATCGGGAAAGAAAGATGACCGATTCCAACAGGGAAGAACGCGAAGCACTGGAGAATCTGTTTTCCCTTCTACAGGAAAACAATGACTTTGATTCTGATTCAGAGACTGGTTCTCTTTGAATGTCCTCTCCCATCCAATCTCCCAATTAAATCTCAAAAAATGCCACCACTGTCTAAACACCGGTGGATGCTTTTATTTCTGGAACAGGTACGTAAAGACCTGTCCAAAATTAACTGGGAATGGAGGGGCATAGACAATATAACTAAAGATGCAAGGAAGGCGTGCAGACAATTAGAGACTGCCACTGACATCGTAATCAAAAACAGTGACAAAGGAGGGAACACAGTTTTGCTCCCCCAAGCCATGTATTAAGAAAAGAGATAATGCGTCTCTTGAATGATGAATCTACCTATTTGAGGTTGGATACGAATCCCTTTTTGGAAATTGCCAGGGAATTAAATTTCAAATTGAGCTTTGCTCGGGAGGAAAAACCGATTACCAAAAAGGAATTTGAATACCTTAAAGTGGTGGAGTTTAACACGCCAACATTCAACATCATTCCCAAGCTCCACAAGTTTATCACCAACCCCCCAGGCAGACCTATTGTGTCTGCCATCAAGGGTCCGCTGGAAAGGGTTGGTAGACTTGTGGATGCGCTTATCAAAGAGTTGGTGTGTGGCCTTCATTCCTTCATCCAAGATACCAGAGATGTTCTACGTCATCTCGGGAATGCTGTCTTTCCCTCTGGGGCCTTACTAGGGCTGGGCGATTTTCCCCCCCAAAAAAATCTGCAATTTTTTTTTTTTTTTATTAAAGTGCAACAACAAACCAAAATTGCAAAGGCAGTGTGCAACAAAGATTGTTAAACATCCAAATTATTAATACTGTATTTGGATTTAGCTAATAAAACAAAAAAAAATCCTGAGGTTACTCTTAGTTGAATTGAACTGTGCCCGTGCCTTGCTGTGCCCGTGCCTCACTGTGCCCATGCTTCAATCACTGTGCCCGTACCTGATGCAGATTTTCGTGGGTTACGGATTTTACTGCTACACCGGCGGCCATTCCAGTATTCAAAAGCCGCGCCTCCTCGTCATCTGTGATAGGCGGAGCACTCAATTTCCCAGCATTCAGTGTTCCGCCTATCACGGACATCCGCTCATCCTCATAACACAGACGAGGATGAGAGGATGTCCGTGATAGGCTGAACACTGCCTGCTGTGAAATTGAGTGTTCCGCCTATCACAGACGACGAGGACTTGGGAGGCGCGGCTTTTGAACACTGCAATGGACGCCGTCTGTCTGCATGACACGCTGATCAGGTAGGCAGACGGCGGCTTGCGGTTAGTTTGTGTTACATTACATCTACTCGCTGCGGCGAGTAGATGTAATTGGGGTAACGCCGCCCAGTGCCATTCCGGATACGCCCCTTGCAGCCCTGCTACGGAAACTCTGAAGGAAAAAATAAAATAAAAATAATAAAAAAAAATCTAAAAAAAAACGATTTTCTTCAAATCTGAATCAATTTGAACTCCACTCGATTCAAGATTAAAATTGTTTTTTTTTCCCAGCCCTAGGCCTTACTTAGGGATCGATCTGTACAGCCTCAGGGCTGTACAGCACTTCCTTTCCCAGAAGTTCCCCCTGTTGGCAGCTCAGAATGAATTTATTGTGGATACTCTTGAGTTCATGCTGGAAAACAACTGCTTTCAATTCTGGGGTATCAGTTATAGACAAATAAGGGGAACCTTGATGGGTGCACCCTGGGCTCCTTCATACGCATGCCTTCACCTTGGGCTGTGGGAGGAGGAGGTCCTGTACACCTCGTCTATGTACCTCGGCCACTGTCACCTGTGGCTGAGGTACATAGACAACGTGATCATGATCTGGGGGGGTCCGTCCCCGCAGGAAATGTATGAACTCAATGTCAACAGCAGGAACATCCGACTAACATACACATGGCATCTGGAAACCCTCTCCTTCCTTGACCTAATGATATATGCGGAGAAGGGTAAACTATCAACAAAAATGTTCAGGAAGGAAACGGCAGCCAATAACCTGCTATTTGCCAGTAGCCATCACCCTAGCTCACTGATTCAGGGAATCCCAGTAGGGCAATTCCTACGAATCAGAAGAAATTGCTCAAATGAGGAGGACTTTCAGGCATAAACACAGGAACTGTATGACATTCCGAGAAAGAGGATACTCTCACGGGTGCATACGGAGGGCAAAGAGAGCATTTCAGACTAACAGGAAGGATCTCCTACGTAAGAAGGGACTGGTGAACAAAAAGACCCTATCACAAGCCCCAATTCAAATCCTTACTAAATATGGAGCACAGTGGGATCAGGTCAAAAACATGCTGGGTCATCACTGGCATATTCTATCAGAAGCTCCAATTTTGGGTAATATTGTTGGTGATTTTTTTTGAAGAAGTTGCTTAACGTGCATCCTCACAGGGTGATACTGTGGATGCACAAGTATAAATGTGCCAACGTCCCGATATAGCAGGAAGAATATGAATAAACTAAGAAATGGACTTTAGGCGGCACATGAGTAAATATTGTAAAAAGCTAAGGATATTTATTTTAGAAAAAGTCATAAATTTTTTTTACATAAACATTAAAAAAAAAATGTTGACTGTCTATTCATATTTAGATACAAGGTTTAGGCCAATATTCAACAGTGCTTCAAAATTATATTTAAACAGTATATATGCACTTCATCCTTAAATGAAAATACATAACCAGTAGCCTCAGGCTAGTGAAACAGTAATCGTATAAAGCAGGTGGTGTTAGCCATATATCCAATGTATCAGATGTAATCTTGAATTGCTCTACCGGTTTCGCGAATTAACGCTTCTTCAGGAGCAATAATAGTAGGTCGAATGTGCTGCAAATACAGCAACACATCTTGGTAAAGTTAGATTGGTAATTTGTTTGTGGCAAATGACCAATAATGGTAAAAAATCACAGTAGGCGACGACTGGGTATACTGATAGGTAAAGGCTACAGATGGGTAGCAACAGGTAGTGTCCTCCAGGATTTTTGGAAGCTATGGATACCAGAACATAGAGGGAGAGGCTAGATATGCACCATGGTAGACCCTGGTGCACATTCAAGGCAGAGGGTATCTGACTCCAAAAAAGCCTATGGTAAATGGACAGGCTATTGGCCTGCACCTTGAAAAGAGGAGAGCTTCCAGAAATCCAGAGAAATCCTAGCAGTCAGCCAATATTGTTGGTGACCCTCCTCTTCTTACCGCCAGGGGATCCCGTAATCTCAAAGACAGCCTCGTCCACTCTAAGTATCAGAAATCGTCTAAATCTATATGGCTGACACCACTACCACCGTTCAAAGGCATGTTTGCCTGTGGTAGATGTTCAATCTGTAAATTTGTTGATAGGACAGACGTGTTCACCAACTCTGATGGCACCAAAAATTCAAGATTACAAATTTAATTAATTGTTCAACTACACGCGTCATCTACCTGTTGTCTTGCCCGTGTGGGAAAATATACGTGGGCAAGACAAAAAGACAACTTAGGACCAGAGTGGCTGAACACGTCCAAACTATCATCAAAAAAGATGAACTACCGCTATTCCTGCACTTTCTCAGACACCATGGAGGTAAACCTGATGGCCTTACCTGTAAGGGGATTTATAGACTTAATTTGCCCCCTCGGAGAGGTGATTTTGATAACATTATTTATCAAAAAGAAAAAATGTGGATATTTAACCTCAACAGCATGCAGCCGACAGGACTAAACAACGAGTGTAACTTATCTGTATTTCTGGAGTCATAACTGTAATCCCTGGTATGCCTCCAGATATGCAGTAGTATATAAATTTCTGGAGGTATTGTGCCAAATTTGTGTTACCATTAAATCTATGGTTTGGATATAGGTTAATCCGTCCTCATTGGTTCATGCCTAAATGATCTATATTTGATATCACTATACTGACCTCTGCTTCCTCTCAAACCCGAAACAAGCTCCTAGCCTAAATTTACATATTTTCTTTTGTTCGTTTCATTGGAGTACTACGATCTCATGATTTAGAGCGAGCTATTGCTCTCTATTTAGCTGGAATCTCTTTATCCAAAATACTGACCGTAATAGCAGTGTGTATTCATACACACATGTTCTAAATCGTCAGTAGGATAAATATCTTATTAACAATTTGCAGTTATTGTCTTTGTTTGATTTCCTGATTTCCTAGTTTTGATAGATTTTTTGAGCTGATGCCGCCCTCTTGCACCGCGGACCGTCCATTTGTTATGTCTGTGTAAACTTTTTAAAGCGAATTGGCATGACTGTTGGTATGTATGATCCATTTAAGCCACAGGTGATGAGATGTGATCACCTGATACGTAGGGTATGTATGGACTCCTACCAGACTACTGCACGTGCTCCGAAGAAGCTTGGAAACAAGAGAAACATGTAAGCATTACGCCACTACGCTTGTTGTAGTCGGGACATGGATATCCCACCTTTATGGCCGATCATCTGACCACTCCTAATATGACCATTAACTCCATCTCTGTATAGTGCCCTGTTGATGCGGCACCAACGCTGCTTCATGCTACATCACGTTTCTCTAACCAGCCAAATAAACAAACTATCTGGAAACTGGCTGTTCTGAACAGATATAGACCAACGCACGCTAATACCTCTTTGCTGGCTATCAGTACTCTTGTCCCAGGACTTGAAACTGCCCTCTCTACGAAGTAAGCGTCTCGGCACATGTTGACGCCAATCTGAAGGGCTATCTGGCTAAAGAAGACGTCAGGCGGTGAGCTACAATCTCTCCCTTTTTTTTGTCCCCCAGTTCCAATACAGGGATGTACATTTCTATATAACCACCTGTTTCCTCCAACTTCCAATTTGATTGGGACCTATACAGTACTTAATCATGCAATGCGTGTTTGAATTGGCCAAACGTGTTTGAACAGTATGTTCGTGTCCCTGCTCTCATACCTGGAGAATTCAGTGACTGAACAAAAATAACATCTGAGCGCTCAAATCCTCTTTTTCAAATTCTATGGTCAGCTACATTCATTTCAGCAATGAGGGAACCCCATATTTCGAATTGCCGTACGGTTTGAGATTGAAATTGGATGGATGAGTCATGAGTGGTTGTGATGTGTATGGCTGAAATGGTGGCCACCCGTGTTCCCAGTTTAGACTAGTTCTAATTTTAAATAATGTGGTGGAGGAGGGTGTGTTATTTCTATAATGTTTTTTGTAAGTTTATAATTGCGGATAACTGATTAAAGTTTATAGTTCCAACAGCTGTTCCTCACTGAAGAATTATTTCGGGAGGTTACACCCTCCCCTCTTTACTTTTTGTATATCAATCAAAATATGCCCAATCAATTCTTATAGCATTTAGAACAGAGTAACATACTATATATAGGCCGTTAAATGCTGGGCCCCAATAGAGAACAAATAAGCTGAATGTATCCTTAACTAAACATACAGACAAAAAGGGGGAAAAAAAGGGTAAATTAACCCCAGCATGACCTGAGAGGGAGCCATGATGGGTCACCATGGGCTTTTAACAGCATGCTCACTGAATCAAAATCACAGGCAACCTCTCAGGTCATAAAAAAAAAAAAAAGAAAAAAACACTTCAATAAACAAACATCACCAACCACCTCCTTCCACAATCCGAAAGTCACATCATACAGAGAAAAAATTATAATGTATAATATTGGAGAAAGGGAGAAAAAAAAAAGTGTAAATTAACCCTAGCATGGCCTGAGAGGGAGCTACTATGGGCTGGTAACAGCTTGCCCACTGAACTAGAATCACAGGCAACCTCTCGGGTCAAAACCAAAAAACACAATGTGTTTAAGTTAAGTAAGAGATTGCAGACGTGATACAAGAGATGGTTAGAGACTGCATTTTCTTGATCTTTTCTTGCACTAAAGTTGCCAATAATTGGCAACAATAAATTCATAATTATTTAAATTGATGATATAAACAATTTTGCATGCAATACAATTTTTTATAAATAAAAATATATATAAAAATAAACTAGTTTTCGGCTAAGTGCATCCTGCATTTTCAGTTTCGGCACCAAAATTTTCAATTTGGTGCACCTCTAATTTTAAATAATTTTCAAGCAAGACTACTTGGGAGGCCTAAGTTCCTGATGCTGGCCTCAGGTAGAGAATATAAGTGAATAACAGCCCCCACCTTACTCCTTCTAGTTAAGCCTGTGCTATTTTGACAAGAGCAGATTTGGTGTTTTTACAGTGCCCCTTCCTACAGGCTTTCTGTATTTGATAGACAGTAAAAAGTCTCTAGTCGGTGTGTTTGGGAAAAGTCCTCCTTGCAGGGAATTTGCAGATCTACTTCCAAAATTACCTAGAGTTTGTTTGATGCGCTGCATCACAGGAGCTAGGTTTGTTACAGTATATGCATCTTGATGATTAATTGATTAATTTTCAGTTGTGACAGTCCCCTCCTCTCTCTCTCTCTCTCTCTCTCTCTCTCTCTCTCTCTCTCCCCCAGTCCCCTCCTCTAAAGAAATCACTGGCTTGAAAAGCTCTTGTGTGAACTTTCCTATAGGTCTGGTCTCGAGGGGTTGTCTTGCAACACTCTCTTGTTTGGCCGTAGTGCACCCTTAATATAATTTGCTGCAATGTAATGTGGGGTTTAGATGGACTTCTCTCCACCTAAAGAACACCATTAATAACCTACGTTTTGGGTAAAAAAAAACTCCTTGGCTGTTTGCTGAGCTGTGCCTGATATTCCAAGATGTAAAATATATCAAGTTGTTTTTGAACACTGCAGCTTGGGGGGAAAAAAAAACACTTTACATGATCATTACAGTGTAAGCACCTTTCCAACAACAAGCAAAATCCCAAATTGAGCAAATATGTCATCCAGATTTTTGCGTTCGTTTTTATTTCCCCCCCTATTTTTACTGCAGAACGTCTGTTTTCACATGCCTGAAGGTTTAACCTCCAGCATTGAAACGGCTTTAATGGTTCAGACTAGCCCATTATTCTCTGTGCCTTTCCAGATGTCTGTTTTTACACATGTGAGTCTGATCAGAGCCAGCAAGTCATTCCAGCAAACAAATTGTGCAACAATCACATAGATGGTACTGAGAAGTGGTGGAAGAAAGATAAAGTTTTGACGCCTCTTACAACCAAATTGATTGCCGACTTAATATTTACAGTGCAGTGAATGTGGTTGCTTTGGCCAGGTGAACTTTTACAAACAAGGTTGGTCTTTTAATGAGAAGACATAACAGTGAAATAGACATCGAAAACATTCACAAGTATTTGGTTATTAGTTGACAAAGGGCACAGGCTTGCACAGAACATAGGATACAGTTTACATGGTCAAAAATCTTTACACACAATGAAAAAGTGATAATGTGGTTCAAGGGCACAAGTTCGGGGTTGGGAGGAGGAGGGGGGGGGGAGGTACTATATGACCCTGTTCAGGGTCTCAGGAGACATACAATAAATCATATTTGTTCAGTCCAAGGTAGCCATAGCCGATCATATTTCTGGGGGCAGCCTCTTAGTGCAGGCCAGGTGAACTTTATTCAGTTACAGTACACTTTAAGTCAGATTAGAAATTTAAAGCCCAATTGAAGTTTCCACTTTTTTATCTTTGCAGTCCTTTAGCTCTGTATGTTTATGATTTTTAACTTGCCGTTTATACTCGAGTATAAGCCGACCCGAATATAAGCCGAGGCACCTAATTTTACCACAAAAACTGGGAAAACTTATTGACTCGAGTATAAGCCTAGGGTGTGCCTCACTTTACCTCACTGTGTCCATGCCTCACTGTGTCCATGTGCATGCCTCACTGTGTCCATGACTAGACTGACGTTTAACATGACCGGCCGGTACTGGGTCCCCATATTCACCAGAGAAATTACCGTTTAACATGGGAGTCTCAGGAAGGGGTGCCCGGGTTTGAAAAATCGGTGCTCCCCGGCCGTAGGTCCCCCCGGACAAGAAACTTTGCACACTTATAGAGGAAGAGTGGGGCTATATGTGTGCCAAGTTTGGGGTCCAGGGGACCTACGGCCGACCGGTACCGGTTCCCCAAAGTCCGGAAGATCAGGCGCAAAAAGGTGACTCGAGTATAAGCCGAGGGGGGCATTTTCAGCACAAAAAATTGTGCTTAAAAACTCGGCTTATACTCGAGTATATACGGTATTGAAAATTACTGGAAATACCTATTGCTACTTATATTACTGGAAAAGTTTCCTTCCCTTCTACTCCAGTGTTCTTTTCTTTCATAGCTGAGTAACAACCACATCCTCATCACAAGTGTCTTCATATAAACTTTGTACTGTGGAGCAAGAGCGGATATGGGTCTGATCAAGTCAAATAGGTGTGTCCTTGACAGTATGGTCAAATTCTGGTGCCTATTGGACTGCATAGTCACATTTAGACACCTTATATAGCTGTTTTAATTCTGTAATCTGTACTCCACTAATTTACTGCATTTTATTTTGTTGGTAATCTGCAGGCACTCTGCCGTTTTATATACAAGAAGTAAAATGTATTCGTGTGTAGTAACTAAGATCAATGGAGTTGATGCTTCACAGTCATAAACCTGGATCACACCTGCTTTGTGGTGTTTGAATTTTTTATTGTGATCCTTGAATCCAGGGGAGGTTAACAGGGCATCCATGTTCAGCCCACCACATTACACTAATGACTGGTGCTGCTCGCAGTACATCTACAGATATGGCTGATGCTTTCAGCCTGAAATCCTGTTGCTATCTGCTTCTAAAGGCTATTCCATCCTCGAGTCTTTCTTAGCTCTGTCAGGTGTGGTCTGTTCCTCTGCCTTCTTGGCTGAGGTTTTTACTACAGCCATGCAATGCTTTATGGCCTAAATCACCCTTTTTATTTGCTGTCACTGACAGCAGGGGCCACAAGCAGATTTTGCATCTGATCTACCCACAGCCTCTGAGCCATCACTTGCTGAGACTGATTGTGAGTCGCTTCAGTCCTTGGATGATTGACTTCCTTTTGAGGAGTCGCAGTCCTCTGCCATTACACCCTAATTAAGAGACTGTTTTGGCACTTATTGATGTGGTGTGCACCACTGAAACCAGAGGACCAGCCGGTTGCTTCTAACAGTGCTATTCCCAGTCTTGAGACATTAAGTATTTCTCTGTGGAGATTGGAAACGTCCTGATAAGATGTTGATTCCCCCTAAGCTGTAATTGGCTTTGTACCCATTTGAAAAGAACTTTGTTAAAAAAAAAAAAAAAAAAAAAACTTGCTCCCACTCTTAAACCAGCATTGGTTGCCTTAACAAAGTGACCACTGTACTGGTGGAACATGCGCCACTCTTTTAGGGCTCAAAAGATAAACAGAATGCCTCTCTAGAACTCTACTTGCTAGGAGGCCCTGCCTCTGTTACGGAAATATACGTCTCGCTTAAATGCTTAAAATAAGTGATTAAAAACCTTTTGTCTATATAAAATGAAATCAAACGATAGCGGTGGGAAAAGAGAAGACAATGACATTTATTTATACAGAAACAATACCACCTAATAGCAAGGTGATACCAATGTTACACGATACATAATAGGAATATTGCTATGACAAACATGATAATACCTATGATGAAGATGATACCGATGTTACATAATACCAATAGGAACAAGAGAGCAAAAGAGAAGTAAGATTCTTTTTAAAAATGGGAGACGGGGAGAGAGAGAGAGAGAGACGGGGAGAGAGAGAGAGAGAGACGGGGAGAGAGAGAGAGAGACGGGGAGAGAGAGAGAGAGACGGGGAGAGAGAGAGAGAGACGGGGAGAGAGAGAGAGAGACGGGGAGAGAGAGAGAGAGACGGGGGGAGAGAGAGAGAGACGGGGGGAGAGAGAGAGAGAGAGAGAGACGGGGAGAGAGAGAGAGAGACGGGGAGAGAGAGAGAGAGACGGGGAGAGAGAGAGAGAGACGGGGGGAGAGAGAGACGGGGGGAGAGAAAGAGAGAGAGAGAGAGACGGGGAGAGAGAGAGAGAGAGACGGGGGGAGAGAGAGAGAGACGGGAGAGAGAGAGACGGGGGGAGAGAGAGAGACGGGGGGAGAGAGAGAGAGACGGGGGAGAGAGAGACGGGGGGAGAGAGAGACGGGGGGAGAGAAAGAGAGAGAGACGGGGGGAGACGGGGGGGAGAGAGAGACGGGGGGGGGGAGAGAGACGGGGGGGGGGGAGAGAGAGAGACACGGGGGGGAGAGAGAGGGGGGGGAGAGAGAGAGGGGGGGGGGGGAGAGAGAGACGGGGGAGAGAGAGAGACGGGGGGGAGAGAGAGACGGGGGGAGGAGAGAGAGAGACGGGGGGAGGAGAGAGAGAGACAGGGGGAGGAGAGAGAGAGGGGGGGAGAGAGAGAGAGAGAGGCGGGGGGAGAGAGAGAGAGGCGGGGGGAGAGAGAGAGAGGCGGGGGAGAGAGAGAGAGAGAGAGGCTGGGAGAGAGAGCTTACTACGTCACCATGCTGCTCAGATCAAGGGCCAAAATAGACTGACCATTGGGTCTGCATTCAGATAAATACACTCTGGTAAAACCCCTCCCCTCCTCACCCCCCCCTTTCCATATGCTAAGACCATGCATTCCCTCAAGGGGTGGGGGGGTTGTTAGCTTGGGTGAAATACTCAGTCACAACTACCATTTTTATCATCACGTTCTTCCTGTTCCATTGTCACCTCCCACCTCCTTTTGAAGTAACATCAGTCTACCAACAAATGGTCAGATAATAGGCTTTTGTCAGATGAAATTCCACAGCTGTGTATGCTGTTGATTCTAAACATGTTCTAACACTATAGAGTCCTTGTAAGATAAATTTAAGTCACCTTAATAATAAAGTATTGTAAAAACATATACAACCATATATACACGTAGAATCCTTTTAATTAGAGAGTTCCCTTGAAGCTTCTTGTTATAAACATGGATTTGAAAAATCTCCACCACAGTCCCCCCTGAAGTTCATTCTTGAACTTATGTCCTCCCTCAATGATTTTGTACCCACCCACAACGGCCCAGAAGCCCTGACCCTTCCCCCACCACCACTGCGGCCTCTGCCTTTCTTGAACCCGTCGTAACCCATCAAGGTAGACTTGAGACAGTCCTGGTGCCTTTGAGACATCCGACCCATGAGAGTCTGTACTGCAATGTTTCATCGCCCCTCTGCATTGGAAGAGCGGAATTCAAACATTACTGGCGGGATCCTTGCATATTTAGTCCTGTAGCTTGGAAATATGGTGTCATGATTGTCACGATTGGATCGGACCGCGAGACAGCACTTTTCAGCATGGTGAAGGAAAGTTTCAGAAGAGTCTTATTCGTGGCACGTTTTTCTTAAGAGATGCGTTGCTTTTTAAGGTGGTGGTTGGGCGGGCCTCCGGACAGTCGTGCATGAATAGAAAAAACAAGAACAAAAAGGAGAATGTCAGACAGGAGTTATTGGCGGGATGTCAGACAAGAGTAGTGGCGTGGCCACTAAGACTAAATATCTATGAGGGGTGCAATGTGTACGAGTAAGGTGGGATCCCCACAGGGTACCGAGACCGAGCCACGGCCAGTATCATCCATTGCCCTTGATGGTAGGGATAGTCAACACTGTCTGCTATTGTTAGGTCCCTGGGTTCACCACACCTGTTCACGGGGCTCAGGTTAAAGCAGTGGGCAGACTAGGGGAGGTACAATTACATTAAGACATGGGACCTGGATGTCCAGGGATACTTTGTGAAATATGGTATTTGTATGTTTCAGGAACCCATTCTATGGAACCCACTGGACTCTTAAAAAAATGGAGTCAGGCAGAGACGGTAAACCCTTACAATTCACAACTCATCTCTGATATTCAAACAAACGTTCCAGAAGATGAATACATTTATTTTCCAAGATAAAGCAGAATATGAACCAAAGAAAGTAGGAAAGAGAAAAGAAAGAGAGAAAAAAAAAATACAATAAGCAACAAAACATACAGGTTCAATGCTGCTTCGACCCAGACCGTTTGTCACCCATTTCCCTTTATGTCAAAGAGCACTGACTCTGCATTAAAAAAAAAAAAACAATATATAACTGTCCTGAAACAGTGCCTCGAAAAATAATATATTGTGGCTGTTGCAGCAGCAGCTTGGCAGAAAAAAAATAAAAAATAAAAATAAAATTTAAGGAGGAAAAAAATAAAAATAGATAACTCTTCTATCCTATCGGTGATCAACAGGTGAACAGGATCACTGTCACTAACCATTTACAAGTCGGGTAGAAAAACAAAAAAATACAAATATTTTAAAAAGGAGAGGCTAAACCAATGGTTGCCAAAAAACTTTTTTAGAATTTAGTCACCCCGACTGTCCTTTTTAATATTACAGATTGAACAGGCTTATCCCTAGAACAAAAACAAGAAAAATATAGTTCTAGGGTCCTCTCTTAAATGCGCAAGCTACTCCTAAATCGATCTCTTACTAGTGACCCGCATTGGGACCGCAACAGGGTGGAGTTTACTAAAGTTTTTGGCCCCAGAACATACTGATTTCCATCTCCCTTGTTATCTCCTCCCATGCTCCACCTCAGGACTGCTCCAGAACCTCTGGAACTCCCTACCTTTAAAACCATATGCCCAGCCAGGCGCTCCCCTTTCCACACCTAGGTGTCCCTAAATACTCTTTTATTCCAGGAAGCCTACCCCGCCTCCACCTAAAATGTTACCTCAGCCCGGTCCATATCATCAGATAATTCCCAGCGGCTATTATTTTTGTTCCACCCCCTCCCCTTAGATTATCAACCCCTAGAGAAGGGCCTTTTTATTCACGCCTTGCCCAAACTGTTGGCACCAATTAAATCCTGTTGCCCAAAGTTTAACTAATCATCTTTTAACTCCTCCCCGAATCCCAACGGAAGTTTCACTAAGTGTAAGGGGATGTCAGGTTTGATAAAAAAACTTTCTTTCGGGGCTATCGGGGTGAAACCCCGGGTTCCTTCTATATCCCTCCCAAGGACAAGAATGTAGGTACAATAGACTCCCCGAGGTAGTGTACCCTGCTGAGTACAATTCAACCTGATGCTGAAAACAGTGTATCATTAGCCATGTGATGTCAGCATCAGTACCCCAGCATCCGGTATTGAGTCTACCAACACCTACACCATCGAAGCAATGACAAAAACCCACAAAATTCTATCCCAGTGACCATGCCCAGGGTATATCATGCACCCCTACCTACTGTTAGGTTCAAGAAACACCCTTGTTCCATGACTAACGCCACATCAGTATCCTCTAGGTCAAAGAACTAAACTCGCCTATATCCCAAATAATACCCAGGTGCTTCCTTCCCAGCAATGATCTCCCCATCCAGAACAGAGTGAAATACATTCACCACTGTGTATTGGCCGTGCAAGGGACATTGTGGTCACACCTCTGACAGAGGGAAATATCAACCTGCCCCCAGCTTCCGTACCCTCTGATCACATGTGGGTCCCTTAGCCACAAATGCAACAAGATAGAATCCCCAGTCAGTAAGCCACTGGTGCCCTCAACTCTACAGACCGAGTCTGCATTTCTGTAACACCTTTCACAATCCAAACCAGTACAGCCCATCCAGGCATTCGACTACCACTTTGGATTAGTGTAGGCGACGTGTTTTGGCACAGTCTTACTGAGTGGTGATGCTAACTCATCAGGTCACTGCCCCTCATAGAGAGATTTGTACAAACGGCTTGATGCTGGTTGATAACTCCACCTGCCCATGTGTGCACACCAGAGCAAATGACATATATCTGCCCTGTACCATCTCACACTCTCTACCTACCTCTCACCATGGTTGATGGAATCTTGAGCCACTTTACACTGTGGTTCTCTTTCCCCCCCATATAGTGCTGAACACATCCCTCCTCTTCCGGTTACTCCTCCGAGATAAGCATCCTGTACTCTGTGTCCGCACATTTCTGGGAGCAAGCCACTGGTACCATGACCGCGCTTGATTCAGTGTGTATTCAGTACATATAGGATAATAGGTTTTCATCAACCATTATGAGATGCTGGAGTGCCATGTGGTGATGGAATACTGTAGATACCTGCACCATATTCAGTGTCCCACATGTCCCCCAAAAATAAATTTCCTCCTTTCAATCCCTGTTCGGACTCAAACCCCTCAGAACTAGATGGACTCCAGTGTGTAACCCAGTAGAGTGATAGGATAGTACCCGAAGTGACCGTAATATAGGCACAATGTTCCGTCCCTGCCATTAGGGATGAGAATAGTACTAGTTACATTTTGACAACCCTGGAACTGAGTCATCCACCACTCCATAGGACTCCTAGTCAATTCAGATACTACCACACCTGCCTGTCTTTAGAAGGTGGAACTTGTCACACTGAGTAAGAGTCAGTCAACTCTCCGAGGTTTTTAATTCCGGCCAGTGCAAGTTGAATGTCCTACCCTTTCCCTGATATGTAGCCCAGGACCTCCCGATGTGTTCCTGATTATCTCCAGCTCCATGGTGTTTATGGTACCCAGTGACCCGCCTCCCGTTCCGAAGACAGTCGCCATCAAGCCTCTTTTTTTTCCTAAGTTATGGGATATGGTCTGGATACCCGGATTGAAAACCACCTGCCACCAGGTACACCCAATCCCTCATATAGACTGCACACCTTCTCCCTCCTCTTTCAATTCGGTATTCAGACAATGTTATACTTCACCCCTACAACACAAGCTGCCTACACTATTCAGACAGGACTCACATGAATGACAGGAGCCTAGCGCCACACTGGGGCACTGGTCTTCTTGGCCTGCAAGACACAGACAACTAGTTAAGGTACACAAGGACTCTAGGACAGGAAGGACACCTATGGGTGTAAACTGAGGAGAATACGGCATGCCCACACATACCTGGCTGTACAAGTTTGGCTCATTGCCTGAAGCTAAGGTATGCTAATGTCCCTAGCTATCTGTGTGTCCCCAAATGTAGTTCAAACCTGTTTCCTACCGTGTCACCAAGCAATCCCATCTCTCTGAAATAGGGCAAACCAACCCTTCTCATAGTTTCCTGCTGGGACTGTTTATGTGGCTATTTGTTACCAATTGCCTAATAAATATCTGTGTGTTTCAAGGCACACCGGTCGGCTCGGGTACCCCCTACTGTTCAGTGGTCCCAGCGCCTCAGTGCTGCAAGGGATTTGTCTTAGTCTGCTGGTCAGGTGTGTCTGGTAGCAGCAGTTTCTCAAGCTGGATACACATTATGCAATTTTGTTTTCCCATTTATTTTAGATTTACCTGCAGATGTGTGGTATGAGGGCCTACCTGATTGCATACAAGTTGAGAGGGTATAGGTCTGGCCTCATATTGTATAGTTTTGGTTGAGTCTGGAAAAAAAAAATGTGCAGGAAGGTTGTATGGGGTGTTACCAGCGCTTGGCTTTTCCAAGAGCCCTCACGTCCTGCCTCTTACCCTGTATTGGCTGTAAACTTGCTTAACCAAATGCTGGCTGACTAGTCGGAGTCCCTTAAAAGATCTTGCCATTGCTGCAGCTGATCCTTTGGTCATAGAAAGTTTGGAAAAAAATGGTTGTAGTTTTAATCTACAGTTTTTACAGACTTGGGAGGTTTCCCATCAAATCTCCCACATGGGTTCCCTTTTATAGGACAATTTTGTTAAATCGATGAATTGTTGAACGTGTCTAAGAAGCGGCCGATTCTCATGGCCTTCAAGGAAAAATATCTCTGGATCTACTCCTGATACTAATATTAAGGACTCTACTGGTTATAAGGGTACGCATCTTCCTTGGTGGACGATGCCTAAGGAACACGCTGCAAAGTATTTTCCCCCACTATCAGTTAGCAAATGTGCTTTTTTATTTTGCACTGCCTTACCATCCATGTTCAGCCCACCCCTCCCAAGTATCCCTCCCAATCTAACTGTAAGTTCTGTGACAGTCTGCCAAACCTTCCTCTTCATGGGGGTGTTCTCATAATTTCCAGAGTGGGGGGACATTTGTTAATCTTTGTGGACACTTGGGCTGCTTGCATCTCTCTTATCTGGGTGCAGGAGGTGGTCTCCCAGAGCTACAAGCTGGAGTTTTTCTCCCTGCCCCCTCTTTGGTTTCTCACCTTCAACCTTTGAGTATCAATGCACACATTGGCGGGTCTCCTGGGTCAAGAGGGGTTTGTCCCAGCTCATGTGACAGAATGTTTTTAGGGTTTTACTCCGACCTGTTCATCATTTCCAAACATGAAGGGGTCATCTGCCCCATACTGAATTTTTAAGCACTTGAGGGTCTTTGTACAAGCTTAGAAATTATATTTAAAAGTCAACAGGCCTGTTGTTGCCTACCTTTTCCAGGGAGGCTTTCTAGCTTTGGTGGATATCATTCACCAAAAATAAACTTCCCACCGTTTTTTGAATTAGACTCTCATAGACCGAACATATCTCTCAGCCTTTGGATCTTGTTTAAAGCATTTCTCCTTTGCAGCCCCCTTTGCACTGCTCCTTTTTGGCAGTTTTCCATTTTCTGGAATCTTAAATGGACCCCTTAAGGATGCTCCAGCTTCTCGTCCCACCATTTCTAGGACACCTGGCTTTTTGTCCCAGCGTTTCTAGGTGGCCCAGATAGACCATCCTTGCAGACGGTCCCCAACTTTCTAGCGTCTTGGACCTGTTGGCTTTTGCTGTTTTGCCTACTCCTCTGTTGGACTGCTTTTGGACATACTAAAGGTGAAAGATTGCCCGTGGCCCTCAGTGGATGATAAAGAAACTGAGGGACTTGCGCTACAAAACGTAAGACATGTTGGTAGTAGGTGGGCTTATCCTGGGTTAGTGTACCCTTCTTGTTCCTTTTTTTTTTTTTTGCTAGTGTCCACGTGTGCCTGTAAGTGGCGGTTTAGCCCAAAGTTGAAAGACTTTGTCCTTAAATGTACTTTGGGGAAAAAGATTTTCTGGTGAGTACAAAAATACAATTTTTTACCTTGACACTTTAGCTTCGCTCTTTGCATCTTCTTACAGAATTTTCTCACAGTACAAGATATACTTTAATTTTACCATCAATTCCATTCATCCTTTTGTTCCTCATGCAGGCCATGGCGGTTGAAAGTGACCAAGAAATCGTCCAGATGATTGGAACTGAGGAACATGTAATGGCAGCTTTTGCGCCCAGCCTGGAAGAATGCCAAAAAGCTCAGATCTTCACCCAGATGCAGGTGTGTCCATTATATTTTAAATGATCATTAAAACTTCCAGATTGTTTTTTTGGGAATGCTATACAGTAATCATGGCGTGCACCCAAGTTCTTTTGTGCCTGAAAAATAAATAAAAGAAATATTCAATACATAACTGAGCTGTTGGAATAAAGCCTACAACACAAACGTGGCTCTGGTGAGACGGAACCCCAATTACAGTGCTTTCTTGTCGTGCTTAGCACTAAATAAAGTTTTATTGATTTTGATTTTTGTTTTCTCTTTTGAAGTGACGCAGTTGGCTGGAGACAGAGCTGCCCAGGTGGTTTTAGTTACTGTAACATACTAAATCCTTTGTTTTTGCCCTATCCGTGTTGGGTCAATCCTGCTTGTTGGGTTTTAGTGCTATACAGGACAGCTGCTAGCTGTGCAAGAGAGGAAGATGGATTTATTAACCTGGCTGTGTACAGTTCCCACACGGTCTCCAACATTTTTTTACATAATTTTTTTTGTGTGTACACACACACACACACACACACACACACACACACACACACACGTACACAGTTGTGTTGTGCTCGTAAGTTTACATACCCTGGCCACCATAAATTCTGCCAGGGTATGTAAACTTATGAGCACAACTGTGTGTGTGTGTGTGTGTATATATATATCTATATCACACACACACACCCCAAATACTCCAGACACATTTTTACTTATCTTTAACAACTCTGCAACTTTGTTTAGCACCTAAAGGAAAAGACTGATATGGTTGGATATGGAGGAGCATGCGACTCTCTCCATGTGACAGCGCTGGGCACTATAACAGAATAACAGAGAGCCCATAGTTTGTGTAGGTTATGACTCCAGCAACACCTACCTTGCTCCTCAGTCTTTATCAGTGGCTCGTGTAACAGTGACAATTAGCAGCTGTGCAAATGCTTATTGCACAGGTATGGTCCAACATTTATGACCGTTAGCCAGTGCTGGAGCACATACATTTTGACAGAAAATGACTGAACATAACACTAGAGGAGATCTGCAACACTGAAATGCAAAATAAAGGGTTTAAAAATAGTTATTTTTAAAATGGGGGGGGGGGGGGGGGGAGAATGGCAATTGGTAGATAAATTGTGATTTAGCAAGCTGTCATCCAGTTATGGTTTACATCTGCTATACAATTTGAATACTTGCGTTGGCAGTTTTGTAAAATTTCCCCTCACACATCAAACTCTATTGACTAAATGGGGTTGCACTAGAATGTTTGTTTGCTTGCGTTAACTGGGTTTTTTCTTTTTTTTTTTTTCCAGGCATTAAAATACATTGGTAATAAGGTGAGAAGACAGAGAATGTGGGGCGGAGGAGGGCACAAAAAGACCAGAGTGGATGAAGCCAGGGAACTTCTTGCATCCACTATCCTGACTCATGTCCCTGTAAGTGACCTACCTACAACAGTGGTTGGGATAGGAGAGGAATTCTCTTGTTTTTATTGCATTGAGTATTTATGATGGGCCCAGCCAGGAAAGTGTTTTTATCATGATGAAATTGACTCCTTTTTAAAGGATATTAAATAATTTGTTCATATACAAAACTGAAGGCAGGATCCGACCTATAGAGAATAATAATTGTCTGCCACAGACCCCTTTTTCAATTGTACTAGGAGACGTGTACTTGCTCAGGGTAATCCAGGCAAAAAAACATATCTCCTTACAACAGGGGTGCCTTATTCAGTTTTATTTTGGATAGTAGGAAGGGGCAGTAAAGTACCTTGTCCTTTTTACACACAGAGAGCTCGCTCTTTCCTCATTGGCTCACTGGCAAGAGCCAATGAGAAGAGAGGGAGAGCTGCTGCTTTATTGCACACCGCTGGATCAATCTTATGCCGACCATGCACTGTACATTTACTGCTGCAGTGCGGGTCAGCTGTGCACAATCTTTCATGTAACAAGTGTAGAGACTTCTCTGCTCACTCAGCTGTCAAAAGAAAAAAATCCTGGCAGTCTGCTAAGTTTTTAACAACATTGTCCTTGCTAGTATATAACTAGAAACATTGTAACTCTTCCTTCTTGGATCAAAGGGATACACTTCTGTGTGTAAATGCAGGCAGTTTAACCACTTAGTCTAAACCTTTTTCTGACACTTGTTTCTTACAAAGTTAAGATCAGTAATTTTAGCTAGAAAATTACCTGGAACCCCCAAACATTGTATATATTTTTTTAGCAGAGACCCTAGGGAATATAATGGCGATGGTTGCAATATTTTATGTTGCACTGTATTTGCACAGCGGTCTTTCGATCTTTATTCCAAGCAAAAAAAATGAGATTCTCATTTTAGCCATAATCGTGCAGCTCTACCGTACACGCTGTCTGCCATCTGCCCTGTACAGTAAAAACCGTGATTCATCTGTGAAGAGAACACCTCTCCAAAGTGCCAGACGCCATTGAATGTGAGCATTTGCCCACTCAAGTCGGTTTACGGCGACGAACTGCAGTCAGATCGAGACACCGATTTCTGCAGGCAGCATGCCAATTGTACGCTCCCTCAAGACTTGCGACATCTGTGGCATTGTGCTGTGTGATAAAACTGCACATTTTAGAGTGGCCTTTTATTGTGGCCAGCCTAAGGCACACACCTGTGCAATAATCATGCTGTCTAATCAGCATCTTGATATGCCACCCCTGTGAGGTGGATGGATTATCTCAGCAAAGGATAAGTACTCACTTTTTGCCCTGGTTCACACTGGTGTGTCTTGACATGCGATTTGGCATGTCAAAACGGCGGTTTTTGCCACAAATTGCTGGAAATGGCACTGTCCTAATCAGTGCGACGCCGCATCTGCGGCGCTGCACCGATTTAAAAAAGTCGTTTCTGTACTACTTTTTGCGATTTTGGCCTGCGATTTACATTGACATCTGTGCAGAAACCAGCACAGATGTCTCTGTAATCGTGGCCGAAATCGGGGCTGACCAGCGGGAGTGAAATTGTGCGAGTTCAGCTGAACTCACACGGCTTCACTCTTGCAGCCCAGTGTGAACTGGCTTAGGGCCAGTTCACACCAGACGCAGTTCCGTACAGTTTTGTGTGCATTCTTTCTGCACTAAAAATGCATGCACAGTGTTTTCCATGTATTCCAATGGCTCTTGTTGGCTCTAGTTCACACCATGCAGTCCGTTTCCGGTGCAGAAACTGACCGGAAACTGACTGCATGGTGTGAACTAGAGCCATTGGAATACATGGAAAACATTGTGCATGCATTTTGTGCAGAAAAAAACCGAACTTCGTCTGGTGTGAACTGGCCCTTTAACATATTTAGACTTTAGATTTGTGAACAATATTTGAGAGAAATAGGCCTTTTGTGTACATAGAAAAAGTTGTAGATCTTTGAGTTCAGCTCATGATAAATAGGGGCAAACACAAGTGTTGCATTTATAATTTTCCTCAGTGTATATGTGATTCTGCATTCTCGGATAGGGGGCACACGCCCGCCCTCCTGGACAGTGATTGGCTCTGAGCTTCGCAGAACACAGCTCTGTGAGTGTAAACAACACAGATCTGTGTTCTGTGACAGGCCATCTAGTTGTTTTTTCATTCCCCACTGAGCAGGGAATGAAAACCACTAAATTCCCAGTAAAATCCGCACACAGTACACACAAACATTTGTTAGGCACATATTTAACCTCTTGATTGCCCTAGATGTTAACCCCTTCATGCCCATTGTCATTAGTACAGTGATGGTGCATATTATCAGCACTGATCACTGTAGTGATGTCAGTGGCAGTTAGTTCCAACAATGTGTCAGATTGCCTGCCATCCCGCTATAAGTCGCTGATCACCACCAAAAAATATAAATTCCAGTATATATCCCATAGTTTAGTTTGCGTGAAAGTTATAACGTCTACAATCAATTTACACTTATTGGGATTTTTTTTAACCAAAGACATGTTGCAGAATACATTTTGGCCAAAAGATATTTCTCTTTTCGTCCATGGACGGACACAGCATTCTTAAGCCTTGACAGTTGGGTTAGGTCCCTTCAGACATAACCCTCCGCCCTGCAGCATGCAGCCTCAGTTTTGTTCTGCATAGCAGAGGAGATGGACGTGGCTCCCTTTGGGCCCAGAGTCCTGAGGAATATTTTTATTTTTATTTTATTTAAATTGATTTTATTTTGTGAAAAGCGGTACTACGCCCGCGACCTTAATTTCTTCCAAAGGTGGTTTCGGCTCTCCACCTGAATGAGGACATTGTACTTCCATCCTTGTGTCCTCGGTCATCGCATCCCGGAGAGTCTGCGCTTCACACTTTAGACGTGGTACGTCCCAGGTAGACCGTTGTGTGGGCCTATGCCCTTAAGAGGCGCGCGCCCTCCTTTCCGGTCACGGCGCTCCCAACCAGGGCAATTGGTGCTTCCTGGGCTTTCCGACATCAAGTCTCTCTCTCTCTCTCTCTCTCTCTCTCTCTCTCGTATGCGACTTGGTCGTCCGTGCACACTTTCTCCAAAAAAAATTGAGTATGATGTGAGTGCATCTTCAGATGCTTCCTTCGGCCGCAAGGTTTTGCAGGTGACTGTTTCAGGTTGCAACTCCTCCATTGAGGAGCTCTGCTTGCTTGGGGTGAAATTGTTTTTTTGATTACTGTTCCCACCCCTCGTTTTTTGACACTGCTTTGGGACGTCCCAACTGTCAAGACATAAAGAGAGAATAGGATTTTTTTGGTACTCACCGTAAAATCCTTTTCTCTGTCGTCCATGGACGGACACAGCACCCACCCCTCCTTTTTAGGTTTGTACTGCTTGTTACGAACTGATGCTGCAGGGCGGAGGGTTATGTCTGGAGGGACCGCCCCCTGGGCTGTTCAACTCTGTTAAAGTAACATGTATTGAAATATCTACGATGTCTGCCTAGTCCTCTCCTATGAACAGGAACATAACCCAACTGTCAAGACTTAAGAAGGCTGTGTCCGTCCATGGACGTTGGAGAAAAAGATTTTACGGTGAGTACAAAAAATCCTATTTTTTTTTTAATTGGATATGTTTTATAGCAATAAGTAAATATATTATTTTTTTCAAAATAGTTAATTTTTTTTCGCTTTTATATAATAAAAAAACCCAGTGGTTATCAAATACCACCAAAAGAAAGCTGTGTGAAAAAGATCCGCAAATGTCAGTTAAAGTTGCGCAGTGTCGCATAGCTAAAAAATGGCCTGGTCATGAAGGGGGTTAAACTTGCTGAAGTGGTCAATATAATGCATATTGCAAGATTGTATTGATTCAGTTGACACAGTACATATACATTTTATTGTCCATTTTAGAAGATAGAACAGTATGAACAAATTACACTGATCTACTGTAATTAAATTATCGCGTATGACTGTGTACTTTTATTGGTGTACGTCCTAAATTTTTGTAATTTTTGAAACGCTATTGTGGCAGCATAATGTAAAGGACCATTAATTGTGCTGGGTTATCTGGATTAATTTATTCTGTACTTTTATTTAGGTGAAAGAGTTCCATTTTCGATCAAAATGCATCTACACAGCAGTGATGGTCCGCAGAGTGATTTTGGCCCAAGGGGAAAATAAAGTGGATGATCGAGATTATTATGGAAACAAGAGATTGGAACTTGCAGGACAGGTGAGTCCTTTTTTTTAAAAATTTTTTTAAAAGCTTCTGTTTTTAGTATTCTATGCGTAAAAACAAAAAAAACTAATTCAAAATCAAACCTATGGGGCATACCCCGGGTCAAGGTGTAACAAGGCATTACACAACCAAAACAAACCTAAAATAATAAAAACAACTCGTAGAGCACTACAACCTTGCTCATAGTTACCCAGGTTCATTAAAGAGTAAACAAAGGGACAGATATGTCCTATCATGTTAGATAATATTATGTATGGGGGACTTCAAGTGACAGAAGTAACGGATAAATTTGCTACTTATCAATAACCAAATCCTATCACTGAGGTCCTGGAGACCAATTAACTTGCAAGTATAAACGGAGTCTATCCAAATGTCCCAAATCTTATTAAACTTTTTGGGACAACCCCTAGATTGGTGCGTAACTTTTTAAAAAGGCACCACCGAGTTGATTAGAGACTTCAAAAAAAGTTTAAGGTGGAGGCAGTGGCAAATTTCCACTGCATCACTATCTTCTTCCTCACATAGAACAGCAGAAGGCTAAGCAGGGATCTGACCGCCCTAGAGGAAGCCAGGGGCTCCACTAAACTAAGATGCAGATATGCCGTGGAACCTGGATAGTAGTTAGGCTAGAGATTAATTCTAAGACTGATACCCAGAAACTCTGTACATGAGGGCAGGACCATAGCATTATCCGCCGAACACTGCCAACAAGTGGGGGAACAATGAGGGTATATCCTATGAATCCTACAGGGCATGAGATAAAAACGATGTAGTAGATTAAACTGAATCAACCTGTCCCTTGTGAAGGCAAGCTGCAAAAAGGGATATTTCCAAATCTCTTTCCAATCCTTCTCATCCTGATTGGGCACCACTGCATGCCAGGTTGCATGTAAAACGGTCCAGCCCATGATGGATTGAGGGCTGCAGGGCCTTATAGATATTGGATAAAGGCTTCTCTAAAGTAATGTCTCCATCTCAAAAGGTTTGTAAATGAAGAGGGGAGCCACCAAATTGTGCCCGATAAGCGTGACTTAACTGTAGGAACCGGAACAGAAATGAGTTTGGAAGACTAAACTGTGATTAGACGGAATCAAACGTCCGTTGATTGCCACTCTCATAAATCTAGTTCAAGTATCTCACACCCCTAGACTCCCATAGGGCCATATCTGGACTAAAATGAAAACCTGGGAGATTAGGATTTAACTATAAGGGCACATTTGGAGTGTACTGTAGTTAATAGTTATTCGTCAATTTTGGGATTACTAGGTTCAATGCCTGTATAACTGTTTTCATGGACTGAGTTAGGTGACAGGGTGCATTAACTCCCCTGTATAGAAAATTATGGAGTGCCTCATAGGAGTGCAAATGAGCAGCCTCCAGAACCACTGCAGAAATGGTGTCCTCCAAAACTAGCCAAATATATGTGAGTGTGGCAGCAATGTAATATTTGTAAAAGTCCAGGCAAGCCAGACCGACCCCCTTGTGTCCATGGCCGCTGAAGAAATGAGAGGCAGAAATGAGGGGGATAGAAGCCCCATAGGAAGCTAGTGATTTGCGAGTTCAAGTGCTTACAAATCACTTTAGGGATCAATACAGGAGAGTGGCATAACACATAGAGGAGCAAAGGGAGTATCTTCATTTTTAAATAGGTTCATTCTACCAAATTTATAGATAAAAGCAAGTTTCCCAAGTGGGTGAATGTTTAATTAATGAAAATCGTCAACCTTTCGGAGAAAGAACTATACCCAAGAATTGAATTGTCTGTCCAACGCAAGGGAATGACCTGATCTGCCACCTCAGGGTCAGCCGGGAGAATCGGAAATTTATCCCAGTTGACCTGCAGCCCGGAGAGGCTAGCAAAACTGGAAAGAAGCTCTAGTGCCACCCGGAATGACGGACCTGAATCCCCGCAGGAACAATATTAGGTCGTCGGCATATAACGTCCACTTTTCTTCAGTGAACCCAATACAGCCTGCTTGTACCTGCTGGGCAATATGAAGAGCAGTAGCAATGGGTTTAACCATAGGAGTAAATAGGGCAGGAGAGAGGGGTCAACCCTGGCGGGTCCCCTTTTCAGTAGGGAAAGAGGGTGGGCCCCCCCCCAATTTTTTTTTTTAAAGGGTAAATTTTTATTGTACATATGATCATTAGCATACAGTGACATAATACAGTACACATTTTCATACATTATGATTTGCGTATGTCAACATATTCAGCATCTTATAATCAAATCATGTCTCTTTTCTTTTCCTTTCCTTGTCACTTCCTTCTCTCTTCCCCCCCCTCTCCTCTTCCCTCCTCCTTCTCCCCTCCCCCGGATAACAGGAAAAGCTTTTATTAACATCACTGTCCAAACATAAATGAGCTAATTGTATTACAAAAATCGAACTACAAAAAGAAAACAAATACAAAAGGTCTTTCCCTTTTTCCTGAAATTCCTGTAAGTCTACAGGAATAAACACTGGAAGAGTTATGACTCTCACTTTACAACATAGTCTTTCCTATCCTTCATTTCCCCAGTTATCCCCCGCCAAACCCTAATTATGTACTACTATTACACCTCCACTTCTCCCGAGACTCTATCCAACCATCCCGCCCACACTTTCTCAAATTTTTTAGGGCACCCTCTCGCCATATAAGTAATTTTATACATCGGTAGGGCCTTATTCACCAATGTCACCCAACCCTGCAAAGAGGGGGGTAACGCGCTCCGCCACTTAATAGCTACCGCCTTTTTAGCATAACAAAACAGGATTCTTAGCAGAGTTTTTTGTGAGATGGATATATCCTCCTCCTCCAGATCGCCCAAGAGACATCTGGCCGGGGAGTAAATATTTGGTAGTTCCAGGGTAACCTCTAGAAATTTAAGTATCTCTTTCCAGAAGTTCTCTTTTCGGGGGCACTGCCACACCATATGGAAGAAATCTCCTTCCTCCGCATGGCATCGAGGACACTCAGCAGACTCCCTCCTACCCATTTTATGAAGTCTTTTGGGGGTATAATATATCCTATGAAGGTAGTTAAATTGGGTCAATTTATCTCTAGCCGAGATCATCGAGGGCACCAATGCTCCTGACCAGTTCTCCTCCGTGAGGGACGGTATATCCGTCTGCCATTGTGCCAGCATCTTCCTCATTCTGGGAGAGGGGATGTGAGAAGCCTGAAGTAATATCTAGAAATCAGCTGCGAGTGATCCCCCTCCGTCGCCACCCTTTCCATACTGGAGGGGGAGAGCGCCACTATCCCCCCCCCCCCCGTACTGAGCCGTAGCCGCATGGCGCAGCTGAAGATAACGAAAAAAAAACACATTGGGGATCCCATATTCTGTCCTCAAGTCCAGGAAGGTCCTGAACACCCCCTCTCTAAACAGTTGGTGAGCGTATTTAATGCCATAGGTCGCCCAACATGTACCGTCCGGTACTTTGGCTATTTCATGGAGTTGGGGGTTATGCCACAGAGGAGCATTAGGGGAGGTTGCCAAACTGGATCCCCTCACCTTAGCATTGCAGATGTGGAATATTTTATACGACAGTTTCAGTAGTCCTGCCCCCTTTACCGGATAAGGTCCGTTCCTATAGAGGACATTAATCAGTCCCTCATACGAGTGGACCTCTGCCGCCTGGGTTGCCACAGATGCAATATTCAGATCTGGGAAACCCCACCAATGCACATGTGTCAGTTGGGCTGCTAGGTAGTAACACTGCAAATTTGGTAGGGCCAATCCCCCCTCCTTTATAGGTAAATAAAGTGTGTCCAATGAGACTCTAGCCGGCTTAGGGCCCCAGAGAAATGCAGAGAGCATTTTATTAATGCCCGCAAACCATTTCTTAGGGATATAAACTGGTGCGTGCCAGAACAAGTACAAAAATCTAGGTAGGTATATCATTTTAAATATATTGATTCGACCGAGGAGACCAAGCGGCAGCCTGGCCCAAGTTTGGAGACTGTCCCTCAGCCGTGCTTTCATAGGCGCTAAGTTATTATCTATATATTCACTGATCGGCAACTGCACATCCACCCCCAGGTATCTAAACTTAGAGACTATCTTTAGGGGGGCCCCCGGAGGGAGGTCCGGGACATACTCAGGATCAAAGGGGAAAATAATGGATTTGTTCCAGTTCACCTTAAATCCTGAAAATCGTCCAAATTCCGAGATTTTGCCCAGAGCAGTGGTCAACGAGCCCCCTGCCTCAGCCAAATACAATAACATGTCATCAGCGTAGAGGGATGTTTTTTCCTCCAGCTCATTAACCATGCACCCCTTCACGCCAGCATCTGCTCTTAGGAGGGCCGCCAGCGGTTCTATAGCCAGGGCAAACAACAGGGGCGATAATGGGCAGCCCTGCCGAGTGCCTCTCGCTATATTGAACGATTCCGTGATGGTGTTATTGACCCTGAGCTTTGCATGTGGTTCCGCATATAGTATCTGGACCCATTTTATGAATCTCGGGCCAAACCCCAGCCGCCCAAGGACCGCCACCAAGTATGGCCATTCGATAGAGTCAAACGCTTTGTGCGTATCCAGGGAGAGCACCACCCGAGTATCCGGCGTGGGCCCCTCAGATTGTAGGATAGTGAACAGACGACGCAAGTTGATAGCCGTCGACCTTTCAGGTATAAAGCCCGTCTGATCCCGATGAATAACTGAAGCAATAACTTTATTCAGGCGTCTGGCCAGTAATTTAGCTAGGATTTTCGCATCTACATTAATTAAGGATATCGGTCTATAGGATTCGTAAAGATCATGATCCTTGTGCGGCTTAGGGATCAGCACTATGAGTGCCTCTCTGAGACTCAGGAAGCACCCCCCCTCCATAAGCGTCCATGTACATTTTGAGCAGCTGGGGGGCCAGATGTTCAGCAAATGTGGCGTACCATTCCGCTGGATATCCGTCCGGGCCCGGGGTCTTATTTGTATTTTAATGATCCGATTGCCGAGACCACTTCCTCCACTGTAAGGGGGAGGTCCAAGTCCTCCGTCACCTCCCCTGAGAGTTCCAGGAGGGGGTATTGGAGCCAAATATTCCTGAACCTCGTCCCTACTGTATGTAACTCTCGAAGCATATAGCTCAGAGTAAAAGTCCACAAAGGCCTTAGCAATCTCTGTTTGTGATGTACAAAGATGCATCTGTGCATCATATATACGTGGGATAGAGGTCGGTGCCTGGTGTGAGTGTGCCAGATAGGCCATCAGCCTACTGTTCTTATCTCCGAATTCGAATACCCGTTGTGCCTGATTAAGCAGTTTCTTTTGTGTTTTTTCTACCAGAACCAGATCTAATGCCCCATACACACGATCATTTTTCATGCCGTTAAAAATGCCATTAAAAAAAATGGCCATTAAAAATGATCGTGTGTATGCTCCAGAGCATTTTTAACGACGTGAAAAACGGGCATTAAAAATTTCGAACATGCTCTCTTTTTTCACGTCGTTTTTCATGTCGTTTTTTTTAACGACGTGAAAAACGATAGTGTGTATGCTTTAACGACGTGAAAAGAAATGCGCATGCTCAGAATCAAGTATGAGACGGGAGCGCTCGTTCTGGTAAAACTAGCGTTCGGAATGGAGATAGCACATTCGTCATACTGTAACGGACTGAAAAGCACTAGACTGAAAAGAGCGAATCGTCTCTCAACAAACTTTACTAACATGAAGGGTGGCGCCATTCGAACGGAACTTCCCCTTTATAGTGCCGTCGTACGTGGTGTACGTCACTGCGCTTTTCTAGAACATTTTTTAAAATGATGGTGTGTACGCAAGACAGGCTTGAGAGGAAACAAGAAAAAAAATGACGAGAAAAACGTCAGTTTTAAAAATGACATTAAAAATGATCGTGTGTATGGGGCATAATTGTCGCATATTCTCCCTCCACCTTTTATGAGTAGCATGGTTTAGGATCCTTGATGTAGTCCATCTCAGCCTCAGCAGCTACCTGTTCCGCGTCCCTGAGCTTCCACTCTCTATCAGATTGGAGTCGCTTGATGTCCGTTCTAATAATTCCCCTAAGCGTGGCCTTGAACGCATCCCATGTAGTTCCTGCTGGGACCTCCCCTCTATTCTCTAGCCAGAAAGTATTAATGGACCTGGCGGTGGACCTCTCAAAACATTCCTCCTTAAGCCAGAGGGGGCTCAGCCTCCAGAGAGCATGCCCCCGGGACCTCTCCATATCAAAAGTGATAAGCAGGGGGGAATGGTCCGATACAGCCCTCAGTAAATATTGAACTCCCACCACCCTCGGGAGGAGTACCCTGGATACGAAGCACATATCCAACCTGGATAGGGTATTAAATGTGGAGGAAAAGCATGAGTACGCTCTAGTATCTGGGTTCTTCCATCTCCATGCCTCCTCCAAATCATATTGTGCCACACATGCTCCCAACGGGGACCCCCCCCCCCACGGCCGCCATCCCAAACCTATCATTTTCGGGGGACAACACTGCGTTCATGTCTCCAGCCAGGACAACAGGGCCCTCTGCCACTCGAATCACCTCCGCCATTATTTCATCCCACACCCCTACTGTAAAAGGGGGTGGTATATAGATTGCAACAAAGGTATATGGTTGGTTATTAATAGTCAACACCAGGGCTACAAATCTACCCATTGGGTCTAGTTTCACAGATTGAACTGGGAATAGTAAGGATTTGCAAACTAGGATCGAGACCCCCCTGGCGTAGGTGGAGTAAGCAGAGTGGAAAGCCCTCCCCACAAAGGCCCTATGCAGTGCCAATGTCCTGAACCCTACCAAGTGCGTTTCCTGGAGAAATATGATATGCGGTCTGCGTTTCAGGATATATTTAAACACCAGCGCTCTTTTAATCTTGGAGTTAAGCCCCCGTATGTTCCAGAACAATAAATTAAGGGTCTGCATCCCAGCTGCTAAGGGCACATCCACCCATAATAACCTGCGGCCCAGGAGGTGGCGATAGTCATCCACCTCTCAAGCTCGGACAGATCACACACATCATTAACAGTAGTATTGGTACATACATCGTGGCTTCAGAATAAGCATGTGCTCGGGTCATACATGTACGTGGGTGGTCTAAATGCATAACATTCAAGTACAGTTTAGGGCTTAGGTCTATAGGTTTCGAAGGCATATTCAAATACTGAGGGAGATCAAACTGAAAGCAGAGAAGAGCAAATAGGAAAAAGGAAAAAAAACAAAAGGACAAAACATGAACCATCCCGGATCCACAATGGCGGATCCCAACACCCGTTCCCCCCCACCCTGCCTGCAGCCCCAAACATCCCACAGGCTTCCTCCCCAAACTTCAACAACAAAAGTCTCCCTAAAGGGGGGTATATTTCCTGCTCCAGCCGGGCAGGAAAATTTAGGGGGTAAGTACTTGATTCTATGTAGAGCTGAATCCAGACCGCAGTGAGCAGTAGACCTCCACCAGTGTTCCAACTAAATAGGGGTCAGGTAGGGTTTCTCGAACCGGGAAAAGTTATAAATGGTGCTTCAGGATGGGCCATATCTCATGCAGAATTGTCTGAAAATCAATATAGCAGCCCCCCCCGGGAGCTCACCCCCAGGGTCTCCATGGAGCGCATCCCACATCATAGAAAAGGGAGTCTTACCCATGTCCCAGCGACTCCAGCCAGCGATTAGCCTCCTTGGGCGACATGAAGAACTGTGTCTTTCCCCCGTGTACTACACGGAGCTTGGCAGGATAAAGCATGCTGTATGGTAGATTGCGCTCCCTCAGGCGTTGCTTCACACTCTGGAAAGCTGCCCTCTGTTTCTGCGTGGCCGCCGAGAAGTCCGGATAGATGGAAATTCTGTTGTCCCCCTCCCAATTTTACCTTGTGCACTAGGCAATGCATACAGGACCACTTCCACTTGCGGAAAACAGGTCAGAAACCAAAGGCCTCTAAGACCGCTGCCATATAAGACCAATCAATTGAGTCAAAGATCTTCTCAAGATCTGGCCCCACCAACACGCTAGTACCATAATCTTCAGAAGGCAACTGAAGATGTGAAAACGCTGCATGCAAATTTATATCAGTGGACTTCCCTGGCATAAAGCCCATTTGATCAATATTAACAATTAAGGGCAGGACCTTCATCAACTTGGTGGCCAGAACCATGGTGAGTATTTTTTTTATTTTATTTTTTCAAATATTTTTTTTAAACCAGGAAAAGGCAGATCCAGAACATTACATCTATAATATATAGACATCGGTATATCCAATTGCAAAGCATAAATTATGTCTAATCGGTGAACAAATGTTGATATTACATAAACGTCAAGTCATTATAAAGGATAATTCAAGCATGAATGAAAATTTTCTGCATATAGCCTAAAAAATAGACCACATAGAGATAGGGAGCCAACCACTCCCTTTTACTTTTTATATCAAAGCAAAGGGTTTAGAGGATAAAACCAGAGGGGAAAAAAAAGGAGGGGGTGGGGGCTGTTGTATGGGGGAGGGAATAAGGGAAGTTTAAGGTGGTATAATGGTTCGTCACACTGGGCATTTAGGATATTATACTTTTGTTGGATAAAGTTATGGACCCCAAAGAGCATTCCCTGCCTCAGAAAGGACAAACATATATTCCATAGTCTCCAGATCTTGGAATATTTTTCATGTTTATTTTGTGCTGAAAGTTTTAAGTCTTCTATCTTATTGATTTCCTCCACTTTTATGGATTCCGCAACTAATAGTTTATTTTTTTTTATACATTTTTCTCCGGAATGGCTGAAACATGCAATAAGAAAAAAGCTGCATCATCGGGGATCTGGTAATCTGTGAATTTTCCAGATCTCCTTCCAGTAATATTCAAGCTTAGAGCAAGACCAAAAGACATGTAGCAGCGTTCCTCTTCCCTCCTGGCATCTCCAACAATGATCAGTGATATTGGGATAGAACTTGTGTAACATAAGGAGTATGGTACCACCTCATTAAAATTTAAAGTTGATTTCCTGAGTCTTCGTACATATGGATGATTTCAGAGAAAATCTGATGTTGTTGTTTTGTCAAAGTGCGGTTTAGGTCTGTTTCCTCTTTCTTCAAGCATGTCTGTTCGGTAGGGGTGATTTATAGTTTTTAGAGAACTTGTGGCAGAGTTCCCTCGTCTGAACAGTATTCCTCAAAAGTAGTCATATTGTGACCAAAACCCACTGGGTTAGGTAGAGCATGTAAATAATGATGTATTTGGAGGGCTTTCCAAAAGGTTAATCGGAAAGGGACCGAGTCTTCCCTTAAAGCTTAGCAACTGATCCTTGGCCTTCCATTGAAGAAGTGTAATGCCTGATAGCGACCAGCTTGGTGTATCGCCCGAAACACCTGGTCATGAAGGCCCGGAAGAAATTGTGGGTTTCCTAAAATTGGGAATAAAGGAGAATATCATGTAGAGAGGGAGGCCTGTGTAAAGAGATTTGAGCTTATACGAAGTGTAGGCCCTAGCAAAGGATGGTATTTTTTCGTAACGCCACGGGGCACCTTTCAGTGGTATGTCAGATTGAGCTTGCATAATGTGTGCCCAAAGCTTGACAACATAGTCAATAAGTCTACCTAGATGGGTTGACAGTATTTCAAGACATCGGGAATTACTAGGCCTCCGTATTGTTTGGGCAACAACAGTTGGTGGCGGGGGGAGACTAGGACGTTTGTGCACCCAAATAAATTTAACGAAAAGAGATTGAACTTGTTTAAACGATGGTGAGGTATCCCTATCGGTAGGGCTTGAAACGGTTAGTTATTTTGGTAGAATGCACTTTTTAAGGAGCTTGCACCTGCCAAACCATGAGTGCAAGCCCTTATGCCAAGTCTCTCGTAAAGTACGAGTTTTGGTCAAGGGGGGGGGGATTTTAAGTTCAAAGTGCGGGATAGTCTGGAGGGAATGTATGTCCTCAAATATTTCAAAGCCAAATCCATACATCTGTACTTAAAATTCGATTTCAAAGTCTGGAGAAGAAGGGGTGGAACCTCAACTCCCATGGCTTCCGATTTACTGAAATTAATTTTCAGGTTGGAAAATAAGCCGTATGTTTAAATTAACGCAGAAGATTGGAAAGTGACACTACTGGGTTAGTAAGGGAAAAAAGCATGTTGTCCGCATAAGCTGAAATCTTTTATGCTGGACATCAACAGTCAACCCTGTAATGTTTGGATTTAAGCAAATTTTACATAAGAAAGGTTCCAGTGATGAAGCGAAGACGAGACGGGACACCCCTGTCTGGTCCCATTAGAAATGGGGAAATACGGTCAGAGTGAACTCCGTTAGCCTTGACTTGAGCTGTCAGAGTGGAGTATATCTTGGTAATCCAGTGCATCATATTGTCTCCCAGGCCAGGAGAACCTGGCCTGGGAGTCTGTTGGCGTCTGTTCCTATAAATATGCACAGAGTTTGTGTCGCATGTGCTACATTGAGTAGGTTAAACACTTTAACTGTTATCTCTGGCTTCTCTTGCTGGAATGATTCCCACTTGATCTAGGTGGACTATTTGTTGCAAATGATGTGCAAGACGTGTGGCTAGGATCTTGGTGAACAGCTTGAGGTTAATGTTCAAAAGTGAAATAGGTCTGTAACTGCCACAAGAGAATGGGTCTTTTCCTTTAGGAATGACGGAAACATGGGCTTTCAAAAGTTCTTGGTGAGTATTTTAGGGTTGTAATTTGGTAAAGAGATGGGTATAAAGGAGACGCAATGCATAACTACTTTGCCAAACTTCGGGATTAGAACAATATGCGCTTGAGACCTTTGAAGCAGGTAAGACATCCTCTTCAAAACAGGTAAGTAGACTTTTTGCAATTTAGGCACTAGCTCCAGGGGCATGTAGCCAGTACCATTCCCCAGGAAGGCCATCAGGACCAAGAGTCTTTTCGGTCCAGAAAGAGAAGTGAATAGCAGCCTCTATTTTAGTAATAGCAATGGCAGAGTCCAGCAGGGCTACATCAAACTCTGTAGGTCAGGGGTCTCAAACTGGTGGCCCTCCAGCTGTTGCGAAACTACAAGTCCCATGAGGCATTTCAAGGCTGACAGTTACAAGCATGACTCCCACAGGCAGAAGCATGATGGGACTTGTAGTTTCACAACAGCTGGAGGGCCGCCAATTTGAGACCTCTGCTGTAGGTGTTATTAAAGATCTCAATGCCCTGGATAACTCCTCAGAGGGAACTGAAGACCTACTATACAGCTGCTGATGGAGCAAAATTCTCGTAAAATGTTGACACCACCCCAAATCCTATATAAAAAACAAGTAATAAAGGCGCGTTGTACAAGTACCTCAGTTTATGATGTAGAGTACTAATAGTCCGTGGTCAATATAACTCTCTATATAACTCTCAGGTGTATACATAAAGGACAGTCAGGGCAGCCACCAGCAGGACCAGAAGCTACTTTCCAGTGAGCTAAAACAGAAAAAACAAGGAGAGGGGCGCCTCTGAGATAGATGAGATAGATATCAAAACAACATTTATTGGTAGCAATATTCACTCACATTGAAGATGAACCAGTTGCATTCAGCTGGGCAGAGGAGTAGATGAACTACAGGTCACAGAGGGTCCATGGAGCTGTCATCACAGAGAATCCTGTCAGGGAAGCTGGTGATGGTAAGCAAGCAGGAGGATTTCCTTCTGGACAGATCTTTATATTGCCACATATGCTTGAAAAAGGAGTGCCGTTGCTCTAAACATCTACAACGAGCCCGCTCAGAAACGCGTCGCATGTTTGACGTCATAGCTCGGCGCTGTGTACTGTTGTGCTGCTCAAGCCTCGTTCTGAATCAGATCACATGGTCGGGCTCCTCCATCCACCAGGAAGTGCAGTGAGCACCTGCGACCTCAGCACAACGCTGCCAGCCATCCGGCTTAGATGTCTCCCCTCCTGTCCACTGTGTTTGGAACCTTAGACTGAATGAAAACCACTCTGTTTTTACTCACTCTGCCTTTTTAATAAACTCTGTTTTTGCTGTGGCAATATAAAGATCTGTCCAGAAGGAAATCCTCCTGCTTGCTTACCATCACCAGCTTCCCTGACAGGATTCTCTGTGATGACAGCTCCATGGACCCTCTGTGACCTGTAGTTCATCTACTCCTCTGCCCAGCTGAATGCAACTGGTTCATCTTCAATGAGAGTGAATATTGCTACTAATAAATGTTGTTTTGATATCTATCTCAGAGGCGCCCCTCTCCTTGTTTTTTCCAAATCGTATATAAGGAAGGGATGACTGTTTGATATCTAGGTGTCGCCACCAGGTTGGCCAAAAGTTTGCCATTCTGATCTCCCATGTCAAACAATTTACCCTGTAAGACCTGTAGCGATGATGTAGTGAGTGAGTTATAATGCAAGGATAATTCTCGTCTAGTCTGGGGTTGGGACATGTAGGAGGTCTGAGAGGAATCCATTGCAAATTAAGCTTCAGCTTCCACCACATACTCTTCCAACCGAACAGTCTTGGCTGTTTTAATCACAAATCTATTCAGCCCTTGTTGCTTTTAAAGAATCCCAAAGCGTTGGCAGTGAGGCAGAGGTCTCATTGAGTTACCAATACAGAGCTAATTTACCCTCCATGGCCTCCTCCACCCTATGATCCCGAAGCCAGCAAGGATCCATCCAACCTCTAGCAACCACCATGTATACGCCCCCTAAACTGAGGATGATCTCCAGAGGTGAGGCCGCAGAGAACATTGATAAAAGGGAGCAGTGCAAAAAGCCAGATCAAGCCTCAGACCAGAGCGGTAGGTCGCAGACAGGTAGGAAAGTTTTTGTCCTGGGGATGTTTCCAATGCAATACCTCCGTAAGAGCAAGGGAAGTCGCCCAATGGAACAATTCGGGATCAGAAGATCTCTGAGGATTGGAGGAATCGAGGGTGGTGTCTAGGATATTAATAAAGTCCCCGGCTAGGAATATTAAAAAAATTCGTAAGAAGACAGTTTGTTATAGATCACATACAGAATAAAGGAAGCAAATGGAGGAGGTACATAAACATTAACAAATTTACAGGAGTAAAATAACACATCTTCCCCCAGGATCGGTAATAACTTGTTCCACCTTGCAGGGAAGGGGTTTGTTAAGTAGAACAGCCAGCACTCTGGCATAATTAGAATAAGTGGTATGGAAGGCCAGTTGATCCACAACCGCCTCGGCACCAGAATAATGCTACCCGTTAAGTGAGTTTCCTGTAAGAAAAGGATATGGGGCTTATGGGACTGTAGATATTTAAACATAAGGGACCTCTTGAATTTATGCACTTTGACCTCAAGCAGCTACTTTGTTCCAGGGTGTTCATAAAAAAGGCTGATTGGCCTATTTTATATTTTTTAGGTTATATTGATCACAGTTTGGTTCTTTAGACCTAGCCTAGCAACAATCACAATTTACAAACCGAAAAAAATAAAAAATTTCTCGAAGTTTTTATTGTAACAAAAACAAAGAAGAACATTACAGTTTACAAAAATACAAGCAAATAAAGTTAAATACACCAGCAACCATCTTCATATAATACTCAAAGCAACAACTGTCATAAGTACCGAACCCATAATGTACAGTGGCTCAATCAACACAAACCGCACTCAGTGTTTCATGGTATGGGAAACCAGGTACCATCAGCCCCCAGCGTCCTACACAAATATCGCACACAGGAGGTCTGCCCCCTACACCAAAGTAAATGCAGCAGTAGCCCCCTCCTGCCCCCATCCCATCCGACTATATTAAAGCAGCAGCCTATCCAGCACCAGGTCTATAGGAGAGAGGCCAGGAGTATCCAGCCAGGGTGACCACAGTTTATCAAATTTTTCCGGGCGCCCCCTATGTTGGGAGATATACTTCTCTAGACGAAGCGTGTCCCCCATCTGAGCCAACCACTCCTTCAGCATTGGAGGGTCAGCTGCCTTCCAGTACCTAAGGATCAATTTGCGGGCCTGAAACAGAGCCCTGGCAATGGCCAGTTTCTGATTGTCCCCAGTGGGGATGTCATCCACAATCCCCAGGAGACAGGGTTTTGGATCCACCGGTACCATGACCTGAAAGGCTCCATTTAGCGTAGGTATGACTTCTGTTCAGAACCTGTGCAGCTCGGGGCAGCGCCATAACGGATGAATGAGGTTTCCGTGGTCTCCGACACCTAGGGCAATGCGAGTCTGGCCTCCCCCCCCCCCCATTTTGAACAATCTAGCCGGTGTATAGTGAACTCTCAGGACAATATACAGCTGGGACAGACGTTGGGACACATTAAGGGAGCACTGCTGTACTGCCATCAGTGCTTCCTCCCACTGTTCGTCCTCAAAGGTGCCCACATCCCTCTCCCACTTGCTTGCTGCCCACAGAGGGAAGCCCTCCAGGTGTGTGTGGAGGAGAATGGAATAACATCTGGATATGAAGCCCTGGAACTGCGATACCTCCGCCATATATCGGAATACAGGGGTCGGAGAAAGAACCCACGGAGCCCCATCAGACTGCGCCGCTACTGCATGTCGCAGTTGCATGTAATAAAAAAGCATTGACTGGGGGAGACGGAACTGCTCCCTCAAATCAAAAAAAGGACGCAGCTTCCGATCAGCAAAAATGTGCTTCAGGGGCGTGACTCCATGCCTCCTCCACCGACCTAGTGCCCATTGGCCCATATAGGGCTGTAGCCGGTGAACCCGTCCACTGTCTGATGCTGCCTGAGCTTGTTCCAAACTTTTTGCATGAGGACATATGTCGGGAATCGTTTGTTAAATTAAGCATATGCCAGGGCCTCTAATCCCATAGCGACATCAGATGTTTCAGTTGCGTGACACATAAGGGCCCCAATGGGGTCTAGATCTACACTCTCCCCTACCGCCTCTTGCTCATCCACCATTGTACGGGCAATGTGCTGCATCTGTGCGGCCAGGTAATAAATCCAGGGGTTAGGGAGCGCAAGGCCTCCCCTTTCCTTGGACTTCTGTAGTTGTTCAAGTTTAACCTGTAGGAGCTTGTTAAGCCATATGAAGGCTCTAAAAATAGTTGATGATGCGGAACACCTTAAGAGGGATTACCATAGGGGTATTGTGGAGCATGTATAGGAGCTGGGGCATAAACACCATCTTGATGAGATTTTCCCGCCCTACCAGTGACATTTTGAGACGCGACCAGATTTTGGCTCTATCTCTAATTCTATTTATGAAGGGAGGCAAATTAAGTGAAACAATCCCTGGGTTCAGGAGTGACCTGTACCCCCAGATATTTAAAGCTGGAGACCACTGGCACCCCGTGGATCATCTGCGTCCCACTGTCCGGAGTTGCAGCCAGCAGCATGACAGAAGACTTGGACCAATTGATCACCAACCCCGACTAAACCCCAAAACGTCTGATCAATGACATAGCCTCCCCAAGGGAGTCGGCAGTATCCCTGAGAAACAACATGGTATCATCAGCGTATAGCATAAGTTTCTCATGGATCTCTCCGTACTGAAAGCCCCTGATACACTGATTGGCCCTAATCTGAGCCGCCATGGGCTCAATGGCGAAGAGGAGAGGGGACAATGGGCATTCCTGCCGGGTACCCCTATGTAGCTGAAAAGGTAAGGAGACATGTCCCGCCTCCCGTATCACCGCCTGTGGTGAACAGTACAGCAACTGGACCCAGGACAGGAACCTCTCGCCAAAGCCAAATTTGCCCATGACTGCCCAAAGGTACTGCCACTCTATGCTATCAAACGCTTTATGTGCGTCCAGCGACAGCAGAGCCCTATCGCCCCTATTGTCCGATATCGTCTACAAATTTAGGAAAAGTCTACGAAGATTGATGGCAGTGGACTTTTGAGGCAGAAAAAATTTATTTACATGCTTTTTCGAGGTGTCTTAGCAAGTGTTTCAGATCTTCATCGTCCTCTTCCTCTGATAGTTGGAAGACACTAAATGCTGCAGAGAATGGTACCATGCAATCGCATGGCGCTGATCGGCAGCATGTTCCTGTGAGCAGAGGGCGCGGGGTGGATCCTTTAATGACCTGGGCTCACAGGACTGAGTTGAATGACGATGGGTGTCGTCCGACTTGGAAGAGGAGCTGTGCTATACCTTAATGAATTTAATTTTGCCAATAATATGGCTACAGAGGTGTTGATATGCTGCAGCTGTGAGGCATCTTTCTGTTTGCTCATTTGTTTGGTAAACCTGGGCTTTAGGACCTATTCAAACTGCCCAACTGTGCCTTTACTAAAGCGCAGCCAAGCTGCCTTTTTTCTTTTTTTTTTTGTTTCGGTACTAAAGCTCCTGCATGCTACAGGATATCATAGAAGTCCATAGGTAAGCGCAGCTAACCCAGGGTTTTGCCCAAAACACAGCAGGACTGCACCGGGGAAGTGTGAAGCCACCCTTAAAAATGTATAACTTCTACCTAGCAGATTCTGTGCAACCAGACTCATATTTTAGCACAGGATGCTTCTTAACTTTTTCTTTTTTTTAAAGAAAAGGTATCGCCCGTATTTTTACTTTTCACCACCCATATATGCCTTTTGGGGGTCATATGTAAGCCATTTTTAGATTTTCCTTGGACCTCGCTTTTTATTTTTTTTTATTTATTTTTTCTTCTGTTTCAATCGTTTTATTCAATTCATTCCAGGAAATAAGAAAAATACAAAACATAGCGACAATAGTAGCCTTGCTAATGTTACACGAACACACACAGCAACATAGATAAACATAAGGCACCAAATAACAGGGTTGGACCGCCCAATACTTATTTCAGTTATGAGACCAGGTAGATGATGAAGCCCTGCTCACACTAGCTCCATACTGTAATGTGAGGGGCCCTGGTAGGAAAACATATTTTTCTTTCCTGTACAATTTACAATATTAGACTTAAGTCCAAGTTTACTTCTTTTTTTTTTTTCCATCAACATGCTGCTGAAATCGTCACTGGCAGTAAAATGCATAGTTTTTTCTTTCCAAAAAGAAGTCGACACAAAACAAAAGACTTACATTTTTCACAATGGGATCAGATCTGTGGAAAACACAGCCCAGGCAACAATGCGAACATAAGACGCTATTGTGCAGGAAAAGAAAGGGCCGAAAACAAAATAATGTGGGTTTGCTGCTAATTTCACACCTCATGGGAGCAACAAGGATGAAATGGGTTCCAGCTTTAGATAGCAGATGTGAATATGCAGCCAAGCAATATGATTATTTTTATTTTTTTTTTTCTTCTGCAGCGATTTAGTCTTTGTCACCAGAGGATTGGTGTAGGCCTCAAGCCAGCAGCCGAAGTGTTAGCAAAACCCACCGATTGGAGACTTAATCTTTTCACCCTACTGTCTCCCTCTTCCTCGCCCGTTCATTATTTGCAAAGCATTACTCTCCGTCTCTTTTGTTTCGCCATATTTTTTTCTGCCTAATACAGCTCGCTTTGTGCGGAGGAGATACGACACAGGCCCCGAAATCCAGCACCCTGCGCGGCGAGGGATTTCTACCTTGTGACAAAAGAATCCTGCCTTGACTTCATAGATTGCCTAATCCCAGCTGTTGTGATAATGTAATTAAGGCGGCCTAATGTCTTTAATTTTGCAATTGGTTTGTGTGAAAAGGAGAATTTGGCACTCTAAAAAGCTTTAGTGCTAAATAGCAATCTCAGGGCACCTAATTAGAATTCTCTGACATTAAGCTAATTGGTGAAACTGTTGCAGGGATTTAAATTCTTTCATATTTCATTTTTTTTTGTCCTCCCTCCCTCTTCTGTTATTGCTGTCTTGTAAACTGTAAAGTCTATTAAGGTGGTTGATTAACCCATTCTGCACTGGAAAGATGTGATTCTTTAAACTGAACACCAGGCAGATTACAGACAAAAATAAAAAGCTAATTTAAATCACACAGGAGCGTGTTTCTTAACAAATCATTTAGTGTATTTTTAAAAGCAACCAGTGTTTGTACTCAAATTTGACTTTGTATCAGCCTAGTGCAGTCCCCAATACTGCAGAGCTTAGACTGGGAGTAGGGGGCGATCACAAGGAGTCATTCAGTTGTGCTGCATTCTCATGCGCTAACTAGGAGCGTGCTAATAGGATGAGATAACATTGTGACAAAAAGTTGTTCTAGTCAGTCTGCTGCATCTTTTTACTTTTCATTCATAGGTGGGCAAGGACAAAGCCTAGCTGTATTGTTTTAACTGTAACAGAGACAAGTCGCCTCTCAAGGCCTATAAATCCCATGACTGGACAAATATACAAATCTTTTGGCAGGTTAAAAAGCTCCTATATATGTATTTCAACTGTATGTTTAGTTGTTTACCTGGAGGGAATTGCCCACATGCCCGGACCAGCACCCGTCTCAGCCTCTCAGCAAGCTGCTGAGAGTCTAAGCTGGCCGTTAAAATCCCCTCCCCTCCCCTCCACAGCTCAGCGCTCCAGTGAGCACAGGGGGCAGAGCAGAGAGCTAATGACTGGCAGTCACCAGCTCTCTGCTCGCAGAGCTTTGAGAACCGAGCTGTGAGATCGCTCTGTTGTCAGTGTTCGAGGTGCCGGGGGACAGATGCAGCATCAGACCAATGCTGCCTCCACCTAGGTAAGTATGCACATATATTTGTATTTATTTTTTTCCGTCATCGGCGGATTAATGAGCAGAGTTCCCTTCACTTCCTGTCCCATAGCCAAAGAGGAAGTGAGAGGAAATTCCTGCAAAATAAGAAAATTCCATGGTGACCCCCAGGTCAGCAGAACTATTGTCCCTATTGGAAGATTTTCCCTCCTATTTTTCTGGGGAAAACCCCAAATTTTCAATTTTCTTTTACTTTCAATAACAGTAAAACAGGACAAATCGAAGGGGTGATTCTCCCTAACGGGGACACAGACAGCAATAAAAACCGATGGGGGTTCTAATCCACCTCCACTCTATGAAAAACAAAAAATTGCCTTTTTGTTATACTTTAAATGGATGTAAATCCTCACATATACCCAGTGAAGTGAACAGCCTCAGATGATACACAGGGATGAAACAAATCTCCCTACATAAGTTTTACTTGTATATCTGCTGTGTTCAGCTTTATATATTGTTTATAAAGTGCACATGCTGTTAGAATTTTATTTTCCTGATTCACCTGTGGGTATGAATTCTTGCTATATACACTGTGAGACAGCTGATTGGAGGAAAGGCACACACCCCCTCCCCACACATGCAGAGCTTGCCTGTGAATAGTTTAGCTGTCTGCTAATCTATTAATGGCATCCTTCCTGACACAAGCTTCAGGCCCCCGTCTCTGAGACCTTGTCAGAAGTTATGTTGATAACAGAAGAACAGGGCACGAGAAAGCCACGGAACTCAGTGCTTTGAAGAGATAAAAAAACTGCAGTTATGTTTACATCCACTTTAATGCATTCCCTGCATTAAGGTAAAAGCTTTCCTAGATTGGCTCCCTCCTAAATGCTTACCCGAGCCTGATCCCAATACAGCGCTGTCAATCAAATCCAGTGAGGAGGGATTTCATTAGTCCAATATAAGCTTTTACACAGTCTAATATTGAGCTCAGAAGAAGTTACTCCGTTCCCAAGTAGGAAAGCAGCCAGTTAAAATGGCAGAAAAAAGTTCAAGTGGTAAAGAAGCACACCACTTAGTCATGCAGCTCCCTTTTTAAAAAGGTTAGAAAACACCACCAGAAAAATGAAAGATAAAATAAATAAACGCACTGACAGTGCAGCAGAGTTAAAGGAGTTGTAAAGGTAAAAAGTTTTTTTTCTTCTTAATGCAGTCTATGCATTAAGATAGAAAACGTGCGTGCCGAAGGGCCCCCCTGCACCCCCCAACACTTACCCTGAGCCCCTTCTCTGTCCAGCGATGTCAATGATTCCCTCGGCCGTCCAGGACTCTCCTCCTGATTGGCTGCACCATTGGCTCCCGCGGCTGTCAATAAAAGTCAGTTGGCCAATCGGGGGAGAGGGAACGGGGCCGAACGGTAACTGCGTGTCTGAATGGACACACAGGGCTGCAGCTCGGCTCGGTGCCCCCATAGCAAGCTGCTGGTCTATGGGGGCACTCTGGCGGGAGGGTCTAGGAGCAATGAAGAGGGACCCGAGAAGGAGGATCTGGACTGCTCTGTGCAAAACCAACTGCACAGAGCAGGTAAGTATAACATGTTTAATTTTTTTTTAAAGTGAGACTTTACAATCACTTTAACTTTAAAATAATGTTAAGATGCACTCACCCTTGAAAGGGATAAAATGTCCCTAAAGCTGGCTATACACAGTGAATTTCAGACAGTTTCTGATGAACTGGCTTAAATTTGAGCCATGGTGACATTGTCTAAGCAGGCATCATTTAACCTGAAACTTAAAGGAGTTTAGAGGAAAATGTTTGTATGAACACTGACTGCAGCCATTCAGCCACAGCTATGGGTGACGGCTTTCAGAATACAGTAGTTGGTAGGGGGGGTTCCTCCATTCATGCTATTAAGCATGGATTGGAGAATTCAATAAATTTTGATCTTGTTCTACCCACGAGATGTTCAGGTGTTTTGTCAGCAATGGATGGAATGGAAATTCAGGTGTTTTGTCAGCAGGTAAGTATAACTTGTTTGTTATTTTAATAAAAAATAGCCTTTAGTTAGACCCCATTCACACAGGGGCGACTCGTCAGGCGTCTCAGCCGCCTGACGAGTCGCGTCCCATTCTGTACAATGGAACCGTTCTAAGCGGCGCGACTGAAGTCGCTCCGACTTAGAAAAAGGTTCCTGTACGACTTCAAGACGACTTCAAGGCGACTTCCATTGACTTCTATACAGAAGTCATTTTGGAAGTCTGCTTTGAAGTCGTCTTAAGATCGCCCAGCACAGTCGCGGCACAAGTCGTGCCGCCCCTGTGTGAATGGGCTCTAACGCTTTATTGTTTACAAATATGCCTATAAAAGTTAACAGCTGTTTTAAGGAAATATGGCCACAATTAGGGAAGGGCACCTTCTTTAACCACTTGACAACTGGGCACTAAACCCCCTTCGTGCCCGGACCAATTTTCAGCTTTCAGCGCTCTCACACTTTGAATGACAATTACTCAGTCATGTAATACTGTACCGAAATTATTTTTTTGTCCTTTTTTTCATACAAATAGAGCTTTCTTTTGGTGGTATTTGATCACCTCTGGGTTTTTTTATTTTTTGCGCTATAAATGAAAAAATACGGAAAATTTTGAAAAAAACATTTTTTTTTTGTTTATGATAAAATTTTGCAAATTATAAATGTTTTCTTCATAAATTTTGGCCACAATTTATACTGCTACATATCTTTGGTAAAAATAACCCAAATTAGTGGATATTATTTGGTCTTTGTGAAAGTTATAGAGTCTACAAGCTGTGGTGCGGATCATAAACAATTGATCACACCTAATGTACTGGTGGCCTATCTCATTTGTTACGACCCGAACAAGCCAGCAAAGCACAAATACCCCCCAAATGACCCCTTTTTTGAAAGTAGACATTCCAAGTTATTTAGTAAGATGCATGGTGAGGTTTTTGATGTAATTTTTTCCCACAATTCATTGCAAAATGAAGATTTTTTATTTATTTTTTCCACAAAATTGTCGTTGTAATAGGTTATTTCTCTCACATGACATGTGTATACCACAAATGACGCCCCAAAATACATTCTGCTACTCCTTCTGAGTATGGCGATACCACATGTGTGGGAATTTTTCACAGCCTGGCCACATACAGAGGCCCAACATGCAGGGAGCACCATCAGGTATTCCAGGAGCATAAATTACACATCTAACTAGTTGACTACCTATTACAATTTTGAAGGCCCTGGAGCACCAGTACAATGGAAACGCCCACAAAGTGACCTCATTTTGGAAAGCTAACACCCCAACGTATAATCTATGAGGCATAATGAGTCTTTTGAATGGTTCATTTTTTTCCTGAAGTTTTTGGAAAATGCAGGGAAAAAAATGAAAAACGCAATTTTTTTACGCAAAGTTGTCCGATTATAAGATATTGCCAACACATAGCATGTACATAGCAAAAATGACACCCCAAAATACATTCTGCTACTCCTCCTGAGTATGGTGATACCAAATGTGTGAGACTTTTATACAACCTGGCCACATACAGAGGCCCAACATGCAAGGTACACCATCAGGTGTTCTAGGGACACATAGCATGAACATACCAAGAATTACACCCCAAAATACATTCTGCTGAGCAAATGGTAAACAAAAGATTACCTGTGGTTTTAGTAGCGCAGTTTTCCACAGGAGGATAGCACTGGTCCAGGCAGCAGGCAGGGACTTGGTCAGCAAAAGCGAATGCAATTGTCCAGACAACAGGCAGGAATACTGTCCATAGTCAGTACAGGCAGCAGGCAGGGATACTGTCCATATACAGTCCAGGGTCAGTGCAGGCAGAGATTGTCAGCAGTGCCAAAATATTGCTCCTGGTAGTAGGCAGGTCCATGTGGTGTGGTCAGTTCATGCGACAGGCAGAGGCATGATGGCATAGGTCCTACAGGCAGTTGGCAGAAGTAGGGCCTCATTCAGGACTGAATGGGGACAGCAGTAGAGGCTTCTCCCACCCAAATCTCTTTGAAGCCTCCGAGTCTCCAGACCCTAATCTGGGAATGAGAAAAACAATCGTTTTCTTCATCCAGAAAAACAATTCTGGAGCCCCTCACATATGTGAGACCCCTGTGTTATGAACCCCACTAGTCCACTGGCAGGGTACAAGATCAGTCCAAGAGGCAGGCAAAAAGCATGGTCAAACAGTCCAGGGTCAGTTCCAGATGAGGCAGAGGTATAAACAGAATCGTTAGGCAGAAGCGTGGTCGAATAACAAGCCAGGGTCAGTTACAGAGAAAGCAGAGGCATAAGGGGTGTGAAGATAAATGGCAGGAAGTGAACTAATAATTTATTTTGGTATGGTAACGGCGGAAGCAGTCGCCTATGCAGAGGCCTGGTTCTGAAGGACATTGGGCACAATAATAAATGGTGTCTTTTCTCTCTCCTCTTTTGGTGCACACCCGGCATTTTTTCTGGCGTTTTTGGCCTGTTGGTCTGGGAGGGATTTTATCTGGGAAGTGGCGCTCGGAGAGTCGGCTAACGACATCAGATCTAAGGTTTACTGGTGGGCTGTTCGGGTATAAAAGGGCAGTGGTGATTTCCTCCTGGAAGAAAAGGAAGAATTTGGGTCTTATAGTGGATTTCCGATAGATGACATAGGAGTTGTACATGGCCAAATTAAATAAATAAATGGAAACTTTCTTATACCACTGGTATGATCTTCTTGTGGAAAGGTAGGGTTCGAGCATCTGGTCGTTGAAGTCGACACCCCCCATGAACTTATTGTACTCGTAGATGCATTTGGGTTTTTGGATCCGGCCATTCCTCCTGGTGATCTCAACAAATTCATTGTTGTGGATGGAAGAAAGTACGTAGACATCTCTTCTGTCCCTCCACTTCACAGCCAAAATTTCCTCATTCCTCAAACTCGCCGTCTCCCCTCTTCTCAATTTTTTGGTGACCAGGCTTTGAGGAAAGCCCTTCCGGTTCGTCCGTACGGTGCCGCATGCAGGAGTCTTCATTCTATGTAGGTTTCGGAACAGGGGCAAACTTGTATAAAAATTGTCCACATACAAGTGGTATCCTTTCTCCAGGAGTGGGTTTATGAGTTCCCAAACTACTTTCCCACTGGTTCCTATATAATCTGGGCAATTAGAGGGGTGCAGTTCGGTGTCCTTCCCTTCATACACAATAAAGGCATTCACATACCCAGTTGCTCGGTCGCACAATTTATACAGCTTCACCCCATAGCGGGCCCTTTTGCTGGGTATAAATTGTTTTATGCCCAGCCTGCCAGAAAATTTGATAAGGGACTCATCCACGCATATATGTTGGTCTGGGGTAAACAATTGGGGGAAGGTTTCAGAAAAATAATTTAGTAGCGGCCAAATTTTATAAAGCTTATAAAAATTTGAATCATTTCGGGGAGGGCACTGGGTATTATCATTGTAGTGTAGGAATCTCATAATCATTAGATATCTGGTTCTGGGCATTACTGAGGAAAAGATGGGCATGTGATAGATGGGGCGGGATGACCAATAGGAACGCAATTGATTTTTTTCCATTTAGTCCCATGCAGAATGTGAGGCCCAAAAAAATTCTAAACTCCTCCACTGTAAGGGCTCTCCACACGTAGGGACGGGCATAAGAGGACGTTGGGTTGCTGGTTATAAACTGTTGGGCATATAAATTGCACTGGGCCACAATTGTTGCCAGCATGTCCTCAGTAAAAATTAAATTAAAAAAATCTATTGGGGAAAAGTTTTCTGTATCCATCTGGACTCCTGGCTGGGCAGTGAAAGGGGGAATGTTGGCTTCTCCTGAATTAGGAGGAAGCCACAAGGGGTACTGAAGGGAATAGGGAAGGCTGGCATGGGACCTAACCCTTTGGGGCTGAGGTAACACCCCACTGGTACGTGGCCTTGCTTCCCGAGGTACTGCGGTGCTGGTGGATGGCACTGCAGTGGTGGTGGTGGATGGCACTGCAGTGGTGGTGGTGGATGGCACTGCCTCCTCAGCAGAACGCCCTCTTCCTCTTCTTCCTCCTCCTCCTCCGTCGTCTCCTCCGTCATTGATCCACTGCTTATGACAGGCTCGTAGTCCACGTCATACTCATCTGAATATGCAGAGGAATCCGAATCGGAGAGCTCCCCGTTGCTCCCGTCGGCCGCCTCCTCGGCTGAGAATACTCTTTTAGCCATTTGATGAGGTGGCACTGATAACAGATGGCACTGGCAGGTGGCAGATGGGACTGGTGGCAGATGGCACTGGCAGGTGGCACTGATGGCAGGTGGCACTGACAGGTGGCGCAGATGGCACTGACAGGCAGTGTTGTAACTAACGCCGTTTAAATAAACGGCGTTGGGTAACGTAGCCACTTTTTGGGGTAATGAGTAATCGAATTACTCTTACCCTCGTGGCACCGCCGTTCCCATTACTTGGGCAGCGTTACATAGTTACATAGTTAGTCAGGTTGAAAAAAGACACAAGTCCATCCAGTTCAACCGTAAAAAAAATAAATAAATAAATAAATAAATAAATAAATAAAATAAATAAAAAAAATAAAAAAATAAACATATATCGTACAATCCCATATACCCAATTCTATACCCACAGTTTATCCAGAGGAAGGCAAAAGAAAACCCAGAAGAGCATGATCCAATTTGCTACAGCAGGGGAAAAAATTCCTTCCTGATCCCCCGAGAGGCAATCGGATATTCCCTGGATCAACTTTACCTATAAATGTCAGTACCCAGTTATATTATGTACATTTAAGAAAGAATCCAGGCCCTTCTTAAAGCAATCTACTGAGCTGGCCAGAACCACCTCTGCAGGGAGTCTATTCCACATTTTCACAGCTCTTACTGTGAAAAAACCTTTCCGTATTTGGAGGTGAAATCTCTTTTCCTCTAGACGCAAAGAGTGCCCCCTTGTCCTTTGTGTTGACCGTAAAGTGAATAACTGAACACCAAGTTCACTATATGGACCCCTTATGTATTTGTACATGTTGATCATATCCCCCCTTAATCTCCTCTTCTCAAGAGAGAATAAATTCAGTTCCTCTAATCTTTCCTCATAGCTGAGCTCCTCCATGCCTCTTATCAGTTTGGTTGCCCTTCTCTGCACTTTCTCCAGTTCCCCAATATCCTTTTTGAGAACTGGGGCCCAAAACTGAACTGCATATTCCAGATGAGGTCTTACTAATGATTTGAACAGGGGCAAAATGATATCTCTCTCTCTCTGGAGACCATACCTCTCAATACAAGAAAGGACCTTGCTCGCTTTGGAAACCGCAGCTTGGCATTGCATGCCATTATTGAGCTTATGATCTACCAAAACCCCCAGATCCTTCTCCACTACGGATCCCCCCAGTTGTACTCCCCCTAGTATGTATGATGCATTCATATTATTAGCCCCCAAGTGCATAACTTTACATTTATCAACATTAAACCTCATTTGCCACATAGTCGCCCAATTAGACAGAGCATTGAGGTCGGCTTGTAAATTGGCGACATCCTGTAAGGACGTTATTCCACTGCATAGCTTGGTGTCATCTGCAAAGACAGAAATTTTACTTTTGATCTCAGACCCAATATCATTTATAAACATATTAAAAAGTAAGGGTCCCAGCACTGAACCTTTGGGTACACCACTGATAACCTTGGACCATTCAGAGTAAGAATCATTAACCACTACTCTCTGAATTCTGTCTTTTAGCCAGTTTTCTATCCATTTACAAACTGATATTTCCAATCCTGTAGACTTTACCTTACACATGAGCCGTGTGTGGGGAACTGTATCGAACGCTTTTGCAAAATCCAAGTATACCACGTCCACTGCCACCCCTCTGTCCAAGGTCTTACTTACCTCTTCATAAAAAGAAATCAGGTTTGTTTGACAACTTCTGTCTTTCATGAATCCATGCTGTCTGTTGCTTAAATAGTTTTTTTCCAGCAAGAACTCATCTATGTGGTCTTTTATTAATCTCTCCAGTATTTTCCCAACTATAGAAGTTAAACTAACAGGTCTATAGTTACTTGGTAAACACTTAATTCCCTTTTTAAATATAGGCACCACATTGGCCCTGCGCCAATCCAGTGGTACTATTCCTGTCATTAATGAGTCCCTAAAAATTAAATACAATGGCTTTGAAATTACAGAGCTCAATTCTTTTAGGATCCGTGGGTGTATGCCATCTGGTCCAGGTGCTTTATCCACCTTTATTCCATCTAAATATTTCTGGACCATATCACTTTTGAGCCATTGTGGATTTGGGGCTGTGTCACTACCACCCCCATTTTGGACATGAGCTCCCCCATGCTCCATTGTATACACAGAGCTGAAGAAAGTATTTAATAAATTAGCCTTCTCTTTGTCCCCAGTCACCCACTCTAGATTATTTTGTAAAGGGCCTACATGCTCAGACTTGACCTTTTTACTATTAATATATTTGAAGAATTTTTTGGGGTTTGTCCTACTATCTTTTGCAATCTGTCGTTCATTTTGAATTTTTGCATCCTTGATTTCCTTTTTACATATCCTGTTATATTCTTTGTAACATTTAAATGACACTAGTGTTCCCTCATTTTTATATTTTTTAAAAGCTCTTTTCTTATAGTTTATAGCTTTTTTAACTTTACCCTAATTACATCTACTCGCCGCAGCTGCCGCAAGTAGATGTAATTTAACATTTAACTAACTGCAAGCCGCCGTCTGCCTACCTGAACAGCGTGTCATGCAGACAGACGGCGCCCATTGCAGTTTTCAAAAGCCGCGCACAGTGAGGCATGGGGCACAGTGAGGCATGGGGCACAGTGAGGCACAGAGACATGGGGCACAGGTGGGCACAGTGAGGCATGGGGCACAGTGAGGCATGGGGCACAGTGAAGCATGGGCACAGTGAGGCACAGTACCAATATTATTTATTGTTATCCCTCCTATTATTTTTATACACTGAAAAAATTACGTATATATCATCCTTCTACCGCCCCGCCCCGTGTATATATAATATAACCAATATAGTTACTTTGCTGAGTAATTACTTTTTCAATGTAGTAACTGAGTGAGTAACTCCATTACTTTTTGGAAGAAGTAATTTGTAACTGTAACGAATTACTTTTTTAACGTAAGATGAACAACACTGCTGACAGGTGGCACTGGCGGCAGGTGGCACTGGCAGCAGATGGCACTGGCAGAAGGCAATGGCAGATGGCACTGGCGGGGACTGTGGGCACTGTTTTTTACTTGTGTGTATGTGTTTTATCACTCACTATGACAAGCTGCAGCACAGATCTCTCTCTCTCCTCACACGCTGTCTCTGTGTGAGGAGAGAAATCCGGCAATGAGAGATGATCTCATATGTTTACATTTGAGATCATCTCTCATTGGACAGTGAGATCGAGTGCTGAATGGCCTCTGTGATTGGCCATTCAGCACGATCTGTGATTTGCTGTGTCCAAGGGACACGGCCAACACAGATTTTCCCCGATGCGCGCTCGCGGGGGGGGGGGGGGGAGGAAAGAGAAGGACGTCCTGTCAGCACTTCGGCGCCGCAATGCAGACGTCTTTTGAGCGTTGCCCGGGCGCGAAGTGGTTAAGTCCTTGCCATGGAACAATAACCCATTCCTAGCCATGGAACAATAACCCATGCTGCCTGCTGTATTATGGCAGCCTGCAAGGCCGTAAGTACAGTAGGCAGCAGGGGAGATTGCTCCATCCATGTTGTTTTTCACAGATGGGAGAATCCCAAGGGCTGAACGAGGTAAATCTCAGTGTATTTTCAGCTTTATCTGTATCCCAAAGACCATCTCCAAGGTGTGCGTTCCGCACAGTGGCTAAAGCCTGGTACACACTAATAGTTTGGGTTGAACGAAAAAAAAAAACCTGACAGCCGCTGTACTAACAATCCAACGTTGGTATAGCGATCCCCCCTGCTGAGCTGTTTGTGTTCTGACACGGGGACGGCCCCCCCTCCCACCAGAACACTCCAGTCAACGCTCTCGACCATTGGCTGAGGGTGCTGATCGGGAGTCGGTTGGCCGCTGGTTTTCCAGCATGCATGTCTGACAGAAGTCAGCCAAACGGCCGGCTGACATACACAGGCCGAATGTCTCCCAACATTTGGCCCATGTGTACAGAGCCTAAGTCCCCCTCCCCTGCAGCCATCTGACAACATAGTTGGGAAGAAGACTTTCACTTTACAGTGGCTGCTTTTATCAGATCTGAACACTTTCTTGAGACCAGTTGCAGCAAGTGGAATGCAGAGGGATGGGTGTCTAACATGCCCTCTTTCCCTTTGGTGTGCTTGAAGCCAAGACAAGCGGGTGTTGTAAAGCAACCTCCTCCTTCCTAGTTATGTTGTCAGATGACTGAGAAGGGGCACCCAGTCTGACCTCACAGCTAGGGTTAGTAAGCACCTAGCAAGATGGTACCAAATACTACATGTACCTTATCCCACTGGGGACCGAGCAGCGAAAACTTGAATTTTATAGTTCTACTTTATTTCCTTTTTATGATTTTCTTGACCATTGTCGTACCTTGATGTTCACTTAAACTTCTGTGCTATAAACCTGTACTATTAAAAAGATGTTTCATTTTTGTTTAAAATAAGTTGATCAATAGAAACCATGAAATATAATGGAGATTTGTTGTGTTGAAGACGGCCTCAAATAAAAATGTAAATACTTTGATGCACACTCGGTATATAGGGCCTGTTCATATATTTGTAACACTTGTCTTTGAAATCCTAGTGATCGTTGCCACAATAGTGGAGCCTACCCTGAGCTCTGTCTCCCATAGACCCAACACTATGCATTTTTCTGCTGCTAGCTTGTAGGGCAGTCCCACTGAAAATCTAATTTAACCTTGCCTGATGCAGATCATTGTGGAGATTTCATGAATTTTTAAGGAATGTATAACATGGCTTTTAATATACCTGTCTGGACGTCAGTATCTGGTTTAGTTTAATGTTGGTCCTACTAAGCATAATAATTTTTGTTTTAGCTGCTCTCCCTTCTGTTTGAAGACTTGTTCAAAAAATTTAACTCTGAGATGAAAAAGATTGCAGATCAAGTGATTCCGAAACAAAGAGCAGCCCAGTTTGATGTTGTGAAACACATGCGACAAGACCAAATCACCAATGGCATGGTGAATGCCATATCTACGGTAAGGGCTGTGTTTACCTGTACAGCCTTCTTCTTTTTTTTTTTTTTTTTTATATATTTTAAAGTAGTCCAGTAGAGTGGAGTGCTTGATATCCTGAATCGTGGTTTTTGAAATAAAAAGTATGGCTTGTGTTTTATTATTATTATTATTATTATTATTATTATTATTAATAATAATAATATTTTTTTTTTTTTTTTATTTTTTTTCTTTGCTTTATGTTAAGTTCTCATTTTGCTGTGTTTGTATTGTGTTTTAGATCCGAAAATGTAAGAGGAAAAGTGGCACGTTCTCTTGATAGAAATAATACATTTACACAGGCTACCAAAAAGCATTTTTTTTATAGAAAGCCCAGTGTGGTTAGTAAACCAAGTAATGGAAGCACCCCATACGTGTGTTCCCCCCCCCCCCCCTAAAACAAGTATCATTTTTAACCACTTCTTCAATACTGGGCACTTTTACAATTTTTCAGCTTTCAGTGCTGTCGCACTTTGAATGACAATTGCGCGATCATGCACCACTGTACCCATGACATTTTTATCATTATTTTGAGACAGATGGGGCTTTCTTTTCGTGGCATTTAATCACCACTGGGTTTTTTAATTTTTTGGTAAATGGGGGGAAAAAAATATTTTTTTTTTCCATAGTGTCCATTATAAAAAAAATAATTTAGATTTTTTTCCTCTTAACTAATGTTCTCTGACGAGGCTGCTCTAATGGGTGACCCTGAAAGTTAGTGCCCTGATTATCAGTGTAAATGTCCCCTGTCAGAATTGCCAGTTACCAGCTCTCCTGTCCTTGCACTGTGACAGCGTGTGATGAAAGGAATGGCGATAACAAGCAAGTTTGCACAGCTAATTGTATGGTAAAGGGCCACTGTGATTGGACCTTTTACTATCATCTGTGACCAGCTGTGTTTAAAGGACACAAAACTGGATGGCTGCTGTAGCCGTCTTTTGGCTTTAGCACGGTTGGGAACTTAAGTAAAAACGAGTGACAGTTCGTCTGTTAACTGCTCCCCACATGTAGGATGAGGGGACCTGGTTCCTAAAGCTTATGCCTAATACCTTCCTCTACACTTTTTTTGAAACTTTATCAACCTTTGTTAGAAAACAGACCAAAAGCATTTTTTTTTTTTTTTTTTAATGGCGTTAATAAATCTTTTATTTCTTGTTTGCAGGGAAATTGGTCACTGAAAAGATTTAAAATGGACCGTCAAGGTGTGACGCAAGTGTTGTCTCGGTTGTCTTTTATTTCAGCTCTGGGGATGATGACTAGAATCTCTTCCCAGTTTGAGAAAACAAGAAAAGTCAGCGGCCCGCGATCCCTGCAGCCATCTCAGTGGGGGATGTTATGTCCATCAGATACTCCTGAGGGAGAGGTGAGTTTTTTACTACTAGTATTATTTTGAGAGAGAGAGAGACCCCTAATTTTCCTTATCTCAGCGCTATGATGTTCAAGTCTGATTTAGGCAAGAGATTAAAATAATGATAAAATGCAATAATGATAAACACTATTCATCGCAGCATAATGAGCGTCAGCAGCCACATTCAAAAATGTATAAGTCCATAAGACAAAAGTGTTAAGGTACACACAGTAAATGGAAACTATCCATAGAGCAAAGTCCAAATTAACACATACAAGGCGATCTCAATATTGTCTGTGGAATGTGCACCTTCCTCCAGATCACTACAAAACAGTGTTTCGGACTCCCCTATAGGGATTACACTCACCAGAAATCAGAAGATAATGAGCCTCTAACGAAATCCGGGAAGATCATGCCACCTGCGGGTGTCCTTTAGTCGAGATAATTCAAGCGTAGTTCTCCAGGGGTTACAGCATGAGAGAAAAAACTCCACATAGTATAGTCCCGTTTTTAAAAAGCTTTATTATAAAAATATCTCTTTGAAAAACTTGTTCCCCAAAAAAAAAGACTGTCTCATACGTCTTTATCACACATTAGCCTAGTTCCTTTCTGATCAGATAACTTGATGTTTCAAAGTTAAAGTCAGTTTCTTACTAAGGAGTAGATAGTCTATTCCGCAGTGTGTCTGCAAAGCGAGCCGCTCATCAGCGCTGAGCAACACTTCTGGTTCTCCACTCAGTAGCTTGGAACGCAAGGCGTCAGTGCGTCACTTCCGGTTGCCGTAAGATCACGCACTGACGTGTTTTGTCATCACGACTTTGTCAAAGGGCGTGGTCTTATGGCACGGCAGGTCCGGATTTATAATGCAGTCAATCCAAACTGGTTAACTCTTTACATGCTTCGCCACCGCAAGTTAATATAACTTATGATGCACACAGGTGGGATAAGCAATGGTGTTCATAAAGGGATGTATCCATGTTAAAACAACTGACGTTAACTAACATCAAATTATGATCATTACAATCTTAAAATTTCTCTATACCAACAAAAGTTTCAGTCAATCTTTTAAAATTAAATCGCATAGTGGTTCATCTTACCGGACAACGTGGAAAAATATGCTAATAAGCAGACAAAATAGTTCCCAAAAAACCCGCTGACAGCAAAAGAAAAGAAAAAGTTTTGAATATTGCTACCTTAATGTAGGAAAACATCCCTCGATAGATAATAGGAATACTCATTAACCTAAAAGAGGTGAAAACAAATTCACATCAGGTCAAAACTAAATATCTAAAATGACAGATACCCCATATATGGCTATATCCGCAAACAGCTCTGCTTCACTCTCATAGTTACCTTATCATATAGAATTACATTCTGTGTGTATATTACCCTATATTGAGATACCCATGCCTAAAGCTTGGGTATCGGCAAAATACACATATTCCATAAAAAATGTGATCTTCACCAGCAAGCTGGACATAAACTAATGCGTATCCAAGTTAAGCAAACAGATTTAATAACGCACAAAAAATTTATTATCTCTTATTACTTAGCTGGTGTGATTTAATTAACTTAAAAATCACTTATGAAACAGTTAATATCTAATTCTATGTTTAACCCCTTCGGGGAGAGTGTATCAATTTTAAAAAGATCCACTGGGTCTCTCTTTTTGAGAGTTTGCGTACCATATTGGAACCTTTCCAGGCTGGCTTAATGTGGTAAATTCCCCAAAAAATCAAACCTGAAGGGTCCTGATTATGGAATAGCTTGAAATTAAGTGATAAGTTATGGTCCTTATAGCCAATAAGGATATTATTAATATGTTCTGCTATCCTAATGCGCAGCATCCTCTTAGTTCTCCCAATGTACATTAACCCGCAAGGGCATTGTAAAGCGTATACTACGTGAGTAGTATTGCAGGTAATGAATTCCCTGATCTTAAATTCATTGTTATTGGATGTAGATGTAAAACTGTCTATACCTCTCATTTGACAGGAAACTGCTTTACAAGGTTTACATTTTCTACAAGAAAAAAATCCATCTCTATCCCAAAAAGTCGGGAGTCGGCTGGGAGGATCCAACACCTTTTTAACTAAAATATCCCCAAAATTCTGGGCTTTCCTAAAAATGAATCTCGGATTTGGTGGCAGTTCCCTTTTGAAGGGTTTTGTCCAGACGAAGTACATGCCAATGGTTTTTAAACACTGACTCCATTTCTCTGAACTGAGAGTGGAAGCCTGAAATGAACCTCCATTCGTGATTAATATTTTTTCCAACTTCTAAGGTTTTTTCTTTGAAAGATTCTTCTCTAGGGATCGCTGCCACTTCTTCCACTATCCTGTCCAGATGTAGAGGCTTATAGCCTTTTTCCAAAAATCTATTCTTTAAAATATGGGACTGTTCCAGAAAGTTTTCCACAGAAGAACAATTGCGCTTCACCCTCAATTGTCCTTTCGGCACATTTTTCAACCACAATTGGTGGTGGCCTCTATGTATAGGTAGAAAGCTATTTCTATCTGTGGTTTTGAAAAATACCTTTGCAGAGTGTCATTGACTTTATAGATAGTCACATCCAGAAAATTAATCTGTTCCGTGCTTACTTGGCTCGTCAGTTTGATATTATTGCTATTATTATTGAGATGCAGTAAAAATAGTTCCAAAGACGCTTTTGATCCTGCCCAAATAAGGAACAGTGCGTCTATATAGCGTTTATAGAACAGCAATTCTACCCTATTTTGATCAAATACTGTTTTATCCTCCCACTCACCCATAAAGAGGTTTGCTATACTGGGTGCAAATTTTGCACCCATAGCAACACCCCTCTTCTGGGTGTAGAAGGATTTGCCAAACCAAAAACAGTTATGGCTAAGGCAAAAATCCAGAGCATTCCGCAAAAATACATTCTGTCAATGTGGTAGGTCTTCTCGTTTGCTTAATGCCCAATTGAGGGCCAAAAGGGCATCATTGCGTTGAATCACGGTATAAAAAGAAGATACATCTGAGGTGACTAGAAAGATTTAATCTCTGCCTGCCAGATTAACTCCCTGTAATAGTTGTAAAAGACTTTCTGTGTCTTTGAGGTAGGCCTTTGTTTCATTGACACTCTTCTGCAAAAATCTGTCCAGGTACTGCCCTAGCCTAGCTGTAACCGACCCAATCCCATTAACAATAGGTCTAGGTGGAGGGTTCTTTTGATCCTTGTGGATTTTGGGAAGGGTATATATAGTTGGTATACGGCTACTACTCGGTATAAGAAACCTCTTTTCTTTCTTGGAAAGTATGTGTGATTGATATCCACACTCTATTAGGGATTCTAATTCCAATCTATATTGGGGGGGTAGGATCTTTATCAAGACTTCTGTATGTATGTATCTTCATCTGACAGTAATTCCAATAATTGATTATTATAAAAATCTTTGAATAACAATACAACCCCTCACCCTTTATCCGCAGGTCTAATTATTAAATCCTCCCTTGCTTCCAGGGATTCTATACCCTCTTTGATATGCCTGGGGTTTACATTCTTTTTTGGCTTTAATTTCTCTAAAGCTCGTAGGACTAGATTTTTAAAAACCTCAAGGTGTTGTGTAGCCGTATTTAGGGGGATTGAACACTGAGCGGTTTTTTAGACCACTATCAACTGCCATTGCAATATTCCCACTTGTACCCACCGGATTAGAATTTTTGTTTAAAAAATATTCCTTTATACTAAGCTTTCGCATGTATTTATGTAAATCCACATAAACACTGAACTTATTAATGGGCCTTTTCAGACCACATTTTAGTCCTTGATGTAGAATATTTTTTTCTTTATCCGTAAGTTCAGTATCCGGTTATAAATACCACCTAGTCTGCTTCCCTCCTTCTTTTTCTGCATCCTGGACCCTGCTCTGCATCCTCTGGGTCATTTCTTCTTGGGCCTTGTGGATATGTCCCCTTCCTCTCCCAATATTGTTGTTCCTCCCATTCTGGTTCCCTGTGAGTGGATGCCATTGGATAATAGTGGGTTTGCGGGGGTCTCCCTCTGTAAGGCAAATAACCTTGACCCCTCCTCTGTCCTCCCCGACCCCTTCCTAAAAAAGGACGCGTCGTGAGTGCGAGGAATTTCCTGTATTATGATCCCACAAAGGATCACATCTGTTTGCAACAGTTATAGAATAACCATTATTGTTACTCTGTTGGGGTTATCTACCTCTCCCACCCCTCCCTCTGGCTCCACTACTTTAATTATTATTTCCTTTATTTGGAGTTCCTGAAAGGGTATGGGTTTGAGGTAATGGATTCCTCTGATTTTGGGGTATAGGTGTTGGTAATTGGGGTTGTTCAATTTGTGTGGGGTTTGCGAGACATCACTCTCCATCACATCATCGTTATTGGTAATGGATCCCAATGAACTCTGCCATAAACAAATATTATTAGATTGAAAATCTTTCAGATCTCTAAAGAACTTTTTGACTTTTTTCTTCTGAGTATCCTTGTCTACCTTTTCCAGTTTTTTGGTGATACCGTTATTGAAATCTATCAGTTGTTGAGAGAATCTCTAATGGGTTCCAGCTGTTGTCGCAGGTCCTTGATCTTGCTATCCATTTTCATATATATAATATATATATATATATACATACATACATACATACATACATACATACATACATACATACATACATACACAATTAAATGTGAAAGTTGTGTTTGACAGGGCAACCAAAACTTAGAGGATCTTCACCCTAGAAACAAAAAACAAAGAAAACTTTTAATAAAGGGACAGTTACCTGTCCAAGGATCTAGCGGTGTCCTCACCCGGGCCGATTCTTCACTGGTCTTTGGGTCCCCTGGCATCTTTAGTGTGGGAAGCCAGCTTCCCACTGCTCTTTGTGAATGGCCCTGCAGCCTTCTGGAACCTGTGACATGGCAGAGGATGGGGAGGCGGCAAATTTCACTCGGATCGTTTACATATCAAAACTAGGTACCCGCTGTACCCCCAAAAAAATTTAATGTGCCAAAATTTGTAGAGGAAAGCAGAACTTTCCCTTTTTGGGTTTTTTATTTCAAAGGGTTCCCAGAAGGGTTCTATGTGTTTCAATTCCAGGACTTGTGAATACAAGGGACACGTTTTTTTCCCTTTCACGGACTTCAAAAAGACTTGACAGGAGTTTTAACCCTTAGACCCTTTGGGCTGCGGTGCGGCAGTTGACATTCGGAAGATGGGTTGTCACGCCACTTTTGCAGGCGAGTATTGGGCCTCATGGTAGCCTCCTTCGAAGCGGTACTATAGGCACTATTTCACACGTGAGTGTTACAGAAGGTAACTCTGTCCTGCAGGGTCAAATGCCTTCATCCCTGGATTATCGAAATCCGGGTGAGCCACCTAATCAGGACCTCCCTAGTTGGTGGCCGACATCACCGGCATTTCTGTCTGGGAAGTTGTTCCTTCCTTTTTACTAGATGGTGGCCACGGCGGACGCCTTCCCGGTTGCAGAGGAGTCTGAGGAGCTCAGTCAACCTGGGTCGCTGGACACCGGAGGAATCCCATTGCAGATCATTGGCCTGAAATCCCGGCGATCTGGCTTTGCCTCTCAACATGGTCTCAGAGGCTACAAGGACGTCAGAGTCCAGTCGGACAAACACCACAGTTGTGGCGTAGTTCAATCGTCAGGGAGGAACAAACAGCTCTGCTGCAGCATCGGAGTTCACTCACCTCCTAAGGGGCCTCCCTTACCAGAGGGGAAGCATGCCAGTCGTATATCTCCTGGCTTCTCTACTCAATCGGAAGGTATTGAGGTTTGTGGCCAGGTCAAAAGACCCATGGGTATACACGACAGATGCGTTGAGGGCACTGGGGAGTCAGTACCCGCCTAATCTATGCCTTTCCTCCTCAGGAGCTCCTTCCTCATCTGCTCCGCAGACTGGAGGCAGAGAGGATTAAAAGGGTCCCAATTGCTCTGAATTGGCCTCAGCGTCCTTGGTACGCCGATCTAGTGCGTCTGGTAGCAGACGCCTTTTGGCATCTACCGCTTAGGAAGGACCCGCTGTCGCAAGGTCCCATACGCCATCCTGTTTTACAGTCACTGGCTTAACGGCATGGCTCAAGAGCCAGGTGCTAAGAGACCGGGGCCTGTCAGACTCTGTGATCTCTACCATGAGGAGTGCTTGGAAATCATCCCCTAGGAAGATTACCATCGCACTTGGAAGACCTGCATATCCAATTGTGAGGAAATGAGGTGGCATCCGCGTACTTATTTAGTTCCAGAGCCCTGCTGTTCTTTAGCAGGGAACGGGCCAAAAATGTTACTTTAAGTACAATTAGGGGGCAAGTATCTGCCCTGGCTGTCTTTTTCAATGGCCCCTGGTGGCTCACTCTCTAGTGAGAACGTTTGTACAGTGGGTTCGGGCCACCCTCCACTACCTTCCGTGGGGCTTGTGTAGCAGACGTCCTTTTGGCGTCTACCACTATGAAAGGACCTGCTGGTGCAGGGTCCCATATGCCATCCTGCTTGCAGTCAATGGCTTTAACAGCATGGCCTCCAAGTGCCTCAGAAGCCACTGTTTGAGAACATCAGGGAGATTCCCTTGTTGACACTTTCTCAGAAAGTGGTCCTTTTGGTGGCTGTTATGCCAGAAAGACGGGTTTCTGAGCAGGCAGCCTTGTCATACAAGCCTCCCTATCTGAGCTTCCACAAGGATGGTGCTGCGTCGTGTTTCAGGGAAGACATGTACTGCCATCCTTGTGTCCTCATCCGTTGAATCCTAAGGAGTCGACGTTGCATTCCTTGGACGTTGTCCAAACTCTGAGAGAATGCTTGTCTGGTACTGCTACGTTCCAGAGTCTAGACTCACTGTTTGTTTCGGTGGCTGGTCCCAAGTAGGGCCCAGCGGTCTCGTCAGCCACCATCTCTAGGTGGATCCGACAGGTCATGATCAGGCTTACGCCATGAAGGGTAAGGCGCCTCCCTTTCCGGGCGCATTCGACCAGGGCAAGATATGCCTCTTTGTTTACATCAGTTAAGATGGTTTTCTGAGCCGGCAGCCTTGTCATGCAAGGCTCCTTATCTGATCTTCCACAAGTATATTTGGTGCTGCGTCCGCAGCCTTCTTTTCTTCCTAGGGTCGTTCGACCTTCCATCTCAAGGAAGACATTGTACTACCATCCTTGTGTCTTCATCTGTAGAATCCTAGGAGATGACGTTGTATTTTTGGACGATGCCTGAGCTCTGAAAACATCTAGTGTCTATTTCACCAGGTGTGTAAGGCGGCGACCTGCTCGTCGGTTCACACTTTCACTAAACTTTACAAGTTGATGCGTGTGCATCTTCAGATGCTTCTTTCGGCCGCAAGGTATTGCGGCTGTTTAGAGGAGCACTGTTTTGTTTTGGGGTGAAGTTGTTTTAATGCTGTTCCCACCCCTCGTTTTTGACACTGTTTTGGGACGTCCCACTTGTCAATAGGAAGCTGTGTCCGTCCATGAACGAAAGAGTAAATAGGATTTTTTACTCACCGTAAAATCATTTTCTCGGAGTTCACAGCACCCAGCCCTCGTTTTAAGTTTGTACTGCTTTTTGACGAACTGATCTGCGAGATGCAGAGAGAGGGGATATACCCAGAGGGTCCGCCCCCTGGGCGGTACTGTAGAAGGTGTGATGTAACACTTTTTTTACAAGTTTTTCTGCCTAGTCACTCCTAAATGAAGGATAATACCCACTTGTCAATAAAAAGCTGTGTCCGTCCATGAACTCAGAGAAAAGGATTTTACGGTGAGTAAAAAATCCTATTTTTTTTTTTTTAAGTACATTTTTTTTTTTTTCACAACGCTGTTTGTATTGGCTTTGGTGAAATATCAGGGGCCTAAACAGGCCTACACTCTGTTTAAAGGAAACCCAGAGATTCTTTTGGACAGCAGCATTGTCAGTCTGGGGGTGGGGAGGGGTGTCTTAGATACGCTAGCTGATTTAAATACACTATACAAATTGGTGTAACTGCTTATAAACGGTTAGCTGAAGTTTGGCTTCAAACATGTTTTTTCCTTTTTGGGATAAAGGTTTTACATAAATAAAAGTTGGCCCTTGTAAGCACTCCTGTCAGCTGCAAATCGTTTGTCTCAGCCCTCTGCAGGACCGTTTGTTCTAAAAAAAGAAACGGATGCAGCCACCACATCCAAGAATTGGCAAGCAATATAATATTTGCTTTTGAGTTTAATACTGCTCTAAAGTGAAGTGCACGGCCACTACCCTCCACAATTTGTCTGCACTGGACCCTGAAAAGGCAACCGGCATCCGATGACTGATTGCGGATGCCGGGCTCCTGCACCTGATGAGTGGATTACAACCCTGCACCTGATGAGTGGATTACAACAAGTCAACGCTGGATATGCTGGACCACAATAGTGTAGCAAAAATGTATAAAAATTCATCAGCGACTGAAGTTTCTCCAACTTAAAGTGGTTGTAAACCCACTTTGACAACATGCACCTACAGGTAAGCCTAGATTAAGGCATACCTGTAGGTGCATGAAATATCTCCTTAACCTACACGGTTAAGGAGATATTTGCATTTAAAACCGGCACCGCTGACGTCAAGCGCATGCGCACTAGCGGGCCAGCTTAGTAGGCGGATTTCTGAATGGAGTTAGCCGGCCCAAGCACGCATGCGTGTGACGTCATCGCCGCTCCTGGGCCAATAACAGCGCCGGAGCGGCAATACACGGAAGGCAGAGGGGAGCAAGATGGCATCGGCGACAGAGGTGTCCGAGCACCGCTGCGGGGGCTTCGATCTCAGGTAAGTGATTCATAATGAGCTAGTATGCTATGCATACTAGCTCATTATGTCTTTTGTTTTGCAGGTTGTTAAAAAAAAAAAAAAAAAAAAAGTAGCGGGGTTTACAACCACTTTAAGGCCCGTACACACACGATAGGAAAATCGGAAGTAAAATTTTGTCCGAAGAACGATCTGCTGATTTTTGGATCGTTACTGTGCTTTCGACAGCCGATTCCGATTTTTCGTACGACAAAAGCTGGACGTGAAGACTATAACATCTTTGTCGGATGTGAACACAATGTCTGATTTTAAATTAACTTGTACATTTTTTGCCGAAAAAAAATAGCAAGACTACGCATGCTCAGAAACAAAAGAACACATACAAAACTATTCAACACATTACGTCACTTCTGAAGTTGAATTCTTTCGTACGATAATTTTCGTATGGTGAGTAACCTCTTCACTTTCGATATGAGATTAGCATGCAACAAAAAAAAATGAACAAACTGTCGTACGAAAATCTGATTGTATGAGGCTTTACTAGTATAGCCATGGCAGTGTGCATGCATTTTTAGAGGGAAAATGTTTGCAATGGTAAAGCTTAACGTCACCTATTCCATATGAACTAATAAAATGACTCTTTACATTCTTCTGCAGGCTTGTGGTCTAGTGAAAAACCTTGCACTAATGACGCATATCACTACTGATATGGAAGATGGGCCTATCATAAAGTTGGCTGGAAATCTTGGCGTTGAAGATGTTAATCTGTTGTGTGGCGAAGAATTGGCCTACCCCAATGTCTTTATAGTGTTTCTCAATGGTAATTTGCAGTAGTTGTTTAGCTTTTAAATGAACATTTTAACATAAAGTACACTTATCTATGCTATCTATCTACCTCATCTGCAGTAAGTTAAATAATAAGTTGACCTTCGGGAACATGTTACATGCTCCACCTGTTTTTAGGGTGGAACATGATATATGTTCCCGATCCCCGCACTCCCTGTGACAGCAGGCCAGGGATCGTCTCGCCATACCTGCTGTCACTATTTGAAAATGGCACAGCCTGTTTTGATATATAGTACATTGTATTGTTTTTCCATTCTGAAATCGCAATAAAAAATTAATATAAAAAAAATAGCACGCCCGTGTGTGGGGATCCTGGTGAAATTAATGAACTACAAGTACCGACAGCCTTTGCGGCTGTTGGCTTGTAGTTCTCAATGAACTACCAGGATGCTGTTGAGCGCTTGAGTGGGGAATTGAGTCTTCCTATCAGTGTGAAACTGCCCGCCTGTACGATGTATGGGTAGACAGCTTACTGAAAAAGTTTGAAGGAGCCCTGCATGGCACCTATGATGGCACCCATGATCTAATCGTGGCTGAAATGCTTTCCAGGTTCCTACAAACCTGTGTACCAAGCTGGAGTATTTAGTTGCTTTAGGTTTTAAAGCATGTTTTCACTTTTACATAAAAACTGGTAGGAAAGACTTGCATGGTGGACCAGAGGGGGATCGATGTGGTGGGGGAAGAGGGGGCGGGGCGGGCAGGGAGTAAGAAAATCTGATCATCTGTGTGTGTGTGTCTCTACCTGCAGCCACTGAAAACCGGAGGGAGAGGAGGAGAAGCCACTTTCAGCTGCTTCAGGGAGACCGACACAGATAATCGAATTGTCTGCCTCCCACTCTTCCCCCACCGCACCGATCCCCCTCTGATCCACCATTAGGGTTGCCACCTCATCCCTTTAAACCCAAACACATGTGAAATACACAGGTTTCGATGCTAATTTAATGCAGATAAGGCACCAAGTGAGTTTAATTGCCACCTTAATCAGCCACAGAATGTGTTCGGGTTTAAAGGGATGAGGTAGCAACCCTATCCACCATGCAAGCCTTTATGCTCCCCCGTCTTTGCTGTGGCCATGCTGTTGGGACACCAGGAAACACGGACTGCTCTGCCTGTCACATGGAGTGCTGAGTGGTGCTGTCCTATTTCCTTCAATTTAGATGTGGAAAACTCTGGTTAAGCCGCATAATCACACACAGCTCCCACCGAACATCACACCTGCATGCTCGTGTGAACAGACACATAGGAAACAATTGTTTTCTGTGTGTCTTGCAGAGAATGTGGTTTTCTCTGCAGATGGTGTAAACAAGCCCTAAATGGATATCCCACTTTAAGCTCCTTTCTCTAGTGGAACTGCCTTTTCTTGCCCCATTCCCATTGCTGACTTTTTTTTATATAGTGTGTCTACAGCTAATTTTTTTTTAAAGTTTTGGACAAAGTAGGTAATAGTTAAAATCCCTGTAAGCATTTGGTTTAGTTACTTTGTTACTTTGTGTCTCATTGAGATTCCCCTTCCCTGCTTTTGCTGTAAACCCAATAGTGATGAATTCCCCCCCCCCCCCCCGCCCAAAACAGCAGTGTTAATTTAGTTTACTAAAATATTTTTGTTGATTAAATTAATACTATTTTAGTCTACTAAAATACGACTAAAACAATTGAGATGACTAAATGACATTTTAGTCAAAAGACTATGAAACTAAATTGAAATTTGATGTCAAAATTAACACTGCCCTACCACATAAGATAATGTATGCATCTACTAAGCTGCTAAAAGAAAAAATTTAAGAAGCCTTTTCTTCTTCTTTTTTTTTTTTTAATATTTAATGTTGGTAATATATTCAAGTAATTTTATATAATTTTTTTTTTTCGTTTTGTTTTTTAATATTTTTAAGTTTTTCTTCTGCTTTGTTTATGAAACTTGGTTTTATTTATAAAGACTTTATATATTGCAACGGCTAAATCAATGTTTGTAGTGCATGTTCAAACCTTAATAATGTTAGATTTTTACTTCAGGAGTATATAACGAGTTTGGAAATTCGAAAGAAATGCTTAAATAATGCATTACAATTTGACTAAACCCATTCGATTTTAGCCAACTAAAATGTACTGGAGATTTTAGTCGAATAAAATATGACTAAATCTAAAACAATTCCGATGACTAAAATACGACTAAAACTAAAATGGCATTTTAGTCAAGACTATAACTAAATCAAAATGTGATGTCAAATTTAACACTGCTAGACATCCATTAGAATGAGTGTCCCCTTTGTCACAGAACAGGAATAGAAGGAAAATGTTTCAGTTTAAAATTTGGGGGTTCTCCTCATTTTGATTAGTTCAGTGTACTAATAGGCACCAGGAAAATCAGAGAGTGAATCTCCCTAATGGGAGACACACAGCAATAATAACCTGACAGGGGTTCTAACGCCGCCCAAGTCTAAAAAAAAGTGTTGGCAGCAGATACTGCCACAGGGGCCGTTTGCAGTCCAACACTTTTCATCAGAAGTGGAAGAGGGAACACTAATTTGTAAAGGGGCTGTAATGACGGGTGCTCTTACAGTCTCACTTAATATGTTATGTCTTTCTGGGGTACCGGGGAGTATCAAAAGAGGTTGACACTCTGGATGGAAGACATGCTTATGGATGTTGGCTATAGTCTGTATAGAGTAGAAATAGCAGTCGGCTCTTGACAAAGTAAAGATACAAGTCTCTCATGTATACATAATGAACGGGCAGTTGACCGTGTTGTTCATTTACAAAATCTGGTGCAGCTCTGCATAGAAATTAATCGGAATCCAGATTTTTTTTTTTTTTTTTTTATGTCAAAGCTTAATTGAACAAGCTGAAGTTAGAAGATGATCTGGTTACCATGAACAGCTGCACCAGATTTTGCACTCTCTAGTTTTAGAAAATCAACCGCAGTGTCTCTTTAAGGCTGGCCATACATTACGCAATTTTCTTTCTCGTACATCACGGGACACAGAGCGACATAGTCATTACTAATGGGTTATATAGATACCGTCAGGTGCTGGCACTGGCAACTTCCAAAACCGGAAGTACCCTCCCCTATATAAGCCCCTCCCATCCGGGAGCACCTCAGTTTTTTGCCAGTGTCTAAGGTGTTGGCCAAGAAGTAACATGTGTTTTTCACTGAGCTTGCGTACAGGTTCTTTTGGGCCTCAGTAAGCTATTCCGGATCCGACCAAAAAAGCTTCATAGCTAAACGGTCGGTACCCGGGCCTTGCAAGAGAAGAGCAAGGTTTTGCCTGTAATGCCTCTCTTAGGAGGTCTGGACCCTGGGATCCAGAGCTCTGGTCATACCCACGACCAAGATGTTTTCTGTGCAGGGTGCTATACAGGTCCAGGGGAGTGAAATCCTTGGGAACCCGGTCCCTGAAGGTTTGATTACAATGCCTGCCGTGATAGGTGAAGTTTGGGCTTCTGTGGACCAAACAGAGTCCTGCGGCGAGGAAAAGGTAAGTGGGGGCCCTCGGGAACTTGGTTCTGTTGAGGGACCCCCAAGCCTATTTTGTCTTTCTGCCTGTTACCTAAGGTATTCCCGCTAATATTCTGTGTATGCCTGTTACTACTGAGAAAATGTAAAATTTTTAATAGTAGGCAAGAAAAAAAAAAAAAATATGTAAGACCGCGGTACCTGTGTTAGACACTAGAGGCCGCTATGGTTCTTTTTCTTGTAATGTGGATTTTTTTCTTCCAGAATCAAATCCAGGCAGTTGGTATGTTCTCTGCTGGGAAGCTGTCTCCTCTGCCCTGTTGCTGCGCTCATCCATCCCCGGGCCCTGCGGCAAAGGGACCCTGGCTCCCATCTAGCTCCTTATTGTTTTCAAAAAAGGCGCCGAAGGCGCACGTACCCGTGCGCGTGCACGCACCTCTCTCTATATATATATATATATATATATATATATATATATATATATATATATATATATATATATATATAGAGGCGATCTGGAAAAAGGGGCGGAGTGGGTGGATAACGCTCAGGTGTGCGCCGCGGCGCTACTGCGCATGTGCGGGCGTCCAGCGTGTTTTAAAGCACATTATAGCTGGCTATTGAAGTGCACAGACAGAGCTAGCAACAGTATAAAGGCACACAGAGGCGGTTGATGCAGGCAACCCCTAGAAAGGCACTTTAGTAGACACCAACTGTGATATAGCAGCAATTGTGCTAGACTATTCTCAGTAAAAGTGGTGTATTACGGCTGGAATACCTCAGCTTTAGGCTTAGGAATATGCCGTCCAGAAGCTCCGGAACTGAATCTTCCAGGAAGCGAAGGGGGTCTCATCGGGCTCTGAGGATCTTGGGCATGCTTCTGCTGCACCAGTCTCCCCTGAAGTTCAGAGGTAAGTGACCGTAGAGACCCCGCAGGGGTACTTGGTACTGTGGCTGTCCTCAGTTCACCTGCTCCTGTGTATGTAACAGAGGAGGTTTTTTCCTCAGCTCTGGGAGGATTAGAGAGAGATTGTCAACATTGATCGCTGCCTCCCTGTCAGGGAAAGCACGCCCGATCTCCGTCTCCTCCTTCAGAGTGCCTGTTAGCAGAGCAACAGTCCCATACAGGGTTCGACCTGCCTGAAGGGGATCAGGATGAGGTTGATTCTGTTATAGAGGAATCAACAGTGGGGGAACCTTTTCTCAGCATCTCAAGCTGAAAGATTATGGGTTCAGTCTCTGACTAACATGGTCCGATCAGCATTTAAAAATGCACCTTGCGGAACCATCAACCACTACTGTATCCTCGTTGGGGTCGCTAGAAGCCCCCAGACTGTCTGTTCTTTTCCACTTCACCCTTTACTGAAAGGGCTCATTTACCAGGATTGGGAACGTCCTGAGAAAATATTTATTCCCCTAAGAGATTTCCGGTGGTCTATCCCATGGAGGATAAGTTCATCAAAAAATGGAAGGTCCCTACAGTGGACGCAGTCATCTCTTGTATGTATAAATCACTGACATGTCCAGTGGATAATGTCCAAATGTTCAAGAACCCAATAGATAAAAGATTGGAGTCCTTATGAAAGTCTGCTTCTTTCTACAGCAAGCTTGGTGACACAACCAGCAGTGAGGTCTGCTAAGCAGTGAAGGATCAGTTGAAACAGGTCTTGAGGGACTTGACAGATCAGCAGGCCTTGCCCTAGCTGATCTACCTAGAGCCTTAGGCTTTGCGGTTGACGCCATAAAGGATTCAGTCCTTCAGGCCTCCCGCCTTACGCTGTCTATAGTACATATGCGTAGGCTTCTATGGCTCAAAAACTGGTCTGCTGAAGCTCCCTGTAAAGAATGGCTGGTTAGCGTCCCATTTCATGGTGAACGCTTATTCAGGGAAAACCTGGACAAATATATCCAGAAAATTTCCAGCGGTAAAAATACGCTCTTGCCGGTTAAAAACAGAGTTAGAGGTAGAGGTCGACCGATATATCGGCTGGCCGATATATCGGCCGATATTTAGGCATTTTTGATAAATCGGCTTTGGCCGATTAATATCAAAACTGGCCGATATTATTCACTGGCTGCACTTCCTCCCCCCTCCTCCACACTTCTCCACACTCAGCAGCATCAAGCGCCGTGCTGTGTGTGTGTGTGTGAAACTGAAAGTAAGAGGAGAGAGAGAGGATGTGTCAGCTTGATGTCGGGGGTGGGCGGGACCCAGCAGATATTACACCAGCCAATGGGATGGTATCTGGGCGGGCCACTACGTCTAAAGCAGCCCAATCATTGGCTGGTGTAATTTAGCTGCTGGCCCGCCCACCCCCACATCGAGCTCAATTCTAACAGCTCTCTCTCTCTCTCTCTCTCCTCTCTGTCAGTTTCACACATTACACTCGGCTTAGTGTGAAACCTGCCAGTGCCCCAAGTCAGTGCCATCTGTCAGTGCCCAAGTCAGTGCCATCTGTCAGTGCCCCCAGCCAGTGCCATCTGTCAGTGCCCCCAGCCAGTGCCATCTGTCAGTGCCCCCAGCCAGTGCCATCTGTCAGTGCCCCCAGCCAGTGCCATCTGTCAGTGCCCCCAGCCAGTGCCATCTGTCAGTGCCCCCAGCCAGTGCCACCCAAATCAGTGCCCCCAGCCAGTGCCATCTGTCAGTGCCCCCAGCCAGTGCCATCTGTCAGTGCCCAAGCCAGTGCCATCTGTCAGTGCCCAAGCCAGTGCCATCTGTCAGTGCCCAAGCCAGTGCCATCTGTCAGTGCCCCCAGCCAGTGCCCCCAGCCAGTGCCATCTGTCAGTGCCCCCAGCCAGTGCCATCTGTCAGTGCCCCCAGCCAGTGCCATCTGTCAGTGCCACAAGCCAGTGCCAATCAGTGCCACCGCCAATCGGTGCCATCTGTTAGTGCCACCAGCCAGTGCCAATCAGTGTCACCCAAATCAGTGCCCCCAGCCAGTGCCATCTGTCAGTGCCCCCAGCCAGTGCCCCCAGCCAGTGCCATCTGTCAGTGCCCCCAGCCAGTGCCATCTGTCAGTGCCCCCAGCCAGTGTCAATCAGTGCCACCAGCCAGTGTCAGTGTCACCGCCAATCGGTGCCATCTGTCAGTGCCACCAGCCAGTGTCAATCAGGGCCATCTGTCAGTGCCACCCAAATCAGTGCCACCGCCAATCGGTGCCATCTATCAGTGCCACAGCCAGTGCCATCTGTCAGTGCCCCCAGCCAGTGCCACCAGCCAGTGCCATCTGTCAGTGCCACAAGCCAGTGCCAATCGGTGCCATCTGTCAGTGCCACCGCCAATCAGTGCCATCTGTCAGTGCCACCGCCAATCAGTGCCATCTGTCAGTGCCACCAGCCAGTGCCAACCAGTGTCACACGCCAGTGCCACCCAGTTCCAATTGCAAGTGCCACTGCCAATCAGTGCCATCTGTCCCAAACTAGTGCCATCTGTCTGTTCCAAACCAGTGCCCCCTGCTGCCAATCGGTGCCATCTGTCAGTTCCGAACCAGTACCACCTGCCAGTGCCATCTGTCAGTTCCAAACCAGTGCCATCTGTCAGTTCCAAACCAGTGCCACCTGCCAGTGCCAATAGAGCCATCTGTCAGTTCCAAACCAGTACCGCCAGCCAGTGCCACATGCCAGTGCCATCTGTCAGTTCCAAACCAGTGCCATCTGTCAGTTCCAATAGTGCCACCTGCCAGTGCCATCTGTCAGTTCCAAACCAGTGCCACCTGCCAGTTCCAAACCAGTGCCATCTGTACTGAGGACATCAAGTGTGTGCTAGAGTGACAGGAGTAAGCAGGAAGGAATAGAGTGGGTGAGGGTTTTTTTTTTTTTTTAATCGGCCTAAAATATCGGCCACAAAAATCGGCATCATATATCGGCCATCGGCCGCCCCAATTTCAAAATATCGGCATCGGCATCGGCCAGAGAAAAACCCATATCGGTCGACCTCTAGTTAGAGGTCCCTCTTTAAGAGGCCTGCTTCTCCAGTCCCTGGGGCATTGGCTGTGTAACAGTTCCGACGGCCTCTTCGGTCAATTCCCGGGGGTAAAAAACAGGGACAATAGCAGGGTAATGAGAAACCCTGGGTCAGGGGAGGTACAAAACCTCCCCCAAAGTTAAATTCATTGAAGGGTTGCCCCCACTCAGTCGGGTGGGGGGAGGACTCCAGTTGTTCGCAAGAGACCTGGCGGGACACGATCAAGACAGATAGGTGCTCTCCGCAGTATGTTTGGGATACAGTTTGGAGTTAAAAGACTCTCCTCCTTCCCATTTTTGAGGTCAAACGTGCCAAGGGATCCCCGGAAGAGAGAGTCCCTCCTGTTGGCACTAGAACAACTATTGCTCCAAGGAGTAATTATGGAGGTTCCCCTGGAAGAATGAGGGTTCGGGTTTTACTCAAACCTCTTTACAGTCCCGAAGCAAACGCGGACGGGAGGCCCATATTAATTCTAAAAGGGCTATACAAATTCCTGTATATCAGGACTTTCCGATGGAGTCGATCCGATCGGTGGCCACTGCCCTACAAGGGGAGGATTGGTTAGCCGCGATCGACATCAAAGATGCTTATTTGCACATTCCCATCTTTCCAGTCCACCAAAAATTTCTACGCTTTGCAGTAGAAGGGCGCCATTTTCAGTTCAGAGCCTTACCCTTCGGTTTGGCCACAGCACCACGAGTGTTTACAAAAATTCTGGCCCTTTATTGGCCAATCTAAGAACACAAGGTGTAATGATAATGGCATATCTAGATGACTTGTTGCTGATAGACCACTCAGTGAAAAAACTAGACGTGGTCGTTCACAAGACAATCAAGTATCTGGAATCTCACGGTTGGATTATCAACCGAGACAAGTCAGCCCTAAAAACCAGTCAAAAGTCTGGAATACTTGGGGCTAAGTTTGGATTCAGGCCAGAGAAAAATATTCTTGCCTCGAGGAAAGGTGTTGTCTTTGAAAGATTTGATCCACTTAGTGGGTACAAAAAAGACAGCTGTCCATACGCCTGTGCATGAGGCTGCTGGGAAAAATGGTGGCATCATTCGAAGCAGTACCCTACGGTCAATTCCATTCAAGGAATTTGCAAGGGGCCATACTGTCAGCCTGGAACAAAAAAAGTTCAGGCCCTAGACTTACAATGTCCTTGTCCCCTTCCGTTCGCAAGAGCCTCCGTTGGTGGTTGGTTCCCCAGAATCTGGAAAAGGGGAAATCCTTCAGTCCGATTTCTTGGAAGGTGGTCACTACAGATGCCAGCCTTATAGGCTGGGGAGCAGTACTGGAGCAATGGTCTCTCCAGGGCAGATGGTCGGATGCAGAAAAGGCCCTGCCCATCAATCTCTTAGAGATACGAGCAGCCCGGTATGCCCTAGTAGCATGGACATCCAAACTCCAAGGGTCCCCTGTCAGAATTCAATCAGACAATGCCACAGCAGTGGCATATATCAATCATCAGGGGGGCACCAGGAGTCGTGCAGCCCAGAGGGAAGTAAATGACATCCTGAAATGGGCAGAAAGATATGTCCCAGCCATATCTGCGGTATTCATTCCAGGAGTGGAGAATTGGAAGGCGGACTTTCTAAGTCGCCAGCAATTATGCCCAGAGGAATGGCCCCTTCACCCCGAGGTTTTCTGGACAATATGTCAGCGGTAGGGAACATCGGATGTAGATCTTCTAGCATCCAGATTCAACGCAAAGGTGGACAGGTTTGTCTCTTGGACAAGGGATCCCCTAGCTTGCGGCTCGGATGCCCTAGTGTTCCCTTGGGATCAGTTCAAGCTGATATATGCATTCACACCGCCACAATGGTTACCTCGATTACTCCGCAGAATCAGGGTAGAAAAGAAACCAGTGATTCTGGTGGCTCCAGCGTGGCCCCGAAGAGCGTGGTACGCGGAGATTGTAAAATGTCAGTGGGGAGTCCTTGGACTCTCCCACGTCGTCCGGACCTGCTTTCGCAAGGACCGATATACCACCCTTCCTTGCCAGCCCTAGGTTTGACGGCCTGGCTATTGAAGCCCACATTCTAAAAAAGAGAGGGCTCTCTAATCCTGTGGTATCTACCATGATCAATGCCAGGAAGCCGGTATCCAGGCAGATCTACTATAGAATCTGGAAGGCGTACATCGCGTGGTGTGAGGCCAAGAAATGGCATCCACATAAGTACGTAATAGGTAGGAGTCTGGACTTCCTACAGTGGGCTGTAGATAGGAAGCTTGCCTTGAGTACTATCAAAGGTCAGTTTTCGGCCTTGTCAATATTTTTTCAAAGGCCCTTGGCTTCGCATTCACTAGTCAAAGCCTTTAGATAAGGAGTGATGCGTATTAGTCCTCCGGTTAATATTCCCATATGTCCATGGGATCTAAACCTGGTTCTGTCGGTTCTACAGAAACAACCATTTGAACCATTACAGCATAGTTCCTTGGTTCTTCTCACCAGGAAATTGTTTGTTTTTTCTAGTAGCCATTTGTTCGACTAAAAGAGTGTCGGAATTAGCAGCTATGTCCTGTAAAGAGCCATATCTGGTTATCCATAAGGACAGAGTAGTGTTACGTCCTCATCCAGCCTTTCTTCCTAAGGTGGTATCAAGGTTTTCATTTGAACCAAGATGTGGTTCTTCCTTCTTTTTTCCCCAAACCTAGTTCGGTAGAGGAAAAGTTATTGCATTCTTTGGATGTAGTAAGAGCAGTTAAAGCTTATCTAAAAGCCACTGCTCAGATTCGCAGAACGGATACTTTGTTTATTCTGCCGGAAGGCCCCAGAAAGGGTCAGGCAGCGTCAAAATCTACTTTAGCCAAGTGGATTCAACAGGTCATTATGCAAGCCTATGGCTTGAGAAGGAGACCGCCTCCGTTCAAAGTTAGAGCGCACTCCACGAGAGCAGTTGGAACTTCATGGGCAGCGCATCACCAGGCCTCCCTGGCTCAAATCTGTAAGGCCGCAACATGGTCTTCAGTACACACGTTTACTTGGTTCTACCAGGTGGACGTTAGAAGTCAGGAGGATGTCGCCTTTGGGCGCAGTGTGTTGCAGGCCGCAAAAGATCCTCATGTCTGATAGCGCTCAGCTTATATATGGTGTATCCCCCCCCTCGTTGGGCATTGCTTTAGGACATCCCATTAGTAATGACTATGTCGCTCTGTGTCCCGTGATGTACGAGAAAGAAAATAGGATTTTTATAACAGCTTACCTGTAAAATCCTTTTCTTGGAGTACACACAGAGCTCCCACCCCTCTTTAGGGACACTTATTGCTTTGCTACAAAACTGAGGTGCTCCCGGATGGGAGGGGCTTATATAGGGGAGGGTACTTCCGGTTTTGGAAGTTGCCAGTGCCAGCACCTGAAGGTATCTTTATAACCCATTAGTAATGACTATGTCGCTCTGTGTCCCGTGATGTACTCCAAGAAAAGGATTTTACAGGTAAGCTGTTATAAAAATCCAATTTTTTTTGTGCAAATTTCCTTTAGATTTACCAAAACCATATAATATGAGGTCAAACCTAAACACTTTCAAGTTGTATGCAATCAGGCAGGCCCTTGCACTACATAGTTGGAGGTAAATCCTAAAGAAAATTGAATAAGAAAATTTGTATGGTGTATGGCCATCGGGCCGAATTGACATGTTGAATCGCCATAGAAAAACTGAGACTATTGCAGGCAACGGCACAGTCCGAAATGGTGCAACGCCGACTTTCCTACGCCACACCGATTCCCAAAAGTAGTTCCTGCACTACTTTTGACGACTTTCTCTAGCATTACCCCAAATAATAATTAATATAATACCAACATACTATTAAAAACTACATAACAAATCCTGATCATAAACCATATTTTGATCTTCACCTCCAACCCTCACAGGGAAGAATTATATAACTTGATGGCCACAGGCAAAAACTATTTCATTTCCTATATCGCTCTGGTGCATCTTGGTTGCAACATTCTGTCACTGATGGTACTCCGCCGACTGACCAGCGTATTGTGGAGTGGGTGGGAGGAGTTGTCCAAGACGTCCAACATTCTTATCTGTTTTTCTGGTTGTTTAATTGGAGTTCAGCTTTTCTTCAGTTTCCAGAGATGATATAAACACAGTAAAAAAAAAAAAAAATGGTTAAGTTATAATAAATTTGGTAAAGTTTAACACGCGGCAAAACCCATTTTTCCAATAATGAAAAATAAGTTGAATTTTGTGTTGATAAGAGAAAGGTGTAAAGTTAAAAATTACAAGTAATGTAATTTTGACTTAACCTTTTTTGTAGATGGAATATGCAGTTCAATATTTTTTTCAATAGATGGATAAACGAATAAATTCCAGCATATTCAGAGTATGTATGTTGCCCCCCTGTAGAGAGAGTGAGTCACACACACTGCACAACCCCAGGCAGTTCCTCATTAGTGTAGAGAGATCACTGCAGATGAAGAGTAGGGTAGGAGGCTGATTAACATGATTTGTGAAAGCAAATTATAACAGGGAACATGCAAGTAATTATTTTCTTTATGAATTTAAATCCTTCATTATCAGAAGGTGTTATAAATGTTCAGGGCCTAAAATGAAACAGCCCAGCTTGAGGTCTTGATTAATATTTTGTATTAGTAGTCCTTTAGAAGACCTTGTGTAAATCTACTGTAGGAAATGTTTTTTTCTTAATTTTCTTCATTTTTTTTCTATTTTCTTTCTCTCGCTCTTTTGCTCCTTCGCTCGTTCTTGCCTTCACTTGTGCTCCTTCTCCCCCCACGCTCGTGTGCTCTTTCTCCCCCCACGCTCGTGTGCTCTTTCTCCCCCCACGCTCGTGTGCTCTTTCTCCCCCCACGCTCGTGTGCTCTTTCTCCCCCCACGCTCGTGTGCTCTTTCTCCCCCCACGCTCGTGTGCTCTTTCTCCCCCCACGCTCGTGTGCTCTTTCTCCCCCCACGCTCGTGTGCTCTTTCTCCCCCCACGCTCGTGTGCTCTTTCTCCCCCCACGCTCGTGTGCTCTTTCTCCCCCCACGCTCGTGTGCTCTTTCTCCCCCCACGCTCGTGTGCTCTTTCTCCCCCCACGCTCGTGTGCTCTTTCTCCCCCCACGCTCGTGTGCTCTTTCTCCCCCCACGCTCGTGTGCTCTTTCTCCCCCCACGCTCGTGTGCTCTTTCTCCCCCCACGCTCGTGTGCTCTTTCTCCCCCCACGCTCGTGTGCTCTTTCTCCCCCCACGCTCGTGTGCTCTTTCTCCCCCCACGCTCGTGTGCTCTTTCTCCCCCCACGCTCGTGTGCTCCTTCTCCCCCCACGCTCGTGTGCTCCTTCTCCCCCCACGCTCGTGTGCTCCTTCTCCCCCCACGCTCGCTCTCAGCAAATGCTTAATGGTATAGGTTCGTTGATATGGTGGGGGGGAAAAGGGGGATGAGTAACTTTTTATGTTTCAATGATGTTTATTAAAGATTTTCCAAAAAATACCAAAGTATCTCAGCGCATTTTCGTACAGTAATAAAAACATCCTGAGGGTAGCTTGTCATTGATCATAACATAACATAGACCTCTCCTGCCTTATAAACATTAACCAATAATTTCCCATTATGGGCACCAGTAATCCAAATCGGGTCAACCGACCATGTACAAGTCTCACCTAACATGGGCTCACTAGTTGCCATACATAGCACCGGCCCCTCCGGTGAACCACCCCCCATCCTAGATGAGTAACTTTTAAGTGTGTGTGGTGGTGGTTGTGTAGTTTTTTATTTTTTTAACCTCATTTTTGTTTTCCTACTTCAAACTCTGCCTCTGCTAATTACAGCTTCTCTTATGTGTGTTTAATTTTCTTTTTGGTGTTTTCTTGCTGTCATTCAGGAAACATTCTTGGAGTCATTCGGGACCACCAGAAGCTGGTGAACACTTTTCGGCTGATGAGACGAGCAGGCTACATCAATGAGTTTGTTTCCATTTCCACCAACTTGACAGACCGCTGTGTGTACATCTCCTCAGATGGAGGCCGGCTGTGCAGGTCATTATTTCCTTGTATAAGAGAGGGGAAGAAATAATTAGTCTAAATAATAGGCTCTGGATAATAAGAGTGCTAAGAAAAGGCTGCTGTATGCTACATTCTTCAGAGGCGAGGAAGCACCTAAAGGACACTGCTCCCTTCGAATTCTTTTTCTTCTGCCGAGCACTCTTGACTTTTAAATCTCAAATGCCATCTATTGTCTGTGTCTCCTCTTGGAGGTGAGTCTCCAACTGGCCACACGCCTCTGTTATCTGAGTCTTCAATAGACCTTCACAAATGTCCTTCTTGCAGAATCATGTTATGTAACCTGTAGTTTTCTAATTATTTAGTCTGAAGATTTCCATCTGGATCTGTAATTATTATTAATTAAAACATTTAAAAAATATTAATTTTCTTTCTCGTACATCACGGGACACAGAGCGACATAGTCATTACTAATGGGTTATATAGATACCGTCAGGTGCTGGCACTGGTAACTTCCAAAACCGGAAGTACCCTCCCCTATATAAGCCCCTCCCATCCGGGAGCACCTCAGTTTTTTGCCAGTGTCTAAGGTGTTGGCCAAGAAGAAACATGTGTTTTTCACTGAGCTTGCGTACAGGTTCTTTTGGGCCTCAGTAAGCTATTCCGGATCCGACCAAAAAAGCTTCATAGCTAAACGGTCGGTACCCGGGCCTTGCAGAGAAGAGCAAGGTTTTGCCTGTAATGCTTCTCTTAGGAGAGCTGGACCCTGGGATCCAGAGCTCTGGTCATACCCACGACCAAGATGTTTTCTGTGCAGGGTGCTATACAGGTCCAGGGGAGTGGAATCCTTGGGAACCCGGTCCCTGAAGGTTTGATTACAATGCCTGCCGTGATAGGTGAAGTTTGGGCTTTTGTGGACCAAACAAAGTCCTGCGGCGGGGAACAGGTAAGTGGGGGCCCCCAGGAACTTGGTTCTATTGGGGGACCCCCAAGCCTAATTTGTCTTTCTGTCTGTTACCTAACGGTATTCCCGCTAATATTCTGTGTATGCCTGTTACTACTGAGAAAATGTAAAAATTTTAATAGTAGGCAAGAAAAAAAAAAAAAAAAAATGTAAGACCGCGGTACCTGTGTTAGACACTAGAGGCCGCTATGGTTCTTTTTCTTGTAATGTGGATTTTTTTCTTCCAGAATCAGATCCAGGCAGTTGGTATGTTCTCTCCTGGGAAGCTGTCTCCTCTGCCCTGTTGCTGCGCTCATCCATCCCCGGGCCCTGCGGCAAAGGGACCCTGGCTCCCATCTAGCTCCTTGTTGTTTTCAAAAAAGGCGCCGAAGGCGCACGTGCCCACGCGCGAGCGCGTGCACGCGCCTCTATTCATAGAGGCGATCTGGAAAAAGGGGCGGAGCGGGTGGATGACGCTCAGGTGTGCGCAGCGGCGCTACTGCGCATGTGCGGGCGTCCAGCGTGTTTTAAAGCACATTATAGCTGGCTGTTGAAGTGCACAGACAGAGCTAGCAACAATATAAAGGCACATAGAGGCGGTTGATGCAGGCATCCCCTAGAAAGGCACTTTAGTAGACACCAACTGTGATATAGCAGCAATTGTGCTAGACTATTCTCAGTAAAAGTGGTGTATTACGGCTGGAATACCTCAGCTTTAGGCTTAGGAATATGCCGTCCAGAAGCTCCGGAACTGAATCTTCCAGGAAGCGAAGGGGGTCTCATCGGGCTCTGAGGATCTTGGGCATACTTCTGCTGCACCAGTCTCCCCTGAAGTTCAGAGGTAAGTGACCGTAGAGACCCCGCAGGGGTACTTGGTACTGTGGCTGGCCTCAGTTCACCTGCTCCTGTGTATGTAACAGAGGAGGTTTTTTCCTCAGCTTTGGGAGGATTAGAGAGAGATTGTCAACATTGATCGCTGCCTCCCTGTCAGGGAAAGCACGCCCGATCTCCATCTCCTCCTTCAAAGTGCCTGTTAGCAGAGCAACAGTCCCATACAGGGATCGACCTGCCTGAAGGGGATCAGGATAAGGTTGATTCTGTTATAGAGGAATCAACAGTGGGGGAACCTTTTCTCAGCATCTCAAGCTGAAAGATTATGGGTTCAGTCTCTGACTAACATGGTCCGATCAGCATTTAAAAATGCACCTTGCGGAACCATCAACCACTACTGTATCCTCGTTGGGGTCGCTAGAAGCCCCCAGACTGTCTGTTCTTTTCCACTTCACCCTTTACTGAAAGGGCTTATTTACCAGGATTGGGAACGTCCTGAGAAAATATTTATTCCCCCAAGAGATTTCCGGTGGTCTATCCCATGGAGGATAAGTTCATCAAAAAAAAAAAAAATGGAAGGTCCCTACAGTGGACGCAGCCATCTCTTGTATGTATAAATCACTGACATGTCCAATGGATAATGTCCAAATGTTCAAGAACCCAATAGATAAAAGATTGGAGTCCTTATGAAAGTCTGCTTCTTTCTACAGCAAGCTTGGTGACACAACCAGCAGTAGCAGCTATTGGGGTCTGCTAAGCAGTGAAGGATCAGTTGAAACAGGTCTTGAGGGACTTGACAGATCAGCAGGCTTTGCCCTAGCTGATCTACCTAGAGCCTTAGGCTTTGCGGTTGACGCCATAAAGGATTCAGTCCATCAGGCCTCCCGCCTTACGCTGTCTATAGTACATATGCGTAGGCTTCTATGGCTCAAAAACTGGTCTGCTGAAGCTCCCTGTAAAGAATGGCTGGTTAGCGTCCCATTTCATGGTGAACGCTTATTCAGGGAAAACCTGGACAAATATATCCAGAAAATTTCCAGCGGTAAAAATACGCTCTGGCCGGTTAAAAACAGAGTTAGAGGTCCCTCTTTAAGAGGCCTGCTTCTCCAGTCCCTGGGGCATCGGCTGTGTAACAGTTCCGACGGCCTCCTCGGTCAATTCCCGGGGGTAAAAAAACAGGGACAATAGCAGGGTAATGAGAAACCCTGGGTCAGGGGAGGTACAAGACCTCCCCCAAAGTTAAATTCATTGAAGGGTTGCCCCCACTCAGTCGGGTGGGGGGAGGACTCCAGTTGTTCGCAAGAGACCTGGCGGGACACGATCAAGACAGATAGGTGCTCTCCGCAGTATGTTTGGGATACAGTTTGGAGTTAAAAGACTCTCCTCCTTCCCATTTTTGAGGTCAAACGTGCCAAGGGATCCCCGGAAGAGAGAGTCCCTCCTGTTGGCACTAGAACAACTATTGCTCCAAGGAGTAATTATGGAGGTTCCCCTGGAAGAATGAGGGTTCGGGTTTTACTCAAACCTCTTTACAGTCCCGAAGCAAACGCGGACGGGAGGCCCATATTAATTCTAAAAAGGGCTATACAAATTCCTGTATATCAGGACTTTCCGATGGAGTCGATCCGATCGGTGGCCACTGCCCTACAAGGGGGAGGATTGGTTAGCCGCGATCGACATCAAAGATGCTTATTTGCACATTCCCATCTTTCCAGTCCACTAAAAATTTCTACGCTTTGCAGTAGAAGGGCGCCATTTTCAGTTCAGAGCCTTACCCTTCGGTTTGGCCACAGCACCACGAGTGTTTACAAAAATTCTGGCCCTTTATTGGCCAATCTAAGAACGCAAGGTGTAATGATAATGGCATATCTAGATGACTTGTTGCTGATAGACCACTCAGTGGAAAAACTAGACGTGGTCGTTCACAAGACAATCAAGTATCTGGAATCTCACGGTTGGATTATCAACCGAGACAAGTTAGCCCTAAAAACCAGTCAAAAGTCTGGAATACTTGGGGCTAAGGTTGGATTCAGGCCAGAGAAAAATATTCTTGCCTCGAGGAAAGGTGTTGTCTTTGAAAGATTTGATCCACTTAGTGGGTACAAAAAAGACAGCCGTCCATACGCCTGTGCATGAGGCTGCTGGGAAAAATGGTGGCATCATTCGAAGCAGTACCCTACGGTCAATTCCATTCAAAGAATTTGCAAGGGGCCATACTGTCAGCCTGGAACAAAATAGTTCAGGCCCTAGACTTACAATGTCCTTGCCCCCTTCCGTTCGCAAGAGCCTCCATTGGTGGTTGGTTCCCCAGAATCTGGAAAAAGGGAAATCCTTCAGTCCGATTTCTTGGAAGGTGGTCACTACAGATGCCAGCCTTATAGGCTGGGGAGCTGTACTGGAGCAATAGTCTCTCCAGGGCAGATGGTCGGATGCAGAAAAGGCCCTGCCCATCAATCTCTTAGAGATACGAGCAGCCCGGTATGCCCTAGTAGCATGGACATCCAAACTCCAAGGGTCCCCTGTCAGAATTCAATCAGACAATGCCACAGCAGTGGCATATATCAATCATCAGGGGGGCACCAGGAGTCATGCAGCCCAGAGGGAAGTAAATTACATCCTGAAATGGGCAGAAAGATATGTCCCAGCCATATCTGCGGTATTCATTCCAGGAGTGGAGAATTGGAAGGCGGACTTTCTAAGTCGCCAGCAATTATGCCAGAGGAAGGGTCCCTTCACCCCGAGGTTTTCTGGACAATATGTCAGCGGTGGGGTACATCGGATGTAGATCTTCTAGCATCCAGATTCAACGCAAAGGTGGACAGGTTTGTCTCTCGGACAAGGGATCCCCTAGCTTGCAGCTCGGATGCCCTAGTGTTCCCTTGGGATCAGTTCAAGCTGATATATGCATTCCCACCGCCACAATTGTTACCTCGATTACTCCGCAGAATCAGGGTAGAAAAGAAACCAGTGATTCTGGTGGCTCCAGCGTGGCCCCGAAGAGCATGGTACGCGGAGATGGTAAAAATGTCTTTGGGGAGTCCTTGGACCCTCCCACATCGTCCAGACCTGCTTTCGCAAGGACCGATATACCACCCTTCCTTACCAGCCCTAGGTTTGACGGCCTGGCTATGGAAGCCCACATTCTAAAAGAGAGAGGGCTCTCTAATGCTGTGGTATCTACCATGATCAATGCCAGGAAGCCGGTATCCAGGCAGATCTACTATAGAATCTGGAAGGCGTACATCGCCTGGTGTGAGGCCAAGAAATGGCATCCACGTAAATACGTAATGGGTAGGATTCTGGACTTCCTACAATGGGCTGTAGATAGGAAGCTTGCCTTGAGTACTATCAAGGGTCAGATTTCGGCCTTGTCAATATTTTTTCAAAGGCCCTTGGCTTCGCATTCACTAGTCAAAGCCTTTATACAAGGAGTGATGCGTATTAGTCCTCCGGTTAATATTCCCATATGTCCATGGGATCTAAACTTGGTTCTGTCGGTTCTACAGAAACAACCATTTGAACCATTACAGCATATTTCCCTGGTTCTTCTCACCAGGAAATTGATTTTTCTAGTAGCCATTTATTCGGCTAAAAGAGTGTCGGAATTAGCAGCTATGTCCTGTAAGGAGCCATATCTGGTTATCCATAAGGATAGAGTAGTGTTACGCCCTCATCCAGCCTTTCTTCCTAAGGTGGTATCGAGGTTTCATTTGAACCAAGATGTGGTTCTTCCTTCTTTTTTCCCCAAACCTACTTCGGTAGAGGAAAAGTTATTGCATTCTTTGGATGTAGTAAGAGCAGTTAAAGCTTATCTAAAAGCCACTGCTCAGATTCGCAGAACGGATACTTTGTTTATTCTGCCGGAAGGCCCCAGAAAGGGTCAGGCAGCGTCAAAATCTACTTTAGCCAAGTGGATTCGACAGGTCATAATACAAGCCTATGGCTTGAGAAGGAGACCGCCTCCGTTCAAAGTTCGAGCGCACTCCACGAGAGCAGTTGGAACTTCATGGGCAGTGCATCACCAGGCCTCCCTGGCTCAGATCTGTAAGGCCGCAACATGGTCTTCAGTTCACACATTTACTAGGTTCTACCAGGTGGACGTTAGAAGTCAGGAGGATGTCGCCTTTGGGCGCAGTGTGTTGCAGGCCGCAAAAGATCCTCATGTCTGATAGCGCTCAGCTTATATATGGTGTATCCCCCCCTCATTGGGCATTGCTTTAGGACATCCCATTAGTAATGACTATGTCGCTCTGTGTCCCGTGATGTACGAGAAAGAAAATAGGATTTTTATAACAGCTTACCTGTAAAATCCTTTTCTTAGGAGTACATCACGGGACACAGAGCTCCCGCCCCTCTTTGGGGACACTTATTGCTTTGCTACAAAACTGAGGTGCTCCCGGATGGGAGGGGCTTATATAGGGGAGGGTACTTCCGGTTTTGGAAGTTGCCAGTGCCAGCACCTGACGGTATCTATATAACACATTAGTAATGACTATGTCGCTCTGTGTCCCGTGATGTACTCCTAAGAAAAGGATTTTACAGGTAAGCTGTTATAAAAATCCTATTATTTATTGCTAGCTGCAGGTTTAAAAAGAAACTGGAGTGCTGCTTTCTTTTAAAGCATCAGTCTAGGCAAACGGCTAAAGTACTAATGAAATCTGTATACCTGCCAAAGGATTTTTCTTTATTTTCATCCAGTTATGAGATTTACACAGCTCTGCCAATCAGGAGGCATGATTTCTCCCTGTGTGTGTGTGTGATTATTATATATGTTCTTAATAATAATATATATATATATATATATATATATATATATATATATATATATATATATATATATATAAAATATGAAATCTTTATTTCACAAACCTTTATTACAGGGTGAATTTGTCACTTTATTTGCAAAGCATACTGACTGCAAGCTTTCTGCCAAGTTGTGGGTAATTGATTAAAGCAGTATTAAACCCAAGACCAAATATGTAATATATTGCAGTTTACCTATCCTTCGCTTTTTTCCCCTCTCTTTTTACCTTGGCCAGTAGCACACCTCCTGTATGAGTGCCCCCACTCTGGATGAAGGAACACAGGGGCACATTTGAACAGCAGAATTGTCAGTCTAGGGGAGGGGTGTTAGTGTACAGTATATAATCATATCTGCTAGTACATCTAACAAATTAAAGCCAAGTTCCAGCTAACACTTTTTATAAGCAGTTAAAGCAAACAGTTTTTTTTTTTTCCTTTTGCGATAAAGGTTTTATTAAAATAAAAGCTTATCGTTGTAAGCATCTTCAAGAGAGCGTGTTCTTTTGAAAAACAAAAGATTTACTGGCCAGATCACCAGATGAAAATAGAAAAAAAAAGTCTAAAAATGAAAACTAATGCAGTCATATCTAATGCCGCGTACACACGACCATTTTTTCTCGTCTGGGGAAAAATTAAATTTTTTCTCTTTGACGAGAAAAACGACCGTGTGTGGGCTTTTGGTCATTTTTTCCCGACGAGAAAAACGGCATTAATCACGACGAGAAAAATTAGAACATGCTCTAATTTTTCTTGTCGTGATTCACTGCATTTTTTTCCGCGGCAGTTTTCCCATAGGGAATCACTGCCGGGGAGCCTACACACGGTCGTTTTTCTCGACCAAGAGAAAAAATGATGGGGAAAACGGCCATGTGTAGGGGACCAAAGCCGTTCCTCGTTTTTCCCGTTGATCGTGTGTACGCGGCATTAAAACTGATAGACTGCAGTATAGTAAATGTTTGCTTTTGGGTTTAATGCCACTTTAAGACGTTTCAATGTATTTTAGGGGGCTGGTGGAGAGGTTCTCAAGTATGTTTGTTTGTTATCTAGCTTAGTGTTTCTGAAAACATGACCTGTTGGGGTGCCTTAAGGACTGGAGTTGAGAAACACTGATCTAGCTAATATTGCAGCATGCTTGGAGCTCACTGCTTGCTGGAGGGGTAAATTATATACTATCCACAGGTAAAGTTTCCCGTGCAAATGCTTCATTTAAATTTTTTTTGTATTGAACAGCAGCATGACAAGTTTAAATGGCTATACACGTAAACAGACACTGTCACTTTGCCCATTCACCTTTCTGAATCCTTGGGCTAGGGGGCTTTTGAATATGGGGAATACTACACAATAGAGTTGTCTAGAGTAATTCTACCCCATCGGGACATTGTATTCTAAAAGCAGGACCTGCCGATGCTAGAATACACTAATCGGCCCCTGATCGAGAAACGCCAACATGTCCCTTCAACAAAGCTGATCAAATGACCAACTTATGTCGATCGGGGACGGCCACACACTGATCTAAATTCGGCAGGTGCAGAAGCAATCGCCTTTCAATCCCTTCATAGCCAGATTTACTCTTTTTTTTTTTTTTTTTTTTTTTATCACGGCTTTGTGTGGAAAGCCTTGTGTTAAGTCTCTGTGGGAGCTTAGAGAGGGTTACGGACAGGTTTCCTCTTGATAGTGCTGGGGGCATGGTGATCTGCTGTTCAATCACCATACACTGCATACTGGTGGAAAGGTTGGGTAACCTACTCCTCCATACCTAATTACTGGGTATTTTTATTTTTAAAGTCTCTGGCTGGCAGCAGTGGGAAGTGCAGGGAAAGTACAAGTGTTAGTAGTTGAGGATATGGGCTATCAAGGAGATCTTTTACTTTACTCCTAATTCACAAAGTTCTTTAAGCACTTGCCTACTGTGCACTTTCACCTCCTTCCTGCCCAGGCCAATTTTCAGCTTTCAGCACTGTCAAATTTTGAATGACAATTGCGTGGTCATGCAACACTGTCCCCAAATTAAATTTTAATTTAATTTAATTTTTAAATCATTTTTTTCCACACAAATATAGCTTTATTTTGGTGATATTTAACCACCACTGGGGTTTTTTTTTTTTTGCTAAACAAATAAGACAGAATATAAAAACATTTTTCATAGTTATAACATTTTGCAAACTGGTAATTTGGTGGTACTGGTGGGCACTATTGGGACTGCACTGATGAGGCGGCACTGGTGGGCTATATTGAGACTGCACTGATGAGGCTGCACTTGTGGGTACTATTGGGACTGCACTGACTGGATTGTGTTTACACCTGTGATCAGCTGTATCATTGGACACAGCTGATCACGAGGTAAAGGGCCGCTATGATTGCACTTTACCCTGATCTGTGATCAGCTGAGTCCAGATGCCGCAGAAGGTGCGTGGGCAGCGTGATCACAGTAAGACGTCCATGGATGCCCTCCCGGCAAAGTAAGCCCACACCATAGCCGTCTTTCAGCTATAGCGTGGGCAGGAAGTGGTTAATGCGCAAATATTTATTTATAAATTACAAATATAATTTTCCATGGAATACAAGCATTTGCTCAAAAATTATTGGAATTGAATTTTTTTTTTTTTTGTTGTTTTATTTAAAAAAAAAAAATAGGGCCTCAGTGTGTCAGTTGGTGACATTGTTGACAGGTTCATTAAGCTAAATAGAAACGGAATTTATCAAAGAAAGCAGGAATAGGCTAATCGCCAAAACACACAAATGATCCAGGTTATCTTCCTGTTCTGAGTGATGGAACTGTCATTCTGCTGCCAATATGGCTGGAAGCCTGAGGTTCAATAATGGCCGCTAGCTACCTGTAGTACAGAGACCAGTCCCCCGAGTTTTCTACGAACAGGCCTCATCTCCCACACAAAGAAGCCACTACCATATGAGCAATAATGTGTGAGAATAGGACTTCTTGACAGCTACTGATGGCTTCATTTTGCTGATGTATGTAAACGTCAAAGGTATCATAACAGGAGGAAAGTGTCTAATTGGTGATAACAGCCATTCAGATCATTGAAATCAGGGATTTGGTTAACAAAGATACTTTTTTACCTCCTGTTTTCATACACAAAACCTATGTGCAGTGATCTAATGTAATTTCTAAAGTTTTCAATCTTTTTGGACTGTCATCATCCTGTCTCCAAGCCATTGTGCCAATGCACATAGCCCAGGCATGGCCTGCTGTTGTCACGTTCAAGAATTTTCTTCAGAGCAATAAGCAGCTGATGCTGCAGCTAGTTTGTGCAGATATAAAGTGTTTGAAGGAGATCAGTAGCACAGAGATTGAAAAAGATTAAAACTGTTTATTTATATATATATATATATATATATATATATATATATATATATATATATATATATATATATATATATATATAAAAAGTACTGTAATTGTTTTTTAGCAAACATCATGCATGCCGCTTTTTTGTAGTTTGTGTTTGCAGTGCAGTTTTTAAGCATAAACTTCAGGCACATAGCTAATTGCACAGTTTTAAATACATATACTGTTTGTGAAAGGATTTGTTGAGCCTTAGTTCAGTCTTATGACTTTGCTCACCTCTGCCACACTGTATAGCCTGGTTGGTGACACCCAACATTGGCACATATGAGCACTGACAACCACTCTGCTCCTTCCCAGGCCTTATATTATTGTCAAGAATCAGAGGAGTATGGTGACCAACAAACACATCCAGGAGCTTACTCAAGGTTACAGGTATGTTTTTTTTTTTCCCATTTACCATACAAATGAAAACTGTTTTTAAGTCTTCTTTTTTTTTTTTTTTTTTACATTGCAACTCATTATTTACAAAAATAGTGAAGTCCCCTGGCCTTCTTTCACTATCTCGGTGCAACGGTATCCACAGACCTTTTATAACAGATTGAATGAAAATAATGTTGCCATTATCATTTAAAATTATCCCACATTTAAAATTCAGCAGCCGCTTTAAAAGCAATAAATGCACTTTTAATAAAAACAAAATAGTAAAACAACAAGTCCTTTGGATAAGTCTTGTCAATTACTAAAGCAGCGCTAATTGTCACTCCTTTTTAATGTGACCACTCTTTCTTATAAAAGTTCATAAGAGAAATATATGGAGGATAAAAAGATGTGCCAGAGTCCAGGTAAACCCACGGGTGCTTCTAGACTATGATGTGCTTTCCACTCCAAGTTGCTCCCACCGTGTGTCACACACCCCTTTTGGGTTTGTACTCACCAAAAGGTTGAGTTTATCAGGCACTGACAAACTGGTTCATCCCCATATCCTGTATGTGCTCGATCCCTAGGACAATCTCCCGATATCCTCAGGTTAAAAGGGAAGAAAAGACTCGCAATAGTGGGATCCCGTTTCACCTTTTTATTCAACAGTCCTTGGTAACATCCATAAGTTTGGTAAAATTCATAACCGTATATTCAGCATGCACTTTTAAAAAACGCACCGTCCTTAGTACCAATAGGCTGTGTGTGTGTGTACTGGTCTCGTCCACCGCTACCAGCATTGCACTACTTCCCTACTGTGGAGCGCGCTTATGAGGGCCCTCAGAGGAAGTCGTAAGGACGAAACGTCGGGACGTTCATTTGCGGCAGTAGGAAGTGACGCTGTGTGTTCCATATGTGCTCCACAGTAGGGAAGTAGTGCAATGCTGGTAGCGGTCGACGAGACCAGCACACACACACACTGCCTATTGGTGCTAAGGATGGCGCGTTTTTTAAAAGTGCATGCTGAATATACTTTTATGAATTTTACCAAACTTATGGATGTTACCAAGGACTGTTGAATAAAAAGGTGAAACGGGATCACACTATTGTGAGTCTTTTCTTCCCTTTTAACCTGAGGATATCGGGAGATGTCTTAGGGATCAAGCACATCCAGGATATGGGGATGATCGGATGAACCAGTTTGTTAGTGCCTGATAAACTCAACCTTTTGGTGACTACAAACCCGAAAGGGATGTGTGACACACGGTGGGAGCAACTTGGAGTGGAAAGCACATCATAGTCTAGAACAGTGTTTCTCAACTCCAGTCCTCAAGGCGCCCCAACAGGTCATGTTTTCAGGCTCTCCATTGTTTTGCACAGGTTATTTGATCAGTTTAACTGCTGTAGTAATTCCCACAGCTGTTTCATCTGAGGAAAATCCTGAAAACATGACCTGTTGGGGCGCCTTGAGGACTGGAGTTGAGAAACACTGGTCTAGAAGCACCTGTGGGTTTACTTGGACTCTGGCACATCTTTTTATTTTCCATATATTTCTCCACAACTCATTGTTTACCTGAAATCGGTTATCCTCTGCACACCAAGAACAATGCTTAAAATTGAGGTGCCAGCACTGTGGCTCAGCCTTGTGTTGACATCTTATAAGTGTACTTACAGATGCAAATGAATTCAAGTCACAAAAATGTCAGTATCTTGGTTTGTTCTGGGCCATTGCCTGGGAAGTATTGAAAAAGAGGATTAGAATAACAGCCAGGCATCTAGCATTTTTTAAAATAAAGGTCAGTCCTAGTAGACACCTTGATTCGCTCATGAACAGTGTCTTTTAAGCAGTTGTAAAGACCAGCCAGTCTATTTAGCAGTGACACCAATATAACAAGTGTCTTTGAAGACATACCTCTGCGTCTTATAAAAACTAGCTTTGGCTTGGTGTTAGATTTAAAGTGTCTGTCTGGACAAAATGAAAAAAAAAAAAAAGAAAGGGGGATTCCATTTCTGCAATACATATGCATACTACAGTAAGCTCCCAATTGTTGTGGTCTGACAACGCGGACTGTGCTTTTCTGAAATCTCAAGCAGTGTTGTTAGTTTACCTGAGCTCTTCTGTTGGACTGCCCACTTGACATGCAGCCAAGTGAATATTTTTCAGCAACAAAATGCCATTGCCTTCACCGTAAAAAGCCTACCAGCACACATGTCGGAAAATGGCTCTTGGGAGATGTACCGGTAGTCCACATCAGTAAAAGAAATCGCAAATGGTGTAATATGATATAAAGGGGGAGAAAAAGGTGTAGTGTTCTATATGTCATGCCTGGACATCTCCTTTAAGTATAGCACAGGTTTTTTACTTTATGTACAGAGAAGAGCTGATTTCTCATTATTTTGTCCATTCTCAGGAGCTTTGAGGATTTTCTGCATGAGGGTCTGGTGGAGTATTTGGATGTTAATGAAGAGAATGACTGTTATGTAGCCCTCTACGAGTACACTATTACCAAGTAAGTTACAGTGTTCTAAAGCCTCTAAACCTAAACTCATTGTTTATGGCATACAAGGAGTCACTTATTAAGTTAAGCCTAGTACACCCTGGCCCAAAAGTTGGGCAGCATTGGCTGGTTTAAAAGAAAACATTCGGCCGTTTGTACTGGAGGGTGTTAGAAAAAAAACTAGACTTTTGTCGAAGGAGTATGACTGAAAAAAATGTCTGTCGGGTCAGCTCCTGATCATTGCGCTCAGCCAATGGGGCCATCCCTCTGTCAGAACACAATAGAACAGCAGGGGAGATCGCTGTACTAACGCTAGGCTAGTTAGTACAGTGGCTCCTCCTGAGCTGTAAGTTTTTTTTCATTCAGCCCTTTTGGGTTGAACGAAAAAATTACTACAAGTGTGTACTAGGCTTTAGACACACACTGTCTGGTAGGTTTTTAATTGATATTAGAGGATTTCAAGGGTGTAACCTAAAATGATATGCAAATCTTTCCTTTCCAAAAAACTTGCTTGGCCTCTTGTCTTCTGATCAGCCTAGTGATTCCTGCCAGGTAATGAAGACTACTCAGTAATTCAAATTACATATCAAGTTTATCTACGATTATGGGCTCCTGTGCCAGTAGAACTATTTACAAAGCATGAAATAAATAGCCATATATTCTGCATATGTTGCACTCTGATCAGTAGCTGAACCTTGGTTATTTGACCTAAGGTCATGGAAAAGGTCATAACAAGGCTTCATAGCTGACAAAGCTTTGTGGACACTGGCTTAAATCAAACCTGCACTATATGCTAGTAGTAATAGTCACAACTCGGCTTGTTCTGTATTGTAGTAGACATTTTGCTACTCATCCAAATAGTTTCCTCCGCTCTAAAGAGCACACCCCAGCAATTTTCAGTCACACAGATAAATCAACGTAATCCAATCTTCATTGATTGCATCAAGCCAAATTTTGAGTTTCTAAAGCTGGCCACACGCTTATAGATTTTTTTGCTCTTTCACAATCAACGCTAACAGCACAAATGGACGAATCCCTTCTGACAGCTAGCTTTACCTGCTGTCAGAATACCTGCATAGTGACTGCATCTGATTGCAGTTGCTGTTCATTGGGCAATTTTCAAATATGCTTCTTCGCCAAAAGTTGCTCGAACAACTGATTTTTGTCAGACAGAATGGTGTCAGTGAGTCCTTACACTGCTCAGATTTTTGCTTTGCCTGCAGGAATTTCTCCAAAATGTAAGCAGTGTATGGTTAGCTTACGAATGAGATGGGAGTTCTTCGAATTACATTATCCAGTTTCCTATATGGTTACAGGTTTGTGGACACTTGACTGTCACACCTATGTATATTTGTTGGATATTCTATTCCAAAGCCCCAAGTATAAAAGCGGAGTTGCGCCGGAAAAAAAATAATTAAGTCAGCAGCTACAAATACTGCAACTGCTGATTTTTTTAAATATTAGGACAGTTAACTGTCCAGGGTGCCCACAATGTCCTCACCCAAAGCCGATCCGTCCCTCAGGCTCCCGGGTGGAGGCGCCGGCGTTTTTGGTAAGGGAATCGGGAAGTGTGGCTTCACAGCCTGGCTCCCTACTGCGCATGCGTGAGTCGTGCTGCGTGTCCTCACTGGTCCCTGTTGTCTTCTGGGACCTGTATGTCCCCCAGAAGACAGCGGGGGGGATGGAGGAGGGACCGGACGTGGCGTAGATCGCTGCGGAATCTGCGGTGATCCATCGCTGGAAGTGGGAGCAAATACCTGTATTACACAGGTGTCTGCGCCCCCCCCCCCCCCTGAAAGGTGCCCAATGTGACACTGGAGCAGGAGATCCGGAAAAGCGGAAGTTCCATTTGTGGAATAAATTTGTACATCCCTTTTACTGCTATAAACCTCTTCATCCTTCTGCATTTTTCACAAGATTTTGAAGTGTGTCATTCATGCCAGATGCGTTTATGGGGTCAGGTACTGATGTTCAATGAGAAGACCTTACTCAAGATTGGCATTTGTATTCATCCCAAAAGTCTTCTGTGGTTTGGAGGTCAGGGATCTGTGCAGGCCCCTTGAGTTCCTCCACACCAGCTTGGGTGTGTTCGAACTAGGATCGGAACCCGTGTGTGCGAGCCCACCGGGGAGCTGTCGCCTGTACAGGCCAATCATCTCGTGGTGAGACATTCTCCGCCCCACAGCCACAGGTATACACACCCAGTGGAGATTGTAGCTTTCTGGTGGGCTCTCACACATGTTTCGATTTTACTTTAAACATACCTGAGCTCATCACTGCTCCACATCAGAATCCATGTTTTCAAAAAAACATGTCTTTTATGGAGTTGCCTTTTGTGTGGCACAGTCATGTTGAAACAAATAATGGCCTTTGCCAAACTGCTTTCACATTCGCATTAAGCCCCGTACACACGATCAGAGAATCGTCCGAAAAATACTGATTTCAGAGCGATCGTACGATAATCTGATTGTAAGTACAGAGCTTTCGAGAGCCGATCAGGACAGTTCATCTGATTATTATTTGATCAGACATGCCTGAATTTTTTTTTTCGTACAATGCCAGATTATACAATTTTTCGTTTAATCAATATAGTCGCCGTTCGAAAATGCAATACTAATACACTACAACACATGACATCAATTTTTATTCTGTCGTACGAGAATTTTTGGGACTTTAGCAAACTCTTCAGGTTTGATCTGAGATTAGCATTAAAAAAAAAAACGGGCGATCATTTGTCTGATAATCGCATCGTGTGTACTAGGGTTGTCCCGATACCACTTTTTTAAGACCGAGTACAAGTACTCGCCGATACCGAATACCGATAATTTTTTTTTTTTAAAACAGATAAAAAAAAAAGTTTTTTTTTTTTTACAATTTTTATTTTTTTATTTTTTTACCATTTTTTTTATTTATTTATTGATTGATTTTTTATGATGTTTTCTTTTTTTAAGGGGTGGGGGGTGGACAGTGTCAGTGTGTTTTTTCTTCTATTTTATTTATTTTTTACAATTCATTTCTTTATTATTTATTTTTTTATTAAATTTTTTATTTTTTTATCAGCCCTGTTGGGGGGCTTTGGTGAGATATCAGGGGTCTTAACAGACCTCTGACATCTCCCCTTTGAGACAGAGAAAGGGACTAGGGACAGATTCCCCAGTCCCTTTCTCAGCAGCCTCAGCTGCGCTGAAAATGAATGGAGAGAAGACAGCGGCTCCTCTCCATTCATAAACTGAAACATTGTAACACAGTTTACGATGTTTCAGTTTTGTGAATGAACAGAGTCAGTGATCACTGAGTCAGTGGTGATCACTGAGTCAGTGGTGATCACTGAGTCAGTGGTGATCACTGAGTCAGTGGTGATCACTGAGTCAGTGGTGATCACTGAGTCAGTGGTGATCACTGAGTCAGTGGTGATCACTGAGTCAGTGGTGATCACTGAGTCAGTGGTGATCACTGAGTCAGTGGTGATCACTGAGTCAGTGGTGATCACTGAGTCAGTGGTGATCACTGAGTCAGTGGTGATCACTGAGTCAGTGGTGATCACTGAGTCAGTGGTGATCACTGAGTCAGTGGTGATCACTGAGTCAGTGGTGATCACTGAGTCAGTGGTGATCACTGAGTCTGTGGTGATCACTGAGTCTGTGGTGATCACTGACTCTGTGGTGATCACTGACTCTGTGGTGATCACTGACTCTGTGGTGATCACTGACTCTGTGGTGATCACTGACTCTGTGGTGATCACTGACTCTGTGGTGATCACTGACTCTGTGGTGATCACTGACTCTGTGGTGATCACTGACTCTGTGGTGATCACTGACTCTGTGGTGATCACTGACTCTGTGGTGATCACTGACTCTGTGGTGATCACTGACTCTGTGGTGATCACTGACTCTGTGGTGATCACTGACTCTGTGGTGATCACTGACTCTGTTCATTCGGAACAGTAAGGAGCCGGGATTTATCGGCTCCTACCTCCGCTCTCCATCCTGACAGTAAGAGGGGGTGGAGGAGGAGAACGGAAGGGGATGGCAGCACGGAGGGAGACACCAGAGTGGAGGGGGTCACGGACGGAGGGAGACACCAGAGTGGAGGGGGTCACGGACGGAGGGAGACACCAGAGTGGAGGGGGTCACGGACGGAGGGAGACACCAGAGTGGAGGGGGTCACGGACGGAGGGAGACACCAGAGTGGAGGGGGTCACGGACGGAGGGAGACACCAGAGTGGAGGGGACACGAGACCGCAGAACGGAGGGGGGCTGGAGGAGGATGCGAGGACAGTCAGCGGTGATCGTGTGTGAGTTACAAGCACCGATCACCGCTGATTTCACTACAGCAGCTTAAAGGGGGGGGGGGGAAGGCGGAGAGACTTTTAAATCTATACAGCGGTGATCTCCCACGCACTGATCACCGCTGACTGTCCAGGTATCGGGTGAAGCATCGGGAGCATTTGCCCGAGTACAAGTACTTGGGCAAATGCTCTGTATCGGTACCGATACCGATACTAGTATCGGTATCGGGACAACCCTAGTGTGTACCAGGCATTAGTCGTACCCCTCTTTAGAAAGACCTGAACTCAATGATTTGCAGATGTGTCCACATATATTTAGCCATATAGTGTAAGTGATGGTCATGTGTCCACAAACTTTTGACCATGTAGCTTACTAAAAGGGGACCCTAACGCTAAAGACTTTGTTATGGATGGAACACAAGTTTCTGAGCAGAGGTAGAGTGGGAAGAGTAAAAATGTGATCGGTGTCTCTCTTCCACCTGCTGTTTGTCAAACATTCCAGAAAATATTCAGTACAAAGCAATAGCTCTGAGTTAACCCCTCCATCCTTTACTCATCCACCAATCCATTCAGTACTGGGAGCCAAAGAAAATACCTATTTCTTGCAAGTAGGGAAGAGTTATTCAGGGGAGAGGCCATAGCCATGCATAAACTTTGGCAACTACAACAACTTTTAGGCCTCTTGCACACGATATTGCTGTTTGAGCATTTACTTTTTCAGACATGTTTTTTTTTTCAATGTATTTGTGCGTATTTTCGCACATATGCTTTTGCGCAGTTGCGCGTATTTTCGCACAAACTTATTCTCTTGTTCTTTTTCTGCAGATTGCAAATAATGGTCATTAGCGAACATTTGTGCGCGATCGTGCATATTTGCGCGCATATAGGAGTAATTTACTGACCAAAAATGCAGATTTTTCTATTTATTTTTTTTACGGAAGAAATGAATGGGCTGTATTTTAGATCGGTAAAAAACAATAAGCTGTACTGAGCTTTTTCAAGCTTTTTACCAAAGGCTTTCCTTTTACTCCCAGAGGCTGAATGAAGCAGCGGTGTTCACAAAAGGAAGGTAAGTATATGCTGCTGGAGAGGTCTACACTAAAGTAAACCTGTTGCTTCAACCTGCACTTTTAAGTTTTTTCTTTTCTGTTGCCTATCATGAACTCAATAGTAATGTGGGCAATGCTGCCCTAATAGCATATTCTTGATTCATACATTAATGCCTTCAAGTGGCAACTCACCACTATGTCAGTATATGTTTTCTGAGAATTAGCCTTTAAAGGATAGGTTCCCCTTTTGGAACATATTACACCGGTATTCACGATGTAACAGCACAGCACCTCCTTATGACAGTAACAAAGGGGCAGAGTCCTGTAGTCCTATTCGGTTTCTGCTGTCCTGATACAATAGGACGAGTGAGGGCTGTCACCCTAGGACAGGACGTTTTACTGGCAGAATCACTGGGTGAAAATAATACCTTGAAAAAGAACTAGTGCTGCCACCACGTCTGAGGACTGGTAAACTGGAAAATACCTTATTTTTTTTCTGCATTTTATGTTTAGATATTCTTTAGTCCTGGTTCACACTGGTGCAGCTTTGAAATCGCGCTGCTTCAGTCACATATCAGTGCCATTTGCCCTGACTATTTCATTGCGGCTTGTGACTTCATTTAACAGGAACAGCTAGATAAGTTTGTACACATGCCACGTCCACAATGCTGTGCTTCATGGTCGAGGCAAAAATGATCCCCCCCCATCAAGAGAATGGGGCTGTAACCATGTGCAAATGCATGTGGTAAAGGTAAAACGGGTGGCGAGGAGGCTGCTTCGCTTTTGCATGTGGTATTTGACTTGTTTTATATTCATATGTTAAATGTATCATATTCTTTTTCTCCTTTTTCTTTTCAAGATCAACGACACATTTGGAGATTGAACCATTTACGTTACTTGGTGTTTGTGCCGGCCTTATTCCATATCCTCATCATAACCAGTCCCCAAGAAACACCTACCAGTGTGCTATGGGGAAGCAGGCTATGGGTAAGGAGACTATTTATTTTTTTCCTTGATTTCTAGCTATGTTAGCAAAAGCAAGTAAGTTTAAAAAATAAAAATCTTTTGACGGTTTAATTTTTCCTGTAAGGTTTATTCTGGTTTTCCTTAGTTTTACCCCTCTGACAGTCACTGTGGTGCAGAGGCAGATTAGTCTAAAGCTGGCTATGCAATAGTAGATTTTTGAACCAGCTTTTGTGTGTGAATTTGTAGGATTTCTTTGTACATTCCTACACAAATGTTGGTCGATAAAAGTACTTAAAAAATAATTTTTGCCTTTTTAATATACAATTTTAGAAATTAAGTTTTACAAAAAAAATAGAAACTGTACTTGACATGCTTACATATACTGTTTAGGGGAGCTATTGTACCCAACAAAGGATTTGTATTTCTGTCCATCCAGCCCTGTCTGGCAGGGCAGGAGACCTGATTTTTATTTATTTTTCCTCCGCTGCAATTTAGCAATACCAGCCTGTGACTGGACAGTGAAAAGGCAGTAAAAAGAGAAGCAGACTGATGAGCTTAAAGTTAGAACTAAATTGTATTTGAGCACCACAAACTGAAAACACTTCCTCTTCTTCTTTTTTTTATTTTTTTTCATATATATTTAGAGGATAAGTTTAACCTTTTTACAAAAAATAATAAATGTACATTTGTATGCAGGTAAAAAAAATGAGCATTTAATTATTTTTTGTTGTAGGGGCCTTTAAAGCATTGCACCAGTGATCAGCAGATCGCTGATGCCATGCAGGACTCCTGCAGACCTGTCAGTGTATGTGCTTGCTCGTACCTCGTAGGGGCAAGCTGAAACACTCTCTTGACAGGAAGAACCAATGAAATACTACAGCGCTCACAGCACCGCGGTGGCTCATTAAGAATTACAAGCCGACAGCCGCTAAGGCTGTCGGGACTTGTAGTTTTCCATTCACAGAACAGGTTTTTTTTTTTTTGTTTTGTTGACAGCAGGCACGAGGAGAAGATCCCCGCTAGCTGTCAGAGTGGAGGTCGGGGCCGGTCCTTTCATAACATGTTACACCCTGAATATGGGTGTAACATGTTCTGAAAGATGAACTTCTTCTTTAAAGCAAACTCACCCATTCTTTAATATCTCAGTGCTTTAATTTGTTTGAGAAATCAATTTGAACCAAAACCCCCCTCCCCCCAGATGATTCATGTGTTTGCTTTCTGTAATCCGTCTGCCTTTAGCTCAGGCATGCAGACAGGAGGATGTGCTTAGCTAGGAAAGTCCCCCCCCCCCCCCTTCCCCTCCTGAATACACCTGGGATGTATGGCATCATTTTGGCCTAGGCCATAAACTAGGACATAACTGAAAAAAATGTAAAATAAATGTGGGTAATGTTGATTGAGAGAGTTTTTTGTTCTGCTTAAATCTGTATCTGTCACTCTGCTCTCTCCTCTTATCAGCCTGTTATTGTTATGCAAATGAGGGAAGATTTGGACAGCCGCACTCCAAAAAATTGTTCCTTTTATTGTAAAATCAAATCACAAAAAGTACATGCCACAGCAAAACCAGATGCAAGCTGACGTGTTTCACACTAGCTCAGTGCTTAATCATAGCTATGATTAAGCACTGAGCTACAGTGTGAAACGCTACATGGACCGCAGAGATTGATGCCAAGCCAAAAGTACTTGCATTGCTTGCATTTGAAAAATAAATTGAATGCTGTATTGATGTTTACAAGATTGCATTAGTTTTGTCTTTTATATCTGCTTTGATTTCAGATTTAATATGCAATAAGAACCACCCAAGACTCCAGATTGCCTTTTTTTTGCATTCTGTGGAAGGTTTAGTTTCTTACCACACACAGTCATACAGGATCAGTGTGTACAGAAAGCCAATTCAGTCCTGGCACAGTCCTTTTGTGGCGTTTGCAGTGAATGAGGTTTCTTTTGCTCCTTCCTTCTCCCTCTGCTTTTTGTCTGGAGTGTCATTTGCAATTCATTGTCTCTGTTTTCTGAGCGGGGTGTATTCAGCTGCTGTGACCCCGGGTCTTGCACATTTAGCTCCCTGGATACAATGCACTGACGTTACCGCTGATGGTTGGGATACAAAGGCTGCTAGATATCTTTAGCAATAAAAAAAGGCCTTTGTTTCTGCATGTTATTACTAAACACCTGACTAAAGAATAAGGAAGCTGATAAAACCCACCATTGAAAAATAGAAACTTTGGCACCAGACACTCTCCTGTTCAGAATATAGAGGATTGTGCTTGGCCTTATTTTATACAAAGTAATGTTTCATTACTTCTCATATTGACAGGTGATACAACAAAGTATGTCTGGTTGTAATGCATGCAAAATATTGGATTTTAAAGTGTGTGTATAAACCCTTGCTCCATTTTGGTCTGTTTAATATACCATTTCAAAGTGTTTTGTTAGACCTTATGAATAAGTGCAAAAATACCTGTTGATCCTGCCATAAATCTTGTTGGCTTGTAACATCCGGTTGAGCACTCTTATCAGTTACAATGTTCCTGACTTTCTGTTGGACTACAGAACACACCCCTCTCCTATGTTTTGAATCAGTGACAATGTTTGTATTTTATGGTTTCTATAATTGAAGTAGATTTATACCCAAACTAAGCGACAGTTTGCTTAAAGTGTTACTAAACCCATGACAGTAAAATCAGTCTGTTCAAGCAGTAAAGCATGCTTTTACAGTGCCTTGATAAAGTATTCAAACCCCTTGAAATTTTCCATATTTTGTCATGTTACAACCAAAAACGTAAATGTATTTTTTGTGATGGACCAACAGAAAGTGGCACATAATTGTGAAGTGGAAGGAAAATGATAAATGGTTTTTATTTATTTTTTATAAATATGTCAAAAGTGTGGTGTACATTTGTATTCAGCCCCCCTGAGTCAATACTTTATAAAACCACCTTTTGCTGCAATTACAACTGCAAGTCTTTTTGGGGATGTCTCTACCAGCTTTGCACATCTAGAGAGTGAAATGTTTGCCCATTCGTCTTCGTAAAATAGCTCAAGCTCTATCAGATTGGATGGAGAGCGTCTGTGAACAGCAATTTTAAACTCTTGCCACAGATTCTCAATTGGATTTAGGTCTGGACTTTGGGCCATTCTAACACATGAATATGCTTTGATCTAAACCATTCCATTGTAGCTCTGGCTGTATGTTTAGGGTCGTTGTCCTGCTGGAAGGTGAATCTCCGCCCCAGTCTCAAGTCTTTTGCAGACTCTCAAACAGGTTTTCTTCTATGATTGTCCTGTATTTGGTTCCATCCATCTTCCCATCAACTCTGACCAGCTTCCCTGTCCCTGCTGAAGAAAAAGCATCCCCACAACCTAATGCTGCCAGCCCCATGTTTTACGGTTGGGGATCTTGTGTCCGGGGTTATGTGCAGTGTTAGTTTTCCGCCACACATAGCGTTTTGCTTTTAGGCTAAAAAATTTAATTTTGCTCTCATCTGACCAGAGTACCTTCTTCCACATGTTTGTCCCCCACATGGCTTCTCGCAAACTGCAAACAGGACTTCTTATGGCTTTCTTTCAACAATGGCTTTCTTCTTTCCACTCTTCCATAAAGGCCAGATTTGTGGAGAGCAAGACTAATAGTTGTCCTGTGGACAGATTCTCCCACCTGAGCTGTGGATCTCTGCAGCTCCTTCCTAGTTACCATGGACCTCTTTGCTGCTTCTCTGATTAATGCTCTCCTTGCCCGGCCTGTCGGTTTAGGTGGATGGCCATGTCTTGGTAGGTTTGCAATCGTGCCATACTCTTTCCATTTTCGGATCATGGATTGAACAGTGCTCCGTGAGAGGTTCAAAGCTTGGGATATTTTTTTATAACCTAACCCTGCTTTAAACTTCTCCACAACTTTATCCCTGACCTTTTCTGGTGTGTTTCTTGGCCTTCATGATGCTGTTTGTTCACTAAGGTTCTCTAACAAACCTCTGAGGGCTTCACAGAACAGCTGTATTTATGCTGAGATTAAATTACACACAGGTGGATTGTATTTAATAATTAGGCGACTTCTTAAGGCAATTGGTTCCACTAGATTTTGATTAGGGGTATCTGGGTAAAGGGGGCTGAATACAAATGCACGCTACACTTTTCACATATTTATTTGTAAAACATTTTGAAAACCATTTATCATTTTCCCTCCACTTTAAAATGATGTGCCACTTTGTGTTGGTCTATCACATAAAATCCCATTAAAATACATTTATATTTTTGGTTATAACATGACAATGTGGAAAAGTTCAAGGGAAATTTATATTTTTTCAAGGCACTGTATTATACTTACTGTGGAACCTAAGGGGTTGATCCTCTGCATTGTGTAAAAAGGTTACTTGATCCTGTATGCACAGATCCTCTTATTCCACTGACTCCATCCAGAACAGGTCCAGAAAAGACAGTCTTTGGAGTCAGGCTGCACATGCTCAGTTTGGTGTGTATTGCTAGTTTTTTTATTTTTTTGGGAGAGTGCATGTGATCAGCACAGGGCCAATCAGCACTGTCCAGACAAAGGGTCAGGGGTTTTGCATCCTGATAGGACAGCTCAGTGCAGTATGAAAACTCCTTGTAGAAAGGTTTACCAGGAACTTCTAGAAGTCACAAGATTGCTATATACTGCTGATGAGAAAAGTTATTTTGCAATTTATATTTAGTAAAATAATTGCATTTCCATGTTCTGTGTACTGTGGGAGATCAGATAAAGTGAACAAAGGGACTGTGTATAATAAAGAGCTGCCATACAGTACTTTGAATTTATTTTTTTCACCATTTGCTATATCCTAATTCTGCTGATCTCCTGCAGCCACTTTGTCTTCTTGCATGTAATTCAGCAATGACAGCATCATCCATTCCCTGTTGATGACAACAATGAACAATGCCTGGGTAATGTGTGTTAAAAAAAAAAAACACACTTGTGTCCATCTAAAGCTTATGTAACGGTGACAACACAGGAGGACAATTGGGATACGGGGACAGAGCATTGTTACCCTGTAACAGGAAGTACCTGAACAAGGATCTTTATGGCATTTATTACCAGATCTTTTTAGTGAAAAGCATCCATGGCACATGGGGATGCTTTGATAAAGGCTGGCCACTTGGAAAAAGAGAAGATTCTTTTTAGTAAAGCTTGCACCAAAAAAAAAATGGTCTGCTTTTAAACCACTTGCTGCCTCACCACAGTAAATTTACCACGGCAGTTGCAGGCTCAGCGACGTATTGGTACAACGCTGAACACATGCACATCCCCCGGATATGGCGGATCACTGTGCTGGGTATCTTGTGATCGGAATGATTGGTCAGAGCGATCACACGATTAGAATGTCAACAAAACAGTCATGATTTGCTTACTATTGTGATGCTGTGATTGGCCCACAGCTATTACATGGTACCTGAGCCAATCACAGCACCCTGCACCATGTGATTATCTGTAGCCAATCGCAGATCACAGGCTGTCAAGAATGAAAGCCATTCATGACAGCTAAAACTATTGCTTGTGATCATCCCTGTTATAAGCAATAGTGTTAGAAAAAAAAAATCCATTATCTTATGTATTCCTTTGGCAAAATTGGTACAAAATAGGCCCATTTATTTGTGAGCATTGATGTTTTTAACATATGCCTATTTAATTTAATTAAAAAAAATTCTATATTCAGTGTACCAGCACAGGGCTACATTTAGCAAGTGGGTTTTGCCTGGGTGCATGGAGTCAAGGTCTGCTTTAAGGAGGCCGTGGCATTTCTGACTATTTGACTTTTTTTTTTTTATACTGCAGTGCCTCTTGAAAACACTTCATTAAACCCTTTTTGATTATGAAGATTTTTTTTTATTATGCAATTATTGCGAGACCCTGTCACAGGGAAAAAATGATAATAGTTTCTAAATTTCGTTGTGCGGTTGGCGTTTTGGTTTTCTTACAGGCATCTTTGTCATTTTGAAAAGTTTGTGCTTTTATGGAATGACAGAGATGTGATGCTTTTTCCGTTCAGAACAAAGTGACTCGGCCTTGGTCCCTTTTGTAGTTTGTATATCGCCTCTGTAATAACCTTGGTAACTTTATAGAGCTATAAACCGTTTTTTTGTTGGGAGGATTGAGAACATAACAATACAGAACATCTGACTTGTTATGACCTGAAACTTAATCTAAAATGAACTAAAATCAATGTTTTGTTCGGTGGTTTGTTAATTGCATCAGTATGCCTGGATTCAGCATTTTACTGCTGCAGGCAATTGCTGGGCATTAACCGGTAAACCATGCCCAATATGGGGTGCATTTTAATATCCATACATTCCATGCGTGTACAGTAGAGAATGCAAAATTCATATCGAGAATTGAAATGGACAAATAGGTTGACCCTGCAGAAAATTAGATGGGATTATGTTTTTTAAAGCATACCTGGGAAATTTAAGTGGATTTCAATATGAAAAAAGCACAAGCGGCTGAATTTCAAATCTGGACTCTTTCTGTAAAAATGTAACATGACCTTTCCTATTCTACCAAGCCTTCCTGTTGGACAGCAAGGATGTCTATTGCATTAAAGTGAGCCGTCTGTTTTGCTTTTATTCTGATCTGTAAAAGTTATATATTGCAAGTGCTGAGGGTAAAGGATATATAGAAATGGTGCCTTCGTCCCATTAGATGTTGTATAGAGAACAGGATGAGGCTGGGGTGGACTATGTTGGCACCTTATGCTAACTGATGACCAGTTGAAAGTAAGTAGTAAAAAAGGGGTTTTTATTAAAATATATATTTAGAAACAATTATTTTGACATTTCATAGAAATAGTAATTCCGTGACATTTCCATGTATCATACCATTACAATCAATGGACAAGAATACAACTGTACATACATAATATGCTCTACATGTTTCACGTTGTGATTCAAAAACAGAATCCGCTTCTTCAGGAGATATATATAAATATAAATAGATAGATAAATTGATTTTCAATGGACATAGAGTGAAAGAATTGAGTTGTCACGTAACTATGAAATAAAAGAAAACATTATAAACAAAATTGTAGTGGATATAAGAAATATATTTCAGTGTAGAACCACCAGGCTTAACCCAGACCATAGATACGCGCCATGTCGCACAGTCTTACCAAAAGTGCTGGACTGGAGGGGCCAGACCGTGAATCAAAGATTCCCGTTATGTCATGAGGGAGTAGGTGTTCCCATACAGGACATAGAAGCAGGGGGTATATAGGTAGTCTGTAATTGAAAATAATAGTAATTATTACTTTTGGTAAGACTGTGTGACATGGCGCGTATCTATGGTCTGGGTTAAGCCTGGTGGTTCTACACTGAAATATATTTCTTATATCCACTACAATTTTGTTTATGTTTTCTTTTATTTCATAGTTATGTGACAACTCAATTCTTTCACTCTATGTCCATTGAAAAGCTATATATATATACATACCGTATTTATCGGCATATAACACACACCCTAACGTTAAGAGGGAAGTTTCAGGAAAAAAATGTTTCCACAGCCCCCTGCATATAACACGCAGGCACAGTTTACCCTCTATTTTCAGGGTAAAAAAGTGAGTGTTATACGCCAATAAATACAGTATGTGTGTGTGTGTGTATATCTATATATATATATATATATATATAATCTCCTGAAGAAGCGGATTCTGTTTTTGAATCATAACGTGAAACATGTAGAGCATATTATGTATGTACAGTTGTATTCTTGTCCATTGATTGTAATGGTATGATACATGGAAATGTCACGGAATTACTATTTCTATGTAATGTCAAAATAATTGTTTCTAAATATATATATTTTTAATAAAAACCCCTTTTTTACTACTTACTTTAAACTGGTCATCAGTTAGCATAAGGTGCCAACATAGTCCACCCCAGCCTCATCCTGTTCTCTATACAACGATCTGTAAAAGTTGTTCTTGAAGCCCACGGCACAGATCTTTGTCCACAGGAAAACACTTCAGAGGACACCGATCCAGGAGATCCCCTGCGGCTCACTGGTTTCTCTCTCTGACCTTATGTCACCACTGTAGTTTGTAATTTCAGAGGGAGAAACCATACTAACCCATATTAGTGCCTACTCATCAGCGCACATCCGTGAAGGGAAAAAAAAATACAATTTACTGACAGGATCTAAAAAAAATGTTTTTTTTTTTTTGTTTCACATTTATTAATTTTTTGTAAAAAATAAAATAAAAAATCCAGCAGTGGTTAAATACCACCAAAATAAAGCTCTATTTGTGTAAACAAAAAAAAAAAATTCATTTGAGTACAGTGTTGCATGACCGCGCAATTGTCATTCAAAGTGTAAGAGCGTCGAAAGCTGAGAATTGGCCTGGGCAGGAAGGGGGTGAAAGTGCCCAGTAGGCAAGTGGTTAATCTGAACGTTTACAATCTTACTCTGTATGTACTGTACTGGCAGATTTCATTATCTGTAAACTAGATTTGAACACAGTCTGTCCTATCAAAGAATTAACATGTTAGAAGCTTGCCTCCTTCATTTTAAGATGGTGAGTTCATCCTGAACTTGTTCAAAATGCTTGGTCTCCCATGACACTAATGGTAAAGAAATACTGTAATATATATTTTTTTAGGTATGTTGTGTGAATGGGAACACGTAATATAGAGCAGCGTAACGTTTTTTAGTCAAGGCACCCTTTAACATTTTGCACGATCTGGAGGCATCGAAGTCTAAAATGTTAAAGGGCCAAGTTCACCTTTTAAAAGAAAAAAAAAAATGGAAGTTTTTATGCAGGTAAAAAAAAAATATGCCTTTTTATTTTTTTTCTAAGCACCCATTAGCCTGCAGAGCATTGCATCCACGATTAGCAGATTATAGGTGCAATCTCAGGCTCCTACAGATTCTCAGGATAGCTGTTTTCCTGTACCTGGGAGCAGGAAGAATCTGTGAACTACCAGAGTGCTCACCAGCGCCCTCGTAATTCATTGAGAAATACAAGCCGCGGTAAACAGCTGCAATAAATAACAGTACTTGTAGTCAGTCTATCAATACACAGGAAACTGTGATTGAATGATGCGGCTGTGTGGGTGGGGCCAGGCTGTTTTCAAATTGTGGCAGCGGGTGCAGGGAGAAGATCTAGATGTGGGGAGTACATGTTCTGGAACATATTGCATGAGCCACCCAAAAAAACGGGTGGAACATGTAATTTATTCCAAGGTGAACTTGCCCTTTTAAAAACAAAAGTTTTACATATCGCAGCAGTATCCACATACATGGGCCAGCCAACATTAGATTTTTCTACCTTTGCAAACGGTTACTGACTAGTAATCTAGTTTTTTTCTTCTCCCTCCATTTCCCTCCCTCTCTCTGCTAACGTGATCCCTGTGCTGGTGGAGAGGGGCAAACAAGGATGCTGTACCGGCACCTGATGTCCTCCTTTTAGTCATTGGTTGTTAAAGCTGAACTTCACCCAAAAGAGTAAGTTCTGCTTGCCTGCCTCCTCCTCCCCTTTTCAAGTTTTGGCACTCAATTTTTTTGGGGGAGAGAGGAGCAGGTACTTGGTTTTGGCAAGTACCTGCTCCCACTTTTATTTGGATCGCCAATGGCAATCCGAGCAGATGTTTGTCTCCCCCTTCCCCCACAGCCTTCTGGGACATGTCACAGGTCCCAGAAGGCTGCTGGGCCATTTCCAAAGCGCAGTGCAGCATCCATGTGCAGTGGGAAGCCGGCTTTGGAGCCCCAAGCGGTCACAGCTGGTTTGCTAAGGTAACCCTGCCTGCGCCAGGGACCCAAAGAACTGCGAAGAGCCGGCTTGCTTAAGCACTGCGCCTGGATCCCTGGACAGGTAAATTTTATTTTTATTTATTTTCTAGGGTAAAGAACTGCTTTAAGATGCCCGTGGCTGGGCTAGCATTGTGCCCAAGGTTGTAATGCTGCACAATAAAACTTTGTGGCTTTGTATAACAAAAAGGCAGACTTGATCCACCTTGCCGACTTGTTAACAATTTTTAAGCATTTTTGCCAAGGCACCCCTGAAGAACCAAGAAGGCATCCTGGTTGAAAATTACTGCTTTAGATAGTTTTCTCAGATTTTACTGCAAAAGTGAGAATACATTTTTAAGATTAATTTTAATGGGATTTTCACTTTTCAGTGAGTGCTTTAGCTAAACTACTGTGCACAGAAAATCTCAAAGCTAAAAAATGTTTTATAGCTTGTATTTTTTGTTTTCTCTTTTTTGTTCAGGCACAATTGGATACAACCAGAGGAACAGAATTGACACATTGATGTATTTACTGGCATACCCTCAGCGGCCAATGGTGAAAACCAAGACCATTGAGCTTATAGACTTTGAGAAACTTCCTGCAGGCCAGAATGCTACAGTGGCAGTGATGAGCTATAGCGGATACGACATTGAAGATGCCCTTGTGTTGAATAAAGCTTCTCTAGATAGAGGTGAGTAACTTTTTTCACATTAACATATTCAACCCTCAATATTAACCTTCCAATGACATCCAGCATTGTCTTGCCCTTTCCTCTCCAGCCTGACTTCCCTGGAAAATTCCTATTTATTGGATTTTAGTTCTTTATAGTCATCGAGGGGCAGTATTACATGTGGGAATTGTGCAGTCTGTCTAAGAACACCATTCTTCCAGACTGACATCCACACATTAAGGTATTGTGACCTTTTCATAACTCTTCAAAAAGAAATAACCCAATGCTTGCATCAGTGCCGAGGGCTCATTAGAGGAGTACTGAGGCATGATACTATGATGCTTTCAGGACAACACTTCCAAATCTTCCTCCTGCACTGCATAGAAAAGCACAGATACCAAATTATGTCATTAGTGCCCCATAAATAATGTAGGTAATGTAAACAGGATTTTTTTTAAATATTCATTAACACATTAAGCTCCCCCGAGCTTGGCTCCCCTTTTACTCACAAAGGTGGCTGATGCTTTCGCTACCTGCCTTTTTTTTCAGTTTATCACTTCCAATTTTCCAAATGCACAGGTTAGTAGGTCTCCATTGAGCCCTCTCTGTTCTTCTAGAATCTAGACCAAGGTATCCTTGCCCCAGTTCATGTGGCACAAGGTGTTTAGAGGTTTTACTCAATCTTGTTTACCATTTCCAAACCCAAAGGGGGCATTTCCCCCATACTGGCTCTGGAAAATTCCACATGGAATCTGCCAATCTGCCTCCCTTTATCGGGTACTGTCTGGATTTGGGGACATTAAATAGGCTTGCTTACATGTCTTCCCAGCACATCAGTGATTCCTACTTTTTGCCGTGGGACCCCTGCACTACCAGTTTGTGGCCCTGCCCTTTGGCCCGAAGTTTCAGTGCTGCAAGAGTAGATTGGATCCTGTCTTGGCCAAAACTTCATGCTCCAGCCTTGTCAGACATGTACAGTACATTACAGGCATGGCCAAAGGACTGGCAGACTTCTTAGCCCACAGTGTCTGGATACAGAGGTGTTTTAGGACCTGTATCACAGATCCTAGATGTGGATGTTCTGGCTTCCAGGTTCAACAGCTGACTGGACAGGTCTATCTCTAGATGCAGGGATCCTCCAGCAGAAGCAGTGGATGCTCTGGTGGTTCCATGGGATCAATGCATACGTTGATCTATGCCTTTCCTTCCTTGAAACTTCTTTCTTGTCTGCTTTTAAAGGATTGAGCAAGAAGGCATTACAGTGATTATCTTGTGCTGGAATGGCCCAGGCAGATGTGGTACGTTTATCTGGTCTGACTCCTAGCAGATGATCTGTGGCCTCTACTAGATCGCCATGATCTTCTCTCTGAGACCAGTTTGCTATCCTGCAACACGGTTGCTAACTTAAACTGCATAGACGTTAAAGCCCTGGTTCTTTTGTTCGTTACATTTTTTTTTTTCAAAGGGTAGAGTAATACAGTCATATGATTCAGTTGACCATCTAGTACAGTGTAACGTAAGTGGGTACAACAATAGGTTACAAATAATAAGCATTATAACAAAATACACTTGGTTTGCAAGGTGACAAATCTATTGGTCCATGGCCAATGAAAAACTGTGAAAAAGCATGCAACGCTATGGGAATAACATATGTTTAGATACTCAATGGAATAAATTACCACTTGCTGACTGCGCTATAGCCATATGACGGCTACAACGCTGTTGTCCAGTTCTGGGAGGACATATATTGACGTCCTCCCAGAACAGTGCCCGCTGCGGTGCACACACCGCACCCTGTGGTCGCTGTGTGTGTGTGTGTGTGTGTGTGTGTGTGTATGTATATATGTGTATATGTATATATGTGTGTGTATATATATATATATATATATATATATATATATATATATATATACACACACACACACACACACACACACACACACACACACACACACACACACACTTATTTAAGATGTTAGGTGTCCCTCAATGAAAAGGAAAAAAATTGAATTTCTCTTCCGTTCATGGACGGACACAGCAGCATCTTGACGTATGGTATTATCCTCCTGTTAGGAGATTGACTAGGCAGAAAAACAGCATGTTAAGTGTTAAAACACAGCACATAGTACAGTACCCGCCCAGGGGGCGGTCCCCCTGAGGACATCCCCTCTCCCTGCATCTTGCAGCCCAGTTTTTTTCTGCCTAGCATAGGAGAATGACATGGCTCCCTGTGGGCCCATGTGGCCTGGGGATTGTTTTCTTTTTTTTTTTTATTATTTTTGATCCTGAGATCTACTATCAACTGCCGACTGGGTGACAGGCTGGATCCTCGATCCTTGTAGTCTCCCCAGTTCGGTCATTTAGCTACGCGCTGGGCCGTCCACGACATGCCCCGTTGCTCCAGCGGTGGCCGGTGAGCTATGTGCTCGGGGGCACACATATGACCGGGCTCTATGTCCGTGTCACAGTGTGCCGGGCCAACAGCCATGCCGTAACCGCGGATGTTGGGACTGTCTGGAATTCCTTCAACTGGTCCTCGCAGGACGGGTTAGTAGAGCAGTTCCCTTGCTCCGGCAGGGCAGTACGGCTGGGCATTCCTGGGGAGGTCGATAGAGGGTTCTACCCTTCCTTTCCTCTCTCCCTTCCTCCCCTTCTCCCTAGGCTCTGGGAAGCTAGGATGGCTGCAATTCGGGGGTCCACCTGGGGGGGCACCGGCCTAGGGCTGGGGGCTGCGCGGCGGGTCCGTTCTCCGGGGGGTGCTGTCTGGGTGCCGTGTGTGGGGGGGGGGCCGCCTTAGGGGGTCCCGGGTGTTTGCTGCCATTATGTGCGGTTTATGCTTGCTTTTTTACTTCACTCGCGGCCGCCATTTTGGCTGCGCCCAGCGCTGTTATACATTCGTCGGCGGCCATTTTCTTGTAGCCCGCGCACTCTTACAGAGCGGTGGGTCGGCGGCCATTTTGGGTGGTGTTTTGGCCTCTAGTGGGCAGATTCTCGGCGCGAACGGTTCCAGCACACTTCCTGAGGGACGGCACGGGGGACAGCAGCTTGGGAGGCTTAGGCGGACGGCACCTGCTCCGGGTGGGGAGTCCTCTGGGGGGTCCCTCGTGTCTCTAGGGCAGCTAGGAGGGTGGTCTGTGTGTCTTGCCTTACGTCCCTAGTGGTGTTAGGCGGGTGGGTCAGCATGGCGTCGGAAGCGGATGCCTCTTCCCCAGACAGATCTGAATTGGCAACTGGTGCCCCTGCACCTGCTATTTCTGTGGACGCTATGTCGGCGGTCCTGGAGGCCTTTGTTGCCAGGGTGGAAGCGCATGGACAAAAAGGGGGTAAAAAGCGCCCCCTCCCCCGCCATCTTCTGGGGATACTTCTGACGCAGAATCGGACCCAGCTACTGCTCCCAGCCCTGGTTCTGATGTGTCAGATGCTGCGGACCTCGACCGTGCGGACAGTGAGGATGACTCTGGCACAGGGTCAGCGCATGATAGGGAGCTTGTAGGAGCACTTATCACTGCGGTGCGGGATACTCTGAAAATGGAGGATACGACAGAGGTGACAGATGTCTGTTCCTTTTGGACTCTGAAATCCGGCCCGCACTGCTAAGGTGTTCCCTTGTGTACCTTATCTGGATAAACTTTTGTACACGGAATGGGATCGGCCGCAAAAGATTTTTTCAGCCCCAAATTGTTTTAGCGGTCCATTATCCTTTTGAGGAGAAATTCCTGAAAAAATGGACTTCTCCCCCGACAGTGGACCCCCCTGTATCCAGACTGAAGAAGGTGACCACGATACCTGTGGAAGGGGCTCCTGCTTTCAAGGACTCCGCTGACAAGAGGGCTGAGGCAGTGGCCCGCTCCCTGTTCATGGTGGTGAGGTCAGCGGTGCGACCGGTCGTGGCCGGGGGCACTAGTGTCTCAGACACTTACTGAATGGGCAAAACTGTTTATCCAGGGGTTGGAGGAGCATCAGGCTCCCCCGGCTTGTGTGACACTGGCCGAACAGTTGGTGCAGGGCCTAAAATTTGTTTGCCAGCCAGCCCTGGATACGTTGCCCTTGCTCTCCAGAGCCTCGGTCTATGCGGTGGTGTTACGCCGCCTGGTCTGGCTGAAGTGTTGGTCCGCGGACCAGTCTTCTAAGAAGGCCTTGGTGGACTTACCCTTTAAGGGTGAAAGACTTTTTGGGGCCTCTGGATGACATTATAAAAAATGCCACAGGAGGTAAATGCACTCTGCTCCCACAATCCAGTAAGGGTAAGGAGCCTCGCCATAGGCAAGGGCCCTCATTTACCACCCACAAGCGTTTTTTCCCCATCCGCCCGGTGCTGCAGGTAAGCGCTCCCAAGCCGCTAAGGCGCCTGCTGAAGGGCAAAAGCGTCCCTGGTTCTGCAAGCCCAACAAGCCTGCGGACAAGTCTGCGTCCGCATGAAGGTCTGCCGACGCTCGGGTGGGGGGCCGTCTTCGCGAATTCGCGGCTCAGTGGATGTCTCTGCTCTCCGACCGGTGGGTTTGCGAAGTAGTATCTTCGGGGTACAAAACAGTTTCTCTCTTGCCCGGTGAACAGATTTTTTTCCATCCAACCTCCAGCTTCCTCCGAATCGTCGGGAGGCCCTTTTTGGGGATCGTTCCTGTCCCATTACAGGAACGGTTTCAGGGGTTTTACTCCAATCTATTTGTGGTCCTCAAGAAGGAAGGGGTCCGTCCAATCCTGGATCTCAAGGCCCTCAATTGCTTTGTGAAAGTGCAAAGATTTAGGATGGAATCAGTCCGCTCTGTCGTCACTGCTCTCCATCCGGGGGATTTTCTGGCGTCCTTGGACATCAGGGACGCATACTTCCATATCCCCATATGCTCCAGGCATCAGAAATTTCTGCGCTTTGCGGTTGGGGAAGACCACTATCAATTTGTGGCTCTCCCCTTCGGTCTGGCTTCAGCACCAAGGTGCTCGCCCCGATTCTGGCCTTGCTGAGGCAGCGTGGAATCGCTATTGTAGGCTACCCGGACGACCTTCTTCTGAGAGCCTCTTCATGCTCAGAATTGGAGGACGATGTGTCTATCACCTGCCAGACGCTCCGAGAATTCTGTTGGGTGCTAAACATTCAGAAGTCGATGTTGGTGCCGTCACAACGTCTAGAATACCTGGGGCTGGTCCTGGATTCCTCAGAGGCGAGAGTTTTTCTTCCCATGGAGAAGCTGCAAACTCTGCGGGCTGCGGTGCAGCGGTTGACATTCCAAAAATTCTCGTCGTTCCGCTTTTGCATGCGGGTCCTGGGTCTCATGGTAGCCTCCTTTGAGGCGGTGCCGTATGCTCAATTCCACACTCGAGTGTTACAGAAAGAAATTCTGTCACGTTGGGACAACTGCCCATCGTCTCTGGATTGTCAAATCCAGGTGAGCCACCTGGTCAGGGCCTCCCTGGTGTGGTGGCTGACGTCTGACTCTTCCGGCGGGGAAGTCGTTCCTTCCGTTTCACTGGACGGTGATCACGACGGACACCAGCCTCTCAGGCTGGGGGAGGGGAGAGTATGGGGAGTTCAGTCGTCCCAGGGGCGCTGGACTCAGGAAGAATCCCGCCTGCCGATCAATGTCCTGGAACTTCGGGTGATCAGGCTGTGCCTCTCTAAGTGGTCTCAAAGACTACAAGGTCATCCAGTCAGGATCCAGTCGGACAACGCCACAGCAGTGGCGTATGTCAACCGTCAGGGAGGAACAAAAAGCTCGGCTGCGGCGGCGGAGGTCGCTAACATCCTGAGATGGGCAGAACGAAGCGTGCCTGCTCTATTGGCCGTGTATATTCCGGACGTACAGAACTGGCAAGCGGACTATCCAAGTCGCCAGAGAATGGTCGCTACACCCGGACGTGTTTCAGCTTCTGTGTCTAAAATGGGGCACGCCAGACGTGGATCTCCTGGCTTCGCGACTCAATCGGAAGGTCTGAAGCTTCTTCACCGTCTACTCCGCAGAGTTGAGGCCGAAGGGCTTCCAACGATCCTGATTGCTCCAGATTGGCCTCGTCGTCCCTGGTACGCCGACCTAGTGTGTCTGGTGGCGGATGTTCCTTGGCGCCTGCCACCGCGAGAGGACCTTCTGTCGCAAGGTCCCATATTTCATCCTGCTTTACAGTTGTTGGCTTTAACGGCATGGCTATTGAAAACCAGGTGCTAAGGGACCGAGGTCTGTCGGACTCTGTGATATCTACCATGCTGCGAGCACGGAAGTCAACCTCCCTGGAAGATTTACCATCGTACGTGGAAGGCGTACATCTCTGTGTGAGGAGATGAGGTGGCATCCGCGTGCATATTTGATTTCCAGGATCCTGCTGTTTTTACAGCGTGGAGTGGACCAGAAACTCGCCTTAAGTACATTTAAGGGGCAGATTTCGGCCTTGGCTGTTTTTTTCCAGCAACCCTTGGCGACGCACTCTCTAGTGCGTACGTTTTGTGCAGGGGGTTTGACATGTAGCCCCTCCGGTATGTCCTCCACTACCTCCGTGGGACTTGAATCTGGTCCTCTCTGTACTTCAGAAACCACCGTTTGAGAACATTAAGGAGATTCTCTTATTGACTCTCTCCCAGAAGGTGGCTTCTTTGGTGGCGATTACATCAGACGGGTTTCTGAATTGGCGGCCTTGTCATGCAAGGCACCCTATTTTATCTTCCACAAGGATAAGGTGGTGCTGCGTCCACAGCCGTCGTTCCTTCCTAAGGTTGTTTCGGCCTTTTATCTTAATGAGGACATTGTCCTTCCGTCCTTGTGTCCTCAGCCGGCGCATCCCAGAGAGGCTGCATTGCATTCCTTGGACGTCGTCCGAGCTCTGCGGGTGTACCTGTCTGCGAATGCTCCATTCCGGAGATCGGATTCACTGTTCGTGTCGGTGGCTGGTCCTAAGAAGGGTCTGGCGGTCTCGTCGGCCACCATGTCTAGGTGGATCAGACTGATCGTGATTCAGGCCTGTGCTCTAAGAGGGCGGGCACCTCCCTTCCCGGTTACGACGCATTCGACCAGGGCAATAGGTGCCTCTTGGGCTTTCCGGCATCAAGCGTCTGTTTCCCAGGTGTGTAAGGTGGCGACCGGGTCGTCCGTTCACACTTTCTCAAAATTTTACAAGGTTGATGTGAGCGCATCTTCTGATGCTTCCGTCAGCCGGAAGGTTTTACCTGTGGCTGTTTAAGGTTGCAACTCCTCCGTTGAGGAGCTCTGATTTGTTTGGGGTGAGGTTTGTTTTATGCTGTTTTCCCACCCCTCGTTTTTTTACACTGCTTGGGGACGTCCCATATGTCAAGATGCTGCTGTGTCCGTCCATGAACGGAAGAGAAAATAGGATTTTTGTACTCACCATAAAATCTATTTCTCGGAGTTCATGGACGGACACAGCACCGCACCTTCTTTTTTATGTTTGTACTGCTTTTTTCCGAAATGAGCTGCAAGATGCAGGGAGAGGTGATGTACCTGGGCGGTACTGTACTACGTGATGTGTTTTAACACTTAACATGCTGTTTTTCTGCCTAGTCAATCTCCGAACAGGAGGATAATACCATATGTCAAGATGCTGCTGTGTCCGTCCATGAACTCAAAGAAATGGATTTTACGGTGAGTACAAAAATCCTATTTTTTGTACTTGCTGCAGATTTCTATTCTAGGAGTCCACTGTGTTTATGATCATGCTTTTGGTACTGCTTTGCTACAAGGCATACTTAGTAGTGGAAGGGGTTATTCTGTGCAGGCGTACACTTCTTTTTTTTTTTTTGCCAGTCCATAACTTCTGTAGGTGGACTCATCAGAAATGGATTTTACATTGAGTACAACAATCCTATCTCTCAGGGGCAGCAGTAAAAGCTTGCATATGTATGCACACATTTTATTCCTCCGCTCTTGTTTTCTTAGCTTAAATGCAAGTGTCATTTTTCATGCAAAAAACGTGTATACATTTTTTTTCTATAAATGGGACAGGCACCTGCTATACATAGTAGAATACGTATAGGAGATAGCAGTGCCTGAAGACTCCAAGATCAATTTGACATGCCAGACAGCTTTAGCCAGCTAAACAAACTCAAAGATGACACATACACACACAAAATCAAGCTTCACCACTTCTCAACAAAAGAATGGCACCTCCAATTACCATCACTGAATAGACAGACGCCTCCATCTCATTGTTCTATGAGATGAAACTCAGGGTCCAGAAACCTAAATAAAGGCCTGTTTTGCTCTCAACACTCCTCTGCCTAGTGACATGTATGATGACGGCCCCAACAGCACTCCGTACAACTTAAATATAACTTTTGTTGCCCAAGAAAGGATCCTAAAGCACAACGCAAAGACACCTAAAAGAGCTGTGTGGATATACACTGCCGATCAATTGGCCATAGAATCCGCACAATAGACGAAGAGAAACAAGTTTTCATTTTCTTAAGGGTTCTGTTTTACCAAAGAGAGTGAAAAAAAACAAAACACTTATTTAATTCCTGTTGTATTGAGAAGGAGAAAAATGGGTAACAGCAGGCGCTAATGTGTAAGATATACATTTCTGGGCATAATTTTACAGCAGCCTGGCAACCGATGCAACCATCTTGTCTAAACGAGGAATAAAAGGAAAACGAGTGTGCTGTGTATAATAGTGGTGTAAAGGTGATCTGTGCCTTTTTTTTGACCAGAGACTAATTTATTTCTCACTAATTACTAGTTCTGTCCAATTAGCTAGAAGATAAAGGTGAGAATGGAATTTGCTTTGCAAAACCGTAAATGGTAACATTGTTATCAGACTGAACATGAAACATGAATAGAAGGCAAAGCTGTAATCGCATGTCGCATGGACCTCTTTTTAGTATGGTGTTTTCAATGTTAGGTGTGGTCGCAGTGTTAAGATTGAAGTCATTTTTCATGTGATTTTTCACAGGCCTGCACCATCATATTTCTATTGTATGAAGTTCTCCTGTTTATACAGGCGCTTTATCTCAGAAACCGCACCTTCCTGAGGCAAAAATCAGCAGATTTGTGCGGCTGGGATCACAGGTATTTACAAATAACTGTGGCTGCTCAGCATGTGCAAAGAAATGACAGGATGAGCAGAGTTGTTACTGTGCGTGTTCGCATGTATCCGCATATCCAGTATTTACCTGTGGTTAGGGATGGATGAGCGACCCTGGAAGCTGGGCTGACTGTGCGAATACATGCAAACCGCAACGCCGCCACTCAGCATGTAATGTATGCAGATGATTGCCTTTGTGAAGGAGGCTTAAATATAGACATTTGTACCTTTTAGCCACTAAAGGGAGCTCTCAGTGGCTTGGTGCAATTACTCTGCATCTGTCAATCCTAATGACAGTTGAGATCCATTATTAGCCATACAGGAGGTTTAGTTCAAGAGACCATGTTACCAACCAAAAAGAAAAGCAAAAGCACAGAAAATCTATCTTATAGCACAGCTCCACCCAAAAGGGGAAGTTCCACTTTTAGGCCTCCTCCCATCCAAATGGCACTTTTGGGCGGGGGGGAGTGGGTACCTGGTTTTGACAGGTACCCGCTCCCACGTCTGCTTGGATCGCCTAGGCGATCCAACCGGAAGTTCTCTTCCCCTCCCTCTGTGCAGTCATCTGGGATATGTCACAGGTCCCAGAAAACTGCAGGACCAGTCACAATGCGCAGCACGGCTCGCGCATGCGTAGTGGGCACCAAGCTGTGAAGCCGCAAGCTGTTCTAACCGGGTGACCACAGTTGAAATAGTGGCAGTGGGGAGTGAAGATCGAGGGAAGGGACATCTCAGGTGAGCACATCGCTGGATCCTGGGACAGGTGAGAATATGTTTATTAAAAGTCAGCCGCTACAGTTTTTGTAGCGGCTGACTTTTTTACAAACACAAAATGACTGGAACTCATCTTTAAATGCTTTCTAGCTCTGTTTTTCTTTTCTTTCCATAAATTATTTAATCACTTGCAACGTGCTTTTAAACTTGATGAATAATTTGATTACTTCAGTGAACGTTGATTCCCTAGCACAGCCCCCTTACCTTCTTGCACATCATAGCCCTACTTTCTACTGGAAGTGTCCGATTACTCAGCTCCCCTTTCCCCTTCTGAATGGGGCTGCTGGTTGTCAACACAAGGGAGGCATTTAAATGCACATAAACCCTTATCGGAAAGATTTTTGTTTGAATGTTCTGACTGATGCTTTTTTTAACACACAAAAATAATGGTCCTTTAAAAAAAAAAAATTACATGACTAAAATAAAGATCTTTAGGGCCCATTCACATCTCTCCTGTCCATTACATCGCAATACCATAAGTAGATTAACGTGTGTTTTAAGGAAGCTCATTGAAATAAATTAGCATCCAGTGCATCACATGCAACATTTTTCTGAACGTTCACTGTAGCACTATGAAGGAACACAGCTGTGTTCCTCCAAAGTTTTTGGGTGGCATTTAAAATGAATGCCTTGCCTTGCGGTTACACTTTTGTTAAAGCTGGCCATAAATGTTTGTTTTCTCTCATTCAGCTTTTTTTGTGGAAGAGACATATGGGGTGATTTACGAAAACCGTGCACCATCAGTAGAGGCGCATGGCGAGGCGCAACGTACATTTCCATATTTACAAAATGGTGCGCCGGTAACAGAGCGCAAATCCCCCATTTATTATAGCGATCTCGGCGCACGGGAGAATGCGATCTGTGCGCCACTATGGACATGGCGCACGGCATCTCCAATTCAATATTGACAGAAGATAGAGGTACCAATATTATGGGGTGATGTGAGGAAGTTTAGTAACAACTGCCCAAGTAACAAATATGCCCAAAATAGAATGAGAAAGTACTGTATTGGCGTATAACACTCACTTTTTTACCCTGAAAATAGAGGGTAAACTGTGCCTGTGTGTTATACGCAGGGGGCTATGGAAAGTTTTTTCCTGAAACTTCCCTCTTAAAGTTGGGGTGCGTGTTATACACCTGTGCGTGTTATACGCCGATAAATACGGTAACTTTTTCAGAGAAAGCCTGCTGTGCCAGCAATAACCTTTAGAACTGCGTGAGATCAATGTAATCAGTGCGCATGCGCAAGCGGCTCTTACGCTTGGTCACATGAGTTTGTTCATTGCGCGGAAAAAATCGTAGTAAATGTTAAGCAACGTACATGCAATTGCATGGGTTGAATGTGCACATGTGTAATCTTGACAATTTTTTTTTTTTTATGCTGGTTCATCTTTATGTATGGATTTTTTTAAGGAGTTTTGCACACAGGTCATGTTGGCATGTTACATTCCCAACATGTGACATGTACCTTTTAATAAAATTATATTAAAAGACACTTGCTCCTCTAGCTCCTCCTAAAAAGGCATTTAACCTTCCCCCTCTAATGCATATGATTTCCTTGGGCTAGCTTTTGCTTTTAAAGGGGAACTCCACTCCATTCTCAAAAGACTCTGAGCTGCCTTCACCAATCCAACCCACATCCTTTTTCAGAGCATACAACAGGGCCAGCTAGGAAAGGGGCGAGAAGAGCGAGCGCCCAACCTCCTCCTGTCCTGAACCATACAAGGCCACTTCATGCTACATAGCTGTCTGCCTTTGGGGCATGTTGGGCTCAGCCCAATACCAACCACAAAGAACCTTGTACCCACTAGTTTAAAGGGGCTTTCCACATTCTGTAAAGCCCCCTCCCTGCCTGTAGTCCCCCACAACTCCAGCCTAGGGTTGTGTGGAAGAGGCCCTTGTCCCCCTGAATAAGGGAACAAGGTGGTTGACCTTTGGGGTGCCCGAGCCCCTCCTGCACCCAAGCATCCACCCCCCTTTCATTGGCTGGCTTGCTGTGTGTTTGGCTAGGGGTTTGTTGGTGTGTGGGAGGGGCACAATATTTTAGATTAAGGTGGTCTGTTTAATGTGGGGGTTCTCATTTTAAGCCTTAACGGACCCAAATGGCCCTTGTATGTATGGGGGGGGCAGGCTATTTTTTTGTTTCAGGTTAAAATCTTGCAGCTGCAATGTAGATTTGTAAGTTTTCTCTAAAGCCGTACATCTTTGAAGCAGCATTTTGGATACATGCTACAGGTGCACCACTTTACAGCCCCCCAAAGTTACTAGCCTTTAAAGCGGAGGTTCACACAAAAATTTAACCTCCGCTTTTCAGAAAATTGGATAAGGAGAAATGGGACTTTTAAGGTGCATTCACAACACAATATTGTATAAAAAATATATTTTATTTAGTAGAAAAGTTTGTTCATTAACATAATTAAAAAACAATAAATCAATTACAGTATACTCCGCTTTTCAGAACCCTCCCCCCCTCCGGTGTCACATTTGGCACCTTTCAGGGAGGAGGGGGGTGCAGACACCTGTATAATACAGGTATTTGCACCCACTTCCGGGCATAGACCCCTGCAGAATCTGCGGGGGTATACGTCACATCCCATCGTCCCCCCTGTCTTCTGCGAGACAAAAGACAGGAGGGGCCATTTCGATTGCGCAGCGCAACTCGCGCATGCGCAGTAGGGAACCGGGAAATGAAGCCGCAAGGCTGCTTTTCCTGATTCCCTTAGCGAAGATGACGGCAACAGCATCCGAGGCACGGGTCGGCCTCGGGTGCCGTCATCGCGGGCGCGCTGGACAGGTAAGTGTCCATATTTTAAAAGTCAGCAGCTGCAGTATTTGTAGCTGCTGATTTAAAAAAAAAAAAAAAGGCGGACCTCCGCTTTAAGCAATTTTTGCATTTTTAAATGCACTTCTCCTTGTTTCGTTTTTGGGGTTGTCCAATTTGGTGATATTGATATATATCCCTCAGGGTGGGACCTGGGCCCCCCATACCCATTTTAAGGCCAATAACTAGAATTTAAGCCAGCCAAGTGGGGACTAGCAAAATTAACAAGTCCGTTCCCATAGACTGCAATGGTATTTGTATAACTTTTGCCCATGTTAGGCTCTTTGTTTGCCCCCCCCCCCCCCCCCCCCTGGACCGGGGGGTGTTTGTCCCATCTGTATTTTTGTAGCCTGCTGGATGATGTGCTTAATTTTTACATAGGTGGTGGCTTATTTTGTGCTAGCTGCATTTGGGTTGTTCTGGGCATGCTCAGGGACTTTGGTTTTATAAAAAAAAAAATCTTTTTGTGTGTGAACAGCACTAGGATTTTTCTGGGCATGCTCAGTGTGTTTTTTGGGTTAGTAATTTAAGGACATCCTTAACAGGTCTACCCACTTTGAATTTCTCTCTACATTGGGTGAACTTGCATTTTGTGCGTTTTTTCGTGGACTGTGCATGTGTTTTCAATTGCCTCATTAGTACACAAACCTATGTTATATAAAGCTTGCAGATAGCATTCTCTACCTTGCCCTGAAAAGAGGCAAGATTGTGTGTGGCAAGAGAGTACATTTGGGTGTCCTTATAGAGTTTGTAACACATGTATTTTCTCTTTGTATTTTGTTTATGTATTTTTTACCCTGGGGTGCGGGGTATATTTTTCACTGCAATATTTTTGATGTTGTCAAGGTTTGTTGTTGGTTGTTAGTTTCACTTTGAGTTCCCAGCTGCAGCTTAACTAGGCTAAATGGCATGGCATGGCAAAACAAAAAAAGGTGTGATTTGTCTAAAAAGTTCCTTTCCTGGTGCCTTCATGGTAGCATATGCATGGATTGTGTGTGTGCTGCCATGGATAGTCACCAGAAAGGAAAATTACAGAGAGGTAAGTATTCAATTTTCCATTTTAGCGCAGTGGTTCTCAGCAGACCATGCTTTGGGAATTTATCTTGGCTAAAATAGCTGTTCAAAATACCGTGCCATTGACTGTGATTTAAACACCTGTGCAAGATGAAGGAAAACCTGCAAACATGGCTTGTTGGGGGTACTTGAGGACAGAGTTGAGAAGCACTGATTTAGAGCACTGAGCTAAAATCTAGCTCAAGACAATCCTATTCTAATTGTGGGCATTTGAAGGAAACCAAGTGAGTGTTAGAACCCCTGCTTGTGTTTTTTTAGGTTGTGCTTTGTGTCCCTTTTCTGAAAATTGGCTTCACTTCCTGTCACATAGGAAACAGGAAGTGAGGATAAAACCCTACCAATGTCTTGGGACACACAGGTCAATCTAACTAGTGTCCCCATTAGGCAAATTGCACTCTAGCACTTTGTTGTGTATACCCCAAATTATTAGGTATTTTGGGGTTTATTATAGGCAAATCCACTCTGTAATACAAGTGTACTCGCTGTAAATCTGAGGGAAGCACTGGTGATTTTATCATCCAATTATGTAGAAGCAAAGAAGCTGTTTTTTTATTTTCCTTGCATGTCCCCCTCGGATCTCCAGCAACTTCACTTCCAAGTGCACTTGTAGAACAAAGTGGATTTGCCTTTAGTAAATAAGCCCCAAAGTACAAGATACCTAATAATTTGGGCCGGTGCACACAGCAAAATGCTAGAGTGCAATTTACCTAATGGGTTAACTATTTTGATTGATCTGTGTGTCCCCAAGGAAATACATTGGTAGCGTTTTACCCTCACTTCCTGTTTTGGCTATGTGACAAGTAGTGAATAAATTTGAAGGAGAAACTGGCAAAATTTGGAAGGTGTCTTCACCCTATCAGGGATGCAGACATCCCCAAAAACTGTCCAGACTTCTAATCCCCTCTGCCCTCTATCCCCAAGCAAAAAGAAGAAAGGATTTCATTTAGTTTAACCACTTGCCAATCGGGCCAATTCTGACATTTCTCTCCTACATGTTAAAATCATAATTTTTTTCCCAGAAAACTACATAGAGCCCCCAAACATTATGTATTTTTAGAAGAGACCCTAGAAAATACAATGGCGGTCATTGCAACTTGTTATTTAGCGCGGTATTTGCGCAGAAATATTTCAAACACGTTTTTTGGGGGGAAAAAAAACCGTTTCATGCTTTTAAAAGAAAACAAAGTTAGCCCAATTTTTTTGCATAATGTGAAAGATGAAGTTACGCAGAGTAAATAGATACCTAACATGTCACGCTTCAAAATTAAACATGCTCGTGGAATGGCGGCAAACTTCGGTACTTAAAAATCCCCATAGGCGACGCTTTAATTTTGTTTACTGGTTACATGTTTTGAGTTGGAGGAGGTCTAGGGCTAGACTTATTGCTCTTGCTCTAACGTTCGCAGCGACACCTCACGTGTGGTTTGAACACCGTTTTCATATGTGGGCGGGACTTGCGTATGCGTTCGCTTCTGCGTGCGAGCACACGGGGACAGGGGCGCTTAAAAAAAAATCTTTCGTTCGGGTGGGATTTGTGGTGTCACATGGAAAGATATAATAAAATATTTACAAAAATGTGAGGGGCTTACTCACTTTTGTGAGATTACTGTATATAAAATGAATTTTGGTGTTTTTAGTTTTTTCATGTACAGACTAACGGGTAAATTAATTCCCTCCTAGGCTTTGGACGATGTCTCGTCTACAAAAATGCTAAATGCACTCTGAAGCGCTACAGCAATCAGACATTTGATAAAGTTATGGGGCCCATGTTGGACGCCACTACACGCAAACAAATATGGAGACATGAAATTTTAGATGCGGACGGAATTTGTTCACCAGGTAAAGAATCCAGCTGTCACATAAACCTTTCGTAGTATCATGCAATATCACTTCTGTGTGAAGTGTCAAAAAGTAAAGAACATTCTTCACATTTTGTGCATAAAAGCAGTGAACCTCTTACTTGCCATTATTTGTCTGCTAATGTACCTGTTAATCCTTATAGAAATTGTGTGACCTAATAACTACCTGTGCTGCTCTGTTACCAGTTAGCTCACTTTCCAGCTATTTCTGTGAACTACAAAACACTTCATGTTCAGAAGAGGAATGCGAGAGGTGTCCTGTAGTCCTGCCCTAAGGGTTCCTCCATATATACAGGACAGTTGAGTGAGCTTTGTCACCCTAGGACAGGAAAGGGTGTTGCATCTTTGTTTTTTGGTTTTAAATACTCCAATACTTAAAGGATACATTTAAATAAATAAATGCACATTTATTTTACATGTAAAAAAAATGTGCATTTTTTTTTTTGAATTTGTAAAGCATTGCACCAGTGATCAGCAGATTGCTGGTGCAGTGCAGGTCTCCTGCAGACCCCTTAGCGTATTTGCATGCCCATACCTCCTGTATGGGCAAGCAGATACCCTGTCAGGAAAAATCAATGAACTATGATGGCCCTCCACAGTGGCGTGGTAGTCCATTGAGAACTACAAGCCGACATCCGTAAATGATGTCTGTACATGTAGTTCATTCATTCACAGAACTCTGTGAATGAATGACGTGGCCGTGTGAGCGGAGCCCCGCATAGCTGTGCTGATTTAAAAAACTTACGTGGTACTGGGAACTTCTCCCCGTGCTGCTGTAACAGGGAGGGGGGGATTAGCAGTGGCTGCAACATTGGGAACATGTTACATGTTCCACCCTAACAAACATTATTTCCTGCTTGTGTGATTGGCTCAGCAATTTTCCCCAGAAGTCCACACTAAGATAAAAGGCAGATTTCAGGTATCTCCTGCAACAAAAATGTAATTTTTGGTGAGATACTCCCAATAGGAAATCACATCTAAAGGGATGCAGGCCCTTCAATTTTCCTCATTAGAGCCCTGCAGGTGCACAGCTGATTGATAATTATGAAACCACTCTCATTAGGCCCCGTTCACACTGGGGCGGTTTGCAGGCGCTATTGTGCTAAAAATAGCGCCTGCAAACCGAGCCTAAACAGCGGCTCCTGTCTCTCCAATGTGAAAGCACCGAGGGCTTTCACACTGGAGCTGTGCGCTAACAGGACTTAAAAAAAAAGTCCTGCTAGCCGCATCTTTGGAGCGGTGAGAGGAGCTGTGTGTTTACCGCTCCTACACCGCTCCTTCCCATTGAAATGAATTGGATACCGCGGTAATACCGCCCGCAAACCGCGGCTGTAGCCGCGGTTTGCGGGGTGGTATTTAACCCTTTTTCGGCCGCTAGCGGGGGTTAAAACCGCACCGCTAGCGGCCGAATACCTCTGCAATCCCGACGGTATAGCGCCGCTAAAAATAGCGGCGCTATACCGCCACCGCCCCAGTGTGAAACCGGCCTTAGACTCACTTCCCCACATGGACACAGACAAACACAGGGATTTCTTCAAAATAACAAAAGGTAGGAATCTGCAACAAAGTTTGTTAAAATCCTTGCAATGTACACAGATCCCCAGAGGGAATTTTTATTTATTTTTTTCAAGAAAAGTGGAGTTGCATTTAAAAGATAACATGGTTTCTGTGGGTTGCTGCTCCTTATTTTATAACCTATTATAAGTCTATTACATGCATGAAACCAAGGGAGCTTACGGGAGCTTCAAATCCGTACAACTTATACAGTTGATTCGCTTTGCAAAATTGTTGTGCTCAAAAACAGTTAAACACTTATAAGCCTCGTGCACGCGGCCGTATTACATGCATAGTCCCTGTATTGACATTACCGGGATCCACTGCTGCCGCATAAAGCACCCACATGCTCACTGATGTAATGCACTTTGAACGCACACTACCTGTGCATGGAGTATATGTTGGCGTTCACGCAGATGCTTTTCGCAACCAATTGTGCACAACCGTCTACAGCCACCTATCCTAATGCATTTCCATGGGAAGCTGTAAGTGGCGGCAGCAGGTCTCAAGAATATCATTATGCAGGCTCTGCTGTATGGTCGTGTGCATGAAGCCCTAATGTAGGGGTCCTCAAACTTTTTAAACAGGGGCCCAGTTCACAGTCCCTTAGACTGTTGGGGGGCCGGACTATAGTTTGAAAAAATATGAAAAAATTCCTATGAATGCACACACCTTATTTGTCGTGCAAAACAGGTAAAAAACAATACAATATTTAAAATAAAGAACAATTTTAATCAACATAAACTTATTAGTATTTCACAGATGCACCCCATCACAGATGCACCCCATATGCCAGACTCCCCCCAGCATTGCCCCTTCTATAACATGGAGCACTCCCTCTCCCCTCTGCTACCTTAATCATACAAGATGCGAGGTCCGGACAAAGGGCGGGACTTTGCAAGTGAAAGGCAGGTGATTGCTGGACTGCCCCGCTGCCTAATAACCAATCACCGCTTCTTAACTCAAAAGGTCCCGCCCTTTGTCCGAACCTCTCATGTTTCTCGTCTTGTATGATTAAGGTAGCGGAGGGGAGGGGGGGTGCTGCGATCTTAAAGGGGCAGTCCGCGGGCCAGGTAAATCAACCTGGCAGGCCATATCTGGCCTGCAGGCCGTAGTTGGAGTACCCCTGCCCTAAAGTTTGACTCCACACTAAGACTACTTTCACACTGAGGCGCTTTGCAAGCGCTATAGCGCTAAAAATAGCGCCTGCAAATCGCCCTGAAGAGCTTTTCTTTTGCGGTGCACTGGCAGGATGGTAAAAAAAATCCTGCTAGCCGCTTCTTTGAGGCGCTGTAGGAGCGGTGTATACACCGCTCCTAAAGCGCCCCTGTCCATTGAAATCAATGGGCAGCACCGCTGGCAAAGCGGTGCTTTGCGGGTGGTTTCAACCATTTTTTCGGCCGCTAGCAGGGGTTAAAAGCACCCGCTGAATAGTGCTGCAAAAACAACGGTAAAGCGCCGCTATAAATAGCGGCACTTTACTGCCGACTCCCCGTGCTGGCAGTGTGAAAGTAGCCTAAAGGAAAAAAATCCTAATTGAGCTATATATGTTACAAGGATGTAAGCAAACTTTTTGGTAGGTTAATACATTTTTCAATTGCGGTTCCAGTTTCACCATGCCCTTTCTCAGGCTGACTCCTGAATGGGAGGGTCTACGTTCATTATGGCCACCTGGGCAATCCTGTGTTCAGATCAGTCAGCTGCAGCGCTTAGGCAGTATCTGACCGCTAAAAATCCTGCTGCAGGGGATGCCTAAAATTTGACTTGTGCAGCCTTTTTTGAAAAACAGTGAATCAGTCATAGAAGCTGTTAATAGTCTTTCAAGGGGCATGTTGTGCACCAGTAGTGTGTAGATACACCACCATATTGCAAGGAAGCAACATTTTCTTTTCTTTTTTTAAGTTTTAGAAAATAAAGGTAATGCAGGTTGAAGTAGTATTAATGTATTAAATGGTTTGTGCAATTTAGTGTTTTGGCCACAGTTGAGCTGGCCCTTTATTGAAAATTGTCTAATGGTGCACATTTCTGTGATCAGGAGAAAAGGTGGAAAACAAGCAGGTCCTGGTGAATAAATCCATGCCGACTGTCACCCAGACTCCTCTAGAGGGCAGCACTGGGCCACAGCAACCACAATATAAGGATGTTCCTATAACGTAAGTCACTTTGTCAACTTTTGTCTTTGTGCAAGTAAAGACAAATGCCAGATTGCAAACTTAACAGGATTTCCACCTACATGTAACCTCACTGGTGGGTGGGTACCTGCTTTATGTGGCTGATGGGGAGGCAGGGGGTCTGTGTCAGACTGAGTTGCAATTATTAATGTTCAGCAAACACAGGTTAAGAGCGCCAGAGGATGTACACTGTGTGCTGTACAAATCATATTTTAATTCTAGCATTTTCAGCAACTTAATTTATTTTATTTTTTTAAACTTTTTTTTAAGTCCTGTTATCCCTTTAAGGCCTCATGCCCACTGGCGTTTTTACAGCTGCGTTTTTTGCAGCTTAAAAACGCCTGTCCATGTTATTGTAAGGCCTCATGCCCACGGGCGTTTTTACAGCTGTGTTTTTGAGCGTTTTTTACAGCTTAAAATGCCTGTCCATGTTAGTCTATAGCTTCATGCCCACCTAGACGTTTTTGAGCTGCAAATAGCATAGACGTTTTTAAGCTGTAAAAAAAAACCCAGGACCAGTGCGTTCCTCAGCGTCAGAATTAGGCAGAAAAAAACGAAGCCGAGCGTCAAAAAACGCGCACTAACGCGCAAAAACGCGCACTAACACGCGGTCGCGTTTTTAGCTCCGACGTTTTTTTTAAAAAAAAATTAAAAATTATTTACAATAACATGGACAGGGCGTTTTTAAGCTGCAATAAAACGCAGCTGTAAAAACGTCAGTGGGCATGAGGCCTAAATATTTTTTTTTATTTTTTGAAAAAAAAAAAAAAAAACGGAGCTAAAAACGCGTTTTTGCGCGTTTTTTTGACGCTTGCGTTTTTTTCTGCCTAATTCTGACGCTGAGGAACGCACTGGTCCTGGGTTTTTTTTACAGCTTAAAAACGTCTATGCTATTTGCAGCTCAAAACGTCTAGGTGGGCATGAAGCTATAGACTAACATGGACAGGCGTTTTTAAGCTGTAAAAAACGCTCAAAAACGCGGCTGTAAAAACGTCCGTGGGCATGAGGCCTAAAGTGGTATTAAATGCAAAAGCAAACATATTGCAACTTGCCTAGGAGAGGATTTCCCTCTTTAGAGAGATTTCCTCTGTGTCTCTTGAAATATTCCCAGTGGAAAACGGATGAACTTAAGAAACCTGCTTGTATTGTTTAGATTACCCATCAGTGTGTTTGTATTTCTGTCACTTGTTTCAGTTATTTTTCTTGTCTTTCACGTCATTCTGAGCTCATCAGAGAAATCTATGGATGTGAGCTCAGGTTTGAAAAGTAACCTGAAAAGCATACAGCACTTTTTTATTTAACATTTCACAGGTACAAGGGGTCTACAGAGTCGTATATTGAAAAAGTCATGATTTCCTCAAATGCAGAAGAAGCTTTCCTGATCAAGATCCTGCTGAGACAAACAAGACGACCAGAGATCGGTGACAAATTCAGCAGTCGACATGGACAAAAGGTAATCCCCCCCCCACTTTTATTATTCTTGCGGGCCTCTTACATAAAGTCGAACTTCATATTTTAAAGTGATTGTAAAGCTTTGTTTTAACCACTTCAGCTCCAGGAGATTTAACCCCCTTTATGACCAGGCCATTTTTTGCGATACGGCACTGCGTTATTTTAACTGACGATTTGCATGGTCATGCGACGCTGTACACAAATAAAATGTATGTCCCCCCCCCCCCCCCCCCCCCCCCCACAAATGGAGTTTTCTTTTGGTGGCATTTGATCACCTCCTGCGTTTTTTTATTTTTTGTGCTATAAACAAAAAAAAAGACCGACAATTTCGAAAAAAATATAAAAAATTTTACTTTCTGCTATAAAACAAATCCAATAAAAGAAATAGAAAAAATCGAATTTCTTCATCAATTTAGACCAATTTGTATTCTGCTACATATTTTTGGTAAAAAATAATCCCAATTAGCGAATATTCATTGGTTTGCGCAAAAGTTATAGCGTCTAGAAACTATGGAATATTTTTTTTTCTAGTAACGATCAACGACTTATAACGGGACTGCGATATTGCAGCGGACAAATCGGACACCTGACACTTTTTGGGGTCCAGTGACACTAATAGTGATCAGATCCCCAAAAAATAGGCACTGTCAATGTACTAATGACACTGACCGGGAAGGGGTTAACAGCAGGGGCGATCAAAGGGTTAACTATGCTCCTAGCATGTGCTTACTCACTGTGTGGGGGGTGCTTCTAATAAGAGAAAGCATAGATTCGTGTTTCTGTTACTGACAGAAGGCGGTCTGCCTTGTTTACATAGGCAGATCGCCGTTCTGCCTGTGTACTAAACAGTCGTTGGGTCCCGGCAGACATCGATTCTGCGGCTTCCAAGGAGAGGGTCGCCGGCGGCACGTGCCTGAGACTCGAAGATCTGGCGCAGAGCAACCGCCTTGCTGCAGTAAATGTGCAGTGGGTGGCGGTTAATATTTTTTTTTATTTTTTTTATAATTTACCTGCTCTGTGCAATGGTTTTTGCACAGAGCATCCCTGATCATCCTCTACTCGGGTCCCCCACTGGTGCTCCAGGCTCCTCCCCCTACCAAGTGCCCACATAGCAAGCAGCTATGGGGCACTTGTGCATGCTCGCTCCCGAGCCCCATTCTATCTGTCCATAAGACACAGAGCGTGATTTTATTACTAGTGGTATAATAATCAAACAACATGAGATGCTCAGAATGCACAAATTCACAGAATGTATAAAGTCAAATGCTCAGGATGGAATTTGTTTCTTTAAAAAATTGGCTGTAAATGTACCTACCGTATATCCTATGATAACATGGATAAAACCAAAAAAAGGGAAGAGTGTTGGGCAACAGGATTTTCTTTGTACCGTCCGACTTCACAATGGATTAAATCGCAACGTTTTTTTATACAAATTTTTACATTTACAAAACACGTGAGATAAAACACAAAGAAAGGGGGGTATTGAAATTCTCCCTATATATGGTTGTTTCACTTACACACTTCACAGAATGAATGAAGCAGGGAAGATCTTTGCACTGTGGATCCTCAGGTACAGCTTCCTTTTAAGCAAGGAGAACAGTGAGCAGCACAGTAATCCTATCACTAAACCTCACTCCAAATCTGGTAAGACTTGCAGTCAGAGGCAGCAGTGCAGATATACAGCTATGATGAGGTTACACTGCAGATATACAGCTATGAGGCTTTAGCCACAGGGAGTGTGCTGCTGTTTTTCAGGAAGAAATCAGGGCAAAGGGTAATTTTTATTTTTATTTTAATTTTTTTGGAATATGACTTGGGTACAATATGTAGATGTTCCTTATGGCATAGCAAAATTCACACTTGAGTGTTATGTTGCACGATTTCCAAAACCTAACAGCACTTAAGCTGAAGACTCACATTATTCTCAAAGGATCTGTTCACACCTGAGTGTTTTATCGCCCATTGTTTGAAGCTCCAAATGTACATGAGCTCCATAGGGGCAGAATCGCATAAACCTATTACACAGGGAATGTGAAGATTTTCTGTACTATAGGCTGTGCATATGGGGCAACAAATGACATGAAACTATCTGATCAATGCACATTTTTGACAGATCAAAACACAAGGTGCAGGTAGGAAGGCTTATAATGCTTTTTAAAAGTCTATGGGACCAAAAACGCATAGTTACTAACACAAACATGAAGAAGAAAGCCTCTAAATTGACTGCCAAGTGTAAATGGTGGACTTACATTTCAATACAGGACCACTTTAAGCATCCTATATATTAGCACTACCTCTTCTCCATTGCAGATAATATAATGTGCAACAGATTTAGTTATTAATGTTGGGTTAGGCAAATATGGGTATTTGTCATGGGGGGGGGGGGGGATAATGATGGTAAGAGCGCAAGAGCCATATACAAAAAGTCCAAGTACAAAAGTGCATTTTTCTGTTATGGCTGCCTATTGCAAATTCTGTGCAATAAAAGCCTAATATTGCTTCACTCTACGGATAAAATTTGGCAAAACTCGCGTTTAAGGTTTTGGATATTCAACTCTAATCACCTATGCTATATAGCATGGAATACATTAAATCCGTCAGGGAAACTGAACCTATTTAAAAATGGACCTAGGGTCTGAGAGTGTTAGTTGATTTGAAAGAGATTGTAAACCTCAGACATGATATATGAACCAAGTGTAACTTCCGCTCTCCGCCCCCTTTATTTTGACTGTTCAGACAAGCTCTAATTTCTGGACTTTGAATGGATGTAGAAGAGAAGACTGCAGATAAACAGGTACAACTTGTGTGGGAGGATTTGTTTAACCACTTTAAGACCGTCTACCACACATATACCACGGCAGGGTGGCTCTATTGCACAAAACAACGTACCAGCGGGGACAGTGAACTTGATGTCCACTGGCCACCCGCTTTCGCTGCAGAGAGAGAGGCAGATCCCAGTTCTGCCTATGTAAACAAGGCGGATCCCCGTTCTGACAGGGGACAACATGGAGATCTGCTGTTCCTAGTGATCAGGAACAGCGATCTGTGTGTTGTCCCTGTGAGCCCATCCTCCACACAGTTGGAGCACACCTTCCCTGCCAGTGTCGTTTTATACATTGATCAGTGCATTTTTTTTTTTTGCACTGATCACTGTAATGTCACTGGTCCCCAAAAAGTGTCATTTGGAGTCAGGTTCGTCCGCCGCACTGTCGCAGTCCCACTAAAAATCGTAGATCGATGCCATTACCAGTAAAAACATAAAAAAATAAGTCCATAAATCTCTACCCTATTTTGTAGACGCCATAACATTTGCGCAAACCAATCAATATACGCTTACTGCTAATTTTTTTTTTTAACCAAAAATATGTAGTAGAATACATATTGGCCTAAACGAATTAATTTTTTTTTTTTTTATATTTTTCTTTGGATATGTATTATAGCAGAAAGTAAAAAATATTGGGTATTTTTTTCAAAATTGTCGGTCATTTTTTATAGCGAAAAAAAATAAAAACTGCAGAGGTGATCAAATACCACCAAAAGAAAGCTCTATTTGTGGGAAAAAATGGACATCAATTTTGTTTGAGTACAGCGTTGCACGACCGCGCAATTGTCAAAGTGTCACAGTGCCGTATCGCAAAAAGTGGCCTAGTCATTAAGGGGGTAAATCCTTCCAGGGCTGAAGTGGTTAATCTGTGTATCAACTGAGGCCAGTCACCTCGCTGGATATATGGAAGGTGTAGTTTGATTTACAAAAAGATGAAGCAAGGCAAATGGGGGGGGGGGGGGGGCGCTAGACAAAGTAGCAGTTTTGGGCTCCCACCATCTCTGCAATTAACATTGATAAGGATTGCAGTGGGCACATAGATGCCTCATTTGCATGACCTGTACTGGTATCCCATCAGACGAAAAATGCCATCCTTCCTTGTGAAATGAATGACCGATGCACAGCTTTAGCTGATTGTGCCATCCCCTGGTTTACTTTGGAAACAATTAAGACTGTAGCTGTGATGCCTGGACAGCAAATGGAACCTGAACTCCTACACACAAGAATCTCTAAATGTGTATATTTATATATACTGTGTGTGTACAGTATCTCACAAAAGTGAGTACACCCCTCACATTTTTGTAAATATTTTATTATATCTTTCCATGTGACAACACTGAAGAAATGACACTTTGGTACAATGTAAAGTAGTGAGTATACAGCTTGTATAAGACCCCATTCACACAGGGGCGACTCGTCATGCGACTCAGCTGCCTGACCATTCGCGTCCCGTTCTGTACAATGGAACCGTTCTAATAAGAGCGACTCAAGTCGCTCCGACTTAGAAAAAAGTTCCTGTACTACTTCGGGACGACTTCAGGGCGACTTCCATTGACTTCAATACAGAAGTCATTTTGCAAGTCACCTTTGAAGTCGTGTGAAGATCGCCCGGCAGAGTCGCGGGACAAGTCATGCCACCCCTGTGTGAATGGGCTCTAACAGTGTAAATTTGCTGCCCCCTCAAAATAACTCCACACACAGCCATTAATGTCTAAAGTGTTGGCAACAAAAGTGAGTACACCCCTAAGTGAAAATGTCTAAAGTGTCAATATTGTGTGTGGCCACCCATATTGTCCAGCACTACCTTAACCCTCTTGGGCATGGAGTTCACCAGAGATTCACAGGTTGCCACTGGAATCCTCTTCCACTCCTCCATGACGACATCACAGAGCTGGTGGATGTTAGAAACATTGCGCTCCTCCACCTTCCGTTTGAGGATGCCCCACAGATGCTCAATAGGGTTTAGGTCTGGAGACATGCTTGGCCAGTCCATCACCTTTACCCTCAGTTTCTTTAGCAAGGCAGTGGTCATCTTGGAGGTATGTTTGGGGCCGTTTATCATGTTGGAATACTGCCCTTCGGCTCAGTCTCCGAATGGTAGGGGCTCATGCCCTGCTTCAGTATGTCACAGTACATATTGGCATTCATGGTTGCCTCAATGAACTGTAGCTCCCCAGTGCCAGCAGCACTCGGGCAGCCCCAGACCATGACACTCCCACCACCATGCTTGACTGTAGGCAAGACACACTTGTCTTTGTACTCCTCACCTGGTTACCGACACACACACTTGACACCATCTGAACCAAATATTTTTTTTCCTGGTCTCATCAGACCACAGGACACGGTTCCAGTGATCCATGTCCTTAGTCTGCTTGTCTTCAGCAAACTGTTTGCAGGCTTTTTTGTGCATCATCTTTAGAAGAGGCTTCCTTCTGGGACGGCCATGCAGACCAATTTGATGCAGTGTGCGGCGTATGGTCTGAGCACTGATACGTCTATTTCTCAAAGACAACCTCTGGATATGGCGATTAGCATGTGCACTCAACTTCTTTGGTCGATCATGGCGAGGCCTGTTCTGAGTGGAACCTGTCCTGGTAACCACTTCCTGCCCTCTGACCGTCATATGACGTCCTTGACTTTGAGCGGGGATATCTGAATGATGCCTGCAGCTACAGGCATCATTCAGATATTGTCTTTTTCAGCCGGAGAACGATCATAGCAGTTCAGCCGCTTGATCCTTCTTACAGACGGCGAGAGGGGATGTCCCCTCCCACCGCCCTCTGGTGCTTCTTCCGACTCACCGCTGCCATCGGTGAGTCGGAGACAGGATCCGCTGGCACTGGATGTTTACCATAGAGCTTTCCGGCAGACCAGATGGTCGCCAGAGTCTCTATGATCGTTCGGAGAACGGGCGCGATGTTATGACGTTACGCCCGGCCTCTGCATTCCAACAAACGACGCCGCCTCGGCTGGGGATCATTTTTTTAATTATTATTATTTCAGGCAGGGCCGTTTGAAGGAATTTGGGGGCCCCAAGCAAAATGGACATGGAGGCCCCCCAACCCCCCCCCCCCCCACCTACACTCATGCAAAGCCTACAGGAACCACAGCATAGCGATACCGTTTAAGCTCACCCACACTTTATATAAATAAAAAATGTTTACAGTGCAAATACTGCTGTTGCATATAATCCAACATACTTAACACATACACACTCACATTAACATTAAGATGCTGTTTAGGACCGTTTATGGACAGGGGGACCGTGGGATGGACAGGGGGACCGTGGGATGGACAGGGGGACTCCGCACTTTAATATCCACATCATCTCCCCCACTGTAATATCCACATCATCTCCCCCACTGTAATATCCACATCATCTCCCCCACTGTAATATCCACATCATCTCCCCCACTGTAATATCCACATCATCTCCCCCACTTTAATATCCACATCATCTCCCCCACTTTAATATCCACATCTCCCCCCTGTAATGTCCACATCTCCCCACATCTCCCCACATCTCACCTCGGCCGCTGCCGCCAGGTGTACCAAGATGGCCGCCGCTCCGGAGCTAGGCCGAAGCCACGGCCTTTCCTATGGCCGCAATCCATGGTTCGGCTCAGGGCGGAAATCGAGGACAGTGACAGTGACAGGCAGCAGGCAGGCACCCTAGGCTGGGGCCCCAGGTAAGCTCGGGGCCCCAAGCAATTGCTTGTTTTGCCTGTCCTGTTCCGACGGCCCTGATTTCAGGCTTCCCAGCCTAGAGGTAAGATGTGGGGTCTTATTGACCCCATATCTCACTGTAAAGAGGACCTGTCATGCCATTTTCCTATTACAAGGGATGATTACATTCCTTGTAAAAGGAATAACAGTAATCAAAAAATATATATATTTTTTTAAAAGTGTCAAACTAAAAAAATTCAAGTAAAATTAACAATAAAAAATAAAAATAAATTTAAAGCTCCCCTGTGCTCGCACGCAGAAGCGAACGCATACGCAAGTCCCGCCCACATATGAAAACGGTGTTCAAACCACACATGTGAGGTATCGCCGCAAACATTAGAGCGAGAGCAATAATTCTAGACCCTGGACCTCCTCTGTAATTCAAAACATATAACCAGTAAAAAAATGAAAGCATCGCCTATGGGGATTTTTAAGTACCAAAGTTTGTCGCCATTCCACGAGCGTGTGCCATTTTGAAGCGTGACATGTTGGGTATCTATTTACTCTGCGTAACTTCATCTTTCACATTATGCAAACAAATTGGGCTAACTTTACTGTTTTTTTTTTTAAATGCATGAAACATTTTTTTTCCCCCCAAAAACGCATTTGAAAAATTGCTGCACAAATACTGTGTGAGATAAAAAGTTGCAACTACCGCCATTGTATTCTCTAGGGCAGGGATATGCAATTAGCGGACCTCCAGCTGTTGCAAAACTACAAGTCCCATGAGGCATAGCAAGACACTGACAGCCACAAGCATGACACCCAGAGGCAGAGACATTATGGGACTTGTAGTTTTGCAACAGCTGGAGGTCCGCTAATTCCATATCCCTGCTCTAGGGTCTCTGCTAAAAAAAACATGTATAATGTTTGGGGGTTCTATGTATTTTCTAGCAAAAAAATTATGATTTTTACATGTAGGAGAGAACTGTCAATATTGGCCTGGGTGGCAAGTGGTTAAACCGCTGTATGGTCTTGGCCACTGTGCTGCAGCTCAGTTTCAGGGTCTTGGCAATCTTCTTATAGCCTACTAGGCCATCTTCATGTCAAGCAACAATTCTTTTTTTCAGATCCTCAGAGTTCTTTCATGAGGTGCCATGTTGAACTTCCAGTGACCAGAGTGAGAGCGATAACACCAAATTTAACACACCTGCTCCCCATTCACACCTGAAACCTTGTAACACTAACGAGTCACATGACACCGGGGAGGGACAATGGCAAATTGGGCCCAATTTGGACATTTTTACTTAGGGGTGTACTCACTTTTGTTGCAAGCGGTTTAGACATTAATGGCTGTGTGTTGAGTTATTTTAAGGGGACAGCAAATTTACACCGTTATGCAAGCTGTACACTCACCACTTTACATTGTAGCAAAGTGTCATTTCTTCAGTGTTGTCACATGAAAAGATATAATAAAATATTTTCAAAAATGTAGGGGGTGTACTCACTTTTGTGAGATTGTGTGTGTGTGTGTGTACACACACACACACACACACTTTTTTTATACTTTTTATTGTTTTAGACTATGATGGTAGTCCTTTATTTTTAACTTGTTATAATGAACTGTGTAAGGAGCAGAGGATTTTTTTTTTTTTTTTTTAGGCTCATATAAGGTGGCTGGGTCAGTCCGCTACTTTAAAAAAAAAAAAAAAAAAAAAATTTCCCCGTCTTTCCAGCCAGCAAGAATTGAAATCCTCACTTCTCCACCCATTTAATACCTCTAGGCATCAGTGCTCACCCCTCTGATCTGCAGATCTTTGTTGGAGGTGCTAATCCGTTTTCACATGACAGACTGAGAAATGCTCTTAAAGAGCAGTCATATATTGGTTTCTTTACATCAAAGCCACAGCAGACTCGCTCTTATTCTCCTTCACGTTGTACAACTTTAGAGGAAAGGCTCCAAAAAGAAAATCTGGGTGTTTAGGAAGCTGATTCCTTATCTGGCATTCACAAAGTGTGTAGGTCTTTTGGAAAAGCTTGCAAGCCAGGGAAGGTGTTGGTTTTAAAGACAGATTCCCTTTCTGTCTTTTGGCTAGAATACATTGCGTTTACGGATTGATAGCTGCAAGTGATTGCATTCTTTTTGGTTTGTTCATTTGCTAAGAGTTATCAATTCTAATTTCCCAACTGGTTTTGTTTAAACTTCTACTCTTTTAATATTGACCGTCCACCCAGGAGAGATTTTATTTTTATAAATTCTAGGCTGTTGATTGACTTGGCCTCAGATCTCAAGTATGTCTTGGAGACTCTAATTGCAAGATTTCTACTCGTCTTCCCCCTACCCCATACATAGTTTTTGGGCTCGCTTTCCCCAATCCCCACCACCACCAACCATGACGTGTGTGTTTATGTATATGTGTGTGTGTGTGTGTGTGTGTGTGTGTGTGTATATATATATATAAATTACTGTGTGAAAAAATGCTGTAAATCAAGACTGCATTCAGAAATAGAAGGTTTAATAGTTTATTTTTATCAATTAACGATGGAAGTAAATGAACAGAAGAGAAATCCATATCATATCCATATTTGGTGTGACCACCCTTTTGCCTTCAAAACAGCATTAAATCTTCTATGTACACTTGCACACAGTTTTTGAAGGAACTTGACAGGCGGTCGAGGCGCTTAGCCTTGTTTCCATGATCTATTCATCAAAACATAGGAACTGGGGTGCAGAAGCAGGCAACAGGTGCTCTGGACTGATGAGTCAAAATTTTAAACATATGGCTGTAGCTGAAGGTCTGGAGAGCGGTACAATAATGAGTGTCTACAGACAACAGTGAAGCATTCTTGAGGTTCCTTGCAAGTTTGGGGCTGCATTTCTGCAAAAGTGTCCAAGGCTGAGAAATTCAGGCAGATACCGTATTTATCGGCATATAACACGCACAGGCGTATAACACGCACCCTAACTTTAAGAGGAAAGTTTCAGGAAAAAAAACTTTCCACAGCCCCCTGCGTATAACACGCAGGCACAGTTTACTCTCTATTTTCAGGGTAAAAAAGTGAGTGTTATACGCCAATAAATGCAGTACTTATCCATCATGCCATACCATCAGGGAGGCGTGTGATTGGCCTCCGATTTATTCTGCAGCAGGACATCTACCCCAAACATACAGCTAGTGTCATTATGAACTATCTTTGGCCCCCACTGAGCCCTGATCTCATCATGATCATCAAATCTGTCTAAGATTACATGAAGAGACGGAAGGATTTGAGGCAGCCTACTGAAGATCTGTGGTTTAGTTCTCCAAAATGTTTGGAATAACCTACCTGCCAAGTTTCTACAAAATCTGTGTGCAAGTGTACCTAGAAGAATTGATTCTGTTTTGAAGGCAAAGAGTGGCCACACTAAATATTGATTTGATTTGATTTGATTTGGATTTCTCTTCTGTTCATTTACTTTCCATTTTGTTACTTAATAAAAAAATAAAAATATTAACACTTCTATTTTTGAAAGCATTCTTAAACGCAGTACTGTGTAAAATTGTTAGGCAGGTGTGAAACATGCTGTAAATTATTTGTGTATGTGTGTGTGTATATATATATGTGTGTGCGTGTATGTAAGTGTATATACAGTTGTGCTCAGAAGTTTACCTACCCTTCCGTGCATTTGCAAAGGTGTCACAATGGCGGCATATTTACAAAGGTCACCCCGGTGAAGAAATTGTGAATATCTGCTAAACAGTGCATGTTTAGGAGGTATCTTTTTTCGCATACAGGTAACTTTTGTTATAAGCTTACCTGTAGGTGCAAGTGACCAAGCAATGTTTACTACCGCTTTAAGGTGGACCTGGTATTGGCATATTTTGAGGTTTTGTGCATGCCAAGTGATGTGTAATTTAAAATATTGCGCATCAATTTTTAAAAGATAAGCATGACCAAAACTTTTTTGGCTATACTTCTCTTGTGAGTCACAGGAGTATGTTTACTTCTGTGCTTCCTTTGTAGTGGGCTATTGCCCACTCTCAGCTGATGGGGCAGAACTGCACCAGACTTGAGCAGCACAGTGGTTAGCACCTCCACCTGGCAGCACTAGGGTCGTTGGTTTGAATCCCAATAACGGCACTACCTGGAGTTTGCATGATCTCCCTGTGCCTGTGTGGGTTTCCTCCGGGTACTCCGGGTTCTTCCCACACTCCAAAGACTTGTGCTAGTAGGTTTACCACCTGGACCATTTTGCTGGCCAAAGACCAGAACATTTTCTTTCTCGTACATCACGGGACACAGAGAGACATAGTATTAACTATGTGGGATTATATAGATTACCTTCAGGTGCTGGCACTGGCAACTTCCAAGACAGGAAGTACCCTACCCTATATAAGCCCCTCCCATCCGGGAGTACCTCAGTTTTTTGCCAGTGTCTAAGGTGTTGGCCAAGGTTAACATGTATTCATCTGGGCTTGTGTACAGGTTCTTTTGGGCCTTAGCAAGCTATTCCGGATCCGACCAACAAAAGCTTCATAGCTAAATGGTCGGTACCCGGGCCTTGCAGAGAAGAGCAAGGTTTTGCCTGTAATGCCTCTCTTAGGAGGGCTGGACCCTGGGATCCAGAGCTCTGGTCATACCCAAAACCAAGATGTTATCTGTGCAGGGTGCTATACAGGTCCAGGGGAGTGGAATCCTTGGGAACCCGGTCCCTGAAGGTCTACGTACATTGCCTGCCGTGAGAGGCGAAGTTTGGGCTTCTGTGCCAAACAGAGTCCTGCGGCGAGGAAAAGGTAAGTGGGGGCCCCTCAGGAACTTGGTTCTATTGGGGGGGCCCTCAATCCTAATATGTCTTTCTGCCTGTTACCTAAACGGTATTCCCGCTAATATCTGTAGATGCCTAAAACTGCTAATCCTAGAAAATGTTTTTTCATATAGGAGTTAAAAAAAAAAAAAAAGACAAGGTGCAGTACCTGTGTTTATCCACTAGAGACCGCTGTGGAACGTCTTTTTCTTTGGACTATTCCTTCCATGGTGAAAGTCCAGGCAGATCGTGGGCTCTCTTGAAAGGGAAGCTGCATTCCTCTGTCTTGTTGCCATGTGCTCTTTCATCCCCGGGCCCTGTTGTAAACAGGGACCCTGGCTCCTCTCCCTGTGTTTCCATGTGTGTGAACGCCGATGGCGCACACGTGTGCGCACGCATTTCTAAATATATGAAATAGGCTGAAAAAGGGGGCGGAGCTTGGCGGATGACGCTCTGTGCGCGCCACAGCGCTTCTGCATGTTAAAAACGCAGTTTTTCGGGGGACTGGCTGTGGATGGACAGAGCAAGGGACTGGTAGCATACTAAGAGCAGGCATACAGCAGACGGTTGATACAGGCATCCCCTAGAGAGGCACATTAGTGGACACCAACTGATATATATAGCAGCAAGTTCGCTAGACTATTGTCAGTAAGTGGTGTATTGCAGCTGGAATACCTCAGCTTTGGGCTTGGGAATATGCCGCCCGAAGTCTCCGGGACTAAGACACCCAGGAAGCAAAAAGGGTCTCCGTCGGGCTCTGAGGATCTTGGGCATGCTTTTGCTGCACCAGCCTCCCCTGATAAATCAGAGGTTGGTACCCGTAGAGAACCCTCAGGAGTGCCAGGTACTGTGGCTGTCCTCAGTTCACCTGCTCCTGTGTATGTAACAGAGGAGGCTTTTGCCTCAGCTCTGGGAGGACTGGAGCAAAGTTTGGCAGCATTGATCGCTTCTTCCCTACCAGAGAGAAAGCGCGCCCGATCGCCGTCTCCTCCATCAGAGTACCTGTTAACAGAGCAACAGTCCCATGAAGGGATTGACCTACCTGAAGGGGATCAGGATGAGGCGGACTCTGTTTTAGAGGAGTCAACAGTGGAAGAACCATTCTCGGCATCACAAGCTGAAAGATTGTGGGTTCAGTCCCTAACTGACATGGTTCGATCAGCATTTAAAATGCCTCTTTCCTGACAGACTCCATGGCAGCCTACGTGTGGGTTAATCCCGCCTCTCATACCTCATAGGACCCTACTCCCATAAATCTTTGCTTCTAGCCAGAGACCGTGTTCCTTTTTTGTCCTCCTCCTAGGACCAAGGTGTGCTTTCTTACCTTAAAGAAGTTTTCATGGAAGATTCAGTCCTGGTTGCACGAGTTTATGGCGGTTCTGTTTGGAGGTCCAACAAGCCCAGCTATTAGCAGGGTGGATGCGGGCGACAGTTTTTTGCGGTGCCATGAAGAGCTTACTAACCGGCCACTGGCGGGCAAGCGGCAACTTGGCCAAACGACCTAGCTATTAGCAGGAGGCCCATTAAGAAAAACGCCCAGGTCGTGCAGTGGAGAGATGGCTCCTATGTTCCAGGCTGGATCAGGATCGTGCTGAGTGGTATCGTATGCATCGCTTATTAATTAATATGGCAGCAGTATTTGTGTGTTGTTGTTGTCCGGTCTCCCTCGGCTCTATGGCGGCTGGAGCGCATCTGCGTTTCATTTAGCCTCCTCTTCCGGGTTGTATGCATCGCAGTGTTCCTCGTCCGAGATCGAGGCTTGGTTCGCGCATGCGCAATTCGGATCGCGGCGGCGTTCGCATGCGCACGAGCTCCGCCGTTTCACGCTGGGGGCGCGGTGACGTCATCGTCGGCGCCAAGTTTAAATAGCTGTCAGATACAGCTATAACTTGGGATGTCCTGCAGGCTCAGACAGCTACTTCCCGGTGCTTCGTTTCCACGTGGTGAAGGTAGGAAAACCTGTCTTATTACAGGGATGGCTGATATCAGACTTTCCTTCCCTATATTTATTGTATGGTTAAATTTTTGCAGTTTTCCAAGCTTGAGCTATGGACGTCTTACCGCCCCCCCAGTGGCCAACCCTTGCGCTGCAGGTAGAAATTGTTTTTTTCTTTCTTCTGCTTAGCAGTTTTTGGGTTCTTTACATGAGCCAATGTATTTCTTTCTTCCTGTCTTTTCTTTATCAGCCCCTCTAGGTCTGAAAATAGACACTCAGCACGCGAAGATAATGCTAAATCTAAAACACATCAACATTCTTCTAGTGCTAGACATCATAGATCGTCCTCCAGACATCATAGTAAGGAGCCCAGGTCTAGGTCTAGACACCACTCTCACCGCCATTCTAGCCGTTCTGAGAAGAGAGTCTGCTGGGGTTGTAGGGCTCAAGTCCCAGAAGGTAAATCCCTCTGTGAGCCATGTTATTCCCGAGCAGTAGGAGAGAGAGAAGGTGGAGACCACCAAGTGGAGGCACTAGTCAGAAGAGTGGTCCAGGAATCCCTGAACAAGACTGACTCCAGCCGTACCACCATTCCTCCTGTTGACCCAGCACCAGTTCTGGTGCAGGATGACCACGAAATCCCGGGTCCTTCTCGGCATGATTGCTCCTCAAGCGAATTTTCACATTGTGATGTTGAAGAGGTCAGCAATACCACAGGATTTGATTTCTCTTCAGTCCCAGACTTGATCAAAGCAGTCAAAGACGCTTTAAAATGGGATGAACCAATAGAAGCTCCTTCTAAACAAAGGAAGTACTTCAAACAACTTAAGAAGGAGCGCCCAAATTTCCCCTTTTTGGGTGAACTTGGGGATATTATTACAGATGAATGGACTGGCGTAGAAAGAAAAAATTCATTACTTTCCAAAATCGCAAAGATGTACCCATTCAAAAATGAAGATGTGAAACATCTAGAATCAGCTCCCCTGATTGATGCAGCCTTGATGAGGTTGGTGAGACATGTTACCCTTCCACTAGAGGACTCTGTTTGTTTCCTTCAGGGACGGCTTGGAAAGAAAAATAGATACGGACCTTAAACGTATATATATCACTGCGGGTATGGCCTGTAAGCCAGCATTAGCCCTTGCAACCCTGTCCAAAGCAATGGAGGCCTGGACAGATGAAGTGGATTCTTCCTTAACAAATGTCTCTGTGGAGTTAGCCAGAAGCATGCCGATCCATGAACTAAGAATGGCGTCGATGTTTTTGGGTGAAGCTTCCCTTGATATTATTCGCCTGGTGGCACGTGTCATGCTCTCCTCCGTTACCGCTAAACGTGCCTTGTGGCTACGTCCTTGGGTAGCTGATCCTGCCTCCAAACAGGCTTGGTGCAGGATCCCCTTTCAAGGATCTTCCCTTTTTGGGAATAAGCTTGACAGCGCTATCACCCGTGCCACAGGGGGTAAGTCAGGGTTCCTTCCTCAGGATCGTTTTTTTTTCAGTCAAAAAAGACCTCAACAGAGACAAGACCAGGATCGTGCAAGAGATGCTCGCCGTTATAGGCCAGGGCGAGAATTCAGAAAGAACTGGAGAAGAAATCAGCCTTCTGGTCAAAGATCCACAAAAGTAGCCTCTTCAGGCGGATGGGAGGCCCCTAAGTCCTTTTGATATTGGGTCGGCCCAGACGGAACAAGTGGGTGCTCGGCTACTTCAGTTCAGACACGTCTGGGCAGCCTCGATAAAAGATTTCTGGACTGTCAAAACAGTCTCTTCAGGTCACTCCTGGGTGTTTGTCAGTCCACCCACACTTCAGTTCGTACCCACAGTACTACCCTGCTCGGAAGAAAAGAGACAAATACTTCTCTCTTACACAGACACTCTTGTGGCCCAAGGTGCCGCCATACATGTACCAACAGACGAAAGATTCCAAGGGATGTACCCACCCCTATTCATGGTTCAAAAAAAGACCGACTCTTGGAGGCCAGTGATAGATCTGACTCATCTAAATGCCTTCATCAAAAAGGAGAAATTCAGAATGGAGTCATTACTCACCATACGTCAGACAGTTCAGCCAGGCGACTGGCTTGTATCCATCGATCTGAAGGACGCTTACTTTCACGTCCCGATAGCTGTGGAATTTCAAAAATACCTACGGTTTGCAGTAGGCCATACTCACCTCCAGTTCGTATGTCTCCCGTTCGGGCTTACAACATCGCCGCGAGTGTTTTCGAAGCTCTTATTGGCTGTAGTAGCTCTAATCAGGACCAGAGGAATCCGGCTACATCACTACCTGGACGATCTGCTATTACTTTCCCAAAACAGGGAGCAACTTCTAGTACATCAGTCTCAGGTCATCTCCACGCTGACAGAATTCGGTTGGCTGTTGAACAAAGAGAAAAGTCAGTTGGTACCTACGCAATCTCTGGTTTTTCTCGGCGCTCAATTCAATACGATACAAAGTACCATCTCCTTACCCCTGGAGAAGATCCCAGTGGTTCGAGACAGGATTCGTCAGGCAATGGCCTCTCCTCTCCTCAAAGCTTCACAGTGCCTCAGGATAATAGGTACCATGGTATCCACAGCCCCAATGGTGAAATGGGCTCAATGGAAGATGCGCCCTTTTCAGAAGGGTTTTCTCCAGCAGTGGGAGCCAGGATTTTGCGACCATTGGATACGGATAACTCCGTCCATGCGGGAAAGCCTTCCCTGGTGGCTACTACGGAAGAATCTTCTCAACTGTCATTCCATAGCCCCCAACTCCTGGGTCACAATCACGACGGATGCCAGCAACAGAGGCTGGGGAGCTCTCTGCATGCAGGAAGTAGCTCAGGGGAAATGGGACTTCCCGTCCAGAAGGATAGTGTCCAACGTACTGGAGATCCGAGCAGCCTTCTGTGCTCTACAAACCTTTCTTCACCTGATAAAGGGTACCTCGGTTCTCCTAAGGATGGACAACACGTCAGCAGTCTCCTATATCAAGAGACAGGGAGGCACTCGCAGTCTCTCTCTACTGAGGGAGGTAGAACCAATTATGACATGGGCCCAGAAAAATCTAACGAACCTGACGGCTGTCTATCTTCCCGGATCTCAGAACCTACAGGCGGATTTTCTCTCAAGAACAACCCTCGACAACAACAAGTGGTCTCTTCACACAGAAGTTTTCAATTGGGTCCTATCCCTAGGAATTGTACCAGAAGTAGATCTATTTGCCTCCCCGTGCAATTTCAAACTAACGAAATATTACACGAGAGGTCGTTGTCCCCAGGCCTTCGGGGTGGATGCTCTGACGGATCAGTGGAGATTCAACAAAGCGTATGCCTTTCCCCCGGTACCCGTCATTCTACGGTTCCTATCGAGACTCAGGGGGGAGAAGGCCGAAATTGTGGTAATAGCTCCATACTGGCCCAACAGGCCATGGTTTCCTCTCCTGTTACAGCTGAGCTTCCAGAGTCCAGTTCCCCTCCCAGCCAGATCAGATCTCCTGGCCCAGGGAATAGCTCTTCATCCATGCCCATCCCATCTCCGTCTGATGGCTTGGTTTTTGAGAGGGGAAGGCTAGAGGCATTAGGTTGCCCAAGCAGAGCAATTTCTACATTGTTGAACGCCAGAAGGCCTAATACCAATAAAGTATATCAAAGGATCTGGAAAAGATTCACAGACTATATTTCTATGATTGAGGGTTCTCCTGACGAACCCAGGATACAAGACGTTCTAGGTTTTCTCCAAACAGGCCTGGATCTGGCCCTGTCAGTTCCCTAAGAGTGCAGATTTCGGCTATCTCGGCCTTTACTGGAATATCCTGGGCTAGACACACTCTTGTCAGACAATTCTTCAGAGGAGCTATAAGGCTCAGACCTCAGAGGAAACCAAGATTTTCCAAATGGGACCTTCCTCTGGTCTTGGATTTCTTCTCAGATAGAGAAGGACATCACACGGGTCAACTATCTATCAAGGAGCTCACCCTCAAATTGGTCTTCCTTGTAGCAATAACATCGGCTAAAAGAGTTTCTGAAATTGGTTTCCTAGGTTCCAAAGAACCATTCCTGACCTTCTTTCCGGATCGTGTAGTTATGGTTCCCATGCTTGGGTCAAATCCTAAGGTAACATCGGTTTTTCATGAGAATCAAGAAATCGTTCTTCCTACCTTCCGGTCACCTGAGAACTCTAATGTCCATCCTTTAGATGTGGGAGAAGTCTTGAAACAATACCTGGAAGCCACAAAATCGTTTCGCCAATCGGATCATCTGTTCATTTTCTTTCAAGGGAAAAACAAAGGTGTGCGTGCTTCTTCCAGAACCATCGCAGCCTGGATCGTTCAGGCCATCCAAGGGGCGTATAAAGCGAAGGGTCTGGCTCCACCAGAGGCAGTGACCGCTCATTCCACCAGGAGCGTCTCCACATCATGGGCGGCCGCCCGTCATGTCTCCCCAGAAGTGATCTGCAAAGCGGCCTCATGGTCGTCGATAAACACATTTATGACGCACTATTGTGTAGAACCGGCGTCTTTGTCTTCAGTTAATTTTGGTTTACATGTATTATCTTTAACCAGCATTTGCCCACCCGGGTGTGTTTGGCTAGTCATTTCCCACACGTAGGCTGCCATGGAGTCTGTCAGGAAAACGGAAAATTTATTTCATATACTTACCGTAATTTTCCTTTCCTGATGGACTCCATGGCAGCAGGAGTTCCCTCCCATTGCTGGAGTAGGCTATATTACGGAACACGGTCTCTGGCTAGAAGCAAAGATTTATGGGAGTAGGGTCCTATGAGGTATGAGAGGCGGGATTAACCCACACGTAGGCTGCCATGGAGTCCATCAGGAAAGGAAAATTACGGTAAGTATATGAAATAAATTTTCCGTTTTCTGAACCGTCAACAGCGTCTGTCTCCTCATTGGGGTCGTTAAAAGCTCCCCAGGCTATTTGTTCCTTTCCAGTTCATCCATTACTTGAAGGACTTATGTATCAGGAGTGGGAACATCCTGATAAACTATTTGTTCCCCCTAAGAGATTTTCAGGGATCTATCCCATGGAGGATAAGTTTACCTGCGGTAGACGCAGCCATCTCTTGTGTGAACAAGTCACTGACATGTCCAGTAGATAATGTTCAAATGTTCAAGGACCCAATAGATAAAAAATTGGAGTCCTTATTAAAATCATTTTTTTCTACAGCAGGGGCTGTTGCACAGCCAGCAGTGGCAGCTATTGGAGTTTGCCAAGCCTTAAAGGATCAGATGAAACTGGTCTTAAGGGATTTGCCAGATCAGCAGGCTCATACTCTGGCTGATTTGCCTAGAGCATTATGCTTTGCGGTTGACGCCATCAAGGATTCAATCCATCAGGCCTCCCGCCTTACGCTGTCATTAGTACACATGCGTAGACTTTTATGGCTCAAGAACTGGTCTGCTGAAGCTCCCTGTAAAAAGCTGCTAGTCAGCTTCCCATTTCATGGTGAACGCTTATTTGGCGAAGACCTGGATAAATATATCCAGAAGATTTCCAGTGGTAAAAGTACTCTCTTACCGGTTAAAAAGAGGTTTAAAGGTCCCTCTTTTAAGAGGCCTACTTCTCCAGTCCCTGGGACATCTGCTTCTAAGCAGTTCCGATGGCCTCCTCGATCAAATTCCGGAGGTAAAGCTCAGGGACAGTCACAGGGAAACAAGAAACCCTGGATCCGAAGAGGTACTAAACCAACCTCCAAGTCGGCCCTATGAAGGGCTGCCCCCACTCAAGCAGGTGGGGGGAAGACTTTGGTTGTTCGCAGAGACTTGGCGGGAAACAATCAGGAACAAATGGGTCCTCTCCGCAGTAACTCTGGGGTACAAGTTGGAGTTAAGAGTCTCCTCCTTCCCATTTTATGTGGTCAAGCGTGCCAAAAGATCCTCTGAAGAGAGGATCTCTCCTGTTGGCATTGGAACAACTATTGCTCCAAGGAGTAATTATGGAGGTTCCTATGGAAGAGTGGGGGTTGGGTTTCTACTCAAACCTCTTCACAGTCCCGAAACCAAACGGGGACGTAAGACCCATATTGAATCTAAAGGGTCTAAACAAATTCCTGGACATCCGGTCTTTTCGGATGGAGTCGATCCGGTCGGTAGCCGCTGCCCTACAAGGGGAAGAATGGTTAGCCTCGATCGACATCAAAGATGCTTACTTGCACGTTCCCATCTTTCCAGGTCATCAAAGATTTCTACGCTTTGCAGTAGAAGGGCGCCATTTTCAGTTCAGAGCCTTACCTTTCGGTCTGGCCACAGCACCACGGGTGTTCACAAAGATTCTAGCCCTACTGTTGGCTGATCTAAGAACACGAGGTGTGACGATAATGGCATACCTAGACGACCTGTTGTTGATGGACCACTCAGTTGCCAGACTAGAGGTGGTAATTCGCGATACAATCAAGTATCTGGAATCTTACGGTTGGATCAGCAACCTGGACAAAAAAGCCCTACAACCAGTCAAAAGTCTGGAATACTTGGGGCTACGGCTGGATTCAGACCAGAGAAAGATTTTCATATCGCAAGAAAAAGTATCCTCTTTGAGGGACTTGGTCCACCTGGTTGGTGCAAAAAGACAGCTGTCCATACGCCTGTGCATGAGGCTGCTGGGGAAGATGGTAGCATCATTCGAAGCTGTGCCATACGCCCAGTTCCACTCAAGGAATTTGCAAAGGGCCATACTGTCGGCCTGGAACAAAAAAGTTCAGGCCCTAGACTTCCCAATGTCCTTGTCCCCTTCTGTTCGGAAGAGTCTCAGTTGGTGGTTGATTCCCCAGAATCTGCAAAAGGGGAAATCCTTCAGTCCGATTGCTTGGAAGGTGGTCACTACAGATGCCAGCCTTACAGGCTGGGGGGGGCAGTACTGGACCAATGGTCTCTCCAGGGAAGATGGTCAGATACAGAGAAGGCCCTGCCCATCAATCTCTTAGAGATGCGAGCAGCCCGGTATGCACTAAAAGCATGGACATCCAAACTTCAAGGGTCCTCTGTCAGAATTCAATCAGACAATGCCACGACAGTGGCATATATCAATCATCAGGGGGGCACCAGGAGTCATGCAGCCCAGTGGGAAGTAAATCACATCCTGGAATGGGCAGAAAAGCATGTTCCATGCATATCCGCTGTCTTCATTCCAGGGGTGGACAATTGGAAGGCGGACTTTCTGAGTCGCCAACAGTTATGCCCGGGGGAATGGTCCCTTCATCCCGAGGTTTTCCGAGCAATATGTCAGCGATGGGGAACACCGGATGTAGATCTTCTAGCATCCAGATTCAACGCAAAGGTGGACAGGTTTGTCTCTCGGACATGGGATCCCCTCGCTTGTGGCTCGGATGCTCTGGTGTTCCCTTGGGATCAGTTCAAACTAATATATGCATTCCCACTGCTACAATTGTTGCCTCGACTCCTCCGCAGAGTCAGGTTGGAAAAGAAGCCGGTGATCCTGGTGGCTCCAGCGTGGCCCCAAAGATCCTGGTACGCGGAGATTGTAAAAATGTCTGTGGGGAGTCCTTGGACCCTTCCACGTCGTCCGGACCTGCTTTCGCAAGGACCGATATACCAACCTTCCTTACTAACTCTAGGTTTAACGGCCTGGCTATTGAATCCCACATCCTAAAAAAGAGAGGTCTCTCTAACTCTGTGGTATCTACTATAATCAATGCCAGGAAGCCTGTATCTAGGCATATTTACTATAGAGTTTGGAAGGCGTACATCACTTGGTGTGAGGCCAGAAAATGGCATCCACCTAAGTACGTTATAGGCAGAATTCTGGACTTCCTGCAGTGGGCTGTGGACAGGAAGTTTGCCTTAAGTACTATCAAGGGTCAGGTTTCGGCCTTATCAATACTATTTCAAAGGCCCCTGGCTTCGCATTCACTTGTCAAATCCTTTGTACAAGGTGTGACCCGTATTAACCCACCGGTTAAAGCTCCCATATGTCCATGGGACCTAAACCTGGTTCTATCGGTTCTGCAAAAACAACCATTTGAACCTTTGCGGTACATTTCCTTGGTTCTACTCACCAGGAAATTTTATCTTTTTAGTAGCCATATCTTTGGCTAGAAGAGTGTCGGAATTAGCCGCCATGTCCTGTAGGGAACCATATCTGGTTATTCATAAGGACAGATTAGTTCTACGTCCTCATCCAGCTTTTCTTCCTAAGGTGGTATCGAGGTTTCATTTGAACCAAGATGTGGTTCTTCCTTTCTTTTTTCCCAAACCTAGTTCGGTAGAGGAAAAATTATTACATTCCTTGGATGTAGTAAGAGCAGTTAAAGCTTATTTAAAAGCCACTGCTCAGATTTGAAGAACGGATACTTTGTTTATTCTGCCAGAAGGCCCCAGAAAGGGTCAGGCAGCATCAAAATCTACTTTAGCCAAGTGGATTCGACAGGTCATTATGCAAGCCTATGGCTTGAAAAGAAGACCGCCTCCGTTCAAAGTTAGGGCGCACTCCATGAGAGCAGTTGGAACTTCATGGGCAGCGCATCACCAGGCCTCCCTGGCCCAAATCTGTAAGGCCGCAACATGGTCTTCAGTACACACGTTCACTAGGTTCTACCAGGTGGACGTTAGAAGTCAGGAGGATGTCGCTTTTGGGCGCAGTGTGTTGCAGGCTGCAAAAGATCCTCATGTTTGATGGCGCCCAGCTTATGTATGGTGTATCCCTCCCCTCATTTGGGCATTGCTTTGGGACGTCCCACATAGTTAATACTATGTCGCTCTGTGTCCCGTAATGTACGAGAAAGAAAAAGGGATTTTTATAACAGCTTACCTGTAAAATCCTTTTCTTGGAGTACATCACGGGACACAGAGCTCCCACCCCTCTTTTGGGGACACTTATTGCTTTGCTACAAAACTCCGGATGGGAGGGGCTTATATAGGGGAGGGTACTTCCTGTCTTGGAAGTTGCCAGTGCCAGCACCTGAAGGTAATCTATATAATCCCACATAGTTAATACTATGTCGCTCTGTGTCCCGTGATGTACTCCAAGAAAAGGATTTTACAGGTAAGCTGTTATAAAAATCCCTTTTTTTGCGATTCGGCACTGCGTCGCTTTAACTGACAATTGCGCGGTCCTGCGACGTGGCTCCCAAACAAAATTTACGTCCTTTTTCCCCCACAAATAGCTTTCTTTTGGTGGTATTTGATCACCTCTGCGATTTTTTTATTTTTTTGCGCTATAAACAAAAATAGAGCGACAATTAAAAAAAAAAAAGCAATATTTTTTACTTTTTGCTATAATAAATATTCCCTAAAAATCGAAAAAAACGAAAGTTTAGTCCAATACGTATTCTTCTACATATTTTTGGTAAAAAAAATTGCAATAAGCGTATATTAATTAGTTTGCGCAAAAGTTATAGCATCTACAAAATAGAGCATAGTTTTATAGCATTTTTATTATTATTATTATTTTTTTTTTTTTTACTAGTAATGACGGCGATCAGCGTTTTTTATCGTGACTGCGACTTTATGGCGGACACATCGGACACTTTTGACACCTTTTTGGGACGATTGTCATTTTTACAGCAATCGGTGCTATAAATATGCACTGATTAGTGTGAAAATGACACTGGCAGTGAAGGGGTTAACCACTAGGTGGCGCTGAAGGGGTTAAGTGTGTCCTAGGGAGTGGTCCTAACTGTTAAAGGGCGTGGCTATGAGTGACACGTCACTGATCGCTGCTCCCGATGAGAGGGAGCATACGATCAGTGACAGTGTCACTAGGCAGAACGGGGAGATGCTTGTTTACACTTGCCTCTCCCCATTCTGCAGCTCTGTGACCCGATCGCGGGACACCGGCGGACATAGAGTCCGCGGGTCCGGTCACGGAGGTCGCAGCAGGGGTGCGTGCGCACCAACGGCGGCGCACGGCGGGAATTTCAAAGTGACGTAAATATACGTTACTTTGCCCAGCCGTGCCATTCTGCCGACGTATATGTACAGGAGGCGGTCCTTAACCGGTTAATTGACTTCTAAGTTGGCCCTAATATGTGTATGCATAAATGTGAGTTTGGGTACCTTTTTTAGATTGTAAGCTCTCTGAGGGCAGAGACTGATATGAATGTACAATTTATATGTAAAGCGCTGCATACATTGTTGGCACTGTATAAACCTGTAATAAATCCTGGCAATATTGTCAGGAACCACCCTTCTGCTTGCTTGACAGCTTCCTTCGCCTTTCAGCACAATCACTGTCCTCTGCTTGAAGCAGATTGCGAACTAAGATTAAAAGATTAGGTCATCTGCTCAGTGCAGTAAAATACATCATTCATTCAAGGGTGCTCTGTACTTTCAAAACCCCTGTTTAACATTAAAATTAGTTAATGTCATTGCCATACCTGTAGACTCACTGGTGGGGTAGATTTACCCCAAAAGATCCCAAGAGATCTCTTAAGCACTCTATAAAAAAAAAAAAATACAAAAATACAACAGCAGTCCAAGTTTAATCTCAAGCATCTCTTTCCATGTTGGTTTAGCAGAATTTTGTGTTTTGCTCATCTTCTTGTAAGCTCAATAAATGAAAAGAATAGAGCAGAGTGGACTTAAATTTGAAAAGTAAATATCTGCACACTTAAAAGTAACACCTAGAAATATTGATTGTTCTTACAAAGTACAGTGGAAATTTACATTTGTCCTAATTTCCTCATGCAAAACAGCAGTGCACTTCCCCTGTCTATGCACCCTGGTTTTGCAGCCTCATATCTGCAGTGTGAGAGCTAAGGCTCTGCTGCTTCAGGCTACTGGGGTTGGGAGATTTGGAGGGTGATTTAGTGCCATCACTTCTGTGCTGCTCTCTGTTCTAGCTGCAGCTGAAGTTGTACCTGAGGACTGGCAAGTGCAAAGAACACCCTTTGTGTGCTTCTTTCATTTTTTGGATCTGGGCTTCCTGCTGCTTCTTGGATATTCCACCATTCATCATCAGGAATAAGGAACATAACATAGGGAAGCAAAGCCCTGCCTTTACCAATATGGCAAGCCAGCAAAGAATGGTGGTGTGTATCTTGGCTCTGGTGGTTGCCAGTTGTTTGCAGTTTATGAATTGATACAGATACACACAAGATACCTTCAGCTGCCATTGTTCCCCTGCTGGGTGTCCCATGCCACCCTATACCTTTAAGGAGGGGTGGGCTCCCTCCAGGCACACCAGCCCTAATCTATCCAACTGCTATATGTGCTCCAATTTTGGAGACTCTCAAAATTATAGAGTAAAGCCTAGTAAACGGGCCGAATGTAGGACGACTTGTGGGTTGGTTCTATAAAAACTGCCCGACATTTGGCCCCTGTGTATGACAGCTGGCCTGTCACAAAAACAGCAGCCGAATTCCTCCCAATCGGAGTTCTCAGCCAATGGCTGAGAGCGCTAACCAAAGTATTCTGGCTGTCGGCGGGCCAGTTCCCCATCAAAATACAATAGCTCCGCTGTAATAACATCAGATTATTAGTATACCGGCTCCCATCTAAGCCGGCGGGATTAACGAAAAAACTATTAGTGTGTACTATGCTTTAGGACTGCAATAAACTGGGGTGCCTTGACATGGCCACTGCCGCTTACACACGTTTGCATGTGTGTACGACTAATCCCCTTGTTTTTAATATGAACGGTTAAACAGGGCCAATTTTAGTTTTGTTGCAGGCTAGCTGGTAAGGAAGGTGGGAAATGTATGTTTGTTTGTTTTTTTATGTGCTTTGCCCTTCCAAGTGCTTTTTGCTGCAAAAACTAGTTATAGGTTGGGGGTGGTTGCCAATTGTTTGTAGTTTTTGTCCTGGCCCTGAGGCGTGTTGCTGTGGCTAGTGTAAATAGACCCCGACATTGCAAATAGGGCCCAAGGCTTAACCACTTAAGCCCCGGACCATTTTGTCGCTAAAGGACCAGAGCTGTTTTCAGAATTTTGCACTGCGCTGCTTTAACTGTAAATTGTGTGAACATGCAATGTTGTACCCAAGCGAAATTTGCGTCCTTTTCTTCCCACAAATAGAGCTTTCTTTTAATGGTATTTGATTGCCTCTGCGATTTTTTATTTTTTGCGATATAAATGGAAAAAGACCCAAAATTTTGAAAAAAAATTATATTTTCTACTTTTTGTTATAAGAAAAATCGAATAAACTCAATTTTAGTCATACATTTAGGCCAAAATGTATTCAGCCACATGTCTTTAGTAAAAAAAATGTCAATAAGCGTATATTTATTGGTTTGCGCAAAAGTTATAGCGTCTACAAACTAGGGTACATTTTCTGGAATTTACACAGCTTTTAATTTATGACTGCCTATCTCATTTCTTGAGGTGCTAAAATGGCAGGGCAGTACAACCCCCCCCCCCCCCCCAAATGACCCCATTTTGGAAAGTAGACATCCCAAGGAAATTGCTGAGAGGCATGTTGAGCCCATTGAATAGTTTTTTTTTTGTCTCAAGTGATTGAATAATGACTAAAAAAAAATAAAAAATTACAAAAAGTTATCACTAAATGATATATTGCTCACACATGCCATGGTTATATGTGGAATTGCACCCCAAAATACATTTTGCTGCTTCTCCTGAGTACGGGGATACCACATGTGTGGGACTTTTTGGGAGCCTAGCCGCGTACGGGCCCCCGGAAACCAAGCACCGCCTTCAGGATTTCTAAGGGCGCAAATTTTTGATTTCACTCCTCACTACCTATCACAGTTTCGAAGGCCATAAAATGCCAAAATAGCACAAAACCCCCCCAAATGACCCCATTTTAGAAAGTAGACACCCCAAGGAAATTGCTGAGAGGCATGGTGAGTATTTTACAGCTCTCATTTGTTTTTGAAAATGAAGAAAGAAAATATGTATTTTTTTTTTTTCAATTTTCAAAACTTTGTGACAAAAAGCGAGATCTGCAAAATACTCACGATACCTCTCAGCAAATAGCTTGGGGTGTCTACTTTCCAAAATGGGGTCATTTGGGGGGGTTTTGTGCCATCTGGGCATTCCATGGCCTCTGAAACTGTGATAGGCAGTGAGAAGTGAAATCAAAAATTGACACCCTTAGAAAGCCTGAAGGCGGTGCTTGGCTTTGGGGTCCCGTACGCGGCTAGGCTCCCAAAAAGTCTCGCACATGTGGTATCCCCGTACTCAGGAGAAGCAACAGAATGTATTTTGGGGTGTAATTCCACATATGCCCATGGCATGTTTGAGCAATAGATCATTTAGTTACAACTTTGTGCAAAAAAAAATAAAATACAAAATAAATTGTCTTTTTTCCGCAACTTGTGTCAACATATAAAATATTCCATGGACTCGACATGCCTCCTCAGTATATAGCTTGGGGTGTCTACTTTCCAAAATGGGGTCATTTGGGGGGGTTTTGAACTGTTCTAGCATTTTATACACAACATTAGGAAGCTTACATCCACTCTTCTAACCACTTGAAGACCAAGCCCTTTTTGACACTTTTTGTTTACATGAAAAAGTTATTTTTTATTTTTTTTGCAAGAAAATTATGTTGAACCCCCAAACATTATATATATATATATATATTAAAGCAAAGACCCTACAGATTAAAATGGTGGGTGTTGCATTTTTTTTCTACACAGTATTTGCGCAGCGATTTTTCAAACGCATTTTTTGGGGAAAAAATACACTTTTTTTTAAATTTTAATGCACTAAAACACAATATATTGCCCAAATGTTTGATGAAATAAAAAAGATGATCTTAGGCCGAGTACATAGATACCAAACACGACATGCTTTAAAATTTCGCACAAACGCGCATTGGCGACAAACTACATACATTTTTAAAAGCCTTTACAGGTTACCCCGTTAGATTTACAGAGGAGGTCTACTGCTAAAATTACTGCCCTCGATCTGACCTTCGCGGTGATACCTCACATGCATGGTGCAATTGCTGTTTACATATGACGCCAGACCGACGCTTGCGTTCGCCACTGGGCAAGGGCAGGACAGGGGTGCTTTTTTATTTATTTTTTTATTATTAATTTTGCTTTTTTATTTTATTTTTAAACTGTTCCTTCCATATATTTTTTTTTTTATCATTTTTATTGTTATCTCAGGGAATGTAAATATCCCCTATGATAGCAATAGGTAGTGACAGGTACTCTTTTTTTGAAAAAACTGGGGTCTTCTAGACCCTAGATCTTTCCTCTGCCCTCAAAGCATCTGACCACACCAAGATCGGTGTGATAAAATGCTTTCCCAATTTCCCAATGGCGCTTTTTATATCCGGGGGGGGGGACATTCCCTCCCACTGCTTGTAAAAGCAGTCCAGAGGCTAATTAGCCACTAGGATTGCTTTTACATGAAAGCCGGCCGCTGGCTGAAAAGAATGATACCAAGATGATACCTAAACCCGCAGGCATCATTCTGGTATAAACATTCAAAGTCCAGCAACATACCAGTACGTTGCTGGTCCTTGTTGGACATGTATTGTAATCTTTTTTTTTCATGCAGCCTGTTGGCTGAACGAAAAAGAGATTGATCGGTGGGTATGCCCACCATTAGAATACCGCCCTTCATCCACCCACTTCTAATGATGGGTATACACACACCATTTATATATGCCGAAGCATGGGGGCATCCTCCCGCAAAAAAGTTATGCCGCACACACATGGTCGGACTTTTCCACGGGCAAGCCTCCGTCGGAATTTCAACCGTATGTACGCGGCATTAGGAGCAAAATTGCTCCTCCGCCCCTGCTGCCCCCATGCTTCGGCATATATGCTTCTTTTTTTTTAACTGTGGTGGTGAAATCACCTCCTACAGCACTGGAGCCGCAGGGATCAGGCCTGTCTCTGCGAACGCTGCAGTTATGTGTGTTGTGTTTTGTAAGTGACAGTGATCGATCGATACTGCACTTGGGTGGCCTGGGCTGAACGGAAGGGCAAAACGCAGGTGCTAGCAGGTATCTGGGCTGATCCCGCTAACACTGCGTTTTTGGGAACCCTAAACTGCTGGGGACGCTAGTATAGATCTGATCAGATCAGATATTGATCTGTTCAGATACTATACCTCTAAGGGAGGTGTATGCTTCACGCGTGGGTGTTGGCGTTACTGGCACTAACCTGACGCTGCCTGGGGTGTGACGCAGACCCTCTCTGACGCGAAAACCTAATTGATATCACCCGCCGGGCGATCAGGGGGTTAAACCTTTATTGGGTTATATACGGCGGGTGCCCTGACACTATAAAAAGCAAATTAACTAACCAGCGTCACCCGTAACACTTATATGGTGATCACTGGTGAAAGGGTTAACTAGGGGCAATTAGGGGGTTAAAACCTTTATTAGGTAATATATGGGGGTCCCTGACGCTATATAAAAACCTGACGGGGAACCTAAAAATAATTACTGGCTACCGATCGGCATCACCGACACTAAGACAGCGATTGCTTAGCGACAGTGGTGATAGGGGGTGAAAGGGTTACCTGGGGGGCGATCAAGGGGGTTAAACCTTTATTAGATAATATATGGGGGTACCTGACGCTATAAAAACCTGCGGCGAACCTTAAAAAAATTACTGGCTACCGATCGGCATCACCGACACGAAGACAGCGATCAGAAAAATGATCGCTTAGCTGCAGTGGTGATAGGGGGTGAAAGGGTTACCTGGGGGGCAATCAAGGGGGTTAAACCTTTATTGGATAATATATGGGGGTACCTGACGCTATAAAAACCTGCGGCGAACCTAAAAAAAATTACTGGCTACCGATCGGCATCACCGACGCTAAGACAGCGATCAGAAAAATGATCGCTTAGCGACAGTGGTGATAGGGGGTGAAAGGGTTATCTGGGGGGCGATCAGGGGGTTAAACCTTTATTAGGGGGGGGTTAGGGGGCTACACTGGACCTAAAACTAACTTACTCTTTCGTCCATGGACCGACACAGCTTCTCTATTGACAAAGTGGGTATTATCCGTTAATTAGGAGTGACTAGGCAGAAAAACTTGTAAAAAGTGTTGCATCACACCTTCTACAGTACCGCCCAGGGGGCGGACCCTCCGGGTATAACCTCTCAGTCTGCATCTTCGCAGATCAGTTTTTTTCTGTCTAGCAAGGAGTCGGACATGGCTCCCTTCGGGCCCATTGGTCCGGGGGAAAAAGATATATATTTTTTTGCTACATTTTTGTTTCCTGCGATCTTCGATCAACTGCCGACTGGGTGACAGGCTGGATCCTCGATCCTTGTAGTCTCCCCAGTTTCGGCCATCGAGCGTGTGCCGATCCTAGCTACGCGCTGGGTTTTCCACGACATGCCCGTCGCTCCACGGGTGGCCGGTGAGCCTACGCTCCAGGGCCTGCATCGGACCGCTCAGCTTCGGCTGACCTTACGGCCGAGTCGCAGCAGCCTGTCCGGTGAGCGTCACGCTCCAGGGCATACATATGATCGTCCCTTTTGGGTCCAATCACAGCATGCCTGGCCAACAGTCACCTTCCGTGCGCGGACGATGACCTGTTTGGAATGTCTTCCAGCATAATACATGCAGGATAGGTAAGTAAAACTCCCCTGCCTCGGCTGGGTGATTTAGCTGGACATTCCTGGAGAGATCAAGTAAGTAGTTGTGGCCCTTTTCTTCCCTCTCTCCCTGCCTTTCCCTCCTCCCTGGGCTTCTAGCTAAAGGTTGCTCTGTGCTGGGGGTCACCTAGGGGGTTCCACTGGAGCGGGGCTGGCTATAACTAACATTTAAAAGAAATGTAATTTCTGCTTACCTGTGTTTGTGTGCTTCCTCCTCCATGCTGTCGGCGGCCATTTTGAGGTGGTCCATGCCGAGTTCGGCCTCTTGTGACTGCCCGGTGGCCATCTTCCTGTGGTTCGGCCACACCCACTGGCCCCTATCAGCTGATCGGCGGCCATGTTTGTCCACCCTGTATGCATATATTGCCGTTCGGCGGCCATGTTTGTCCACCCTGTATGCATATATTGCCGTTCGGCGGCCATCTTTTTTGTGGGCTATGGCTGCATGACCTCTATCTTCGGTCGGCGGCCATTTTCTTAGAGCCCACATTATCTTCCATACAGACGTTTTTGGCAACCATTTTGCGAGAGCCTCCGGCCTCTAGGGTGCATTACACTGGTGCGAAAATTCACACAGGAAATGCTGATAAAAGAGGCAGACTGACACAGCAGCAGAGGGACAGCATCACAGGCGCAGCACACGGCAGCATAGCAGTACCTATCCAGGGTGGTGAGTCCTCTGGGTGACCCAGTCTCTCTGCAGCACAGGACGGTGGCCTATTGATATCTTGCCTGGAGCCCTGTGAGTGTCAGCGTGTGGTCAGCATGGCATCTGAGCCAGATGTCTTCTCCCCTGAAACACCAGATTTAGCAGCTGGTGCCCCTGAGGTGTCTATGAATGCTATGACGGCAATCCTAGAGGCGTTTGCTGCCAGGGTGGAAGCAGCACACGGGAATACAGGGGGTAGTAAACGCCCCGTCCCCTGCAAGCTTCTGGGGATAATTCTGATGCAGAACCAGGTCCAGCTACGGCTCTGGGCCCAGATTCTGGCGCATCAGAGACTGCAGACCGTGACCGGACAGTGAGGATGACTCCAAGTCCAGGTCAGTACGCAAGACGGCTTTGATATCTGACCTTATTACTGCAGTGCGGGATATGCTAAAGTTGGAAAATACTGCAGAAGCAGCAGAGACTCCGGTCCACTTGGGTTTCATAAACCTGCCCGCACTGCTAAGGTGTTCCCTTGTGTGTCTTTTGATAAACTCTTATACAAGGAATGGGAGAACCCAGTGAGGGTCTTTACAGCCCCAAAGAGGTTTGCGGTACGGTACCCCTTTGAGGAGAGTTTTCTGAAGAAATTGACCTCTCCCCCTATAGTGGACCCTCCGGTGTCCAGACTTAATAGAGCCACCACAATTCCTGTAGAAGGGGCTCCTGTTTTCAAGGACCCTGTGGATAAGAAGGCTGAAGTCTCGCTTGCTACCTATACTCAGTGGTAGGCTCGGCAGTACGCCCGGCATTGGCGGGGGCCCTAGTGTCTCACACACTTACTGAATGGGCAAGATTGCTACTCCAGGGGTTAAGGAGCAAGATGCTCCTCCTGATGAGATAACATTGGCCGACCAGTTGGTCCAGGGCCTTAGGTTTCTCTGCGAGTCAGACATGAATACTATTCCCCTGCTGTCTAAAACTAAGGTTTATGCAGTAGCAATACGCCGCCTGATCTGGCTAAAAGGCTGGTCTGCGGACCAGACTTCCAAGAAAGCCCTGTTGGATCTGCCTTTTAAGGGCGACAGACTTTTTGGGGCTTCTCTGGATGACATCATCAAGGATGCCACAGGAAGTAAAAGCACTTTGCTTCCCCAAATTAGCATGGGTAAGGGGCCACGCCAAGGGGCAAGGGCCCTCCTTTACTGCACACAAGCGTTTTTTTCGTCCCCCTAGGGCGACAGGGAAAAGACCCCAGGCCGATAAAGGGCCTGCCCAAGGACAAAAGCGTCCTTGGTCCCGCATACCCAATAAGCCTGCGGACAAATTTGCGTCTGCATGAAGGTCCACCCTCACCCAGCTCTCGGCTGGGGGGACGTCTTCACAAATTTGCGACTCAGTGGACAGCTCTAATCTCCGACAGGTGGGTTTGCGAAGTAATCTCCTCAGGCTACAAGATGGAGTTTCTCTCTTGTCCCCCGGACAGATTCAACACCTCCAATCTCCAGAGGAAAGGAAAAACGTACTGCTCAAAAGCTTGAGAATTCACCAAAGCTGCTTCCACCCGGTCACTCACACAGGTGCTGGCTCTGCACTGATGCATGGGAGAAAAAGAAACCCTGGACTGCCGCACTCTGTATAGACAGTTATTTATTCCAAAATTTCAAGTAAAAAATCCAAATTCAAAATAAATCCATAGATCCAAAACAACAAATGCAGATAGTGTGCATGCAGGGAAGGGTGGCTAATGCGTTTCACGTCACGAATTGACGCTTACTCATAGCTATGAGTAAGCGTCAATTCGTGACGTGAAACACGTTAGCCACCCTTCCCTGCATGCACACTATCTGCATTTGTTGTTTTGGATCTATGGATTTATTTTGAATTTGGATTTTTTACTTGAAATTTTGGAATAAATAACTGTCTATACAGAGTGCGGCAGTCCAGGGTTTCCATTTCTCCCATACCTCCAATCTCCAGCTACTACCGACCCGTCGGGAGGCCCTGTATAGGGCGGTCCAGGGTCTACTGGAACGCGGGGTAGTTATTCCAGTTCCAGAACTGGAACGGGGTTTTCTTTTTCGTACATCACGGGACACAGAGCGACTTAGTCATTACTAATGGGTTATATAGATACCTTCAGGTGCTGGCACTGGCAACTTCCAAAACCGGAAGTACCCTCCCCTATATAAGCCCCTCCCATCCGGGAGTACCTCAGTTTTTTGCCAGTGTCTAAGGTGTTGGCCAAAGAGTAACATGTGTTTTCACTGGGCTTGCGTACAGGTTCTTTTATGGGCCTCAGTAAGCTGTTCCGGATCCGACCAAAAAAGCTTCATAGCTAAACGGTCGGTACCCGGGCCTTGCAACAGAAGAGCAAGGTTTTGCCTGTAATGCCTCTCTTAGGAGGGCTGGACCCTGGGATCCAGAGCTCTGGTCATACCCACGACCAAGATGTTGTCTGTGCAGGGTGCTATACAGGTCCAGGGGAGTGGAATCCTTGGGAACCCGGTCCCTGAAGGTTTAATTACAATGCCTGCCGTGATAGGTGAAGTTTGGGCTTCTGTGGACCAAACAAAGTCCTGCGGCGGGGAAGAGTTAAGTGGGGGCCCCCAGGAACTTGGTTCTATTGGGGGACCCCCAAGCCTAATTTGTCTTTCTGTCTGTTACCTAACGGTATTCCCGCTAAATATCTGTGCATGCCTGTAACTACTGGAAAATGTAAAATTTTAATAGTAGTCAAGAAAAAAAAAAAAAAAAGGGAGACCGAGGTACCTGTGTTAAACCACTAGAGGCCGCTGTGGTCCATTTTTTTCCTGTCATGTGGATCTTTTTCTTTTCAAGTCAAAAGATCTAGGCAGTTGGTAAGTTCTCTATGGGAATCCACTTCCTCTGCCCTGTTGCTGCGCTCATCCACCGCACAGGCCCTCCGGCAAAAAGGGCCCTGGCTCCTAGTCCCTGCTTATTTTTCAAAAAAAGCGCCGAAGGCGCACGGGCGTGCGCGCGCGTGCACGCGCCTCCTATGTAGAGATGAGCGGAAAAAAAGGGGCGGGGCTGGTGGATGACGCTCGATGCGCGCCACGGCGCTTCTGCGCATGTGCAGGCGTCCCAGCATGGATAAAAGACACAGTACAAGTGTCAGCTGGATGCAAACAGAGCTAGCAACAAAACGGTGGCACACAGAGGCGGTTGATGCAGGCATCCCCATAGAAAGGCACTTTAGTGGACACCAGCTGGTATATAGCAGCAACTGTGCTAGACTATTACCAGTAAAAGTGGTGTATGACGGGAATACCTCAGCTCTGTGCTTAAAGGATATGTCGTCCAGACGCTCTGGAAATAAATCTTCCAAGAAGCGAAAGGGGTCTCCATCGGGCTCTGAGGATTTTGGGCATGCTTGTACTGCACCAATCTCCCCTGAAATTTCAGAGGTTAGTAGCCGTAGGAACCCCGCAGGAGTACCTGGTGCTGCGGCTGTCCCCAGTCCACCTGCTCCTGTATATATAACAGAGGAGGTTTTTTTCCTCAGCTCTGGGAGGATTGGAAGAGAGATTAACAGCATTGATCGCTGCTTCCCTGTCACAGGGAAAGCACGTCCGATCTCCGTCTCCTCCTTCAGAGTGCCTGTTAGTGGAGGAACAGCCCCACACAGAGATGGACCTACCTGAAGGGGATCAGGATGAGGTTGATCGGTTATAGAGGAATCAACAGTGGAAGAACCTTTCTCAGCATCTCAGGCTGAAAGATTATGGGTTCAGTCTCTGACTAACATGGTCCGATCAGCATTTAAAATGCCTCTTGCGGAGCCATCAACCACTACTGTCTCCTCGCTGGGGTCGCTAAAAGCTCCCCAGACTGTCTGTTCCTTCCCAATCCACCCCTTATTGGAAGGGCTTATTTACCAGGATTGGGAGCATCCTGATAAAATATTTACTCCCCCCAAGAGATATCCGGTGATCTATCCCATGGAGGATAAGTTCATACAAAACTGGAAGGTGCCCACAGTGGACGCAGCCATCTCTTTTGTGAATAAATCACTGACATGTCCAGTAGATAATGTTCCAATGTTCAAAGACCCAATAGATAAAAAATTGGAGTCTTTACTAAAATCTGCTTTCTCTACAGCAAGCATGGTGACACAACCTGCAGTAGCAGCTATTGGGGTCTGCCAAGCAGTGAAGGATCAGTTGAAACAAGTCTTAAGGGACTTACCAGATCAGCAGGCTCTTGCCCTAGCTGACCTACCCAGAGCCTTGTGTTTTGCGGTGGACGCCATAAAGGATACAATCCAACAGGCCTCCCGCTTTACGCTGTCTGTAGTACATATGCGTAGGCTTCTATGGCTCAAAAACTGGTCTGCTGAGGCTCCCTGTAAGAAATTGCTGATTAGCTTCCCATTTCATGGAGAACGCTTATTTGGAGAAGATCTGGACAAGTATATCCAGAAAATTTCTGCCGGTAAAAGTACACTCTTGCCGGTTAAGAACAAAGTTAGAAGTCCTTCTTTTAAGAGGCCTACTTCTCCAGTCCCGGGCACATCGGCTGTGAAACAGTTCCGACGGCCTCCGCGGTCAAATCCAGGGGGCAGAAATCAGGGACAATCACAGGGTAACAAGAAACCCTGGGTCAAGAGAGGTACGAAACCTCCCCCCAAGTCATGAAGGGTTGCCCCCACTCAATCGGGTGGGGGGAAGACTTCAGTTGTTCACAGAGACCTGGCGGGACACCATCAGAGACAGATGGTGATCTCCGCAGTAAGTCTGGGATACAAGCTGGAGTTAAGACACTCCTCCTGCCCATTTTATGAGGTCAAACGTGCCAAGCGATCCCCAGAAGAGAGGATCCCTCCTTCTGGCACTAGAACAACTATTGCTCCAAGGTGTAATCATGAAGGTTCCCTTGGAAGAATGCGGGTTCGGGTTTTACTCAAACCTCTTCACAGTCCCCAAACCAAATGGGGACGTGAGGCCCATATTAAATCTAAAAGGGCTAAACAAATTCCTACATATCAGGACTTTTCGGATGGAGTCGATCCGATCGGTGGCCACCGCCCTACAAGGGCAGGAATGGTTAGCCTCGATCGACATAAAGGATGCTTATCTGCATATTCCCATCTTTCCGGCCCATCAGAAATTTCTACGCTTTGCAGTAGAAGGGCGCCATTTTCAGTTCAGAGCCTTACCTTTCGGTCTGGCCACAGCACCACGAGTGTTCACAAAAATTCTGGCCCCACTATTGGCCAATCTAAGAACACGGGGTGTAACGATAATGGCATATTTAGACGACCTGCTACTAATAGACCACTCAGTGGAAAAACTGGAAGTAGCTATTCACGAGACAATCAAGTATCTGGGATATCACGGTTGGATTATCAACCGAGACAAGTCAGCTCTAAGACCAGTCAAAAGTCTGGAATACTTGGGGCTAAGGCTGGATTCAAATCAGAGAAAGATTTTCTTACCTCCAGAGAAGGTGTCGTCTTTGAAAGATTTGACCCACTTAGTGGGTACAAAAAGAAAACCATCCATACGCCTGTGCATGAGGCTGCTGGGAAAAATGGTGGCTTCATTCGAAGCAGTACCCTACGGTCAATTCCATTCAAGGAACTTGCAGAGGGCCATACTGTCAGCCTGGAACAAAAAAGTTCAGGCTTTAGACTTACCAATGTCCCTGTCCCCTTCCGTTCGCAAGAGCCTCCATTGGTGGTTGGTGCCCCAGAATCTGGAAAAAGGGAAACCCTTCAGTCCGGTTTCTTGGAAGGTGGTCACTACAGATGCCAGCCTCATAGGCTGGGGGGCAGTACTGGAGCAATGGTCTCTCCAGGGCAAGTGGTCAGAAGCAGAGAAGGCCCTGCCCATCAATCTCTTAGAGATACGAGCAGCCCGGTATGCCCTAGTAGCATGGACATCCAAACTCCAAGGGTCCCCTGTCAGAATTCAATCAGACAATGCCACGGCAGTGGCATATATCAATCACCAGGGTGGCACCAGGAGTCGTGCAGCCCAGAGGGAAGCGAATTGCATCCTAAAATGGGCAGAAAGATATGTCCCAGCCATATCCGCGGTTTTCATCCCAGGAGTGGAATATTGGAGAGCGGACTTTCTAAGTCGCCAGCAATTATGCCCGGGGGAATGGTCTCTTCACCCCGAGGTTTTTCCAGGCAATATGCCAGCGGTGGGGAACACCGGATGTAGATCTGCTAGCATCCAGATTCAACGCAAAGGTGGACAGATTTGTGTCTCGCACAAGGGATCCCCTAGCTTGCGGCTCGGATGCCCTAGTGTTCCCTTGGGATCAGTTCAAGCTGATATATGCATTCCCACCGCCACAATTGTTACCGCGATTAATCCGCAGAATCCGGGTAGAAAAGAAACCGGTGATTCTGGTGGCTCCAGCGTGGCCCCGAAGAGCATGGTACGCGGAGATCGTAAAGATGTCAGTGGGGAGTCCTTGGACCCTCCTACATCGTCCGGACCTGCTTTCGCAGGGACCGATATACCACCCTTCCTTACAAGCCCTAGGTTTGACGGCCTGGCTATTGAAGCCCACATTCTAAAAAAGAGAGGTCTCTCTAATCCGGTGGTATCTACCATGATCAATGCCAGGAAGCCGGTATCCAGGCAGATCTATTATAGGATCTGGAAGGCGTACATCGCGTGGTGTGAGGCCAAGAAATGGCATCCGCGTAAGTACGTAATAGGTAAGATTCTGGACTTCCTACAGTGGGCTGTGGATAGGAAGCTTGCCTTGAGTACTATCAAGGATCAGATTTCGGCCTTGTCAATATTTTTTTCAAAGGCCCTTGGCTTTGCATTCATTAGTCAAAGCTTTCATATAAGGAGTGATGCGTATTAGCCCTCCGGTTAGTATTCCCATATGTCCATGGGACTTAAACCTGGTTCTGTCGGTTCTACAGAAACAACCGTTTGAACCATTGCAGCACATTTCCTTGGTTCTTCTCACCAGGAAATTGATTTTCTTAGTAGCCATTTGTTCGGCTAAAAGAGTATCGGAATTAGCCGCCATGTCCTGTAAGGAGCCATATCTGGTTGTCCATAAGGACAGAGTAGTATTACGTCCTCACCCAGCCTTTCTTCCTAAGGTGGTATCGAGGTTTCATTTGAACCAAGATGTGGTTCTTCCTTCTTTTTTTCCCAAACCTACCTCGGTAGAGGAAAAGTTATTGCATTCTTTGGATGTAGTAAGAGCAGTTAAAGCTTATCTAAAAGCCACTGCTCAGATTCGTAGAACGGATACTTTGTTTGTTCTGCCGGAAGGCCCCAGAAAGGGTCAGGCAGCATCAAAATCTACTTTAGCCAAGTGGATTCGACAGGTCATAATACAAGCCTATGGCTTGAAAAGGAGACCGCCTCCGTTCAAAGTTAGGGCGCACTCCACAAGAGCAGTTGGAACTTCATGGGCAGTGCATCACCAGGCCTCCCTGGCTCAAATCTGTAAGGCCGCAACATGGTCTTCAGTACACACGTTTACTAGGTTCTACCAGGTGGACGTTAGAAGTCAGGAGGATGTCGCCTTTGGGCGCAGTGTGTTGCAGGCCGCAAAAGATCCTCATGCCTGATGGCGCCCAGCTTATGTATAGTGTATCCCCCCCCTCATTTGGCATTGCTTTGGGACGTCCCATTAGTAATGACTAAGTCGCTCTGTGTCCCGTGATGTACGAAAAAGAAAAAGGGATTTTTATAACAGCTTACCTGTAAAATCCTTTTCTTGGAGTACATCACGGGACACAGAGCTCCCACCTCTCTTTTTTGGCGACACTTATTGCTTTGCTACAAAACTGAGGTACTCCCGGATGGAAGGGGCTTATATAGGGGAGGGTACTTCCGGTTTTGGAAGTTGCCAGTGCCAGCACCTGAAGGTATCTATATAACCCATTAGTAAGGACTAAGTCGCTCTGTGTCCCGTGATGTACTCCAAGAAAAGGATTTTACAGGTAAGCTGTTATAAAAATCCCTTTTTTACTCAAATCTGTTCTTTGTGCCGAAGGAGGGGGTTCGTCCAAGCTTGGATCTCAGAGCCCTCAATTGCTTTGTGAAGGTACAAAGATTTCGGATGGAGTCGGTTCGATCTGTAGTCACGGCTCTCCATCCGGGGGACTTTCTGGCCTCCTTGGACATCAAGGACGCATACCTGCATGTCCCCATATACTCCAGACACCAGAGGTTTCTGCGATTTGCTATCGGGAAGGACCACTACCAGTTTGTGGCCCTCCCGTTGGGCCTTGCCTCAGCACCCAGGACGTTCAACAAGGTGCTTGCTCCGATTCTGGCACTTCTAAGACAGCGGGGTATCGCTATCACAGGCTACTTGGACGACCTTCTGCTGAAGGCCCCTTCAAGCTCAGAATTAGAGGTAAGCGTGTCCATTACCTGTCAGACTCTTCGAGACTGTGGTTGGATACTAAACACGCAAAAGTCAGTATTGGTGCCCACTCAACTTCTAGTGTACCTGGGGTTGATTCTGGATTCCTCAGAGGCAAAGGTATTCCTCCCTGTGGAGAAGTTGCAGACCCTCCTGGCTGCAGTACGGCAGCTGACTTCCAGGAATTGGTTGTCACTCCGTTTTTGCATGCGAGTGTTGGGCCTCATGGTAGCCTCCTTCGAGGCGGTCCCATATGTTCAATACCACACTCGAGTGTTACAGAAGGAAGTTCTGTCCAGATGGAACAGATGCCCTTCATCTCTGGATTATCAAATCCGAGTGAGCCACCTAGGCAGGAGATCCCTGGTATGGTGGCTGACAGCACCGGCTCTAATGGCCGGGAAGTAATTTCTTCCGGTTTACTGGATAGTGATCATGACGGACGCCAGCCTTACAGGTTTGGGGGGCAGTCTGGGGTGTCCAGTCGGCGCAAGGTCGCTGGACCCCAGAGGAAGCCCTCCTGCCGATTAATGTCCTGGAGATCCGGGCGATCAAGCTGTGCCTCTTCAAATGGTCTCAGAGACTGCAAGGACATCCAGTCAGGATCCAGTCAGACAACGCCACAGCAGTGGCATATGTCAATCATCAAGGAGGAACAAGAAGTTCAGCTGCAGCATCGGAGGTTGCTCGCATCCTGAAGTGGGCAGAGAAGAGCGTACCGGCACTATCGGCCGTGTAGATTCCGGGTGTGGAAAACTGGCAGGCGGACTACCTGAGCCGCCAGATGCTGGACCAGGGAGAAGGGTCCTTACACCCGGAGGTGTTCCAACTCCTCTGCCAAAGATGGGGCACACCAGACGTAGATCTTCTGGCTTCCCGACTCAATCGGAAGGTATTGAGATTTGTGGCCTGGTCAAGAGACCCATGGGCAGACGCAACGGACGCGTTGGTAGCATCGTGGGGTCAGTATCGGCTAATCTATGCCTTCCCTCCCTTAAGGCTTCTTCCTCTTCTGCTCCGCAGAGTGGAGGCAGAGGGAATTCCAATGATCCTAATCGCTCCAGATTGGTCTCAGCGTCCTTGGTAAGCCGATCTAGTACGTCTGGTAGCAGACGTCCCCTGGCGCCTACCACTACGGAAGGACCTGCTATCGCAAGGTCCCATACTCCATCCTGCTTTACGGTCACTGGCTTTAATGGCATGGCTATTGAGAACCAGGTACTGAGAGACCGGGGCCTGTCAGATTCAGTAATCTCTACTATGAGAAGTGCTCGGAAACCGTCCTCTAGGAAGGTTTATCACCGCACTTGGAAGGCCCACATCTCCATGTGTGAGGAAATGAAATGGCATTCGCGTACTTATTTAATTTCCAGAATCCTGCTGGTTTTACAGCATGGGGTGGACCAAAGGCTTGCCCTAAGTACGATTTAAGAGACAGATATCTGCCCCCTGGCTGTCTTTTTTCAGCGACCCCTGGCGGCTCACTCTCTCGTGAGTACATTTGTGCAGGGGGTTCGACATGTGGCCCCTCCGGTCCTTCCCCTGTTACTTCCGTGGGACTTGAACCTGGTCCTCTCGGTGCTTCAGAAGGCACCGTTTGAGAATATTAGAGATATTCCCCTGTTGACACTTTCTCAGAAAGTGGTCTTTTTGGTGGCTGTTACGTCAGTTAGACGAGTCTCTGAGCTGGCAGCCTTGTCCTGCAAGGCTCCCTATTTGATTTTCCACAAGGATAAGGTGGTGCTGCCGCCGCAGCCTTCCTTTCAAAAGTCGTTTCGGCTTTTTATCTCAATGAAGACATTGTACTTCCATCCTTGTGTCCTCAGCCGTCGAATCCTAAGGAGTCGGCGTTGCATTCCTTGGACGTTGTCCGAGCTTTGAGAGTATACCTATCTGCTACTTCCCGGTTCCGGAAGTCAGACTCACTGTTTGTTTCGGTGGCTGGTCCCAAGAAGTGCCAAGCAGTCTCATCGGCCACCATCTCTAGGTGGATCCGACAGATAATAATCCAGGCTTACGCCTTAAAGGGTCAAGCGCCCCCCTTCCCGGTCACGGCGCATTCGACCAGGGCAATAGGTGCCTCTTGGGCTTTCCGACATCAAGCGTCTGTTTCCCGATTATGTAAAGCGGCGACTTGGTCGTCCGCTCACATTTTCACAAAATTCTACAAAATTGATGTAGGTGCATCTTCGGATGCCTCTTTCGGCCGCAAGGTTTTACAAGCGGCTGTTTAGAGTTGCAGCTCCTCCGTTGGAGGAGTGCTGTTTTGTGTTTGGGGTGAAGTTTATTTTTATGCTGTTACCACCCCTCGTTTTTTCTCTGACGCTGCTTTGGGACGTCCCACTTTGTCAATAGAGAAGCTGTGTCGGTCCATGGACGAAAGAGTAAATAGGATTTTTTACTCACCGTAAAATCCTTTTCTCTGAGTCCATGGACCGACACAGCACCCACCCCTCCTTTTAAGTTTGTACTGCTTTTTGACGAACTGATCTGCGAAGATGCAGACTGAGAGGTTATACCCGGAGGGTCCGCCCCCTGGGCGGTACTGTAGAAGGTGTGATTCAACACTTTTTACAAGTTTTTCTGCCTAGTCACTCCTAATTAACGGATAATACCCACTTTGTCAATAGAGAAGCTGTGTCGGTCCATGGACTCAGAGAAAAGGATTTTACGGTGAGTAAAAAATCCTATTTTAGTGACACTTTTACAGTCACAAATGTCACTGATTGCAGTGATCAGTAAATAAATGGTCACTGCAATCAGTGACACTGTGACTGGGGGCTGGGGGGGGCGATTTTATGTGCCTATGTGTCCTGTTGTCAGTGTAGTGTTTTGTGCACTAACCTGGCATCTTCTCTTGTGCGGCGCTCGGTATATGTGAGCGCCGCAGGAGAGATGACATCACTTCCTCTGTTTACATTACACAGTCAGGGAAGCTTTCTCATTCGCCGGGAGCGATCGCGAGGGGGTGGCCGGAATCGAACGGCCGTCCCCTCATCCCGGATCGCTCCTGAACAATTAACCACCGCTCACTGTAAAGAAGGGGGGTCCCCAACTATACAAAGGCGATCACGTAGATATACGTGATTCTGCCTGTCGGTGCCATTCTGCCGACGTATATTTACAGTGGGCGGTCGTTAAGTGGTTAAGGATTTTCCACTCCTCCATTTAGCTTTTTTAAGCACAGGAAAAGTCTTCTGGGTGGTATAAACAACTTCTACGCCTTCCAAATTAAATTTTTGTGCGTTTTAGATGTTCATGCTTTAAAGTTTTAGGCACAGTTAGTCGTATTTTGATTGTCTACTTGGTTTCCTGGATGCACAGTTTTTTTTTTTTTCTCTAAACACCGCTAAACTGACCACACCTAAACACAGGTAAACACAGTGTGACTGGCACCCTTGAAAAATCTGCATGATTTTATATGCGTTTAGAAATGTCCTAAACCGAGGTTTGACATGAATAAAGATTCTTGTCTTGTGTGTCCCTTATAATGGCTTTTGAAAGCACTAAGTGTTGGTGAGATTTTCTCATAAATGAGCCATTCTTTAAAGATTGTCCCTTTTTTAAAGTGACAGGCTAATTGGCAAGTTGCAGGATGAAGTAGGAGTGGTTGGGCAGCTCTTCACTCGGTAGAGTTTATTTTTGCTGTTCTGGGTCCCCTCTATGAATTCCATATTAAATGCTCATTTGGAAGGTTGGCAAATATTTAGATCACCCTCGAGCTCTGTGACCTGCCGACCTTCCAGCACATTCTTCAGAGGAGCTCTGTCTTTCTACGTTTTACTGCACGGAATAAAATTACAGTTGTGTTTTCTGAGTGGGCCAAACCAAACACACATTGTTCCTCCAGCACTGCTTTCTTGCAGTTGGTGTGTATTTTGTCAAGTTCCTGTGGTGGTTTTATAATGGGGCAGGAGCATTGTGGGGTTTTTCAATTAATCTGGCTTTTGTGTGCTTACTGCTATGCAAATGTGGAATTCACAGTCTTTTAGGGGCTTCTGGGAAGGCTGTGTACCAACTTTATTGCCCTTGCTGCCTCTACAAAACCCATATTTAAACTAGATTGCTAATAACCTTTTTCTCCTCCTTAACCCAGACAAGATTTCCTGGACCAAGTTCACAAAGTCTTTTGCGTTTTCCACTTAAAAAAATGTTAAAATGAAAAAAATTTTTGCAAATACTTTTTTTGCGCATGCACATACACGTTCGAAGTTTAGGTCTTTGAAGCTTTTGACTGTTGATACAAATATTTATTTTTTTTCAAAGTGTTCAGTCGGTGAAATAGGAGCATTACGCCAGGGGAGTTATAGCACAGTTTGCAATTTTTATTATTTTAACAGACGGTTGTATTTAACTTAATATTTTTTCCCACAATTTTCTGAACAGCATTAATATCCACATGATAATTCTAAAACCATGTTGTAAATGTAAAGGAGTTGACAACTGCTTTCTTGGTAGAGCTTGGTAATTTTTTTGTAATTTAAAAAAAAAACAAATTGCCTTTTTTTATTTTTTTCGATTTTAAACGTGTTTATTAAAAAGTAGTATAAACAACATCTTAGGCTGGCCATTTGTTAAACAATTTTCTTGTACAACTTTCCTTTAGATTTAACAAAACCGTATACTATGGTGTCAAACCTTAACACTTTATACTTGTATGCAATCAGGCCCTTGCACTACATAGTTAAATCTAAAGGAAATGTAGTTTTTATAATGTATGGTTGTTTTAAAAGAAAACACATTTCAGGAGTTATGTTTTTTTTTGATTAATACAACTACTTTACATTTTTTGTAATAAACTAACATGTTAATAATATTGGTAGTCTATAACTTTGATGTTTTCTTAAAACTTTTCTACACAGGGAGCAAATAAAAAAAAATTACTTTTATATTTGATTGATCACATGTCTTGTAATTTTATTAATTTCCAGTTTATTAAATGTAGCCATTAAGAAAAATGTAGGAGGATTTGCAACATTTTAGGATTGTTTTTGCAGTGATTTTTTTTTTTTTTTTTTTTTTATTTGTGATCGCCTCTATAGTATCACTTCATGTTAAATTTTTTAATGTTTTTACCTAATTTTTTTAAATTGAAAATCCTCTTTCATAACAGTAATTTTATAGTTTGGTTTCTCTAAGCCATTTCCAATTATGCTATTATTATTATTATTATTATTATTATTATTATTATTATTATGCTAGTTATTACACAAATCTCCCATTTTGCTTGACATTTTTAAGTTTTAGATTTGAAGTCTAAAATATAAAATTTATTATTTTTTTAAATCAATGTACATTTTATTTTATTGGTGTTGGCATTCCAATTGTTCAGAAATGCCTCTCTTGAATGCAACAGTTTTCAGTTTTATGTCTTTTGGGATTACATTTTTATCTTTACCTATCTTGGCGTTCATTAGTTCAAACTATAACTTATCTTAAGCTCATTATGCCCCTTTTGTGTTATCTTGTATTAAAATCTGTCAGCTATGACTGGTCTTCCAGGCACAGTCAGCGGAGCAGAATAAGTTAATTATTTACTTGTGTCACTCGGCCCCTTCATCTAATGAAATGCACAGCTGTGTTGGATCTGTGGATGGCTGTGGAGATCCCATTGTTACACGAGTCAGCAGAGGGTAGGAGCCGCAATGATGGAGAGTCCCCACTTCTTTCTGCTGTTTTGCCTTTCTGTGTCGATTTCATGGTTCTTTTATCACTCACTTTCACACAAAACAAACAACACAGCGACAGTCTGCTATGGGAACCGACTTGGCACATAAAAGGGGTTCTCAGGGGTTGGCTCTTTGCAAGGTACCTTTAGTGCACGTTCGCCTTTTACGGTGTCAGACGTAAGTTGTTTACAAAAAGTACAGTGTCCAGTAACAAAGTACAGTATTTCATATGAAAGTGTCAACTGTAGTATTCTGTCAAATATTAAATGTATAATATTTCACGGGGAGCCAAAAATGTATTCTTGCTTTGGGAAGTGTAAAAAGTTCAGAATCCAGTCATTGTTAAAATGATCCTTGTAGCTGATACACATGTCAATACTATTTAATTAAGGAGTAGATGTGACCTTGCAGATCTTGCTCGACTTTTTTGAATTATCCTCATTATTATTATTTTTTTTTTGTTAACTTTTTTTTCCTTTAAGATTTATGGTAAAACTTTCCCTGCTGCTCAATTCCCTCCCATTCCCCTAAATCATCCTTTTTTCTTCTTTTTTTTTTAACACCCTATACACCCCTTTTTATTCCTGCTGTTTTCGTGCCAATTTGGTGATGTTATAGCTCCTTTCTCTTCTTTCTCAGTTGTGAGAGTGAGCAGTCTGGTTCAGTTCAGGAAAAAAAAAAAAAAATCTAATAATGTGTGAGCGCTCAGTCCAGGGGTATTGTGAGACCAGGCTGCATGATGACACTCCCCCATGAGGTGTGTCTGACAGCCTGGGCTTACAGGAAGTGGGTGAATGACACTGGCTGTCATCCCATCCTGATAAGACTGTAAGATGGATTGTGGAGAGGACGAGTCATTTGATTTAAGCAGAAAAAAATTACTGCCGATAGGCTTGAAGACCAGCCATAGACGAAGCAATTTTCTTTCCTGCAGCCAACGGAGATGTCTCCACCCGGAGAACACAATGATTATTGCTAAAAGGAGGGGTTAAAATGGGACTTTAAATGGGGCACATTCATATGCCTCCATCCCTAAATCCTGAATTTTAAAGAGGGGTTTTGTTTGGGACTTTGCATTAAGCAAGTGACAGATAAAAAATGTTACATGGCATGTTTATTAACATAGAAAATTTGTATAACACATGGCAATAGATACATGTGGAAAATGTTGTGTTTATGTATATATGTGTATATTAAGGGGTATTGCCTCAATAAACCAGTATAATATGTAGGGCTAGGTACCATCATCCTGTAATTAGGTAATGAAGGAGAGAGGGGATTGTTAAGGGCTACTCCAAATGTGGCCCTCAGACGCCAATGATGTTGAGGACTATCTCAGTACCCGAACATAAAACAAGCTAGTTATAAAAATTGCATTTATTACAAAGTATACAAACAAATATACATAAATTACAACAACAACAGGATTGTAATTGTTGCGAAAATTTCACATTAAGTTGACACTTAAAAACATATAGAAGCCCCACAGATATGTAGAGGCGCAGTGATGTATGTATAGACGTAGTCCTCGACAAGTTTTGCGGCCCATGCCGCTTCTTCAGGAAGAGTCAACCAAGAACATCTATGAAAAAATACAATCTCATAATTAGTGTCATGGAAATTTAGAAATCAATATTGTAGCTACAATATTGATTTCTAAGTTTCCATGACACTGTAATTATGAGATTGAATTTTTCCATAATTGTTCTTGGTTGACTCTTCCTGATGAAGCGGCATTGGCCGCGAAACTTGTCGGCTTCTGGAGAGGACTAAGAGCAAAGAGCAAGCCTCTTACCCACTGACTATGGCTCAAGGAGAGAGCAGAGTACATTCTACATTAAGTATAAATGCAACACCTTATTGAATAGACAATAGCAGGGAGACCCCAGTAGCAGACTATTTATCTCCTACCTACAATAGTCTGAGGAAAAGCTCATACAATGTTCCATCATTCTGATACATTCAATTCCACTGTATCATAGATTTCTTGAGAGAGATTGTTGATAAATATTACTGTCCTATCTGCAGTAATCCAAACCACATTTCCAGTGTCCATTAAGTGGTGGTCCATCATTGGAGAATGATCTGCTCTCTCCCTGGGCCATAGTTGGTGGGTAAGAGGCTTGCTCTTGGTCCTCTCCAGAAGCCCCCCATCTTGGTTAGGTTTGTCACAAAAAACACTTCCTCAGGAGCGGATGCATCAACCTGTGTGGGGCTAGGGCTCAAAGAAACATGCGGTACTGCAAAGTAGGGGCCGCTAGGATTGTCTGTCCCAGGAGCTGAGGTAGTATAAACCTGTGTGTGGGGCGGACGCCCACAAAGTGTCCCCAAAGTGTGAAGGTCTCCATATTGTATTGAGTGATGTGAAGAAATAGAACTCCACAATATCTTTTGTCAAAAGATGATGACATGAACCACATGTGATACGTGATGTGCCCAAGTGTGCAGCTATGTTAATAAGCATGCCATGTTACATTTTTTTTATCTATTTGTCGCTGGCCTCATTCAAAGTCCCAAAAAAAACAGTGATTATTGCTAGCTGCTATGGCATCCGCTTGCAATAATCGCATGTTAAATTCGTCAGGCTGGTTGTACCCGAGTTGATCGATCAACTTGGGTAAATTTTTTCTGCCCATACATGGTTTGAATCTCGGCTGTGTCCTGCTGAACTGGCTGAGATTCAAACAGTCTATGGCTGCCTTAAATCTCCAGTCCCCTCTAGCATACTTTTGTTGATATTGATTACCCAGAGGGGAATATTTTTATGTACACTGCCAGGATTTTAACAAACATTGTTGCAGAGTCCTACATCTTTCTGCTCTGAAGGAATACCTCTTTGTTAGATTATGTCTTGTGCAGGACTAATTCTGAATGGGAATGGCTTCATTTTTTGATCAGCTAATGCATCTGCAGAGTTCTCATGATGAGAGTGGCATGGCCTGCATTCCTTTAGAAGTGATTAACCCATTAGGAGAGTCTCACCAAGTCTAACATTTTTGTTGCAGAGGATGCCTAAAATCTGACATCTGTCTTAGTGTAGATTTCAGGTAAAATCAGTGAGTCAGTCGCACAAGCAGGAAATGAGATCTCTGGGGTCAATCCATACACCAACTGTGTACGGAACGCCTCTAGGTTGCCATATTGCATTGCATTTTACAAAAAACTAGTGCTGCAGATTAACCACTTCAGCCCCGAGCCTCTTTCTGAGATTTGGTGTTTACAAGTTAAAAACATTTTTTTTGCTAGAAAATTACTTGGAACCCCCAAACATTCTATATATTTTTTTTTATAACACCCTAGAGAATAAAATGGCGGTCATTGCAATACTTTTTGTCACACCGTATTTGCGCCAGCAGTCTTGCAAGCGCACTTTTTTTGGAAAAAAAATGTTTTTTTGAATTAACAAATAAGACATTAGCAAAGATAGCCCAATTTTTTTTATTTTTATTTTTTGTGAAAGATAATGTTACGCCGAGTAAATTGATAACCCAACATGTCACGCTTCAAAGTTGTGCCCGCTCGTGGAATGGCGACAAACTTTTAACCTTAAAAATCTCCATAGGTGATGTTCTACAGGTTGCATGTTTTGAGTTAGAGGAGGTCGTGGCGATACCTCACGTGTGGTTTAAACACCGCTTTCATATGCGGGTGCTGCTCACGTAAGCGTTTGCTTCTGCACGTGAGCTCGGCGGGACGGGGCGCATTTAATATATATATATATATATATATATATATATATATATATATATATATATATAATATATATTATATATACACACACTTCTTTTACCTTTTTTTATTTTACATTTTTACACTGTTCTTCTAAAAAAAAATTGGGTCACTTTTATTCCTATTACAAGGAATGTAAACATCCCTTGTAAAAGAAAAAAAAGCATAACAGGACTTCTTAAATGAGATCTGGGGTCAAAAAGACCTCAGATCTCATATTTACACTAAAATGCAATAAAAAAAGAAATAAAAAGTCCCTTTTAAGAGCTATGGGAAGAAGCAACGTTTTGACGGCGCTTCCGCCTTGCAATGATATGGAGACGGGTGGGGGCCATCTTCCCTTCATTTGTTTCCATGTCGGCCCAGGGACAGAACCTGATCTCCCGCCGCCGATAAAACTGATCTTGCAGCGAATCCGCCGCAGAGACCACTTTTATCTGAAAACGGGCCGCTCGCTCTTGAAAAGGATACCGGGGTTATGGTAGTTAGCTGCTACCATAACAGTATTCCTCTTCAAAGTAGTGACGTATAATGAAGGCGGGCAGTCCTTAGTGGTTAAAAAGAAAATAAATCAAGTTTTTAGTAACAATAAATTACCAAATGGCTTGTGTCACAGATTTATTTTTTATTGGCGAGAATTCTTTTCCCAGGAAAGTGGAGTTACCCTTTAAGCTCTTTCTGTAGTCTGGTAGTTTACATTAGACCACAGTAGAGCTACAAGTCTCAGCATTATCTGACACCAAGTGTGCTGAGATGGTTGATGGGGTGAGTTCTGCAATAGATATACATAAAACTGGACAACCATTCTACATAAATCCTGTATAATACTAAATAATCTCACCCTAGCTGATTGCAATTAAGGGATGAGCTATCAAATGCATTGGATCTTCCTCTGAAGTTAATGAGTTTAAGCTACTAAGTCAATTAACAGCTTCTTGTTTAATTAGGTGAAATGTGCTTGAATGCCAGGTGGCTTAAAGTAGAAGGAAAGCCAGAACATTTTCATTTTATATAGAGTAAGGAAGGGTTATAACCTCTGTAATTTTTTTATTTTTTTTTCCATCTGTGTCCCATAGGGGAGATTTCTTTTCACTTTCTGTCCCATAGCGACAACTGGAACCTTTAGCTTTCAGCAGAAGTAGTTTTCCCTGTGGCGACAAACCAAAATTTGAGATTTTCTTACACTCTGAGCGATAGTAACTAGCACAAATAAAGTGGGTGAATCTCCCTAATGGGAGGACAGACAGCAATAAAAACTGACGGGTGTTCTAATTCCTCTCCACTCTATCAAAAAAAAAAAAAAAAAACATTTTGCACTTGGTTCTACCTATTACTTGGTTAACCTACAGCTTTTTAAATCTGTTCAGGTAGTCTTGTGGTTACTGCATCCCCCACCACACAGTGGAAGTTTCTTATTCACGGGATTGCCAGATTTATATTCCCCCTTCAATCCATCATGAATGCTGCTGTCCGTCTCCTTCACCTTATCAGTCGCTCTGTGTCTATCCTTCTCTGTCAATCCTTCACTGGCTTTAGCTCACCCAATGAATTAAATTCAAAATAATAACTACTTACGAAGCCAACCACAATTTAGCCCCCAGCTACATCACTAGCCTAGTCTCAAAATACCAACCTAATCATTCTCTCCATTCCTCTCAAGACCTCCTGCTCTCTAGTTCCCTCGTCACCTCCTCCCATGCTCATCTCCAGGACTTTTCCAGAGCCTCGCCAATCCTATGGAACTCCTTACCCCCAATCTGTCCAATTATTTCCTACTCTATTAGCTTTTAGACGATCCCTGAAAACCCTCCTCTTCAGAGAAGCCTATCCTACGCACACCTAACAACTTTTTTTTCATTTTCTACATCAGCTCACCCCCCACAGTTATTACCTTTTTGTATCATTTGATCCTCCCTTCTAGATTGTGAGCTCCAACGATCAGGGCCCTCTGATTCCTCCTGTATTGAATTGTAATGTACCTGTACTGTCTGCCCTCATATTGTAAAGCGATTCGCAAACTGTTGGTGCTATATAATTTCTGTATAATACCGTATATACTCGAGTATAAGCCGAGTTTTTCAGCACATTTTTTTGTGCTGAAAATGCCCCCCTCGGCTTATACGCGAGTCTGTGTACCCGATTATCCATTATAATATGCATACCTGCTTAGCCCGTTGCATGCAGTCAGACAGCGGGCATCCAGTGGAAAAAAGCCGCGCCTCCTCCTCGTCCTGTTCTGTGATAGGCGGAACACTCAGTTTCCCAGGCAGAGACTGTGTTCAGTGTTTCGCCTATCACGGACGTCCTCTCGTCCGTGGGATGAGGAAGAGCGGACGTCTGTGATGGGCGGAACACTGAACACAGTGTCTGCTGGGAAACTGAGTGTTCCGCCTATCACGGAACAGGACGAGGTCCAGACCGACCCCAAACTCCGCGTCCACCCGGCTCAGGACCAGAGACCAGGATCGGAGCGAGGTCGTTCTCCCCAGGTACCTTGCGAGACAGCCGAAACTGTTTTTTTTTTTTTTCTTTACAGTCCAGGTTATAGTTGGTCAGCTTGCTCTCTGTCTGTCTTTTGATATCCAGGCTACCAGCTACTGATCAAGTTATGCCAATTAGAGCCTCGTATCCACCGCTGCAAATGAAATGAAATAGGTGCTGCGTCCATTAATCTCCTCAGCTTATCTGCCCATTGTTGACCCTCTTTTCCACTTACAGTAGCTGCTGCATTCTCACCCTAGGCTTATACTCGAGTCAATAAGTTTTCCCATTTTTTTGTGGTAAAAGTAGGTGCCTCGGCTTATATTCGGGTCGGCTTATACTCGAGTATATACGGTAATGATGAGGAAAAAAAATGCAGCCACCACATCTAAGGACTGGTAACCTGCAATATAATTTTTTTTTTTTTTTAGATATGCTTTAACTAGATGCTGAGTGAGTGCTCTGTGCAATTATTCAATGACATGATACTTCGGATTTTGCAACCTGTTTGATTTGTGGCATCCGTAATATTGGTACTTGGTGACTATGGTTGCTGTTTGGTTTGCATCTAAAACGGCCAGTTAACAGCTTTTAACATTTGTTTGTTTAATTTTCTGCAGGCGTGTGTGGTTTGATCGTTCCTCAGGAAGATATGCCCTTCTGTGATACTGGCATCTGCCCCGACATCATCATGAATCCTCATGGCTATCCATCGCGTATGACGGTAGGTGAATTTTTTTGTTTCAAATTATAGGCAATAGACTGAGATCATTCCGTACAGAGCATGTTTGACAGGTGAAATTGTTTCACCTCTGTATTTGGATAGATTTTGATTCTAGTGCTCATATAATTGTTTATGTAATTGTTTTTAAAGTTTATAGATTCCTTTTTCCATCAATAGTTTAGTGTGGATGACAGTTGGGTTTTTTTTTTTGGGGTTTTTTTTCCCCTGTATTTGCCTCCAGTCTTGGTGGCTGCTTTTAGTTTTTATTTAGTTTTTATTTTTTTTAGTCCTCCTTTCCCTTATTTTCACCTGGTCATCCCGCCAGTAAGTGTTTCTCTTTCGTTAGACAGACACAGCGCCTCCTTAATCTTGACCATTGGGTTATATTGCCTCTGCAGAAGTAGGACTAGGCAGAACAAAAAACACCTGGCTACGCCCATGGGCTGTCCTCAGTCAGTATATAACCCCCTCCCTGCTGTAGGTATTCAGTTTTTTTCTGTCTAGTTAGGAGTAAGTACCTAGCTTCTTGCTGGGATCTTTTGGTCCTAGCAAATTTTACCTTTTTGTTACTTTCTTCAATGCATTTTCTCCTGGAAGATCTGCAATCAACTGCCGGGCTGGGCGACGGGCTGGATATCTAGATCCAGTGGTCTCCCCAGTCCAGTCAGCGAGCACGTGCAGACCGCAGCTACGCGCTAGGTCGGCCGCGACATAGCCTCAATGGACAGATGCTGGCCCGCGAGTTAAGCGTCTCGCAGGGTCGCATACGAATGGGCTCTGGTTCGAGTCGCAGCGGTCCCTTGGCTGACAGCCCCCCACTTCGGTGGCGAGGAGTTCTGTCTGGAGGGTCACCCGCACCATGGATCGGTAAGTACAGTCCCCCCTTTGTGCGGTTTGGGATGGACGCAGGTACACTCCAGGGATGGTCGGACCTGCCTGCAGGATCCCTCCTCCCATCCTTGGTTAAACTGGGCTTCCCCCTTCCACCACGGTTTGGTGGGAGTCCCAGGGCAAGCAGCAGAGACCTCTGGGGGTCTGCCCCGCCATTCCCCTTCTGGGTGGTGTGTGGCCTGCCCTGGCGGTATGGGGGGGGTTCAAGTGCACATGCCCTGCCTTGTGTGTAGTATAAGGGTAATGTGCAGTTTGGGTGTCCCCATAGATGTTCACCCAGGGATTACAGTACCTTTTTGGAAGGGGGTCCCCTTGCAGAGGGTGCAGTGGTATTTAAGGCACAGAGAGGATCCTGGCAGCATGCTTCAGCATGTCAAACGGCCGGCGGCCATGTTTGTGTAGCCGATAAGGTCACGGTGGCCATTTTCCCTTGGTCTGGCTGATCTCCGGCCGGCGGCCATGTTTGTGTAGCCGATAAGGTCACGGTGGCCATTTTCCCTTGGTCTGGCTGATCTCCGGCCGGCGGCCATGTTTGTGTAGCCGATGAGGTCACGGCGGACATTTTTCATTAGTCTATGGCTAGAGACGGCCGGAATCTCGTGGACATGCCAGAGCGCCTCCTCTTCCTCCCCTTCTCTTTCTCCCCTATGCTTCTCTTCCTCCCCTATGCTTCTCTTCCTGTCCCGGGATATATGAAATGGATGCCGACATTTGGTGTTGCTGGGTCCGAATTGCGGCGTTCCTCCGTTTGGTAGGGTGAGTCTTTGGGGGGCCGTGTGTATCTCCCTCTCTGCTGATAGGTACCCTGACCATTGGGGTGTCCCTTAGTGGTGCCAAGTTCCTTTGAACTACAGGGTCTTCTTTCCTATGGAGCCTCAGGGTCACACCTCACTCCCATGGTTGCTCTGATGGCGGTCCTTGAGTCATTTGTATCCCGGGTGGAAGTAGCGTGTGGGCAAAGACCCAAGAGGAAGCGTCCCCCGCCTTCCCCTGCTCGGTCTGTCTCATCTGATTCTGAGCCTGATGCCACCGGAGACGTGGCCTGTCCAGGGGCGTTTAATATCTCGCCCCCTGACCCCTCCGATTTAGTGAGGATAAGTCCTCTGCGGTCTCGGGAGCAAGTGAAAAAGCGCTGGTGGACGCACTTGTTACTGCAGTACGGAAGACTCTAAAGATGTAGGATGCGGCTGACAGGGCCACAGATGTGGCTGTGTCCTTTGGTACGCATAAGTCACTACGCACACCAAGGGTGTTTCCTTATCTGCCTTATTTTGATAAGTTTACCTATAAGGAATGGGGACAACCAAAGTCACCCTTTGTGGTCCCCAAACGTTTTTCAGTACCCTACCCCTTTGAAGAATCACTTTTAAAAAAGTGGACTAACCCCACCAGTGGTGGACCCTCCCGTTTCTAGGTTGAATAAAGCAACCATGATCCCAGTAGAGGAATCCCCATCCTTTAAGGACCCGGCTGACAGGAAAGCTGAGGATGTGGCACGCAGCATGTTTACTATGGCTGGGTCGGCATTGCGTCCAGTCTTGGCCTCGGCCCTGGTGTCACAGACCCTAACTGAATGGGCCAAGCTTTTGCGCCAGGGTCTGGGTAGTGAGCAGGTTCCTGCTGCTTATGTTGATTTAGCGGACCAGTTGGTCCATGGGCTGCAGTATATTTGTGATGCAGCCTTGGATGCAGCTCCTGTGCTGTCCAAACTTTCTGTTTCAGCGGTGGTGATTAGACGTGTGCTGGGGCTTAAGAATTGGTCGGCAGATCAAGCCTCTAAAAAAGCTCTCGTTGATCTGCCCTTTCAAGGCGACCGCCTGTTTGGGCCTACCCTGGATGACATCATTAAGGGTGTCACAGGGGGAAAGGGTACCTTCCTGCCTCAATCTAGGAAAGGGAAGGAGCCTCTTTGAAGACGGGGGCCTTCCTTCTCAGCCCATAAGTAATTCTTCCGGGCTCCCGGGAAACAGATCTCTCAAGTCTTCCCCGGGAAGTTCCAAGCAATCTTGGACTGGTAAGCCTAGAGAAGGCTTCTCAGGATCCACTGACAAGACTCCTTCAGCATGAAGGTCTGCCCTCACCCATTGCTGGGGTGGGGGGGGACATCTTCACTGGTTTCCAGATTCGTGGACCTCCTTCGTTAGCGTCAAGGGGGTCCGCGAGTTGAACCTTGTGGGGGACAGAATTTGTTTACTTCGGGGGGCCTTGTGTGGGCATAATTCCTGTTAAGGTTCGGATGACGTCCGAACTACCGAATATCCCCTCCAGTCCTGTCCAGGAAATTGGGCTTCCTGGGTCTGACTCTGGAGTGAATGCTGACCAGGTTAGTAGTTCTTCTTCCCAAAAGTCGGCCCCTTCAGCAGGTTCAGCTCAACGGGAAGTAACTAAGGCTCGTGGAAATCTCGCAAGTTCCTCTGGTAGACGCCGCAGTCATCCTAGGGCCACTGCGGGGCCAACACCTTCCTCTATTGCGGTGCCTGTGAAGAGCCGAGGGAGAAGGACGTCTGGTGACTGTACACGTCCCTTGGAAGCTACCTCTCAAAGAGGACCAGTTGTACAGAGGGCTGAACTTCCATCCTGCTTTACAGTGGCTGGTTTTAACGGCTTAGCCATTGAAAGCCAGGTTCTGAGGGATAGAGGGCTATCAGGATCAGTGATCCCTACTATGGTAAAGGTGAGGAAGTCGACTTCTAGTAAGATATATACCATCGATGGTACGTGGAAAGCGTACATTTTTTGATGCAAGTCGACTGGCGTTCATCCTCGATCCTTTTCTGTGGCTCGGATCTTGGCTTTTCTTCAACAGGGCATTGAGCAGAAGTTGGCTTTGAGCACCATCAAGAGCCAGGTGTCTGCCTTAGCAGTCTTCTTTCAGTGACCCCTAGCCACTCACTCTTTAGTCTGTACCTTCATTCAAGGAGTCCGGCATGTGGCTCCCCCTGTACGGTCTCTTTTGCCACTATGGGATTTAAACTTGGTGCTATCGGTTCTCCAGAAACCTCCATTCGAGAATATTTGGGAGATTCCCTTACCTACGTTATCCTAGAAGGTGGCATTCTTGGTGGCTATTACCTCGGCCCACAGGGTTTCGGAGTTGGGGGCATTATCCTGTCGTAGTCCCTTTCTTAGCACTCCATAGGGATAAAGTTCAGTTTCAATTTGTTTAGTGTGTTTTTCGTGTTTTTTTTATTTATTTGGGGGGGGGGCTATAATTCACTCTATTTATTTATAGAAGTAGATCACATAATGTAAAGGATAGAAACATTATATCCAGCCATCATAATCAACAAAAATGCTGTAAAAGAGCCACATCTTGATAACACTGCATGTGAGAGGACTAATGATGAGTTAAAACCCTCATTCCAGAGTACTTAAAAGTACAAATGTAGACAGAGAAAAAGGAAAAATACTTATAAGATTATGAATCGTAAACCACAACCAGGATCCCTTAATTTCCCAGTCACTGATAAAGTGCCATTGTGTGGGGCAGCAATACTGGGACCATGACAGGGCGCGCATATCCATAAAAAGAGATATATTTGCAAGATCAAAAACCGGGGAGGGAAGAGGATGAAAGAAGAAAAGGGCTGGAAAGCAGTCCAAGGTGTTTAGTGTATCTTAATCTGATAGTACTTCAACATTCCCCTCCCCCAGGACTGAAAATGCTGCTGCCCCCTGTGCGCATTTATCCAGAGTGTAGGAATTCTAATAAAGGAGTTGTGTTACTGGCCAGATCACCAGGTGAAAACGGAGGGGGGAGCCTAAAATAAGAAAACAAATACAGCCACCACATCTGATTGGTAAGCTGCATTATATTGCATTTTTAGTTTTGGGTGTAATACCGTTTTATCTGTACCATTCCATGCCGATGAACTTGTGGAGAAAGCTCTCCTGCTGTAGGCCTGGTTTCAGCTGGCATGTGCCAAATTATTTTATAGGCAGATTTATGTGGAATACGGAACTGGCAATATGTTTTTTTTTTTTCTTTTGAAGAAGAAATCTATAACTGTATGCGCTTTATATATTTAGATAGGTCCACCTGAGTTTTTGACAATCCCATCAGCATTGTGTCATTATGATGCTGGAATCATTCTTGGGTCCCTTTCACACGATCGAATCTGCCTGTCCTTTTTTTTAGGCGCATCTGATTGGGTCACCTATTGACTTCTATGAGAGGCGGATTTCAGCAGATATATGTCCGCTGACACCAGCCTGGCATCCGATCCGACAAGATCTGCTGAAAACAGATGTATGGCGTTACGTTCGCCATCCATCCAGCGGGTCGGATCGGATGAAATCGGACAGGCGGTCCATTTTCATCCGATCTCCCCATAGAGGGGAGCAGGGCTCTGACAGGTCCATCTCGGCACAGTGAGCGGAGACAGACCTGTAGGGATCAGCGGATCGATCCCCCCTCTGAGCAAGCAGAGTCCGTCTAAACAGATCCACCCTGTGTGAAAGGGGCCTAAAACTGTTTTCCTAAAAAGTGAAAGTAATAAACTTCCAGCTGACTTTAATACTGGCTTTAGGGACATTGAGAACACTGAATGAAATTCCATGTAAGATAGTTTACTTCTAATCCACAGCAATTCCATTTGTCACGGTGGAGAAAATTGCGGTCATCTCCTGACATCACTGTTGTTATCTGACTGAAGAAAAAGTTTTGCGCTTTAGTATATATTCTAGATTGGCTTCAGACTTCTATAACTATTCCACTTGATTTAAAGTGACTTATAGTATAGGGCAGGGATAGCCATTGTTTTTAAAGGTTTAATGTAATTGTGAAAGATTATCTTTTAAAACAACCCATTCAGTTTAAAATGGAAATGAAAGGCAAAGCATTTTTGTATAGATATAAAAAACAAAACAAAAAGCAAAGCATTAAATACTTTTTTTTTTTTTAAATAAGGGATCACATGCCCTCTGTTCTCAGCTGCATAAGAGCTGGGAGGATGAAAAGCAGCAGCACACTGAGCTTCCCAGTGAATGGCTGTGCAGCAGGGGGTTGTCAGGACAAGTCTAATCATTGAAAGAGATTACACTGAGTTCCCAGCATAGCTAGAGAATTAACCACGCTGTGCACTCCTGCTTAGGGTGGTCAGTTTTAGGAAAGCAGAGGGACAGGCAGGAACACCAGGAATTTCACACAAAGCAAGCAATACAAAGAGAATAGGAGACTCCTCAGACAAGTACATGGTACGGCAGGCACAGATCAGGAATATGAAGTGCTGGGGTAAAAAAACGCTGAACATCAGATATGAAGGACACAAATTTAATACAGATTAAAGTGTTTCTAAAGGCTCAAGGTTTTTTACTTTCATACATTCTATGCACAAAGGTAAAAAACCTTCTCTGAGCAGCAGCCCCCCCCAACCCATACCCCCCTCCCAAATACTTACCTGAGCCCCACCAGATCCAACGATGTGCACGAGAGCCTCAGCTCTTCGGGGGTTCTCCCTCTTCATTGGCCATTGGCTCCCACTGCTGTCAATCACAGCCAGTGAGGGGAGAGTGTTTACTGCATAGAGAAGATCAGCAAACACTGGGTATCAGTTGTAAAACCCAGTGTAGAATAGTCCGTGCTATTGTTTTTGTTTTTTTTCATACAAATGTATGGTTGTGAATGATAAAGCAGATAAAAACTCTAAACTCTGCAGAATCTATTTTTTAAGGTCCCTACGCCATACATCATGGATAACAACAAATCGCAAAGAGGTTTGGGTCAATGTTAAAGTGTTACTAAACCCAGGACCCTGCATTCACTATATCTGGTCTCCCACAGTACACAGAACATGGAAATGCAATAATTTTTGTAAATATAAGCCGCTAAATACCTTTTCTCATTGACGATATATAGTAGTACTTTGACTTCTATGAGTGCTTGCTTAAAGCTTGTAGTGTTCTACTCTGACTGTCCTATGAGGCAGAAGGACCACTGACCCCCTGTCTGGACAATGCTGGTCACATGCACCAGCCTAAGAAAAGTATCTAGCAGTACACTCCAAACTGAGCATGTGCAAAGTGTCCCCAAAGCTCTGTTCTGTCAGGAGATGGATTTGGGACTGTGGAAGAAGGGGAGGATCAGAGAAAACGGGCTCAAACAGCCTTTTTGCACAATGCAGAGGATTAACCCCTTAGGTTCTACAGTGAGTATAACAAGCATGCTTTACTGCATATACAGACTGATTTTACAGTTGTGGTTTAGTAACACTTTAAGTAGTGACACTCTGAAGATTGCCATACTTTTAAAACTCAAAAGTCATGCTTTTAAAACTCACTAAAAAATGCAGCACTATAGCTGTAAAGCTCTTCGAAGTAGAGAGCTTTTCTCGGGTATTACAAAACAGATGAAGATGTTAAATTGCAAATATTATCTTTGACTATTAAAGTTTTCTACATAAAGGAACCTGCCATCATTTTGTAGTAATATCTCAGTTGTCTGCATTGATACAAAGCAACCGATCCACTTCTACTGTTCATTCTCCTATCCAGACTTTGTTGTCGTGTTATCAGTGCCTAGAAAAATCCAACCCACATCCCCTTTTCCTGGTGATCACTTATGGGTGAGATGGCACTAGCAGTCACTACCCTATGTTCATTAGGCTTTTTTTCCTATTCAGACATATTAATCTGAATTCTGCTTCTTTGGTGTGGTCGTCTTGTGAAAAATTAATCTTTTATGAGCTCAAGTGTTTTTTTTTCTGTCTACATGCAGGTGGGAAAACTTATTGAACTGCTTGCTGGGAAGGCAGGGGTGCTGGATGGCAGGTTCCATTACGGAACGGCCTTCGGAGGCAGCAAGGTTAAAGACGTCTGTGAAGACCTAATACGATATGGCTACAACTACTTGGGAAAAGATTACGTTACCTCTGGAATCACTGGGTAAGACCCTCTTAATAAAGTGGTTTTAAATATATATCATGCTATATAGATAGTGAGTGGATATATTTGTTCTACCCTTTTCTTCATTGTAATGTTGTCAGAATGAAAGAGCACCAGTGACTCTATTGGGCTGTCCGTTGTGTGCACCAGTAGAGTACCCTGATGCCTTTGAAGGGGGCACTTTTGTTGATGCACCCTCTGTACAAGTGGTAAGATCTGCGGAAAGGAATGATCTCCTGGCTTTAGCTAGTGTGACATAAGCTTTTCATGAGTGTATTCTGTTTGGTAATAGGATTTTCTTGTGGATAAAGCTGCATGTCTGATAGCATTGGAGACATTTTATATATTGATTTCCACACATGATGCACTAATTGCCAACTTAGTCAGAAATGTTTATGCAGTCACATTTTTATAAAGACTTTGTCCCAAGAAAAATAAAAAGTACCGTACTTTTCAAAATATTCATATTTATTAACCTGGGAAACTGCAACGTCTACCTTCACTCTCTTGACAAGCTACAGTGCCTTGCGAAAGTATTCGGCCCCCTTGAACTTTTCATCCTTTTGCCACATTTCAGGCTTCAAACATAAAGATATAAAATTTTTATTTTTTGTGAAGAATCACCAACAAGTGGGACACAATTGTGAAGTGGAACGAAATCTATTGGATATTTTAAACTTTTTTAGCAAATAAAAAACTGAAAAGTGGTGCGTGCAAAATTATTCAGCCCCTTTACTTTCAGTGCAGCAAACTCACTCCAGAAGTTCAGCGAGGATCTCTTAATGATCCAATGTTGTCCTAAATGACTGATGGTGATAAATAGAATCCACCTGTGTGTAATCAAGTCTCTGTATAAATGCACCTGCTCTGTGATAGTCTCAGGGTTCTGTTGAAAGCGCAGAGAGCATCATGAAGACCAAGGAACACACCAGGCAGGTCCGTAATACTGTTGTGGAGAAGTTTAAAGCCGGATTTGGATACAAAAAGATTTCCCAAGCTTTAAACATCCCAAGGAGCACTGTGCAAGCGATCATTTTGAAATGGAAGGAGTATCAGACCACTGCAAATCTACCAAGACCTGGCTGTCCCTCTAAACTTTCAGCTCAGACAAGGAGAAGACTGATCAGAGATGCAGCCAAGAGGCCCATGATCACTCTGGATGAACTGCAGAGAACTACAGCTGAGGTGGGAGAGTCGGTCCACAGGACAACAATCAGTCGTACACTGCACAAATCTGGCCTTTATGGAAGAGTGGCAAGAAGAAAGCCATTTCTCAAAGATATCCATAAAAAGTCTCGTCTAAAGTTTGCCACAAGCCACCTGGGAGACACACCAAACATGTGGAAGAAGGTGCTCTGGTCCGATGAAACCAAAATCGAACTTTTTGGCCACAATGCAAAACGATATGTTTGGCGTAAAAGCAACACAGCTCATCACCCTCAACACACCATCCCCAATGTCAAACATGGTGGTGGCAGCATCATGGTTTGGGCCTGCTTTTCTTCAGCAGGGACAGGGAAGATGGTTAAAATTATGGGGAAGATGGATGCAGCCAAATACAGGACCATTCTGGATGAAAACCTGTTGGAGTCTGCAAAAGACCTGAAACTGGGACGGAGATTTATCTTCCAACAAGACAATGATCCCAAACATACAGCAAAATCTACAAAAGAATGGTTCACAAATAAACGTATCCAGGTGTTAGAATGGCCAAGTCAAAGTCCAGACCTGAATCCAATCGAGAATCTGTGGAAAGAGCTGAAAACTGCTGTTCACAAACGCTCTCCATCCAACCTCACTGAGCTCGAGCTGTTTTGCAAGGAAGAATGGGCAAGAATTTCAGTCTCTCGATGTGCAAAACTGATAGAGACATACCCCAAGCAACTTGCAGCTGTAATCGCAGCAAAAGGTGGCTCTACAAAGTATTAACGCAAGGGGGCCGAATAGTTTTGCACGCCCCCCTTTTCATTTTTTTCTTAGTTAAAAAAGTTTCAAAAATCCAATAGATTTCGTTCCACTTCACAATTGTGTCCCACTTGTTGGTGATTCTTCACAAAAAATTAAAATTTTATATCTTTGTTTGAAGCCTGAAATGTGGCAAAAGGATGAAAAGTTCAAGGGGGCCGAATACTTTCGCAAGGCACTGTATGGTCATCAAAGAATCTTCAGCATTCAGCACACAATAGTGTGTCAGATGTCTAGTCCTTAGTGCCTTGTTGTGTTGTAGCAGTCGGCAGATGGAACCAGGAAGCATCGGACCTGGAGGATTCTTTGGTGGCTGTAGCTCTGAAAGAAGGTGAAGATTGGAGTCTTTTGCCACTGGACTGGTAAATTTTTATAAATCAACTTTTCTTGTTTTCCACAAGGCATTATACGTTTTCAAAACTGAGCAGCATGCAAAGCTCTTGGATGACCAGCATTCTCATTATGTTTAACAGGCAAATAGAGGTCCTACTTATATGTCAGAATTAAGTGGTTCCTGGAAATTTGAATCAGCTGCCTAATATATATATTTCCCTTGGGCTGGCCATAGATGGATTGCATCTTAGCTGGTTCAGCAGGGACCAGCGAAGATTTGATCCATGTATGGGCAGAGGGATTGTACCCAAGTTGATCTATCGATCAACTTGGGCACAACCAGCATGTCGGATTACTAGCATGCAATTATTGCCAGCGGCTATAGGCGCTCACAATAAATTGCATCATCTATGGGCCTGCCTTAGATGCAAGTAATAAAACCGTACCTTTTTTCTGTATTTTGTGTAGGTTTTAAGCACTTCTATGTCCCTAACTGATAGTGCTGGGGTCTAGTTCAGTGAATGCATGTGGAAAAGTCATACGTACTCACCCCATTCTCGTCTTAAAGGGGTTGTAAAGGTTTGTTTTTTATTTTCTAAATAGGTTCCTTTAAGCTAGTGCAGTGTTGGTTCACTTACCTTTTCCTTCGATTTCCCTTCTAAATATTTTTTTTTTTTTTTTCTTTGTCTGAATTTCTCACTTCCTGTTCCTCCTCAGTAAGCTGTTCAGTAAGCTGTTCTGGCTGACTAAACACCGCTCGGATGATGGTGTGAAGTTTAGTGAGGAGAAACAGGAAGTGAGAAATTCAGACAAAGAAAAAAAACATTTAGAAGGTAAATCAAAGGAAAAGGTAAGTGAAGCAACAATGCACTAGCTTAAAGGAACCTATTTAGAAAATAAAAAACGAACCTTTACAACCCCTTTAATTGTGACGGTGGCACCTTATGCTTACTTTAAATGTGCTGCACACAAGTCCAGGGCCTGTCTGACTTTTCTCTTTTATCTTGCAGGGAGCCACTCGAGGCCTATATTTACTTTGGGCCGGTATACTATCAGAAACTAAAACACATGGTGCTGGATAAGATGCATGCTCGAGCCAGAGGACCCAGGGCTGTCCTTACCAGGTACAGTGTACTTGCATATCTGTATAAAAGCATGTGATCAAGGGTCAGATAGGTGTGCTGTATGTAATGTAATACTTGACTACTTTCCATCAGCTTCCCCTGCAGGTTATCTCTGAGTACAGTGTATCCGGAAAGTATTCACAGCGCTTCACTTTTTCCACATTATGTTACAGCCCTATTCCAAAATACATTAAAATCATTATTTTCCTCAACATTCCACAAACAAAATCCCCCATAATGACAACGTGAAAGAAGTTTGTTTGAAAACTTTGCAAAAATAAAAAAAAAAACAAAAAAAAATAAAATCACATTTACATAAGTATTTAAAGCCTTTGCTCAATACTTTGTTGAAGCACCTTTGGCACCAATTACAGCCTCAAGTCTTTTTCAGTATGATGCTACAAGCTTGGCACACCCATTCACGTGAAGCGATGTGAATACTTTCTGAATGCACTGTATGTGCAGCTTTTGCACAGAGCTGCAGAGATAGAATCAGTTCAGAGGAGGGTGTTGTACTTTTTTAAAATGCAAACTTATGAGTGTCTGCAGACAACAGTGAAGCATGGTGGAGGTTCCGTGTAAGTTTGGGGCTGCATTTCTGCAAATGTAGTTGAATTTGGTCAGGATCAATGGTGTCCTCAATGCTGGGAAATACAGGAGGATATTTATCCATCATGCCATACCTTCAGGGAGGAGTGTGATTGACCACAAATTTATTCTGCAGCAGGACGACACCATACATACAGCCAATGTCCTTCTATCTTTAGTAATGGTTTGGCCCCCACAGAGCCCTGATCTCGACATTGAGTCTGTCTGGGATTACACGAAGAGACAGAAGGATTTGAGGTGGCCTACATCCACAGAGGATCTGTGGTTAGTTCTCCAAGATGTTTGGAACAAACTACCCGAGTTCCTTAAAGCACTGTGTGTACCTAGAATTACTGATGATGGTTTGAAGCTAAAGGCAGTCACGCCAAATATTGTTTCGGATTTCTCTTCTGTTCATTTACTTTCCATTTTGTTAATTGATTAAAATAAACTATTAACACTTCTATTTCTAAAAGCATTCTTAATTTACAGCATTTTTCAAACCTGCCTAAAACTTTTGCACATTACTATAGATAAAGAAAACCTTTAATCAGAACCTCTGGTTTGAAAACTTGTTCCACGTCAATAAAGTAGAAAGTACAAAAGCCAATGATTTAGCATCTCCTAGCCCAAACGGCTAGCATTTTTAGAAGAAAAGGTCAATCATGACCATCTTCTTTCTACTTCAATACAAATTTATTTTGAAACCCAACATCAGCCAGAACATTTCATTTTGAGTGAAGAAGGGAAGGAGTAGAATGATTGATTAATATTGCAGTCTCTGTCCTTATTGTTCTTTAACGATACCACATTTTTGGTAGAGTGGGGAAGGGTTAGAACATCTGTTAGTTTCTGTGGCTGTCCGTGCCTTCCTACTACAGTGACAACCGTTCAACCCAGTTCTTGTATGGGTGTCACAGGGACAGATAGTGAAGAGTACATCTACCCAATAGCATCAGACTTGACAGAAATTTTAGTTATTTTCCCACCATATCCAAAATGGAAAAAAAAAAATTCTGTTGATTGACATTAAGAATAAGTGTCAGCTTTAAAAAAGAAAATTGATCTTACACTCTTATTTGAACTGTATTTTCTGTTGCTGCATAAGGGCAGTTCATAGTGGGAATACACTCTTCAGTTTGACCCTAGTAAAGCATGTTCTTTGCGTTTTGTGATATGCTGAAAAAAGTCGATTTTTTTTTTCTTCTCTGTAGAGTAATCAAAAGAAACAAACTGTCAGTGAGTGACATCTCGGGCTCTGGTTCTTTGTAGAAGGTTGGACAGGATAATGTGTGTTCCCCTCTTGCATCCGTGTAGTGCAGAGTCTGTAACATCTGCAGCTGACGGGGTGGCTCTGCTGTCAGAAAAAGCTGTCACCATATCCTGCTTGTCTTCAGTTTGTTTAATGTGCTCAGCTTTTGTTGTGAGCAGCTTCAGTGGAGGTTTTCCAAGTCAAACACCTTGGCTGCTATTTAACTGCTTTCAGGATCATATCTCCATAGTATGTAAAAATCTCTAAACACAGAGACAACAACTTCCAATTACATGCAGCTAACATCTATACTATATCCGCTCATTGCTCTATACGGATGAGTAAAATAGGGTTGTATTGAACAGCCACTCTTTCAGTTTTAGGAAAGAAAAAAATGTATTCATCCACTTTATACACCATTGTAGCTGAGATCAGAATCCTGTGCAGTAAAAGTGATTCTATCCAATCTCTCTTGGTTAGAGACATTGCCCATTCAAAGTGACACTGCTTCCCATCAACACTCCCTTGTCGCTTAGGGAAAGGGAGTCACTGCTCCAGGTTGGTCTAGTTTGTAATTACCCTCTTCTCAGAAGTCACAGGTGCTGGCAATGCGTATAGCAAGTAAAAATAAAAGGATGTTTCTGGACAGCCGCACTCCAAAAAATATTGCCTTTATTGGTAAAAAAGGATCAAAAACTGAACACAGCTGACGCGTTTCACACTAATACTTAGTGCTTAATCATAGCTGATTAGCTAGCTATGATTAAGCACTAATAGTGTGAAATGCGTCAGCTGTGTGTTCAGTTTTTGCTGTGGCTTGTAGTTTTTGATCCTTTTTTACCAATAAAGGCAATATTTTTTGGCGTGCGGCTGTCCATTAACATCCCTTGTCACTTACTCAGCCTTTTCAATCCATGAAAAGCGATCTATGACTTTTTTTTATTTTATATAACAGACTGATCAGGTGGTTATAGGGAAATCACCATCACATCAAGCAGTTGTTTAAACTTTATTGCATTCTTGTTTCATAATGCTACAAATCATATTGTTTCTCCGTTATGTCCCTCCAGGCAACCCACTGAAGGACGCTCTCGTGATGGTGGTTTGCGTCTTGGTGAAATGGAACGAGATTGTTTGATTGGTTATGGAGCCAGCATGCTGTTGCTCGAGAGACTGATGATCTCTAGTGATGCCTTTGAGGTGGACGTCTGTGGAGAGTGTGGCCTGCTGGGCTATTCTGGCTGGTAGGCAATCTGAAAGATCTTTTCGGGTGTAACTAGTTCAAAGTGACTTTGTTGCTACATAAAATAAATTTTTAAAAATGCTTCCTTTAAAAGAAGACCCTAATACTTACCTTAATTATCTGGTCTTGCTGCCCATGAGGCCCGTGAATGCAACCATAGAGCCTATTGAGATCTCTATTGCAGGTGACATTTTTATTTAAATAACAAACATGTTATACTAGCCTGCTCTGTGCAATGATTTTGCACATAGCAGCCCCAGTCCTTCTCTTCTCAGATCCCCTACCGGCGCTCTTGGCTCCCCCCCCCCTGCCCAGTGCCCACCATAGGAAGCCGCTTGGGAGGCCCGTGCAGGCTTGCTCCCAAGCCGGCTGTGTGTGTCCATTGACACAAAGAGCATGGCTCAGCCCCACCCCCAGCTCCCTCGTCACTGACTGTGGTTGACAGCAGTGGGAGCCAATGGCTCCCACTGCTGTCTGAGCCTATGAGGAAGGAAAGAGGTAAGTATAAGAGCGGAGAGAGGGCTCAGGTAAGTATAGAGGGGGGGGGGGGGGGCTGGAATGCATTAAAGTGACTGTAAAGCTTTATTTTTTTTTATAAAAAACATGTCATACTTGCCTCCCACTGTGCAGCTCATTTTGCACAGAGTGGCCCCGAACACCAACTTCTGAGGTCCCTCTGCGGCTCTCGTGGCTCCCTCCCCACTTCAGATAACACCCTAGGAGAAGCCATCTCCCCGGGGGGGGGGGGTTACCTTGCAGGCACGCTCCCGAGTCATTCATTTGGTGTCCATAGCCACCGAATGTATGACTCGGCCTGGCGCCTGCGTCATTGGATTTGATTGACAGCAGCGGGAGCCAATGGCTGCGCTGCTATCAATCTATCCAATCAACAGCCGGGACCCCATGGAGAGAGGGAGATAGTGTCACCGCCAACTGAATTCAATGGCTCAGGTAAGTAAATAGGAGGGCTGGGGGGACGGGCGGTGACTGTCTGAAGTTTTTTCACTTTAATGCGTAGGATGCATTAAGGTGAAAAAACACAAGGGTTTACAACCCCTTTAAGAAGGGTTTTTTACTCCAATGCAAAAAAAAATCACTTTCAGCTTTTAGAACCACTTTAACTTTTCAAGATAGTGAAGCTTGATGGCATCCACACAGGTAAGTAAGGTTTTTTTTTTGCTTTTGTCCTTCAAAGGACCTATTAAATTCAAAGGGAAAGGGTCTTTTTAGCTCTTTGGGAGTGGAGGGATCCAATACATTGGTAAATCCAGTGAGTGGTTAAAGAGGAAGTAAACCCTGATGGGGTTTTCTTCCTCTTTGTTTCCCTGCAAAGGTAAAGCATAACGGGCTACTATGCATCGCATGGTAGCTCATTATGTGTCACTTACCTGAAACTGAAGCCTGCGATGTCCCAGATTTTTTCCTCGCCGGCTGGAAGCGTCCAACTTCCTTCCGGGGTCGTGGACTCCGACTCTGACTGGCTGGAGTCGCGTGACGTCACTCCTGCGCATGTGCGCGGGAGCCGCCAGTCACGGCATGACCATTACCTGGAATGGCACGGCGTGAGCTTTCTAAAGTGCGATTGCGCCGAATACGTCGGCGCATGTGCAGAAGTCCTCGTACGGGGAACTGTAAATATCTCCTAAACCGTGTAGGTTTAGGAGATATTCACAGCACCTACAGGTAAGCTTTAATCTAGGCTTACCTGTAGGTGAAAGTGTGTTATAAGGGTTTACACTTTAAAGTGGTTGTAAACCCACTCTGACAACTTCATCGCCACTCTGGCCAGTCACAGAGCCAGAGCGGCGAAACCCGGAAGGCGCTCGGAGGGGACATGGTGGCGGCGGGGAAGGAGGAGCGCTTCTGGGGCTTCGATCTCAGGTAAGTGCCACATAATGAGCTAGTATGCAAAGCATACTAGCTCATTATGCCTTTCTCTTTCAGGGTTTTTTTTTTTTTTTTTTTGGAAGAAAAAAGAGGGTTTACTTCCTCTTTAAGGATTACTGGGCTATGTGTATGTATATAACGTCTTATGGGAAAGGATAAAAAGTAATACAAAGGCAAGGTATGTGGGGATAGGGCAATTAAAATAATCTCCCAGCAAATCTCCTAAACCCATATTTTATTCACTGTAGAAAAACATCAAATGTTTAAACTAAAACTGTACTATTTTAGGAAACAAATTTTGAAATTGATGGCAGCAACACGTCTCCAAAAATTTGGGATAGGGTAACAAAAAGCTGGCAAAGTGGTACTAACAAGGAAGAGCTGAAAGAACATTTTGCAACTTATTTGGGTAATTGGCAACAGATTAGTAACATGATTGGGTATCTTTCATTCAGAATGTCTCGGAATTAAAAATGGGCAGAGGTTCACCATTCTGTGGAAAGCTGCTTCTAAGAATGTTGATTCATTTCAGCATAATTTTCCTCAACGTAAAATTGCAAAGACAATATATCATCATCTACAGTACATAATATCAAAAGATTCCAAGAAACTGGAAAAATCTCTGCACAAAGGACAAGGTTGAAATGCAATATTGGATGCCCCTGGTTAACAGGTCCTCAGACGGCACTGTGTTAAAAACGGGCATGATTCTGTGGTGGACATCACTGCACGGGCTCAGGAATACTTCTATCTAATCACTGTGAACACAGTTCGCTGTGCCAGCAAAAAATGGAAGGTAAAGCTCTATCATGCAAAGAAGAAGCCAAATCTGCACAGGATCCCAAAGCACCTCCATTTCAAAGTGAGAACTGTCCTGTGGTCACACAAGTCGAAATATATTTGGCAGCCATGGGTGCTGCGTCCCCCAGACTAAAGAGGAGAGGGACCTTCCGGTTTGTTATCGGCGCTCAGCTCAAAAGCCTGCATCCCTGATAGTATGGGGGATGCATTGGTGCATATGGACTGGGCAGTTTGCACACCTGGAAAGGCACCATCAATGCTAAAAGATATATCCAGGTTTTAGAGTAGCATATGCTCCCATCCCAGACAGTGTCTTTTTTTTTCAGGGAAGGCCTTGCATATTTCAGCAGTACTTAACTGGCTTGCCTGCAGTCCAGACCTTTCACCAATTGCAAATATTGGGTGCATTTTGGAACATAAAATACTGCAAAGATCCAGGACTGTTCAGCTGTTAGAATCCTCTATTAGGCAAGAATGGAAGAACATTCCTTTCCCAAAGCTCCAGCAACTGGTCTCCTCAGTTCCCAAATGTTTACAAAAAGTTGTTAAAATATGAGGGGATGCTACACCGTAGTAAACATGGCCTTGTCCCAACTTTTTTGTGATGTGTTGCTGCCATCAATTTCATGATGACCTTCTTTTTTTTTTTTTTTTTTTTAAATGGTAAATTTTCTCAGTTAAACATTTGATATGTTTTTCTATTATGAATAAAATATGGGTTTACGAGGTTTGCTAATAATTGCAAACTGTCTAAAAATGTAGATTTTAGACAGCGTCCCAACTTTTTTGAAATTCGGGTTGTATATTGGCCCTACCATGTACAAGCATACGACAAAATGCAGGACTTTGATGTGAGAATGAACAAAGAGTAATTATGTCTGTCGCTCAATCACTATTCCACTGTATGTACAGTATGTGGGAAATCTGCTGACATTTGTTTTTTTTCCAGAATGGACAAGCCTGACTTTGTGTTTCTTTCTTCAGGTGCCATTACTGCAAGTCCTCCTGTCATGTCTCCTCGCTGAGGATTCCGTATGCCTGCAAGTTACTGTTCCAAGAACTGCAGTCCATGAATATCATACCCAGACTTAAACTGTCAAGATACAATGAATGAGAGAGTATTTGTTTAAAAGACTAAGGCTGGGTTCAGATATGTGCGAATTGACATAAGAGGCGGGTTTCCCCCTCATCCAATTAACATGAGATGCGGGTTTCCCCGCATCCAATTCACATGAGATGGGAGTGTGACCGGCTCCCAATCCGGGATGGCCATTGAGGGGATTGCAAAAGGGTCCTGTGCGTGTATTGATGCGGATCAGGTGCGAATTCAGGCCTGAATCGCACCTGAACCGGTGGACACACACCGGACCCTAGGCATGAACCTGTGGCCACACAGATGTGAACCTGGCCTTAAAGTGGGCATGTCACTTGTGCACAAGGATGACTATCATTTTATAAACCAAGTTTAGCACATTTCACGTTGTGCCACTGGAAACATAAAAGCCATGCCACAGCTACCAGAACTACTCAGTCCCTTGTAGTTAAAACACCTATCGTTTCACCCTCTGTAGATACTGGGGAAAATGTTACAGGATACACATTTTAGACTCCTCTACTTGTGTCATAGGGCCCATTTACATTGTTCCCCTGTATTGTGGTGCGTTACTTCACGTGTTGTTGCGTGGTATTTTCACCTTAATGTGCTTTGATATAAGGCAACCCATTAATTTCCGTTAAGCTGCCAATGTAGGTTTTAATGGAATTGCAACATTTTTGGCAACACATTGCACCACAGTCCACAGATGGTTCATCTGTGTGTTTTGGTGCTATAAAATGCAGGTGTGTCAAGCAGGGTACAGGTGCCTTAGAGTGGCATTCAGTATGAATGCATTCATTAATGTGCATTGTGGTAAAATGCGCATCCTACCACAATACTGCTAAGAATCAGTGTGCATAAGCATTTAGGGTCTAAAAAAAATGGACACAGCTGAGAGACCAGGACTGGAGGTGTGTGACCTTTGACAAGTTTATTCTGGTTCATCATGGTAGAAGAAGACTGGATACTACACTGTACCGCTTTTTTGGTAGTCGGTCTCCTGACTGGATCTCACAATAGCTTCCAATCCGATTCTAGTCTTTTGTTCCTCAGTTGTCATTCTTTAGTACAAATTGTACTCTATGTGGTGTAGACAGTTCTTGGGTAAGCTCGGGTAAACGGGGCCTAATAATAATAGTAATAGTGGCAGTAATAACACATTTAAAAATTGGTTGCATCCATAGTGTGAAGTGACAGGTGCACTTTAGAAGCGTAAAAGCAATATGGCAGACGCTCACTTTTTTTCCATACGTGTTGCTGTCTCTGGGGGCGTGTCCTCGGTACAAAAAAAGTGTACATTTCTGTTGCTCACATGTACAAAGTAGTACATAGTTGAGCTTTTGTATTATACCTGTAACATAAAAAGATTTTTGAAAAACACTGAAAGATGTTTGAGAAGTTTTTGTTGATTATTTATGACAAATGTACAGTCTGCCAATGTCAAATAAACAATATACTGAATGTCTTTTTTTTTTTTTCCCATTGCTGTTCAGTAGGGATGAGCTGAGTATCTAGACCCCTGGTGCCCAACCTGCGGCCCTTTGGTATGTGATGTGTGGCCCTTAGACCTCAGCAATCTGTAGTGGGAACATTGATTAGGGTAATAGCATTCTGTTCCCAGTTTCATTGTTTCCTCTGCTGCATATCCCCAGCCACAAATGTAGCGTGTCCTCACCCACTGATCTTCATTTCCTTTATTAGGTCTGCAGTTTCTGGCAGTCCTCTCATATTCTTTAAACTGAACATTATGTTGATGTCAGGGGCCGCATTTAAGGCCCCCTCTAGCTCCTACACGGACAACCGTTGTTCAAAGTTGGTTTGACCCAAACAGGTAGGAAACTGTCACATGATAGGAGGCTGCTGCTGTAAAATTCCCTGCCTTGCAGCTGAATGCAACAGAAGAATGGAGATGATATTGACATAATGACCAAGTTTGATTGTCATTGGCCATATTAGGACAATGATATCGCCAACATCTCCACCCTTTTGTTACGAGGCAGCGATTTCTGCAGCTGTTTGGACCAGCAGCCTGCTTTCATGTTTCATTTTCCTGCAGGCTCAAGCTGAACCGAGTTCGACCTGATCTTTAGCTCATCCTTGCTGTTAAAAGGGTTAATGTTCATTGAGGAATGCAGAAAATCCTAAACCTTTGGGTTATACGGCTGCCTACAGGGCAATTGGGCACTTTCAAAATATGTAGGCCAGCCAAGGGTGTAAATCCCCCCCACTACCAGCATGCCTCAGCTTTTGCTGGTATCCTAAGAGGATGGATGTCATTTTTTGTAAGGTCTAACCAGTGGTGTGTGTTTGTTTGTTTTTTTGTTCCTAGCAATCATTATTCTCTTCTCTGATCAGCAGTCATCCTCAGCCTGCTTTTTGGACTGGACTACATCCGGAACCTGCTGGATGTTGTGAGGTTAGTCTGGAAGGGATCTTCAGGCACTGGCTTTCACATGGACCTTTTCCAGGCTTCGTCTGGCCATACGCAGTTTGAATCTCAGCCAGTTCAGCAGAAACCAGTTGAGAATGGAATCGTTAATGCTGAACCGGATGAGCTTCAAACCTTTAATGGGCAGGCTGAATGTACTAAGTTGATCGGTCAACTTGGGTACAACCAGCCTGCGGGATGCTCTTGCGATTATCTGTAGGAGAAGACAATAACTGATTCCCCTGGCAGCACTGTCTGTGTTGATGAAGGAATCATGTAAATTTCTTTCCTGCAACCCCGGCCGGCCTTAGTTTGGGTAAAGTTAGCTTTGAGGTGATTTTCAGGTCCAGAGTTGCTGATTTTGCTCTGGGCTTGCTCTGTATTTGAAGACTGAATTGGTGAGTAGGCCTGTCGGGCCAAGCACCACAAGCGCCTTCATTTTTATTGGCTGCCACTATTTCCCACTGGATTTGCAGTGGGTATTTAGTTCTGTTGGACTAACATCATGCGGTAGGTGGAGTTGCACACACTTTGTGCTCTTTTCCACCATACAGCATCGAGGAAGCAGCTCCCAGCTGCTGTTTCTGCTGCATAAAGGCATATGTGGTACTTGAGGCCTAGCCTCTTACCCTGAGCTGCTGTGAGGCTTTGTACTGCTTTGGGGCTGTAACATTTTATGAATCTGGGCACTGGGTGGGGTAAGGGACAATTCCAGCTGTACCAGGTGCTCCCAGCTCACTTTCTACTAATGGGTTGGTGGCTGCTTGAAGCATGCCTACTGATGGCTCTGCCATCTGCAGCTTGGAGTCATTTTGTCCCATACTGTTATTCCTCCTTGACTTGTGTTGCTGGGCCCTCTGCATTCTTGGCTGGGGTTTTAACTGATCATGTGACTTTATGACCCAAATTGCGTTTATATTCAGCCCCCTTTTCCCTGATACCCTCACTAAAATCTAGTGGAACCATTTGCCTTAGGAAGTCACCTATGTAGTAAATGGAATCCACCTGTGTGTAATTTAATCTCAGTATAAATACAGCTGTTCTGTGAAGCCCTCAGTGGTTTCTTAGAGAACCTTAGTGAACAAACTGCATCATGAAGGCCAAGGGACACACTATACAGGTCAGGGATAAAGTTGTGGAGAAGTTGAAAGCGGGGTTAGGTTATAAAAAAATATCCCAAGCTTTGAACATCTCGCAGAGCACTGTTTAATCTATCATCCGATAATGGAGAGTGTGGCACAACTACAAACCTACCAAGACATGGCCACCCACCTAAACTGATAGGCCGGGCAGAGAGAGCATAAATCAGCCAAGAAGCTCATGGTTACACTGGAGGAGCTGCAGAGATCCACAGCCTAGGTGGGAGAATCTGTCCGCAGGACAACTATTAGTTAGTATACTCCACAAATCTGGCCTTTTATGAAATCCACCAGAACGTTTATTGCATCTCTTCATAATGGAGACTTTCTGGCTTCAGTGAACATCAGGGATGCTTACTTGCATTTACTGATGTTTCCAGGGCACTGTTTTCTGAGGTTTTTTTTTCTGTAGTACCCCTGCCCTACCAGTTAGGGGCCTGCACATTCCAGGTGTAGACTCTTGCCAAGCAGATATAGACAGGTTAAGGGATGCTCTGATGGCTCTGTGGAATCAGTACTCCTTTGCTGAAGCCACTTCTTTGCCTGCAGGATTGAGATATAGAGCATTCCGGGGATTCTAATTGCTGTAGATTAAGTATAGGTGGTGAACCACAAGGAGAAATAATATTCTCCCTAAAGCATTGCCAACATCCCAAACATTTAGGAACAGACCCTAAAAAAGGGCACAAGTACCCCCCCCCCCCCCCCCCCGGTACAATGGGACTTTATGGGTGAACAAGTAGAAAATGATTTATCTTAAAAAGCCATTTATTTAGAAAACCATTTTTAAAAACCTATATGTGATGCCCAACATATTGATAGTTTGTACAATACATTAATGGGAAAACAGAATTATACTCAGATGAGCTATTACAAATTCCGGGGAAGATGTTTTTTTTCTCCTTTAGCCTGATATGTTTCAGGAATTCTATCCCTTCCTCAGAGGCATTGTAGGAGAGAGTGCAAATACATTCTGAAACAGAGCACAAAATGGTGGTCTCAAACCAGTATTCCAAGGCAAATTCAACATTGAAGCACCCAAGCATGTCCACTATACATACCGACACTGGATTGTAATGATTTTCATAAGAATATTTTAAAAACAGAGTTTTGTAAACAAACAAGTTTGCCGCTGCCTATTCACCAAAAGGCGATGAACCCCGTCTGGGCTCGGAACAGCCCTCACAAGGTTCCCCACAAGATGGCTCCCATCATCCAATCGAAAAAGGGACCCAGAGGGATAATCAAGTACCCTGATGTAAAAAGAGTGTGTATGTCAGTATATGCACTGCAAACTCTTATTGCCGATATAATAAATATTGAAATTAGGAAATATTTGACAAAATGGCAGATGTAATGATTTTTTAATTTTAGTGAATAGGCAGCGGCAAACTTGTTTGTTTACAAAACTCTGTTTTTAAAATATTCTTATGAAAATCATTACAATCCAGTGTCGGTATGTATAGTGGACATGCTTAAGTACTTCAATGAAACCCATTTTGTGCTCTGTTTCAGAATGTATTTGCACTCTCTCTTACAATGCCTCTGAGGAAGGGATAGAATTCCTGAAACATATCAGGCTAAAGGAGAAAAAAAAACATCTTTACCGGAATTAGTAATAGCTCATCTGAGTATAATTCTGTTCTCTCATTAATGTGTTGTACAAACTATCGATATGTTGGACATCACATATATGGTTTTAAAAATCGTTTTCTAAATAAATGACTTTTTATGATGCATCATTTTCTACTTGTTCGCCCATAAAGTCCTATTATACCGGCGGGTACTTGTGCCTTTTTTAGGGTCTGTTCCTAATTGCTGTAGATTGGTCCTGGCAGATGTGGTATGCTGACGTGGTAATACTTCTAGAAGATGCACTGTGGGGCCCTGCCAGGCAGTGAATATCTACTGTCCTAAGGCCCAATTTGCCATCCTGCTTCTGGGGTTCAGGCTTTATTGGCATGGCTGTTGAAGCCCAGGTTCTAAAGCACAAGGGAGTCCCTGAGTCTAATTTCTACAATGCTCAAGTCTAGGAAGTACACTTACTGCAAGGTCTGTTCTCGGATATGGATGGCTTACTGCATTTGGCGTGCATCTAATGGCTTTTCCCCCAAGAGTTTCTTTGTTGGATAAATCCTCTCCTTCCTGCAGCTAGGTCTGCCTTTGTCTAGGCCTTTTGTGGAGGGGTTCTCCCATGTAGTTCCCCTATGACTTGGTTCTGAAGCTGGTACTTTCTCTCTATGCACATTGGTTTGAAAAGCATTGGAGACATTCCTCTCTGCTCTCACCTACAACGTTGCTTTGCTTTTAAGCCATCACCTCTGCATGAAACGGCCAGTTCAGACAGTAACCTCATAAAGAACCATTCTTGGTCTTGCAGACCTGGGATTTTCTTCTTGCCTAAGGTTGTCTGCTTTCACCTAAACCAGAACATTCTCATCCCATCTCTTTATCAGGCTCAGATTTATCAAATGGAAATTTCTCTCCATTGGATGATGTTTGCTGTGTGAGTATCTCTTAGCCACTGCTTCTTTCAAAAAGACTGATCTGAGATTCTAGCAATTAGGGTCATATCTGCTTTTAAAGTGAATAAAAGTCTGTAGACTTGAAAAATGTGCTTCAAGCACATGTCCGAGCTGAAAATGAGCTGTCTAGAGGAGCCCAAAGTTGGCCTATTTGAGACACTTCAAAGTACTGTTCCACCTACTTCCAGTAGCTCCTGCTTTGGTTATGGGTCTGTTCTATAAAATGTTATAGGAAAATTCCTGACACCTGGCCTAGGCAGATGGCAATCAGCCAAAGGTTCCAGAAGATGATCATACATAGGGCAACAATAAACCAACATCATTGGTTCAATAGGCACATGCAAAACCAAAATTATGGTGCTATGGCAAAAACTGTAATGTTTCTGAATTTAGTGCTCTTGAACCTATTTATGAGTAAGCACTTGCACCAAATATGCAGAAAGAACTGTAAACCATAGGCACCAACCAGACCTGCCAGATCAGTGAAAGATGAACTCTTTTACTGATAGAAATCACAGGCAGTCAGTGGCATTTCTCGTAAAGCAGGGCTGTAATACGTCATGCTTTTACAGTTATGTTGCACTGCTGGTCTAAATGGAGTTCAGGGACTGCCAGAAATTTCCAGTTGTGGAACTGCAAGTAAACAAAACACATACTTGATGGGCAGTGTACCTACAGCAGATGAACGTCAGCCTATAAACAGCTGACTTCGAGGGGAGATGTTTTCAGATGCATCCAGCAGGTGGCAGTGCAGAGGACTTGAATGTCTTTGGTGAAGCACAGCAGAGCCTTCTTAGAACAGAAGGAATTTATAGTTACATGTCTCATTCTGTCACAAATCCAAAAACCTAAGGGGATTATACCTAATTTTAGGATATTGGATGGAGCCATGCAAATCATTCCTTTAGGCTTCTGTGGCCAACTGTAAATCCAGAGCTGCTGTTTTACAGGTCAAATACAATCTAATATTATAGAGCTACTCATTCCTAACTACACTGGAGTTGCAGGTTTGTTGGTCATCATCAGTGCAGTGCATAAAAACAGTGGCTTCTTTGGAATAGAGCTTGGGGAGCAATAAAAAGTACAACCTGTTATGGTGAGGTTAATTAAAAGGTCTCAAAAAGCATTCCACTGATGAGCATAGCGAAGCCAATGGCTGCCTCTGACTCAGCAAAGCCTATGAGAGAGTGGAGATACAACAGAGACACTTCAGACGGGCACAGCAGTGGATCAAGTGAGGACTCGGGTAGGTATAAGGCTTGGTTCACGTATGTCCGGCTGTGGTTTCCCTGCGTATTTAAAAGGAGTCCGGTGCAGTTTTGTTACAATTTTTACTTGAAATCGCACCTGAACCGTACTGAAAAATGCATAGGACTCTTTTTAAAAATGCACTGTGCCAGGTCCACAGATATGTGAACCGGCTCTATATAGAAGGCTGCCAGTTCACATGTCATGCGAATTGGATGCGGTTCAGAATGCATCAAATTCTCATATGTGAACCGAGCCTAAGGGAGAGTGAAAGGGCACTACAGATACCTGAACATTTTCTACCCTACTGCAAGGTAATGCATTAAAGTGGTTGTAAAGTAATTTTTTAAACTTCTACCTACAGGTAAGCCTATACTAAGGCTTACCTGTAGGTAAAAGAAATATCTCCTAAACCTTTACAGTTTAGGAGATATTCCCCTCGCAATGCGCCGCTGACAGCAGCGGCGCATGCGCACAGGGGATTCTCGGGCTGAAGGCTCGGCAGACGCCGAGCCTCGCTGGAATAAAGTCTCCTGCGCGCATGCGCGGGAGTGAGACATCGCGGCTCCAGCCACTTACAGCGCTCGAGCCGCGATACCTGGAAGACACGCCGAGGCAAGATGACATCTCCCTCGGCGTGGACCAGGTAAGTTCCCGACGCCTCGTTCTAAGGTAAGTATTTCATAATGAGCTTGTATGCTGTGCATACAAGCTCATTATGCATTTTCCTTTACAGGCGTAAAAAAATAAATAGCGGGTATACAACCGTTTTAAGGTAAAAAATGTTTAGGCTTTAGAAGCTGGCCAAACAATCATTTTAAGAACCTTTGTTTAATTTTTAAATCTATAGTGGGTGAGGGGGCGCAAATCGATATTTGTTTTTTGACTGTAGTAATGAGAAAAATTTGTGTATGCATGGTTTTTGTTTAGGAAATTGCATTCACTCCAAATTTGCATTTTTCATACGAATGTTTGCTAATGAAGTTGTGCTTGGATAAGCTGAGTTTAAAGCAGAACTCGAGTCAAATGGATACAGTTGAAATACATATATATGAGAGAGGGTGGTGACTATAGATCGGAGTGCTGCCCATAGCTTTAACAAGCCTTTATCAGGCTTCAGTTGGAGTACAATAAGTAGGAGACTATTGGGGTAAGTTCTGCAGCCATTACAACATGCTCTAATAAATGCCTGCTGATTTTTTGATATCCACACTATTATTTCTTAACTAGCAAATAATACCACTACATCACCAGATCCATTTTTAGCAGACATAATAAAATGTACATTTTAGGCCTGAAAATTAGTTAAACCCCACAAACAGTATATTTTTTTCTGAAAGCCAAACCCTTAGTAGTTGCAATTTTTTATGTCATATGATATAAGTGCACATGTTTATCAAATGTAAATTTTCAGGTAAAAATACATTAAAGTTAATTTTGGTGTACCCAAGCACAATATGTTACCCAGCTTCTTTCAATGATAAAATATGAGGTTGTGATGGTTAAATAGATACCCAGTATGTCAAGTCTTAAAATTACACATGCCAATACAACAGCAACACATTTTGGAACCCAAAGTTGTCCATGGGCATTGCTTTAAAAAACTTTGCATGTCAATAGTTTAAAATTAGTAATATTAAAGCGGAGTTCCACCCAAAAGTGGAACTTCTGCTTAATTGCTTCCTCCCCCCCCCTTCTACGGTGTCACGTTTTGGCATCTCTCAGGGGGAAGGGGGGCCTGTTTTAACAGGTCCCACTTCTGGGAGACAGGGCCGAGGTACCATCCTCCGGAAGTTCGGCCCCCCTTCTCCTTCCTCTGCCACTGGTCCAATCAGAATGCGCATGCGCAGTAGGGAACCATCCGTGAAGCCTTTTGGCTTCACTGCCGGGTTCCCTTACCTGGAATAGTGGCAGCTGCACCCAACAGTTGATCCGAAGATTGGCTGGGGTGCTGACATCGTGGGCCAGGGGGGGGACAGGTAAGTGTCCATATAGTAAAAGTCGGCAGCTACAGTATTTTTATAGCTGCTGACTTTAAATAAAAATTTCCCCCAGGCAGACCTCCGCTTTAAAGGTTCTGTGTAGTGGTTTTGCACAGAGCAGCCTCTATCTTCCTTTTCTTGGGTCCCCCACCAGCGCTCCTGACCCCTCCTTTCTGTCAAGTGCCTCCAGAGCAAGCAGCTTGCAATAGGGGCACCCTAGCAGGAATGCTGGCAAGCCGCTGCTCTGAATGTCCATTGGCCCCGCCCCATCTCTCCTCCCCCTCATTGGCTCACTGGCTGTGATGGCTCCCACTGCTGTCTCAGCCAATGGGGGGAAGAGTCCCCAGGGAGCCGATGCTCTCGTGCCCATTGCTGGTTTGGGAGGGAGTTTGGGTAAGCATTAGGGGTGGCTGCTGAACACAAGGTTTTATACCTTCATGCATGAAGGTAAAAAACCTTCAGCCTTTTGAACCACTTTAACTGTGAATGGTGGCCCTGGAATTTATTCTCTCATTTGCAGCAATATGTAAGAGGTAGTGCAATCGTTTTCATATGCAGGCACATGTGTTAGTTATTGTGTATCTGGGAACATTTAAAAATTTGTTGTTTTGTTTTTTTATCTTACTTTATTTTTTAACAATTTTTCATTCATTTTTTGTTTATTTTTTATTTACTTTAATATTACCACGTAGGGGGCCCAATAATGACAAGCTGTGTTTACTGAGATTTCAGGGATCGATTAGACCCCTGATCTTTCCCCTGCCCTTCACTGAAGCTAACAGAGCATAGATATTTGGTCAATGCTAGTATCGGGAGCACACCTGAACGCATTTCTGGTCTCAACCCTCTAACTGACACTTTTGTTGCATAGCTTGGTCTCTTAAAGGAAGTTAAAAAAATAACTTGAACAAACAAAAATGACGGTGCAAGGAGTGGATACAGAAATACCAAAATGTAAAGGGTAAGAGATGATACAGTAATATATCACTGTAGTAAACCTTATAGAAGAGGGCAAAATACAAATGATGAATAATAAACACAAGTAAATATAGGTAATGAAGTCCATATAATAGTAATGGTACTGGAGCTGGTTAAAAATGTATTCTATTACATAAGCACTGTTAGCTGCATCTTTAGGAGTGAAGTAGGATAAGAAACAAAAATAAAAAGTGTGCCTACTAAGTGCAGTATGTAAAACTCGGTTTTAATGGTACATAAAAATCAGCCAAATGGCTACTCACAAGATGGTAGTTAAAAACATTGCATGAAAGTGGTGACGGTAATTTGCAGGGGATATCTCCTTGGTCTGCGGAGGTCCCGTGGCACGGTGTAGCTCTGGTAATCGGTCCTGGTATTGTTGATCCGGAGGGAGCAGGTGTAGGTGTCCGGCAGTCAGGAAAATCACTGCGCCGCAGCGTGCCGGTCAAGCCGGAGCGCAAACAGCTACGGCGACAGGAAGTGACGTCAGAGCGGGCTCAGATGGATGACGCTTTTTCAATGCTTCTGCATTTTCTTCAGATCTAATTAGTGGGGGAAGCTGCCTGTCTTATGTGTTCCCTATTTTGGCCACTTGGTTCCATAAAACTGGACTCTGATGGATCTGACTGTTCATGAACAGCTGGCTGTACACTCCAAATCCATGGCTCTCAGAGTGGTGTCAGTCATATAGGAGGCAAGAAGAAAGAACCATAGTGTAAATCGCTAATAAAAAGTATTTATTTCCATATAAAAAAACCACTCACGTTTCAGAAATAAAATAAAAAACAAGCATTTTACAATACAATCCTCTGCATACACAGCTCCACCTGGTCCCAGCGTAATTACGTCACCGCCCACCTCACGCCTAGCCCCCAATGGGCTTTCTCAAAGGTTCAGGCTCATAACCACTGCACAGAGCAGGTAAATGTAAACCAATTTTTTTTATTTTAGGTAAAAAAAAAAAAGAGGCTTTAGAATCACTTTAAGTTTTGTTGGCCAACTCTGTGCGGCCTTCTGAACTTCCAAAATAATAATGATGTTCTTTAATTTGCTGCTGCTGATGAGATTAGGAAGAATCCTTCCAGGTGTTCCGTTACATTTGTATTTGGTGACAGATGAAATAAGGCGACTAGAACAACACTTTTTAGGATGGATTTACCATAAGATCACCTGCCTTACCTCAGCCATACAAGTCTGGCAATATAATTGGTAAAAGATGTCACAATATAATACACTTCTACTGCCTTGATCAGCTGCTAATCCCTATAACATGCTGATTTATCAGACCGAGTCATGTGGCGTACAGTTCATGGGTTTTCCCATGTAACCCCTTCAGGGCCTTATGTGTGTTTAACATTTCAAAGAGACCCTGTCACCAGCCCCCCCCCCCCCAATGTGAAAATGAACACACAGAAAATTCAAGTATTATACATGCTTATACATACAATATTCTTCCTTTCCATCATTTTTTTTTATTCACTTGCAATGGTCCTTGGAACTTGCTAGAACATTTGACTAAGCCAAATTGTACAGATGGCTATAACCCAGCCTAGGTCTTTAGATGCACTTCGGATAAAGTATCTCCAATAATATTGAGTCACGACAATAGAAGGGTACTCCGCAGTATGGGGTAAATATTCCAAAAATTGCATGTATTGAAAAAACAAAAAAGCAAAAAAACATAGTGTAATCCTGCCACAAAAAATCTCCCTATAAGGGACTGATGCTATAGGGTGGGGGAGACAATACACCACCAGTGAGTGACTCCTATATAGTGAACCCTCACCACACAGTCTCCTTACCAGAGATACAAAAAAAAGGAGAGAGAGAAGAGATCTTATGGAGTGTAGAAATGGTATACAAATCCACCCTGAAGTGCACCGCCACCCAATATGATGTCTGCTTACCAGATTGCAAACATGCTATGCAACACAAATCAACGCAGGTCAGTGGATGGCTGGATATTTTGGATGTCTATACAGGTATAAGGAAGCCTGGAACGGATATGGATTCCTCGCTAACACCGTGAACTTCCGTATAATCCAAGTGGTGTATCAAACCAAGGAGAAAAAGTAGGGACTGGATAGTGTGATATCGTCTCAACAATTTATTATAAACATTTAAAAGTTGCACTTACATCAGCGAACAAATAAAAGGACGTGTACAAGCCGGCCGGCTAGAAAGCAAACTCCCGTCCTATGAGTGTGGTGACGTGCTGACGTCACCACGCTCATAGGACGGGAGTTTGCTTTCTAGCCGGCCGGCTTGTACACATGTCCTATTATTTGTTCGCTGATGCAAGTGCAACTTTTAATTTTTTTTACATTTTTATAATAAATTGTTGAGACGATATCACACTATCCAGTCCCTACTTTTTCTCCTTGGTTTGATACACCACTTGGATTATACGGAAGTTCACGGTGTTAGCGAGGAATCCATATCCGTTCCAGGCTTCCTTATACCTGTATAGACATCCAAAATATCCAGCCATCCACTGACCTGCTTTGATTTGTGTTGCATAGCATGTTTGCAATCTGGTAAGCAGACATCATATTGGGTGGCGGTGCACTTCAGGGTGGATTTGTATACTATTTCTACACTCCATAAGATCTCTTCTCTCTCTCCTTTTTTTGTATCTCTGGTAAGGAGACTGTGTGTGGTGAGGGTTCACTATATAGGAGTCACTCACTGGTGGTGTATTGTCTCCCCCACCCTATAGCATCAGTCCCTTTTATAGGGAGATTTTTTGTGGCAGGATTACACTATGTTTTTTGGCTTTTTTGTTTTTTCAATACATGCAATTTTTGGAATATTTACCCCATACTATTGTTGTGACTTAATATTATTGGAGATACTTTATCCGAAGTGCATCTAAAGACCTAGTCTGGGTTATAGCCATCTGTACAATTTGGCTTATTTTCTGGTAAGAATACATCTTTACCAGTCCATAGGATCCACGATTAGTGTTTCATTCTGACACCAGTCCTTTAAGCATTTCTGTTTGAACTTTTTCACTATTCAGACATTAGAATTTTGGACTCATAGCGCAACCTTTTTTATTCCATTACTGTTTGTGCTTATCCCATTATTGTTGCTGCTTTGAAGGGTCTATATTTTAGTTATATTTTAGTTATATTTTAGTTATATTTTCGTTTAATTGATTATATATTGTTTCCTTTGAATCTAAACGCACAATAAGCGCGGTTTTGTTGTTTTTTAATTTGGATCTGAGATTAGCATGCAAAAAAAAAAACAGAAGATCATTCGTCCGATAATTTCATTGTGTGAACTGTGCATTAGTGTGTTTTAGGTAGGATTAAGGGCCAGTTCACACCACATAAACGCAATCTGGATGCGTTCCAGGTGCTTTTTTACATGCGCGTTTTTGACGCGTTTTTGATACGTTCCAGTGCATTTTTGGTATGTTTTTGATGCAGTCTAGTGCTTTTTTTCACCCCACTTTTTTCTTAACCTGAAATAATGACAATTGTGTTCCAGTGCATTTTTGGTGCATTCCAGTGCGTTTTACAGCGTTCCAGTACAGTCCAGTGCAGGTAAAATGCAGCATGTTCTACTTTTTTTTCTGAAACTGGAACGCACTGAACTGAAAGCACTGGTGTGAACTATGCCATTGAAAACCATATAACCAACTTTCCATGCGTTTTTGATGCAGAAAAAAACGCACTGGACTGCATGTGGTGTGAAGTGGCCCTAAAAAGAAAAAGAAAAATGTGCACTATTGTTTCTGGGCTGTACTATGGGTACATTCAACAACTAACATACACATATGTGATATTGCTGTGATCGTCAGGAGTGGGGGAATTTGTTTTGGGTTGTTCTTTGGTGGTAGGTTATGGTAGTAGCAAGAAATATACAGCTACATTTAAAAAAAATATATATCCATTACCATATACCACCAAATAAAAGCCCAATTTGTCCAGAAAAAAATAAGGTATAATCCACCTGGATACACAAAGTAGTTTTGATGATATGTATGGTTTTTCTAACACATATCAAAGTTGCAAAATTTTGCTTAGGCATTAAGATTTGCCCTTAGGTGTGAAGGGGTTAGATGCACACTTAATCCCTTTGGATTAATTTGTTGAAATGAATGGCCTGATAACAGGATCTCTTTAGAGTACTTGTAAACCCTTTCTGGACGACATTAGTTTGATGAAGCACTTTGCACCATGAACTAATTTTTTTTAAATAGTGTTTTTACTTTTTGTCAACCTTTCTTGTATCTCATTGCTGCTGATTTCATGCATCCTCCTTGCAGCCATTTCCTGTCTACATTGCGCTCCAGTAATTACTGCATAGCATTTCCCAGAATTGATTTCCTACCGTTGATGCACACGTGCAATATAGGTCTGAGTGAATACTTAGGAGAAAATACTTCACTGCTGATAAAGTGGTCCTTTAGGGTTCTTATTAGAAGTTTGTAATATTACTGAGGCGCAGTGTAATAATTAAAGATGTTTATTGTGAAAGTTTAACTGGGCTGCTGTCAAAGTTTAAATAAGTGAGTAAGCATGAAAGAATTCCCTATATATCCTCTTTATTAGTTAAGGGAAGCTGAACAAAGACTATTTTATAGCCATGTTTCAGGCATCATCAGAGGTCACAAAGAATGTACCGCGCTGACCCCTTATTTCAGGGAAAGTTAAGCTGAATCATGCTGTCATTCGTTCACTTTATATAGAGAAATGCTCAACTCCTATATATTACCTATGGAGCTCCGCTGCTGACTCCATATCAGTACATGGTGCTGTAATAAACTCTTCTAAAAACCCTCCTACACTCTTCACATGTGACAAGAAAAGACCTACCAGTCTTGTGCTGTTGAGGTCCATAAGGTTGAAACCGTATTGTCCACGGGTCAGTTTTCTCGTTAGTTAAGGCTGTGTGTTTATTTAATTGCACAGTGGACAGTGCATATCCATGCATTGCCGTAATACACAATTGCTTTAGTGCAACACATGGGTGTATAGGGGGCCTTAAACATATAGTGGGGTAGGCACACCTTTAAAGGCCTACCATACAAAATTTTATTATTAATATTATTTAGGTACTTATATAGCGCCGTCAATTTACGCAGCGCTTTACATATACATTTTATATTCACATCGGTCCCTACCCTCAAGGAGCTTACAATCTAGGGTCCCTAAATCACATTCATATACTAGGGCCAATTTAGACAGAAGCCAATTAACCTACCAGCATGTCTTTGGAGTGTGGGAGGAAACCGGAGCAACTGGAGGAAACCCACGCAGACACAGGGAGAACATGCAAACTCCAGGCAGGTAGTGTCGTGGTTGGGATTCGAACCAGCGACCCCTTTTTTTTTTTTTTACTGCTAGGCGAGAGTGCTACCCACTACACCACTGTGCCGCCCAGGTTATCTGAATATGTCTCCAGGGCAGGATTGCTCGGTAGTAGTGGTGCAACGGATCGTCATTGATCTGTGATCTGCATGGATCAATGACTTCGGATCGGCACACGTGATCCGCGGCGCGCCACGGGATCGCAGAGCAGTAAAACACACATTGAAACTGTCTCCGCTCTGTTCGCACTCACACAGCCCCGCCTCCTCCTAACCCTGCGCTGTGATCGACAGAATGCGGGTCCAATGCTGGGATGTGTTCTGTCTATCACAGCGTGGGGTTAGGAGGAGGCGGGGCTGTGTGAGTGCGAGCAGAGTGGAGACAGTTTCAATGGCCGGAACATACGGGCAGTGAGTTGCTTTCTAGCAGGACTTCACTTGCAAAATGTGTGCTGCCGTCCATCGTCCCCCTCTCCTCCCCCCCCCCCCACATACCCCCGCCGCCGAGTCTGTCTCCTGTCCCTGCCGCCTATGTACACAGTGAGTGGGGCGAGCTGTGCTCTTCCCATCTCAGCTGTGACAGGAGTTCTAGCACAGTGCTAGGACTCCTGTTTTGGAGGTGACAGGGTCAATAAAGAGACCCTGTCACCTCCAATTGCTATCACACAGGGAATTGTGTTCTCCTGTGTGATAGCAATAAAGTTAAGTGAAAAAAAATTGATAAAATAAAAAAATAATAAGAAATGATAATTAATAAAATAAAGTAATTAAAAAGTCAAGAATAAGAAAAATTATATAGAAAATTATACTAAAATATGAAAAAGTAAAACGACAAGCTACAAATTATTAAGAATAAAAAAAAATAAAAAAAAAAAATATTTGAACTAACCGTGCCGCCCCTGCCATCCGGTTGCCATTCTCTGTTGATTTGGGGGGGGGGGGTGCATTGCAGAACCTGGCCTTGGGGTGGCAGGGAGCGCAAATCCGGCCCTGCTGGCCGTCCTTTCACTTCCTCCGCCCTGGCGAGGCTGCAATTTGGGGCACGATGAGGCTGCAATGGGGGCACAATGAGGCCGCAATTTTTTTTGCTGATCCGAAAAATAATCCGATTCGTGACTCTGATCCGAGGAACGATCCGGACCGTGAGTTTTTTGATCCGTTGCACCCCTACTCAGTAGCCAAGTGTCCCACTTTCTGCAAGAGGAGTCCTCCACGTTTTGCAATTTGTCCCCCTTGTGTCTCGTGGTATGTTCCACCAGGCAGGTGGGTAGCAAGAAAGGTGCTTTTGGCTACAAAAGAAAGATGGAATTTATGGCTCCACTAGTGGATCCTACAGGCAGGGGAGCTATGTAAAGGTAAGGGGATGCACCTTATAATGCTTGTTATGCAGTGACAGGCTTTATTCCCCTGCCCCCCCCCCCATACACTTGGAACCTTGTAAACATTCTTGTCATGGCTATATGCTGGGTCATTCTGACAGGCAAAGCTCTTCAGTGTTGTGTTCAAGCTAAGCCCTATCACCACATTCAAGTTGACCTATTGCAATGATGGACATCTTGGCTGGCCAATAGGAATGTGTAGGAGGCAGGAAAGGGCAGGCACTATCAGCAAATGCCAAAAGCTTTGCCTTTAGAAAGGCTTGACATATGGACATGACAAGAAGAGTTGGGAGGCTACTCTAATTATCTGTGGTTGCTTGCATTTCATACCCTCTCTCTTTAGAGTCTATCTAAACCCAAAACAACAACAGAAATGCAATATATTGCAGCTTACTAGTCCTTAGATACGGTGGCTGCATTTGTTTTCTTCTTTCAGGATTTTTTAGCAGTAATACCCTTCCTAGGGTGAAAATGTTCAATCACCAGACTATCTATGGAGGACTATTGTTGTCACTCTAGGCTGGTCGTTTTGTTTCGGACTACAGAACTATAGAACACATCCCGCCACACAAACATTAACATTGTGAACAATGCTAACTGAAATAGTGCTAGTTCTGCAAATTTAAGCATCCAGTGTCCGCTCACAATATTTCTGACAACATTCAGAGATACTTTTTGTACATATCAAACTGATATAACAAAATGCCTTCCATTGTATATTTAACAGGCCCAAGGGAAGCACATAGGAGAAGTTCATACACACCAAGGGCTGGTTGGGTATGGTTAAATGGTAAGGGTAAGTAGTGGATTTTGCACATTGGACTCCTGGCACCCAGCAATTACTGGCCCTATGCACATAACTTTATTATCTGTACAGAAAATGTAACACATTTCTACAAATCATCTTTGTGATATTTGGAGATTTCAGTGCCTTGCCACATTGCCCCTTCGGATTTTTAAGCAAAATTCGTAATAGCTGAGACTTGCTCTCATAATCTCCTCCATTGCCCTGTGATCATTTTTTCCCAGGCCCGCTGCATAATCAGTAATATGATTCTGTAACTCTGAGGTCTTGCACGCTTGCAGGATTCCTCTGAACTTGTTTGATTGTCTCAGTGAGAGTTTCAGGCTGCCGCCTGCAGCCTACAGAGTAAATCTTTGCAGCTCCCTGAATAGATGGCGATAGTCTTCACAAGAGAAGGCCAAAACAGTTCTTCCTGACCACCAATAACTTGCTGCAATATTTTGACAGCCCAAGCTGACCTGTAACCCTGAGTCCCTTCACTACTTATGTTGTATTGAGCGTGGACCGCTGGGATGGTGATGCTTGGTTATATGCAATCTTCTAAATACATGATTGAAATACATACAAGGGACCTGGTTTGTATTTCTGTCTATCCAGTCTTGAGATTTCCATAGCCCAGCCATAGAACAGAGTTGGTGACCTGAACATTTTCTACTGCAGTTGGGGAATACAGCTAGGTCTCGTCCCTGCCCCCAAGCATGTGATTCTTAAACAGGTTGAGATAAAGGTTCAATGAGTGTAGAAGTGTCAGACATAAGAGATCAAACTGCAGAAGTATAATAATTTGCACTCCTACACCTCAATACCTTCAGATAAAAAAAAAAAGAAAACCTTCTTTAGAGGTCAGCTTGTTTTTGTGAGTAGCCTAGTTTCTGAAGCCTAAAGTTGGCCATAATAGAGAAAATGTCACCTGATGAACCAGAAAATAAATTCAAGCTGTTATTGGTTCTATCTGAACCCTCCTGCCCGACATCCTTCGGTCTGAATATTTAAAGAGTAAGCCAGGAAATTGTCTGCCATTGCCAAACAGCAGCTGCATCCAGTCAGATACAGCAATTTCTTGGGTATTCTGGCAACCAGGGGGGTTCCAGCTATCAGAATAAAATAGCTGGAGATTTCTCCATCCACACTGGGGGAATCAACAGATTTCTCTTGTTAATCATCATCTATGGCTAATGTACATTGTATTCAAAAGTGATACTACCAGGAGCATCACCTTTCCCAACCTAATCCAGCATTCCTGCAATTATTACTGTCCAGGTTGTGATTGGATTGTTCTGAAGACAACTAAAAAGTTTGGATTTTCACTCTCAGGCCAGATCAAAGATTTAAGCACCTTTTGAAAAGGTTTTTTTTTTTCTGATTGTAAACACCCCTGGGTGGCAGAATGGCTCCCATGGGCGAAATCTCGTACGGTACATCCTTCTCTTTTTCGGCCACCAGAGGGCACCCACTGTATGACGGGGAACCCGTTGCGCGTGGCCAGCAGGCACAGTCGCGGCCGGCCACGCGCGATTGCGTGCACGAGCGCCTGCACGGGGATTTGTGTGTGTAAACACACAAATCCCTGTGCTGTCAGGGAAGAGGAAACATATAGTTTGTTCCTACTAGTCGCCCCCTAGTGTTAACCCCTTCCCTGCCAGTGACATTTACACAGTAATCCGGGCATTTTTATAGCACTGATGTATAATTGTCATTGGTCCCAAAAAAGTGTCAAAAGTGTCCAATCTGTATGTCCCAATGTCGCAGTACCGCTAATAATCGCAGATCACCGTCATTGCTAGTAAAAAAAGAATTTTTTGAAAAATGCAATACATTTTTCCCATAGTTTGTAGATGCTTTAACTTTTGCGCAAACCAATCAATATACGCTTATTGCGGGGTTTTTTTTGCCAAAAATATGTAGAAGAATATATATTGGCCTAAACATTTTTGAGGATATTTATTATAGCAAAAAATATTGTGTTTTAAAAAAAAATAAAAATTGTCGCTCTGTTTGTTTATAGGGCAAAAAATAAAAACCGCAAAGAGGATTAAATACCACCAAAAGAAAGCTCTATTTGTGGGGAAAAAGGATGTCAATTTAGTTTGGGTACAGCATTTCATGACCGTGCAATCGTCAGTTAAATCGACGGAGTGGCAAATTGTAAAAAGTGCTCTGGTCACGAAGGGGGTAAAATATTCCGGGGTTGAAGTGGTTAATATGCCATTAAATGTAAATGTGGACACATAGGCTTATATATAGGTGCCTTTACAGGCTGAAAAAAAGCACTCAACAGCAAAAAAAATGTAAGCTCTGTGTTCATGAGGCCTAAGTGTTAGAGATCCTATCACTAATTTAAAAAATTGCAGGTAAAAGCACAAGAAAATCCTGTATTTTAAATGCTTACTTGCAGTGTTTTTTCTTTTATATAAATCCATTTTTTTCTCTTAAAATGTGTTTGACAATAGTGAGGTCCAACAAACCCTAAACAGTGCGGAAAGAATGGAGGAATTCCACCACCATCATTTTCCCCAAAATTAACAAATCGGTAACAAAACTGTCAGATTAAAATCTTACAGGTGAAACTCGAAATATTAGAATATTGTGGCAAAAGTTCATTTCACTAATGCAACTTAAAAGGTGAAACTTATATATGAGATAGACTGATTACATGCAAAGCAAGATGGTTCAAGCCGTGATTTGTCATAATTATGATGATTATGGCTTACAGCTCATGAAAACCCCAAATCCACAATCTCAGAAAATTAGAATATTGTGAAAAGGTGCAATATTCTAGGCTCAAAGTGTCCCACTCTAATCAGCTAATTAAGCCATAACACCTGCAAAGTGTTCCTGAGCCTTTAAATGGTCTCTCAGTCTGGTTCAGTAGGAATCACAATCATGGGAAAGACTGCTGACCTGACAGTTGTGCAGTAAACCATCATTGACACCCTCCATAAGGAGGGAAAGCCTCAAAAGGTAATTGCAAAAGAAGTTGGGTGTTCCCAAATTGCTGTATCAAAGCACATTAATAGAAAGTTATGTGCAAGGGAAAAGTGTGGAAGAAAAAGGTGCACAAGCAGCAGGGATGACCGCAGCCTGGAGAGGATTGTCAGGAAAAGGCCATTCAAAAGTGTTGGGGACTTTCACAAGGAGTGGGCTGAGGCTGGAGTCAGTGCATCAAGAGCCACCACACACAGACGGATCCTGGACATGGGCTTCAAATGTCGTATTTTTATTCCTTTTGTCAAGCCACTCCTGAGCAACAAACCACGTCAGAAGTGTCTTACCTGGGCTAAAGAAAAACAGACCTGGTCTTTTGCTCAGTGGTCCAAAGTCCTCTTTTCTGATGAGAGCAAATTTTGCATCTCATTTGGAAACCAAGGACCCAGAGTATGGAGGAAGAATGGAGAGGCACACACTGCAAGATGCTTGAAGTCCAGTGTGAAGTTTCCACAGTCTGTGTTGATTTGTCATCTGCTGGTGTTGGTCCACTGTGCTTCATTAAGTCCAGGTTCAACGCAGCCGTCTACCAGGAGATTTTGGAGCATTTCATGCTTCCTTCCACAGACAAGCTCTTTGGGGATGCTGACTTCATTTTCCAGCAGGACTTGGCACCTGCCCACATTGCCAAAAGCACTAAAACCTGGTTCAATGACCGTGGGATTACTGTGCTTGATTGGCCAGCAAACTCGCCTGACCTGAACCCCATAGAGAATCTATGGGGCATTGCCAAGAGAAAGATGAGAGACACGAGACCGAACAATGCAGAAGAGCTGAAGGCCGCTATTGAAGCATCCTGGTCTTCCATAACACCTCAGCAGTGCCACAGGCTGATAGCTTCCATGCCACGCCGCATTGAGGCAGTAATTGCTGCAAAAAGGGCCCAAACCAAGTACTGAGTACATATGCATGCTTATGCTTTTCAGAGGTCTGATATTGTTCTATGTACAATCCTTGTTTTATAGCATGTAATATTCTAATTTTCTGAGATTGTGGATTTGGGGTTTTCATGAGCTGTAAGCCATAATCATCACAATTATGACAAATCACGGCTTGAATTATCTTGCTTTGCATGTAATGAGTCTATCTCATATATTTGTTTTTCGAGTTTCACCTTTACACTAATGCTAGCAGCCATGGAAAGTGAAATATTTAACAAAACACAGTACAAGCTAGAAGGAATGTGGAGGCATTATAAACATTAACTAGCCAGGGCCTCTAAATGACATCTAATGAGGCACTTGTGTAAATGGTGGGAGCACAGTTTAAGGAATACATATCTGTGAGTCTGTGATATTGACCTATGGCTGAACTCTCATGTATCCAAAACTCTCTACTTCCATTTATACTCCATACCGCCTATTGTCATGGACTGTCTATACTATTGTAGAAGACAATACCACTCATTTAGGCACTAAACAGGCCTATATTTCAAGGCGCAGAAGACTAAGACACATTAGACCTCCTCAGAGAAAAACACATAGACCTGCCATATTTAGTATCTACCAAATCATAATTTTATTCTGATAACTAATATGCTAGTTTTCAGATTGTGAAACCTTTCCAGAAGGAGATATAGATGTCCAAGACAGTTGGCATTAAGGTTATGTCTGCTGGGCATAATAAAATATTCCAACACATCTAAGACACACCCCTCAGATCCTTTGACTGGGTGGCATTAGAGCTGCAACACCATCTGCAGCAACAAAAAAAGATGGCTATGAGCTTTTATTTTCTCCAGTGGAACTAATAAAGAATACTAAAAGTCATGTTAGGAGAGCCAGTGACTCCTACAACATGAGAAAGGGTTTAACACGCATGCAAATCACTGCCAGCCCCTCTATAAGGCTCCATGCACACTGGCATAAAAAAACGTTGCTTCTACAGGAGTTTTGTGTTCTGCCTGTAGAAGCAACTCAATGTTATCCTATGTGTTTATGCACATTAGGACGTTTACAGGCATATTTTGAGATCAACGTTAAGAGGCAGAAAAAAAAACCTTCTCATTTGCGTTTCTGATTGGAGCTCACTGGCAGAAAAAACGTAAAACTCTCCTAAACTCGTCTAAACTTTGTACAAAAAAATGCTCTATATGAACGTTTTTTACTGCAAAGAGAACAGACTTTTTTAAGCCCAGTGCATGGAGCCTTAGAGCCTAGCGCACACTAAGTCTTATTTAAAAATGAGCGTTGTAAATACCTATTTAGGGTGATCTTCAGGCCGGTCACATGACTCATGGCCGCTTTTATACATCCGATATATGGCTTCTGCAGGAGGGGCTGAGATCTCCCTCTGACTTCAGCCGGGGAGATCACATGGCCGCTCAGCCTTTCCTCCAGTATACCTGGAAACCAGCTGAGTGTCACGTAACCGGCCTGAAGATCATGCTAAAACTGTATTTACAACGCTCGTTTTTTTTATAAAATACTTAAACAGTGTGCTATGCCTAACTATATTAGAGGGGCTGGCAGTGACGTTTTGTAAACTTTTATTTGTACTAATAGTGGTGGGGATGGGGGCGGAGACAGAGACACAGAGCTAACAGGCAAGGAGGAGGGGGTAAGGGGAAGAGAGGAGAGCTGAGAGTAGGGCTGCGGGCGACTAAGGAACGTATGTTGACCACGATGGTCAGGGCTCAGCAGCCCTAATTTTCGTGGTCAGCGCAGAGAGAGGGATACAGGAAGTGGCAGGTTCAGGGAGTTTTTTTTACAGTTTAGAGGGGGCAGAATACACAGCTCAAGCACTGTGCTGTTTAATCTGCTTTAAGGGACCAGTATCTGTCTTTTTTTTTTTCTTTGGGGGGTTAACAAACACTTTTATCTGTAAGTAATCTGAACTCTGCTGTGTACCAAACCGCTCAGACTTCAGTTTAAAGAAGAATTCCAAGTGTGGATATTTTTACACAGTTACATTGGTCCAAGCTGGACCAATGTAACTATGCATATAACATACCTGTGGGGTCCCTCTACAATGTCTTAAAAAAGTATTCAAATTGAAATTTTCCACATTTTGTCATGTTACAACCAAAAACGTAAATGTATTTTATTGGGATTTTATGTGGTAGACCAGGGGTGCCCAACCAGTGGCCCGCAGAGCCCTCTTATGTGGCCCGCAGAGCCCTCTTATGTGGCCCGCTACCGCTTGTTTTGGGATGGCGGGTTGGCAAGCCCAGATAGCGGGTTGCTGACCCTCCATCCCAGAGCAGTGTTGTGAATGAAGCTGCCGATTGAAGAAGCAAACGGCTGCGGAGGTAGCAGAGGAGCATAAGCTGTTCCTTCCTGTATAGTGCTGGCTCATGTCACAGGCAGAGTGATAACAAATGCACTCTGCCTGGGACAGCAACAGCTGGTGATACCTGAATGGTAGACTGTTATTAAAGGCAAATTTATTACTAAAATCACAGTGTGTATATATGGACATATCTGTTCTGCAGTGGTTATTGGGCTGCTTTCAAACTGATCTGCAGTGCACCTGCAGGTTACCTGCACTGAGCCATAGACTTCTGTTATTATCTGCGGGTTTGGTGCGCTTTCAGAAAGTGCACCACACCTGCAGGATATAATAAAAGTCTATGGCAAAGTGCAGCTAATCCGCAGGAAAGCCACAGGTGCACTGTGCTGCACCTGCATCGTGGGTAAACCATAGCACATCAGTGTGAAAGGGGCCTTAGGCCCCTTTAACACAATCGGCCAAACCCAATCGAACCCTCCATCCACCTCTATGGAGCGGCAGATGTAAGCTAACCATTTACACCCGCCTACCTCCAATTCGATCCGTTAAAAAAAACTTCTGGGTGGATCGTAGGGCCCATAGATTGTGAGCTGTGTCCGTGTTTGCTCTGCATATGCAGTGTGCAGTGTCATCCTCCCGCTCTGCTCATTGTGGCCCACGACTGGTTGCCAAGTCGCTTAAGGGGCCCTCGGTCTATCACAGGGGTGCCCAGCCTTTTGAAGAGCAACGCAAAGTGGCACATAGTTGTGAAGTGGAAGGAAAATGATAAATGGTTTTCAATTTTTTTTTACAAATAAATATGTGAAAAGTGTGGTGTGCATTTGTATTCAGCCCCCCTTAGTCATTACTTTGTACAACCCCCTTTCGCTGCAATTACAGCTGCAAGTCTTTTAGGTTATGTCTCTACCAGTTTTGCACTAGAGAGTGAAATTTTTGCCCATTCTTCTTTGCAAAATAGCTCAAGCTCTGTCAGATTGAATGGAGAGCATCCGTGAAAAGCAATTTTCAAGTCTTGCCACAGATTCTCAATTGGATTTAGGTCTGGACTTTGACTGAGCCATTCCAACACATGAATATGCTTTGATCTAAACCATTCCATTGTAGCTCTGGCTGAATGTTTAGGGTCGTTCTGCTGGAAGGTGACCCTCCATCCCAGTCTCAAGTCTTTTGCAGACTCTAAAGCCCTGTACACACGATCGGATTTCCGATGGAATAAAATCTGATGGATTTTTCCATCGGATTTCCAATGAAGCTGACTTCCATCAGTCTTGCCTACACACCATCAGTCAAAAATCCGACTGTCCCAAACGCTGTGACGTAAAACACTCCGACGAGCCGAGAAAAATTAAGTTCAATGCTTCTGAGCATGCGTCGACTTGATTCTGAGCATGCGTGGGTTTTTTCTCCGATGGAGTTCCACACAGACGATCGGAATTTGCTATAGGGCCCATACACGATCGGTTTGTCCAATGAAAAAAGTCCATCGGGCTGTTCATCGGTAAAACCGATCGTGTGTACAGGGCTCAACAGGTTTTCTTCTAAGATTGCCCTGTATTTAGCTTTATCCATCTTCCCATGAACTCTGAGCAGCTTCCCTGTCCCTGCTGAAGAAAAGCATCCTTACAACATGATGCTGCCACCACCATGTTTTACGGTGGGGATGGTGTGTTCAGGGTGGTGGGCAGTGTTAGTTTACAACCACACGTAGCATTTTGCTTTTAGGCCAAAAAGTTCAATTTTGGTCTCATCTGACCAGAACATCTTCTTTCAAATGTTTGCTGTGTCCCCCACATGGCTTCTCGCAAACTGCAAACGGGACTTCTTATGGCTGCCACTCTTCCATAAAGGCCAGATTTGCGGAGTGCATGACTAATAGTTGTCCTGTGGACAGATTCTCCCACCTGAGCTGTGGATCTTAATAGTGTCTCCATAGTTACCATGGGCCTCTTGGCTGCTTCTCTGATTGATGCTCTCCTTGCCTGGCCTGTCAGTTTAGGTGGACGGCCATGTCTTGGTAGGTTTGTAGTTGTGCCATACTCTTTCCATTTTGGATGATGGTTCAAGTTCAAAGTTTGGGATTTTTTTTTTTAACCACTTAAGCCCCGGACCATTTGGTAGCTAAAGGACCAGAGGTGAATTCAGAATTTTGCACTGCACTGCTTTAACTGTAAATTGTGCGGACATGCAATGTTGTACCCAAACGAAATTTGCGTCCTTTTCTTCCCACAAATAGAGCTTTCTTTTAATGGTATTTGATTGCCTCTGCGATTTTTATTTTTTGCGATATAAACGGAAAAAAAAACGAAAATTTTGAAAAAAAATTATATTTTCTACTTTTTGTTATAAGAAAAATCGAATAAACTCAATTTTAGTCATACATTTAGGCCAAAATGTATTCAGCCACATGTCTTTAGTAAAAAAAATGTCAATAAGCGTATATTTATCGGTTTGCGCAAAAGTTATAGCGTTTACAAACTAGGGTACATTTTCTGGAATTTACACAGCTTTTAATTTATGACTGCCTATCTCATTTCTTGAGGTGCTAAAATGACAGGGCAGTACAAAACCCCCCCAAATGACCCCATTTTAGAAAGTAGACACCCCAAGGAAATTGCTGAGAGGCATGTTGAGCCCATTGAATATTTTTTTTTGTCCCAAGTGATTGAATAATGACAAAAAAAAAAAAAATTACAAAAAGTTGTCACTAAATGATATATTGCTCACACATGCCATGGTTATATGTGGAATTGCACCCCAAAATACATTCTGCTGCTTCTCCTGAGTACGGGGATACCACATGTGTGGGACTTTTTAGGAGCCTAGCCACGTACGGGACCCCGGAAACCAAGCACCGCCTTCAGGATTTCTAAGGGCGCAAATTTTTGATTTCACTCCTCACTACCTATCACAGTTTTGAAGGCCATAAAATGCCAAAATAGCACAAAACCCCCCCAAATGACCCCATTTTAGAAAGTAGACACCCCAAGGAAATTGCTGAGAGGCCTGTTGAGCCCATTGAATATTTTTTTTTTGTCCCAAGTGATTGAATAATGACAAAAAAAAAAAAAAATTACAAAAAGTTGTCACTAAATGATATATTGCTCACACATGCCATGGTTATATGTAGAATTGCACCCCAAAATACATTGTGCTGCTTCTCCTGAGTACGGGGATACCACATGTGTGGGACTTTTTAGGAGCCTAGCCACGTACGGGACCCCGGAAACCAAGCACCGCCTCCAGGATTTCTAAGGGCGCAAATTTTTGATTTCACTCCTCACTACCTATCACAGTTTCGAAGGCCATAAACTGCCAAAATAGCACAAAACCCCCCCAAATGACCCAATTTTGGAAAGTAGACACCCCAAGCTGTTTGCTGAGAGGCATGGTGAGTATTTTACAGCTCTCATTTGTTTTTGAAAATGAAGAAAGAACATTTTTTTTTTTTTCTTTTTTCTTTTTCAATTTTCAAAACTTTGTGACAAAAAGCGAGATCTGCAAAATACTCACAATACCTCTCAGCAAATAGCTTGGGGTGTCTACTTTCCAAAATGGGGTCATTTGGGGGGGGGGGGGTTTGTGCCATCTGGGCATTCCATGGCCTCCGAAACTGTGATAGGCAGTGAGAAGTGAAATCAAAAATTGACACCCTTAGAAAGCCTGAAGGCGGTGATTGGTTTTTGGGGTCCCGTACGCGGCTAGGCTCCCAAAAAGTCTCACACATGTGGTATCCCCGTACTCAGGAGAAGCAACAGAATGTATTTTGGGGTGTAATTCCACATATGCCCATGGCATGTTTGAGCAATATATCATTTAGTGACAACTTTGTGCAAAAAAAAAAAAAAAATTATTTTTTCCGCAACTTGTGTTAACATATAAAATATTCCATGGACTCGACATGCCTCTCAGTATATAGCTTGGGGTGTCTACTTTCCAAAATGGGGTCATTTGGGGGGTTTTGAACTGTTCTGGCATTTTATACACAACATTAGGAAGCTTACATCCACTCTTCTAACCACTTGAAGACAAAGCCCTTTTTGACACTTTTTGTTTACATGAAAACATATTTTTTTTTTTGCAAGAAAATTATGTTGAACCCCCAAACATTATATATATTTTTAAAGCAAAGGCCCTACAGAATAAAATGGTGGGTGTTGCATTTTTTTTTTCTACACAGTATTTGCGCAGCGTTTTTTCAAACGCATTTTTTTGGGAAAAAATACACTTTTTTTAATTTTAATGCACTAAAACACACTATATTGCCCAAATGTTTGATGAAATAAAAAAGATGATCTTAGGCCGAGTACATAGATACCAAACACGACATGCTTTAAAATTTCGCACAAACGCGCATTGGCGACAAACTACATACATTTTTAAAAGCCTTTAAAAGCATTTACAGGTTACCCCGTTAGATTTACAGAGGAGGTCTACTGCTAAAATTACTGCCCTCGATCTGACCTTCGCGGTGATACCTCACATGCATGGTGCAATTGCTGTTTACATATGACGCCAGACCGACGCTTGCGTTCGCCATTGGGCAAGAGCAGGGCAGGACAGGGGTGCTTTTTTTTTTTTTTTTTTTTTTTTTTTATTATTAATTTTGCTTTTTTATTTTATTTTTAAACTGTTGCTTCCATATTTATTTATTTTTATCACTTTTATTGTTATCTCAGGGAATGTAAATATCCCCTATGATAGCAATAGGTAATGACAGGTACTCTTTTTTGAAAAAACTGGGGTCTATTGGACCCTAGATCTTTCCTCTGCCCTCAAAGCATCTGACCACACCAAGATCGGTGTGATAAAATGCTTTCCCAATTTCCCAATGGCGCTTTTTATATCCGGGGGGGGGACATTCCCTCCCACTGCTTGTAAAAGCAGTCCATAGGCTTATTAGCCACTAGGATTGCTTTTACATGAAAGCCAGCCGCTGGCTGAAAAGAATGATACCAAGATGATACCTAAACCCGCAGGCATCATTCTGGTATAAACATTCAAAGTCCAGCAACATACCAGTACGTTGCTGGTCCTTGTTGGACATGTATTGTAATCTTTTTTTTCATGCAGCCTGTTGGCTGAACGAAAAAAAAAGATTGATCGGTGGGTATGCCCACCATTAGAATACCGCCCTTCATCCACCCACTTCTAATGATGGGCATACATGCACCATTTATATATGCTGAAGCATGGGGGCATCTTCTCGCAAAAGTTATGCCGCGTACACATGGTCAGACTTTTCCACGGGCAAGCCTCCGTCGGAATTTCGACCGTATATACGCGGCATTAGGAGCAAAATTGCTCCTCCGCCCCTGCTGCCCCAATGCTTCGGCATATATGCTTTTTTTTTTTAACTGTGGTGGTGAAATCACCTCCTACAGCACTGGAGTCGCAGGGATCAGGCCTGTCCCTGCGAACGCTGCAGTTATGTGTGTTGTGTTTTGCAAGTGACAGTGATCGATCGATACTGCACTTGGGTGGCCTGGGCTGGACGGAGGGGCAAAACGCAGGTGCCAGCAGGTATCTGGGCTGATCCTGCTAACACTGCGTTTTTGGGAACCCTAAACTGCTGGGGACGCTAGTATAGATCTGATCAGATCAGATATTGAGCTGATCAGATACTATACCACTAAGGGGGGTGTATGCTTCACGTGTGGGTGTTAGCGCTACTGGCACTAACCTGACGCTGCCTGGGGTGTGACGCAGACCCTCTCTGACGCTAAAACCTAATTGATATCACCCGCCGGGCGATCAGGGGGTTAAACCTTTATTGGGTTATATACGGCGGGTGCCCTGACACTATAAAAAGCAAACTAACTAACCAGCGTCACCCGTAACACTTATATGATGATCACTGGTGAAAGGGTTAACTAGGGGCAATTAGGGGGTTAAACCCTTTATTAGGTAATATATGGGGGTACCTGACGCTATATAAAAACCTGACGGCGAACCTAAAAAAAAATTACTGGCTACCTATCGGCATCACCGACACTAAGACAACGATCATAAAAACGATTGCTTAGCGACAGTGGTGATAGGGGGTGAAAGGGTTACCTGGGGGGCGATCAGGGGGTTAAACCTTTATTAGATAATATATGGGGGTACCTGACGCTATAAAAACCTGCGGCGAACCTAAAAAAAATTACTGGCTACCGATCAGCATCACCGACGCTAAGACATCGATCAGAAAAATGATCGCATAGTGACGGCGGTGTTAGGGGGTGAAAGGGTTACCTGGGGGGTGATCAAGGGGGTTACACCTTTATTAGGTAATATATGGGGGTACCCGACGCTATAAAAACCTGCGGCGAACCTAAAAAAAATTACTGGCTACCGATCAGCATCGCCGACGCTAAGACATCGATCAGAAAAATTATCGCTTAGTGACAGTGGTGATAGGGGGTGAAAGGGTTACCTGGGGGGGCGATCAAGGGGGTTAAACCTTTATTAGGTAATATATGGGGGTACCCGACGCTATAAAAACCTGCGGCGAACCTAAAAAAAATTACTGGCTACCGATCAGCATCACCGACGCTAAGACATCGATCAGAAAAATGATCGCATAGCGACGGCGGTGCTAGGGGGTGAAAGGGTTACCTGGGGGGTAATCAAGGGGTTAAACCTTTATTAGGTAATATATGGGGGTACCCGACGCTATAAAAACCTGCGGCGAACCTAAAAAACATTACTGGCTACCGATCAGCATCGCCGACGCTAAGACATCGATCAGAAAAATTATCGCTTAGTGACAGTGGTGATAGGGGTGAAAGGGTTACCTGGGGGGCGATCAAGGGGGTTAAACCTTCATTAGGTAATATATGGGGGTACCCGACGCTATAAAAACCTGCGGCGAACCTAAAAAAAATTACTGGCTACCGATCAGCATCACCGACGCTAAGACATCGATCAGAAAAATTATCGCTTAGTGACAGTGGTGATAGGGGGTGAAAGGGTTACCTGGGGGGCGATCAAGGGGGTTAAACCTTTATTAGGTAATATATGGGGGTACCCGACGCTATAAAAACCTGCGGCGAACCTAAAAAAAATTACTGGCTACCGATCAGCATCACCGACGCTAAGACATCGATCAGAAAAATTATCGCTTAGTGACAGTGGTGATAGGGGGTGAAAGGGTTACCTGGGGGGCGATCAAGGGGGTTAAACCTTCATTAGGTAATATATGGGGGTACCCGACGCTATAAAAACCTGCGGCGAACCTAAAAAAAATTACTGGCTACCGATCAGCATCACCGACGCTAAGACATCGATCAGAAAAATTATCGCTTAGTGACAGTGGTGATAGGGGGTGAAAGGGTTACCTGGGGGGCGATCAAGGGGGTTAAACCTTTATTAGGTAATATATGGGGGTACCCGACGCTATAAAAACCTGCGGCGAACCTAAAAAAAATTACTGGCTACCGATCAGCATCACCGACGCTAAGACAGCGATCAGAAAAATGATTGCTTAGTGACGGCGGTGCTAGGGGGTGAAAGGGTTATCTGGGGGGTGATCAGGGGGTTAAACCTTTATTAGGGGGGGGTTAGGGGGCTACACTGGACCTAAAACTAAATGTAGTGACACTTTTACAGTCACAAATGTCACTGATTGCAGTGATCACTAAATAAATGGTCACTGCAATCAGTGACACTGTGGCTGGGGGGTGATCTGGGGGTGTCTGGGGGGGCCTGGGGGGGCGATTTATGTACCTATGTGTCCTGGTGTCAGTGTGCTGTTTTGTGTACTAACCTGCATCTTCTCCTGTACGGCGCCCGGTATATGTGAGCAACGCAGGAGAGATGACATCACTTCCTCCTTCCTGGCAGGCAGGGGAAGCTCTCTCATTCGCCGGGAGCGATCGAGAGGGGGTGGCCGGAATCAAACGGCCGTCCCCTCATGCCGGATCGCTCCCGAAGGTAAAACGACCACCCACTGTAAAGAAGGGGGGTCCGATCGGACCCCCCAACTATACAAAGGCAATCACGTATATGTACGTGATTCTGCCTGTCGGTGCCATTCTGCCGACGTATATTTACAGTGGGCAGTCGTTAAGTGGTTAAATAACCTAGCCCTGCTTTAAACTTCTTCACAACTTCACCCCTGACCTGTCTGGTGTGTTCCTTGGCCTTCATGATGCTGTTTGTTCACTAAGGTTCTCTAACAAACCTCTGAGGGCTTCACAGAACAACTGTATTTATACTGAGATTAAATTACACACAGGTGGACTACATTTACTAATTAGGTGAATTCTGAAGGCAGTTGGTTCCATTAGATTTTAGTTAGGGCTCTCAGAGTAAAGGGGGCTGAATACAAATGCACACCACACTTTTCAGATATTTATTTGTAAAAAAATCTAAAAAGTTATTATTTTCCTTTCACTTTACACTTATGTGCCACTTTGTTTTGCTCTATCACATAAAATCCCTATAAAATACAAAAATAAAATGTGCAAAATTTCAAGGGTATGAATACTTTTTCAAGGCACTGTAGAAGCTGGAAATCACTGTGGTAGACTACAGTGATCTCCACCAGTTTCCGGGCTCAGTGCTAAACTGCTGCCCAGCTGCATTTATGAAAACAAGAGCCTGACCGCTGGGCACAGGTGCCATTCAGAGAATGCTTTGCATTTTCTCAATGAATGCAGGGCATTCTCTGATTGCATGAGGCGGAGAGTACAACATAATCATCCTGCCTCTCCACCTCCTCCAATCAGAGAACACCTTTGATTCACTGAAAAAATACATAATGATCTGTGAATGTAACCTGTGCCGAGCGACTCATCCCCTATGCAGCAGGGCAGTCGCTCGGCGCAGAACCGAGAAGCTAGTGGAGATCACAGGAGTACAAGGATTTACAGATTCTAAAGGGATCCCACAAGTAATGTATATGCATAGTTACATTGGTCCAACCTTACCTAGTATTCTTCTGTAAGTGTTTTATTTTTTTTACTTTTTTTCACTTTTTAAACCTTTTTATTTTACTGTTACTTATGTTTATTTTTGTAATCTATTTTCTGTAAATATTTTTTTTTTTTTCAATAAATGACAATCAAAAATCATTAAGCTGAAACACTGAGTACTCTAACTAGAAATGATTAACTTTGCCTCTTTAACCACTTAAGGACCGAGCCTCTTTCTGAGATTTGGTGTTTACAAGTTAAAATCATTTTTTTTTGCTAGAAAATTACTTAGAACTCCCAAACATTATATATATTGTTTTTTGTTTTTTTTCTAACACCCTAGAGAATAAAATGGCGGTCATTGCAATACTTTCTGTCACACCGTATATACACTTTTTTGAATTAAAAAATAAGACAAAAGTAAAGTTGGCCCAATTTTTTATATTGTGAAAGATGATGTTACTCCGAGTAAATTGATACCCAACATGTCACGCTTCAAAGTTGCGCCCTCTCGTAGAATGGCGACAAACTTTTACCCTTAAAAATCTCCATAGGCAATGTTTAAAAAGGTGTCAGGTTTTGAGTTACAGAGGAGGTCTAGGTCTAGAATTATTGCTCTCGCTCTAGCGATCGCGGCAATGTGTGGTTCGAACACCGTTTTCATATGCGAGTGCTACTCACATATGAGTTCCCTTCTGCACGCGAGCTCGACAGAACGGGGAGCAATAAAACATTTTACTCTTTCGTTCATGGACGGAGACAGCTTCCTATTGACAAGTGGGTATTATCCTTCATTTAGGAGTGACTAGGCAGAAAAACTTGTAAAAAGTGTTGCATCACACCTTCTACAGTACCGCCCAGGGGGCGGACCCTCTGGGTATATCCCCTCTCTCTGCATCTCCCAGATCAGTTTTTTTCTGCCTAGCAAGGAGAAGGACATGGCTCCCTTCGGGCCCACTGGTCCGGGGGGATTTTTTTTTCTACGTTTGTTGTTTTGTTTCCTTCGATCAACTGCCAACTGGGTGACAGGCTGGATCCTCGATCCTTGTAGTCCCCTCAGTTTCGGCCATCGAGCGTGTGCCGACCCTAGCTACGCGCTGGGTTTTCCACGACATGCCCGTCGCTCTACGGGTGGCCGATGAGCCTACGCTCCAGGGCTTGCATCGGACCGCTCAGCTTTGGCTGACCTTACGGCCGAGTTGTAGTAGCCTGGCCAGTGAGCTTACGCTCCAGGGCTTGCAGACGATCGTTCCCTAGGGCTCAATCACAGCATGCCTGGCCAACAGTCACCTCCGTGTGCGGATGATGATCTGTCCGGAATGTCTTCCATCATGATCCACGCAGGAAAGGTAAGTAGCTCCCCTGCTTCGGCAGGGTGACTTGGCTGGACATTCCTGGAGAGATCAAGTAAGTGGTTGTGGCCCCTTTCTTTCTTCTCTCCCTGCCTTCCCTCCTCCCTAGGCTCTGAGCTAAGGTTGCTGGGTGCTGGGGGTCACCTAGGCAGCTCCATCTGGAGCGGGGCTGCGCTGTAGCTGTCAATTAAAAGATGTAATTTTCTGCTTACCTGTGTGTGCCTTTCTCCCTCCATGCTGTCGGCGGCCATATTGCGATGGTCCATGCCTGTTTGGCCTCCAGTGACTGTCCGGCGGCCACTTTCTTGTGGTTCATGCCAATATGTATATATCGCCGCTCGGTGGCCATTTTCTTGTGGTTCGCGCCCGCTTTGGCCTCTATTGACTACTCGGCGGCCATGTTTCTTATGATTCACGCCTGTATGTATAGACCGCGGCCGCTTTTGCCTCTACTGACGGCTCGGCAACCATTTTCTTAGGGCCCACATTTTTTTCAATACGGCCGCTTGGCGGCCATTTTGCAGAAGTCTCCGGCCTCTGGGGTGCAATTCACTGGTGTGAATCTCACACAGGGAAATGCTGATAAAAATCAGACTGACACAGGCAGCGGTGGGATAACATCACAGGCAGAGCACACGGCAGCAATAGCGGTACCGTTCCAAGGGTGGTGAGTCCTCTGGGAGACCCTGCATCTTTGTATCAGCTAGGAGGGTGGCCTATTGATACCTTGCCTGGAGTCCCTGTGGGTGTCAGCGCGAGGGTCAGCATGGCGTCTGAAGCAGACGTTTTTTCCCCTGAAACACCTGACTTAGTAGCTGGTGCCCCTGATGTATCTGTGGACGCCATGTCGGCAATCCTAGAGGCTTTTGTTGCCAGGGTGGAAGCGGCACACGGGAACACGGGGGGTAGTAAACGCCCCCGTCCCCTGCAATCTTCTGGGGATAATTCTGATGCAGAACCAGGCCCAGCTATGGCTCATGGCCCGGATTCTGATGCATCAGAGATTGCAGACCATGACCGATCGGACAGTGAGAATGACTCCAAGTCCAGGTCAGCACGCGAAAAGGCTTTTGGTATCTGACCTTACCACTGCAAGGTTGGAGAATGCTGCAGAAGCAGCAAACACACCGGTCCCCTTTGGGTTCCGTAAACCGACCTGCATTGCTAAGGTGTTTCCTTGTGTGTCTTATCTTGATAAGCCTTTGTACAAGGAGTGGGGAAACCCACTGAAGGTTTTTTTGCAAATAAAAAAAAATTTTTGCGATTCGGTACCCCTTGAGGAGAGTTTCCTGAAAAAGCGGACCTCTCCCCCGATAGTGCACCCCCCGTGTCCAGACTTAACAAGTTACCACGATTCCAGTGGAAGGGGCTCCTGTCTTCAGGGACACTCGCTACCTATACACAGTGGGGGGCTCAGCGGTGCGTCCAGCACTGGTGGGGGTTTTCTGATGGCTCAGACACTGACTGAGTACGCAAAGAGTCTACTCCAGGGGTTAAAGGCACGTGAGACTCCTCCAAATGAGGTAGCTCTGACCGACCAGTTGGTACTGGGCCTTGAGTCTGTCTGTGAGTCAGACATGGATACTTTTCCCTTGCTGTCTTGAGCCTCCGTTTATGCGGTGGCGTTACGCCGCCTGATCTGGCTAAGGTGCTGATCTGCGGACCAATCTTCCTAGAAGGCCCTGTTGGATCTGCCCTTTTAAGGCGACAGACTTTTTGGGGCTTCTCTGGATGACATAATTTAAGATGCCACAGGAGGTAAGAGCACATTGCTTCTGCAATCCTAAAAAGGTAAGGAGCCACGCCATAGACTAGGGCCCTCCTTCACCGTGCACAAGCGGTTCTTTCGTCCGCCTAGTGCGGCAAGTAAAAACGACCCCAGGCCGATAAAGCGCCTGTTGAGGGACAGTAGCTTCCCTGGGTTTGCTAGCCCGACCTTGCTTGCCTACCGAACAGATTTTTTTCCCCTCTTAACCGCCAGCTTCAGCCGACTTGTCGGGAAGCCCTACATGGGGCGGTCCAAGACCTGCTGATACGCAGGGTGGGCCTTCCTGTCTTAGTACAAGAACGGGTTCAGGGGTTCTACTCAAATCTGTTCGTAGTGCTAAAGAAGGAGGGGGTTCGTCCTATCTTGGATCTCAGGACCCTCAACTGCTTTGTGAAAGTACACAGATAAGGAAGGAAGTTGGCTCGCTCTGTTGTCGCTGCCCTCCATCCGGGGGACTTCCATCATCCTTGATCTTCAAGGACGCATGCTTGCATGTCACCATATGCACCAGGCATCAGAGAGGTCCGTGTTGGTGGCCGGAAAAACCACTACCAATGGTGGCTCCCCCCTTTGGCCTGGCATCAACACCAAGGGTGTTCACCAAGGTGCTTGCCCTGATTTCAGGCCCTACTAAGACAGCGTGGCATCGCTATCATGGGCAACTTGGACGATCTTCTTCTGAGGGACACTTCAAGCTTAAAGTTAGAAGTGAGCGTGTCTATAAGCTGTCAGACCCTCCGATACTTGGTTGGGTGCTGAACACTCAGAGGTCCGTATTGGTACCGTCCCAACTCCTAGTGTGTCTAGGGTTGATTCTGGACTCCTCAGAGGCGTAAGTTTTTTTCTCCTTGGGGGTGCGGCAATTGACATCCCAAAGATGGGTTGTCACGACACTTTTGCAGGCGAGTCCTGGGCCTCATGGTAGCCTCCTTTGAGGCGGTACCATAGGCACTATTTCACACGCGAGTGTTACAGAAGGTAACTCTGTCCTGCAGGGTCAAATGCCTTCATCCCTGGATTATCGAAATCCGGGTGAGCCACCTAATCAGGACCTCCCTAGTTGGTGGCCGACATCACCGGCATTTCTGTCTGGGAAGTTGTTCCTTCCTTTTTACTAGATGGTGGTCACGGCGGACGCCTGTCTTCCTGGTTGCAGAGGAGTCTGAGGAGCTCAGTCAACCTGGGTCGCTGGACTCCGGATGAATCCCATTGCAGATCATTGGCCTGAAATCCAGGCGATCTGGCTTTGCCTCTCCACATGGTCTCAGAGGCTACAAGGGCGTCCAGTCAGAATCCAGTCGGACAATCACCACAGTTGTGGCGTAGGTCAATCATCAGGAAGGAACAAGCAACTCTGCTGCAGCATCGGAGGTCGCTCACTTCCTAAGGGGGCTCCCTTACCAGAGGGGAAGCATGCCACTCGTATATCTCCTGGCTTCTCGACTCAGTCGGAAGGTATTGAGGTTTGTGGCCAGGTCAAGAGACCCATGGGCATACACGACAGATACGTTGAGGGCACTGGGGAGTCAGTACTGACTAATCTATGCCTTTCCCCCTCGGAAGCTCCTTCCTCATCTGCTTCTCAGACTGGAGGCAGAGAGGATTACAAGGGTCCCAATTGCTCTGAATTGGCCTTGGCGTCGTTGGTACGCCGATCTAGTGCGTCTGGTAGCAGACGCCTTTTGGCATCTACCGCTAAGGAAGGACCTGCTGTCGCAAGGTCCCATACGCCATCCTGTTTTACAGTCACTGGCCTAATGGCATAGCTCGAGAGCCAGGTGCTAAGAGACCGGGGCCTGTCAGGAGTGCTCGGAAATCATCCCCTAGGAAGATTACCATCGCACTTGGAAGACCTGCATATCAAATTGCGAGGAAATGCGGTGGCATCCACGTACTTATTTGGTTCCAGAGTCCTGCTGTTCTTCAGCAGGGAATGGGCCAAAAATGTTACTTTAAGTACAATTAGGGGGCAGGTATCTGCCCTGGCTGTCTTTTTCAATGATAAAAAAGAAAATCAGACAGCGCAAAAACAAAAACCCCTAATAAAAGCAGCTGAACACTGAAAGGTCAATGGGTAGAGTACATATAAAAAGCAGTGCAGCGCTAAAAACTAAACTAGAAATAACATCACAAAAGTCCAAAAAACAATATGTAGCAAGATGAGGCCAGAGGGTGTTGGAGAAGTAATAGAGGTGTAGAACTTCTTAGATGGAAAATGGGGTGCTTCAATCAGTCACCATACATCCAAAACAAAAGCGTCTCCTCCCCCTGAAGCACAAACCGCTCACCTGAATGAATGGACCTCTGAGCAAACAGAAGGTCAATCACGCTGTCCTATAACTAGGGTAGTGGTAAGATGTTGTCTTCACGTAAGGTCCTTCTTTAAGACTCCTCAGTCGATAAGTGGTCTCCAAAACTCGCTCATATAGAGATTGGATCATGTAAAAATACAAAGGAAACGCATAGTGCTCTCCATATATAAAAGCGACACATTTATTTCAGTAAAAATAAAATACTCACAAACACGGCACTATAACCTAGTGCACGGCATGAAGTACATACAGATAAAAGAACCAGGTAGGTGGCTGTCCTGACATCACTATAAATATGTGATGTCATCACTATATAGTGATGTCAGGACAGCCACCTACCTGCCAAAGCAAAGCAGCATAACACATTCTATATCTGATTTTTCCTTATCATGGTCAGATAAACAGCCCAGGCACACAAGTCATATCAGCATATGAACAAGAAAAATGTACAAAGACGTGCGCAGCAGAAATTTTTTAATATTTAAAGCTTTGCTGCAGCCAACACTTTTTAATGTTTTATATTTGGGTAGAGTGGGGGAAATGTTAGAATTTCTGTTAGTTTTTTGTTGCAGTTTCTGTAGCCACTGGGGAGATTTCCTATCACTTTCTGGGTGGTCACCAGAACAGAAAGTTAGTAAAATCTCTCTAACAGGGCACAGACAGCATTCAACATTTTTATTCAAAACTAAGGAGGGAAAAGTAAAAAGTTGTATCATGTTTCTTTTGCCTGTGAGATCTCACTTCTTGTTTCGTTACCACGAGGACAGAAAAGAGGAGAAATATCATCAATCAGCTGAACTAAGAGCAAAAAAAAATGAGTTTCCCCTTAAAAGGAAAATATAGCATTTATAGTTTTTTTTTTTTAAATGTAAAAACAAATTTAAAATTTTTTGGAGACAATGTGCATTCATGAAACTATGTATTCAAAGCAAGCTGATCTTATAAAATATCTCAGTATTGCTTTAACCACGTGCTTACTCGACACTTCCTGCCCAGACCAATTTTCAGCTTTCAGCGCTGTCACTCTTTGTGTAACGAGGTGTTCAATTTAGGGGGAGTGTCTGAGTGGTAATTAGGCTCAGACACACTGGATTGTAAGGGTTTATGGACCATTTCTGTTCACGGGGGATAGTATTGGTGTACAGTTCCCTGTGGCCTACAGGTGGCGCTGTCGCCGTGGGCCAGGGTTGAACCATCGATAGGGGGGGTGTGCCTTTTGTGTCCCCTCTCGGCAGTAGTACGGCGGGGTGGGGAACCTGCTGTGCCTGTCGGGAGAGGGTATAAAAGGGGCGGACATCTTCCGTTCGAGGTCCACACCCAGGCACCTTCGGCCTGGGAGTGAGTGAGGGTCGTCTCCGGGTACCCTAGGCCCGGAGGTGGAGTTCCAGTTCCATCCCAGACACCTTCAGTCTGGGGTGAGGTACTATTTTGAAGGCCCGGGGCCCAGCACCTTCGGCTGGGGTCCGCCAGGGATCGAGGACTCCCTGGGTGCCGCCTTGCGAGGGGACCCGTATCTGGGACGAGGAGGCCAGGGAGGTAACCCCTTCCGAAGACCCAGCGCAGAGTCGTGGTGACGGTGGGGGCCTCTGGTAACTCTCCGGAGGGATGTCTTAAAGAGTTAAGCTACGTTTGTGCCTGGACCTTCCCCACATCTAAGCTGTCCTGTATCTTCGCTCCAACCTATCTGCTATCAAAGAGGCTGTTTATGATCCTGTGAGAAATAAACATTGAGTTGGACTTTCAGCTGGTGTGGACATTCACATTCCTGGGGAAAGCAAGAACTTGCATCTATCCAAGGTAGAGGTGAGATCATTCTCGGGAGGACTTTGACTCTGGCCGCAGACAAGGCCCAAAACTAACACCACTCAACCTCTTTATACAGGAGGGTACGGGCTTGTGGTGCGGTGTGCTTCTTCCTTCCTGTGAGGAGCCAAATTTAATGCAGGTAAAGGGGGAGGTGAGTGCGCTACACGTGGGGGCTCGAGTCCGGGATTTGTTTGCGGTTGGGAAGTGTTGAAGACCCCCCAGAGTTTGAATTTTATTCCCCAAGAAGTTCCGTGGAGGTCGGCCATATTGAGAACTGCGCCACGAGGAGAACCCTGACTGCGTAATTTGTGGGCGTGACAGAGAGCCCGCGAACAGTGCAGGAGATGGGAGGAGTCTGGCCATGTGTGGAGTTGCACGTGGGGACTTTGGCGCGAAAAGGACAGTGCGCAATGGAACAGCGAATCGATAACATGGCTTCTCATGCCTCATGGGTTCCGGCTACTACTACCATGAAGATAACTTCATTTGCTGCTCCTTTAACGGATACAGCAATTCGGCTCAAGCCCCGGGGACGTTTTGCCCTCTACGTTTGCAAAGATGTGGAGGCCCTCGGAGTGATTTGTCCCGGCTGCTCAGGGCTGGTGGTGCATCTGAAGCCATTCAGGCGATGCGAGCAATGTAAGGAGTTCTTGTTTGAGGTCGAGCAACCTACAGAAAAGCCTCAGGCTTTCCACCTCAATTGCCTTATGGGCACCACCACTCTGGTAGGAGGAATCGGAGCTTACACAGCCACCCTGCGCGCACTGTCGGGACTTCGGAGGAAGTCACAGATGAGATTGTTCCAGAGATTGAGAGACCAGAGGATGCTGCTTCGGTCATCGCAGAGTCCTTTCTCCCACCGCCCAAGAGGAAGATCGGATTCGTGAAAGCTTCCTGCGGCCGTGGTGGAGCTACGCCCCAGCGCTTACTCGGAACGGATGCATCCGAAGGGAATGTCCCGGACGTCCTGGTTCAGCTACAAGCCGAGGTAAGCCAGGGGAAGAGACTGTCTAAGGTCCCAAGTGTTGGGGATTCACATGCCCGTGAATTAGTCAAAGGGGGTGACTTGTCCTCTACCAGGAGTTACCTGCCTGCGGAGGAATGCGATACCTCCGACCTGGAGTCAATCTCCAATGCGGGAGATGACGCCGCAGTTGATGAACTGTTTGAACGGAAGGGTTGGGATAAGATGCCCCTGTCCTCGTCCCATAGAAATAGGGACCCACCCATGTCCACTGGGGATAGCACACCCCTGGTGGAGGCCTTGAAGCCTGAGGAGGGATCTGTCCCCTTGTCTGCCCTTCCACAGCCGGAGATTCCTGCATCAGTTACTGAGATGGGATGGGTGTCACTGCGGGCCCCTTTGTCTGGTCCTGAGGTAGTGAAAGTAACTTGACACCCGGATGCCATAGTCCTACCTGGTACGGGAGACCGTGCCACCATGCCACCATTGTCCCAATTGCAGAGGTTATTTAACCAGAAGGTAGCCAGCGAGTATGAATGGGAATACCCGTACCTGCCTAAGGAGCTCCTGTTTGAAGTAGAGGCCTGTAGACACCGGTGGTACGCAGACTTTGTATGGACACACATTAAAGTACCCCAGGCCCGCAGATACTTCTCATGTTCCCCTGCAGCTACTCAGAGGTATAAAGACTGTAAGGCTGCCTGGATGCTTGGTCGGCACATATATGCGGACTAGGTGCTCATCTGCCGGAAAGATAAAGACAATGTTGAGTATCACATTGACACTTTCGATAAGCATTGGAAACCGCTGGTGTTGCCAGATCCACACTATTATCTTTGAGAGACTAGACTCTTTTGTGTTTACTTTATTCCTAGAGTGTATCCTCTGGAGCCCAGGAACTTTGCCCTAACAGAAGGGTATTCTACTCAATGGAGGAGCGGGAGCCGTTGTTTTTTTCTCCCCTCTCTCCCTACCGCAAAGATACAAGGACTTTGGGGTGTAGAAAGTTCAGGGCCACAGTCAAGAAGAAGAGGATTTGTCAAGCACTTGTGTCTCAATCACAGCACTACCACTAGGTGGCGGTGTTGTGCAACTATTGCATTGAAAACAATATAATGCAGTTTACTTTTGGAAGGAATGGATTTTCCTCTAGGGGAGAATCTGTTCATTCAAACAAATGTCATTTTTAGTTGTGTATGTTTTTTTCTTACCCTGCAGGCAGACGTCAAGCAAGGTTACTGAGAATGGGGTGGACCTTAGTGCAGGTGGGAGGGAAATGTAAATATTTATTGAAGTGTGTCATGTGACATTTGATGTTTTAATGTGCACATGTGTGTTATTCTTCTTTCTCCTCTATGTTTAACCCTGTTTCCCCATGTTTAGGTTCCGGCACAAACAGGCAGTTTTTTTCTCTCCTCTCAAATTGTTTTTTTTTGTGTTTGGTCTCTGGATTGGGCCTATGCTGACTCAGGCTTGAGAGGCATAGGTTTGCTCCAGACACTGGGGACCAGTGTCTATTTAGTGGGGGGAATGTGTAGCGGGGTGTTCAATTTAGGGGGAGTGTCTGAGTGGTAATTAGGCTCAGACACACTGATTGTTAGGGTTTATGGACCATTTCTGTTCACGGGGGATAGTGTTGGTGTACAGTTCCCTGTGGCCTACAGGTGGCGCTGTCGCCGTGGGCCAGGGTTGAACCATCGATAGAGGGCTGTGCCTTTTGTGTCCCCTCTCGGCAGTAGTACGGCGGGGCGGGGAACCTGCTGTGCCTGATGGGAAAGGGTATAAAAGGGGTGGACATCTTCCAATCGAGGTCCACACCCAGGCACCTTCGGCCTGGGAGTGAGTGAGGGTCATCTCCGGGTGCCCTAGGCCCGGAGGTGGAGTTCCTGTTCCATCCCAGACACCTTCAGTCTGGGGTGAGGTACTATTTTGAAGGCCCGGGGCCCAGCACCTTCGGCTGGGGTCCCCCAGGGATCGAGGACTCCCAGGGTGCTGCCTTGCGAGGGGACCCGTATCTGGGACGAGGAGGCCAAGGAGGTAACCCCTTCCGAAGACCCAGCGCAGAGTCGTGGTGACGGTTGGGGCCTCTGGTAACTCCAGAGGGATGTCTTAAAGAGTTAAGCTAAGTTTGTGCCTGGACCTTCCCCACATCTAAGCTGTCCTGTATCTTCGCTCCAACCTATCTGCTATCAAAGAGGCTGTTTATGATCCTGTGAGAAATAAACATTGAGTTGGACTTTCAGCTGGTGTGGACATTCACATTCCTGGGGAAAGCAAGAACTTGCATCTATCCAAGGTAGAGGTGAGATCATTCTCGGGAGGACTTTGACTCTGGCCGCAGACAAGGCCCAAAACTAACACCACTCAACCTCTTTATACAGGAGGGTACGGGCTTGTGGTGCGGTGTGCTTCTCTCTTCCTGCGAGGAGCCGAAATTAATGCAGGTAAAGGGGGAGGTGTGTATGCTACATTTGAATGACAATTGCGCGGTCATGCAACACTGTACCCAGATAAAAAATTTATAATTTTTTTCACACAAATAGAGCTTTCTTTTGGTGGTATTTGATCATCACTGCGTTTTTTTAATTTTTTGTAATTTTTTTTTAAAAAAGACCGAAAATTTGGAAAAACAAAAACAGCTTTATATTTTGTTATAAAATTTTGCAAACAGGTAAATTTTCTCCTTCATTAATGTACGCTGATGAGGCTGCACTGATAGGCACTAATAGGCTGCACTGATGGGCATTAATAAGTGGCACTAATGGGCACCGATAGGCTGCACTGATAGGTGGCACTGGTGGGCATTAATGAGGCGGCACTGGTGGGCATTGATAGGTGGCACTGAAGGGTGGCAGTGATGGGCACTTATGGGTGGCAGTGATGGGCACTGGTAGGTGAGACTGATAGGCAGCACTGCTAGCTGGCACTGATGAGGCACTGATTGGCACCACTGGTGGGCATTTATAGGTGGCACTGATTGGTGGCACTGATATGCACTGGTGGGCACTGGCAGGTGGCACTGGTGGGCACAGGTGAGGTGGCTGCGCCTCTTCCTCTTCCGGACCGATGTCCCTATCACAGAAGCCGGTGATCAGCTTTTTTTTTCTCGTCACGCAGCGTGAGGAGAAAAAAAAAACGATTACCAATCTTCTGTTTACATCATGAGATCAGCTGTCATTGGCTGACAGCTGATCACATGGTAAGGGGCTGGGATCGGCCCTTTACTCTGATCTGTGTTCACCCGAGTCTCATTGATTCGGTGATCACAGAGCGCGCCTCACAGGGGGCTCGCAGGGAGCGTGGCAAAGGGGGGGCATCTATTGATGGCCTCCTGGCAATGTAAGTCCGCGCTGTAGCCGCCATTTGGCTATAGCACAGATGGGAAAGGGTTACTGCTTGTTGGCAGCCTGTGTATAACTGACTAAGCAGGGCAGTCCTCTCTCCTGAGATAAGGGAGCCGCAAGGATTACTGTCCGTTTCTTCCCAACTTCTGCCCTGTAGCCAAGCACTCAAGAGGCTTGTTTACTCTTTCCCCAAGGACTAGTCTAGGGGATGTTGTTTTTATTTTTGGAGAACTTGGATAGGGATGA